>CM041631.1:29879415-30004732 GCA_023333625.1 Bothriochloa decipiens | reverse complement strand
TAGTTATCTCAATCTGACGGAAGATCAGGGAATCACGTCCCCATCACTTCCACCCTACTGCGCGTCCGACCAAGACAATGGCTGAGCCAACGAGCTTGACTATCGTTGGGGAGGCCTCAGAGGCCATCCATGCCGACAATCCTATGCCTACGGTGGGAAGTCTGGTCGGCGTGGTCTCTGACCCGCCAGATCTCCTTTTGAAGGTGTATCATCAATGCTTGTACATGTTTCTTCATTTCACCAGAGTACATGCTAGAAACGCTCACACTAGTATTTGGATCTTGCCTACTCTCAATAGGTGGACGTGGACATGGATGTGATTGCGTCCCAAGGACCGTTGCCAGTGGAGCCAGATTCTCCATCCGAAGTTGCACCCAGAAAGTGGTCCCGCGAGGCATCCCCCGATGGAGGCAGCCTCCCGCGACTCCATGCCATGCTGCGCTGGTCAGTTCGGTAAAAGTCATTTCCCTTCTCAATCAGATGGCTCTCCTGCTCTATGGGCTTAAACTTGGCTTGCATTGTGCAATGCTTCCTCCACGGCGGCACCGTCCCCAGATGAGCACCTTGCTGCCCTGCTTGCCCCCCGTCTTCGAGCCCTGGTGTCCGAAGCCGTTCGGCAGGGTGCAGCCCCAGCGCTGGCTGCTGCCCAGCTTCAGATTAGCACGGCGATGGACCTTGGAGTGGTGAAGCAGGGTTTTCTGCCGAGTTCCGAGGACGATGACATCGTATATCTGATGGTCAAATTCGAGCCATTCGCCAATGCCATCTTACCGAAGGTTGAAGTGGACGAGATCCTGCATGCCCATCTCGACCCTTGATTTGTGGGACATATCAGTATTATTAGTTGTCATGATTAGGTTTGATCTGCGGGACGCCCTTGATATGTGAACTCTTATTTGCATGCGTGTCCTTGTGAACTTGTGCTACACTTTGTAATAGGTGCATTACTGCACTTTGTAATAGGTGCATTAAACTCTGTTGAGCGTGGTGGCTCACATCATTTTGTACCTGGTTTGCAGCCCCTGTGGTTTGCTTCTCGCTGTAGATCTCTTTCAGGTTGTCTTTGCTCTAATCGATAATATGCTAGACATTCATGAGTGCCTTTGATCTCTGTTGATGACTCATGTCTTCGCTAAAATCTATAGTGATTCAATGAAAGTAATGGCAATTTGAATCATGATCCTCGGACTTTCTTGCGTGCACAGTAATTTTGAATAGCTATGTGGATCCTCCATTACTATTTTAGTTAAATCAATTCTAACCATCATACTTGCAATCAAATTACAAACGACAATAGGATCTGAGGTTTGATTGCACTGCTTACTCCATGTATTAGTAGCCATCTTTAGCTATGCTGCCTCTCGGCTGCTATGACCATGGGACTGCTGGCCTTGGGGCGCACTGTTTACTCCACCGAGAAGGTCCGGCTGTCTAATAGTTTCACTACTCGGACAATGATGAACGTCGTGCGGTCACGTCAGTAGACTGTTCTAGCCTTGCCATCACTGTGATGTGCAAAAGCCTAGCCTCACCTTGTATAGCCCACTCTAGCTAGCTTACCGGCTCTGCTCCTGACAATTACTACTACTACCGTTGCTACTACAACTACCACTGATAATACAAATGCATTGCTACCCCCTTGTTCATTCGGTAGATATCTAACACCGGGTTCCCTTCGAAGCATCCTCTACCTCTAATCACTCCAACTCTAAAATCATAGCTATAGACTATTCCACCAGCTCCATAGAGTTGCCATCACCATGAGCTCCACCGCTAATCCTGCGCCCCAGTTTTCCACTTTCTATTGCTTTGTTCGGTCAAAAATGACACGGACAGAATCCTTGACTACGTATGGTGCTAGTGAAGAAGCTTTCTCTATGACCCTGGAATACGAGGTCTCCATCATCCTCAAAGCTGGCAGTTGCTGGAAGTCATTGAAGATGTCGTACACAGGACACGACGCCAACAGGACCTTCACTGCAATTCAAGCCGCGGCCGTCCCTATCGACGAGGATGGTGTCCGTGAGGTCCTTCGTGCATTGTTGAGGTCAGTCCCGCCATTGCAGATTCTGACCCTTAGTGATCGGCAGTGGGCTAGAATCCTTCCCGAGTCAGTGGTTCCTCTGCTCACCGCCTTGTCGCGCCAGGCCTGCAAGGATGGCTGCTTCACCGAAGCGAAGATTGGGCTTGCGATCAACCAAGTAATGGAGTTCATCGCATCCTCGGCGCTCTTGACACTGTGCATAGAAGCGGCACCACCAAGGCATTGGGAATGCAGCTGTTGCCTAGGGATTTCAGATCTAGTGATGCGGCCGGTCTTGATGTGCTAACGCCATGCTGCAGCCGAGCATTCCATCGTGATTGCATAATAGATTGGTTCGATGGGAAAACTACCTGCCCGTGCTGCAGGAAAGATTTGTCTACGGGTCTTGACCCATTCTTACAGGCGTTCCTCAAGTTCCTCACCATGCCAGATCGCACCATCTTGCTCATTGGAGGACGACAACAAGGATGACACGATGAGGTGGATGGTGGCGACACAGACGACTTCAAGAGTTGAGGTATCGATCGGTAGGTGTACTTAGTACCATAGTAGAATATATAGGAGTACTAGTACAATGGCGGGTGCATGTAGTTCACTTTTATTCTATTTTTCGAATGGCCTTATGTACCTTGAAAATTATTGGAAACCAATATAATTTTGGTTCAACTATTTTTGAGTGGTTTTCGTGATTTTGGGAATGTGCTTTTGACGGGGGCGAATAATAGATGGCAGGAGGGAATATGCAGTCGGTCACAACATTTGAAACCACGTATTAATAGTACTACTGGCTTTCATCTATGTTGGACCGCACAGTAAGTTAGTCACGTAAACTAGTATAAATGACATAGTAACAAGCATCACAGGAGAACGAGGACAAAAAAAGAGGGGCCAGACTTTCATACGTTCGAAATATCGTTTCAACTCCAATGGCTCCTCAGTTCTGCGTTAGGATGCAGCAAAAAAGGCTCCTCGCTACCAGATGGGATCCACCAGGCACCAGGTTGGTGATTGATGCAGAGCTATCAGTTCCCCACCAGATTAATTGCTAAGACATTCAAAACAGACAACCCTTGGCACTTCGTCCTCGCAATCAAATATGTAGAGGTCGGATTTTCTTGCTTTCGCAGTAAAACTGAACAGCTACGTCTCATCCGTGCTGCACTGGATCGAGGCGAGACTTGTTGAGATGAACTCCTTGCTGCCAATGGTTTATAACAAACAAGGTAAAAAGAACCACCAGGGGCCACAAAACCAGCTAAAAAATGACCAAGCGACCGATGCTACACCAACCTCAACAAAGCTTAACCTTGCTAATTATTACATCAAGGTACAATTGTCTCCATTGAACAACCAAAACACTAGTCGAAACATTGGTTATGAGGTATTTGAACATCACACCTATTTCAGAAACATATAACAAGGGCATGTATGTATTTCCATAAACACTAAATGATAACATCAACTTACCTCGTCGTTAATGCTCAGTTCAAAAGGAACAGCACCAACAAGATTTTGGAGGAAAATTGATCAAAAGCGCTCAGATTCCAAAACCTGCACAAATTAGCCCTCCATGTCTTTCCCTCCGCATCAACAGCAACCACGTGGTCAAATGCACAACAATTAACAAGCATCATAGGAAAAGAAGGTAAATGCACAACGAGTAACAAGCATCATAGGAAAAACAGGGTAAACTTTGCAGAGTACTGTCTGACGCAGTCAAATGCGCAGGGTCCAGACTTTCTTACCTTCGAGAAAATTTTGACAGTTGTCTATATTCTCCTACACCTTTGCATCCTTCTTTCCTATACTCTTTCCAAATTGGAAAAAATCCCCTTCCTGCCACCTTCTTCCCATGCGCGCGATGGGTTTCCCGCACTACATCTCGTCACCGAACCATATATTACCAACGCGCGCCTCGCAGTTATTAAAAATGCAACATATCCTCTGAACGCCAACCACTTCTCCATTGCCCGTTGGGCTTGCGGCGGTGATGGAAGGTGTACTCTGGTGGTCTCTTTTTGGTGTGCTGCAGTGGCTCTGGCATCCATTTGGAGGCAGGCGGCGGGGCTTTCCCGATGGATCGCGGTAGCAGTGGCATCCATGGAGGAGCCGACAGATCCGATCCCCAGGTCTCCTTCCTCCTATTTTATTGTTCGTTTTGTCCGATCCACTAATTTTGAAGCTGCAGTGCACTTGTAGCTATGAATGCCAATTAATGACGGTTAGACCTGATTTAGCTGAAGTTGTGATGGTCTAACTACTAGTCTAGATTGCATATATATACCTGCTACTCTAAATGTGGATGATCTCCTACTCTATGTTTAGGTATTTCCTGTAGCACAAGGTTGTTGTGCATTTCAATGATGAATTTTTGTTGTATTATTTTCCTCTTTAGTTATGTCATTATTTAGGAAACTGAGGCTTAATACACACTGACGAAATGGAGGAGGCTAGCAACAGGAGGACGGGCGCATTTGCTAGCCTCCCGGATGATATCGTTGTCGATATCCTCCGCCTCCTCCCCTCCTGCTCCTTGTTTTGCTACAAAATGGTCTATAAATCTTGGAAAAGACTCATCTCGGACCCCATGTTCATTCAGCTGGTGCCCCAAACTATGGCTGGCTTCTTCTACGACACTTATAGTGGCTATCGACACTTCACCAGCGTCACGGGGGAACAATTCTCCTTGAAATTGTTGCCCTTTGACATTGAAATGGTAGCCGTCTCAGATTGCTGCAACGGCCTTCTCCTATGCTGGTGCCACGTGTCTGATGGAGACCACTATGTTGTCTGCAATCCAGTGACCAAGAAGTTCAAGGTATTGCCGCCTAGCACCAGGGATTTTGGCCATGCTGTTGGTGAGGCTCGCTTGTGTTTTGATCCCACGGCCTTGTCGCACTTCCATGTGATAGAATATGTTGATAGTGAAGACGTTGTGTGCGTAGGTGTGGAGATCAACTCATCTGAAACCACAGCATGGATCTACAAGGAATCTCAATGGGACGAGGAAACTGATGTGACATTTTTGAGTGCACAGAGTGTGTTTCTTAATGGTTGTCTGCACATTATGGGGTACTCTAACTACTCTAGGATACTTGTTGTGGATATGGAGGGAAACAAATGGAGTAAAATTGATAGGCCTGATGGTGCTATACACTCCATGCATCAAGCTCAGGGTCTCTTATGTGTGTGTCTTGTTGATGACACTCCGTATAGAACCCAGCTTTCAATCTGGATCCTTGAAGACTATGATACTAACAATTGGACACTGAAGCATACAGTCAGCACCCAGGAGCTATTTGGAATGATTAATATGTGATTTGTGCCTGTGAGCTTATGCAAGAGAGGTACACAGTGATTACAGTTCACCTAGAATGGAATTTGATTTTCTTTGCTGGTAAGGATGGAATAATCATCGCATACAACACGGACCGCAGAGAAGTTCATGACATCCATCACAATGTCCATTGGTATGGTAGACGTCTCATTAGAAAACAATTCATCTGCAGACCAGTCTATCTTCCTTATATTCTCTTGATGTCGGATTCGTTTGGATCCATTTGATGTATCTATCTGTCATGACATTTTAAATGGACCAATGTTATTTTCTTGTGTATGGACTCAATGATGGACGTTGTTATTATGTGTCAGATACATTAGTGTGTCATTATGTCATGATGTTGGATGTGATAGGTATCCGGCTGCTGAGATATACAACACGCAGTCTTTCTTGCGTTTAACATTAGGATAACGTGAGGTATGTCAGACGCAGTCAGATATGCAATGGTCGGACTTTCTTACTCGTGCAGTACAGTATGTACAATTGGTGCGGGCCAAATCTAATTCCTCTTATTAAAAAACGCAGAATATGTGCCTGTCTCTGCTTTTGTTTTTGACAACTTGGCGGTCTTTGCTTTAGAGCAGATGTGGCGGTCCCCCTGCCCGTAGGTTTGAATTTTCACCGAGATTTTTGCTCCGCGCCCGCTAACACGTAGATGTCTCTCTTGCCCTTCCGCACAGAAAATATGTTCACCTAAGACAAGGGCAATTGTGGTATTCTGGTGGCAACATAAAAGCGCAAGGACAAGCCTTCTCCGCCCCCATCTCCCATTCTCGTAGGCCCCAGCCGCACCCGTCTCTTCCCGCTCTATCCACTTTCAAATTTTCAAGCAGTGCCACCACGCTGCTAGCCCATCCCGCTCCGAGCACTAGGTGCCATCGCCGGAGCAGCTTGACTCTAGATCCGGATCCCCTAGCTCGGCACCCATCAAGATCCACCGAATCCGAACCCTAGCTGGATCTCGAACCGGTACGCCATCGTCAACGCCTGCTGCCCCAACTCTGTGATGACGATGAGACCTCGAGGCCAACAACGAACACTAGCCAGTCATGGCAGAGTAATAGGTACCAAGATCCCTTTTTATGATGTGTGTTGTATTGTAGTGTCATTTTTTATGATTTCTTTACGACCTTAGTGGTCGAACCCGGGATGATTGTTGCTGACATGTATTTGCACACCCCTGCTGTGTTGTTTACATTTGGTTTAAACTTTATTTTA
The DNA here is from genome assembly GCA_023333625.1 of Bothriochloa decipiens. Lineage (NCBI taxonomy): Eukaryota > Viridiplantae > Streptophyta > Magnoliopsida > Poales > Poaceae > Bothriochloa > Bothriochloa decipiens. The sequence continues at coordinate 29,998,130 of CM041631.1, read as the reverse complement.
ATAAATGCCTATGTAATGTAGATGTAGAGGAATCAAATCATTTTGAAGAAGCACGGATTGCATATATCACAAGCATTCAACAAAAAATGCAAGAGCTTGGACTGTTGCGCGCCAAAACCCGGTGTCACCTACAAATGAAAAAAAAATCAAGTGAAGATCTAGAATATATCCCTGAACCATATGAGTTCGCTGACGTTGGCTATGAAGCAGATGAAACAAATTCAGACTTTGAAGCTAAGATAGAATCCCTACCAGTTAAGTTGCTTGTTCTGTTCTGTATTTTATTCAGTGGCAATGTAATCTGCTCATGCTTGCTACTTATGTTTGTTTCATAACCTTCAGTGTCCAATTCTAGGAAAGCATAGAGGAGACTCCGTCAGTAGGACAAAAGGCTTTGGTAATATGGGTGCTGGGCGAAGTTGTACGAAGTGAGTGATGCCAGTAGCACCTAAGTTGACTGGTGTTTGTAGTTGGTTAGGTAAACATAAAGTGCTTGATGGATCAGGAGGCGGTGACCATAGCCCTGTGGGCAACTTCTCACCTCCAGATAATAGTAGCCATGCTGAAGACAGAGAGGGTCCCTCTGAGCAAACTACTATCTTCCTTCAGACACAGAACAATAGCGAATGCTACAAAGGTTGGTTTTAACCTACATATCTATATCTGCTGATTTGCAATAGCTATTTGACATACAGGCTACTTGTATAACAAACAGAAATTCTGCTAGATGACAATACCCATGCCATAGAGGATCCTTCTGAGCAAGCTATTGTCTCCCCCGACCCATAGAACAATAATGAAATTGTCCAAGGTTGGTATTAACTTGCATATGTCTATCAATCAATTTTACACTATCTATTAACAACCTGAATGCATGAAAACTGTGTAGAACGACCGCTGCCAAGAAAGAGGAAACGATGGGGAAAAGGTATGGGACTTATGCTTGATGGAATGATTGGTGCATACGGAGGAATGAGGATGCCCATCTCTATTTCCAAGGGGAACAGACGGCCACATGATGCACTGCAAGCCACCAAGTTTGCCTCAGCGGCCAGTATAGTAGTCGTGGATCAAGTACCAATTTTCACCCATTTCAAACATTACAAGACACCTAGTGGCAAGGTCTATTTTGAAAATTTTATGCATAAGCCATCTGTATGCATCGCTACCCCTTGTTTACATTCAATTGTGCTTTCAGCAACTAAGAAACTGATTTAATTTGCATGCACGCTACTGCAGACAAAGCTGGCCTTTGACCAGCATCACCAACCAATGAGAGATGCTTGTTGGAATGTGTTTAGGTGTGCTGTGAGGCAGAAACGCTACAGGTTGAAGAAACTCCACTACAATAAAGTCCCTGCTGAGATGTGCTCTCCTGTCCAGTCCATGAGTGATAAGTAGTGGAATGACCTTGTCAAATCTTGGTCTAGTGCAAAGAACAAGGTGTCTGTGAAGTCATCGAATGCCTGTCTATTCCTGCTATGGTCTACTTGTGCTGCAGTGTAACACTAATGACTTTACAGGATGTATCTACGAAGAATAAGAAAAACCGTGCAAAAGTTAAGTACCATCAGTCTACAGGGTCTCAATCCTATGTTGTAAAGCTCCACAAATTTGTAAGTGATGGTTTCATTGTATTGTTACTGGGACTTTGTATATATATGAAGTGAAACTCATGTGCAATGTGAATAGATGGAGGATAAGAGGAAGGCCGCACACCAAAATCAAGGACTTGATGGACAACAGGAGGGATCTGATGCAGATGTTAATGCTGTGGAAGTCTTCAAGGAGTTCCATACCAGTAAGAAGAAAGGCCTTAGTGACGCTGCAAAAGAAGCTGTCGTAAGTACCTTCACTTGATTTACTTGAAATTTGCAATTATACACCAATCTATAGTTCTATACGGTACCTGAACATTGTGCTTATGTAATCTCTGTTGGCTCCCTATCATCAATATGCTGCGCAATACCTATGCATTAGTCGTTATGGATTAATCTCCTAGGTTTTCAATTTAAGTCTACCACTATCTGCTACCTTTATACCTCTATCTGGTACCTGGTACCTAAAGTTTAACACTTTAACATACGCAGGTAGCTATGGAAAGTCTGCAAGCTGCCTGTGTTGCTAAAGGGGGAACCAATGACTAGTGTTGATGTTGTTCGCAAGGTCATCTGGGACTCCCACGACAAGAATGAGTCCCCGGCACCCATCAGCAACATCCCTTTTCTAAAGAATGCTGGTATCCAGACAAGCTCAACACATACATTGTCGAAGAGGATGCTTCGACAAAAGCTTGAGTCTTTTCCATACATGCCATTGAAAAAGTTACTTGTTCCACCAAAGCCACTAAAAAATTGGGCTGGTCATATGTGCCATCGCGGAAAATATTTTTACCACCCATGACACTTCCGTCAGATTCGCCACTAACGGTGTCAACTAACACCGCAAAAAGTCTTAAATGCCCTTAGTTTTGTGTACGCCAGCCCCGTGACGTGACGCACGACCCCACGGCGAAGTCCACAGCGGCGAACTCTGGTGTCCGGGTGCACGACGCCCAGCAGGCCAGCGGAGCTCCCACGTAGCCGGTGCCAGGCAGTCCCCACGCGAACTCCAGTAGCTCCTCATTGGACATCACGGTCCTGCTGCCATAGTTGATGACTTAAAGTACACAATGATGCCGATGTCTAGCGGCTCGAGGAGATGGCGAATACCGGCATGCGCTCATCACATTTGGCTACAACGAGATGGCGAACTCGGGCACCCGTCACGGGTGAAAGCGCGTAGCGAATTCGGTGCAGCTGCGGCGAAGAGCAGTGCATGGTGGAGCGGGTGTGGCGGCCGATGAGCGGCCTCGTATGTCCCTTGCTCGCATCGCGTCGCTAGTGGACACACGTCCACTCACATCCCATCACTCGTGGCTGCATGTCCGCTCGCATCGCGTCGCATCCGCATGTCCGCTGTCGTCGCTCGCATCGGTCGGCGGAGCCCACAAGGCCAGCTTGCGCTTGTGTGCCCGGCCGGTGAAGCCTGCGAGGGAGTCTCAGTCCCACGCCCGGCCGTCCTTGACCCCGCGGTGAAGCCACGCTCGTGCTCGGTGCCTCGTGCCCCGGTCGGCGGAGGTCGCCCACGCAGCGACGATGGACCGAGCCTCCCTCGCGACGGAGGTCCACGTCCACTGCCACAGCCGCCCCGGGCTGCCTCGTGGGCGGTGAGCTCGACGATGTGCACCTGGCAGTGATGAGCAGGGCAGGCCAGCAGGATTCGCTGGGCCTACACGACCTAGGGACCTGCCGTGGTTTGGACAGCCGTGGACCGAGCGGGGGGGAGCGGCACCCCGTGCGTGCGTCACATATGGCACGACGAGCGCGTCTCCAGCCCCGGATTCCACGAACGCGCCCTCCCCTACCCCGGCTACTGCAGGGAAACTCTGCTCGGTCGCCGTTGTCGCGAGCACGGGGAGCTTCGCCCGGTGGAGGATTTGAGCGGCACGTCATCAAGGAGGAAGCAGCGGCCTGCGCGCGGCGCCGTAGAGTGGAGGACGCTGCCCGGGCTTGCTCCCATCGACGTCGGAGGGAGGCGCGGCTAGGTCACCGCCGCGCGCGCAAGGAAGCAGAGGACCACTACGCTCCCGCGGCCCGGTTCATGGCGAAGGAGAGGAGGAAGGAGAGGATAAGGCATGGAGAGAGAGAAATGGCAAAAATGACTTCTTAGCTGATCGGGTCCACATGTTAGGGGTCTCAAACAGTGAAAATGTGACAGTAGACGGACGGAATGGCATGGGTGGTAAAAAAGTTTTTTGTGATGGCACATGTGACCAACCCAACTTTTTAATGGCTTGGGTGGAATTGCAAACTTTTTCAATGGCATGTATGGAAAAGACTCCAAAAGCTTATGAGGAACGGGTTAGTTCTACTGCCCTCGTTGAGGAACTAGCTGAACAGAAGATGAAGGCTCAGAAGATTATGATGGATTTTGGGGATTACAAGAGACAACAACAAGAGCAACAAAGGAAGTTCCGTGAGGAACTGTTGGCCACCATTTCTTCTGGTAATTGACTATAGGTCTACTGCTGTTGTGGCCTTGATGTAGTTAACTTTTGTGGTTTGATATGTAGACCTGTGTGCCAGTATGTGCCGGTTTGATGTGTGGACTCGTGCTGGTTTATATGGTATGAAATGTAAATAAGTTTTCGTGATGTTTTCGAATGGGTGTTTGGACGATTCCATCTTATTTCTGTGACAAAATGAATGTCGGCTATGGACGATCCAAGGCAGCCCACGTGGTCGATTAATAATGGATCGTTGCTCTACACGTGCAATTGCCATGACACAACATGTGTGTTTCTAAGTATCGAACACGCGGTTGAATAGCATGAAGCCACGTGGCGGATTAACAAACGAAAATGTGGACGCAAGCCACAATGGCATGTGGCAGAATGAGAGATGGCCACTTGTATAGATAAAAACCCGACAGATGGTCCAATGAAGCACGGACAAGTGGGCTAACAGGGATGCAAAACATGTGCCAATAAAAAAATTGACACGTAAACAAATAAATAAACAACAGATGGTCCAATAAAAGAGAGACAAATGGGCTAATGGTAACACACAACATGTGCCAATAAGAAATTGACACGTGGTTCACCAATGTCTAGACACGTGGTCCTCTAGGAGCCTGAAATGTGGAAGACCCTGAGCACACCATGTCAGTCAAACGGCCACCATGGGCGCCAAACGGCCGTCTGGGCTCCTAACGGCCGTCTGTGCCATCAATGTACGCATACGTACCCCTCATGTATGTATACGAAAAACTTCTGTGACGTCCACATGTTGGTCACCGAAGGCAGGTTTCCGCAATGATTCCTTAAGGATCATCAAAACTACATTTGTGTGACGCGACTTCTGCGACGGTGGCCTTTTGGTCATAGATTCATCACAGAACTGAAAAAGTGACGAATATCTCACCTACCGTGACAAAAACAGTTCATCATGGTAGGTCATATCTCTACTAGTGACTTGATCATTGTTTAGGCAATGCAGAATGGTGTTTGGCGTACCCAGCGACTACCATCTACCACCTCCCTATGATGTACAGTGACCATGCTCCAATTCTTGTAGTGTTGAACTTGCAACGACCTCGTACTAACAAACCTTTTAGATTTGAAAATTGGCGGTTGATGCAACAAAAATACCATGAGGTTGCCAAGCAAAGTTGGATGAAATCTTCTTCTTGCAACTTCTCTCAAAAAACAAGGTATCTTGCTACTGACCTACGCAAATGGAGGAGAGCCAAACCTAGAAATTCAGACCAACTTGCCCAAATAGAAGCCCAGATCCTTGATGAGCAATCCAAACATCCTACCCAATAGAACCAGAACCTTCAGTAGCAACTTACTGAGCAGCACCAAGATCTCCTTGCCAAAGAGGAGACCTATCACATCCAACGTGCCAAAAAAAGGTGGGCCACTCTTGGTGACAGGAACACATCTTTCTTTTTCAGGGCTATTGTAAACAGGAATCGCAAGAATCGTATCGCTCATCTGACCAACCCAGATGGTTTCCACTCTACCATTCCTGATCAAATCTCAAGTACCCTAGTTCAGTATTTCAAATCCATTTTCTCATCCCAAAGCCCTTTGCCTATTGCTGCTAACCAGTTTTTCCACTTGGCTGTTGTTATTCCTACTATCAGTGACTCCTCCTCTGGTCAGCATATAAGTACTGCTACTGATTTTAATTCTCATTTTACCCATCTCGGCAATGATGATCATGACAATCAGGATAATGAATTGTATACATATACTGATTCTGTGCCTGATATAGATGAAATTCACTCTATTGTTAGACAGATAAGAAGCAATGCTACCCCTGGTCCAGATGGTCTCAATGCTGCATTTTGTAAATCAGCATGGACATGGATCAAACAGGACATACACAAGGTAATCACTGACTTTTATGCTCATGCTTATATTCCTCCGAAACTTAATAAAACTTACATTACACTCATTCCAAAAAAATCCCAGCCAACTGTCCCTCAAGATTTTAGACCTATCAGTCTTTGCAATGTTGCCTATAAAATTATTTCCAGGTCTTTGGCTAATAGATTAAAACCTCACCTTCATAACTATATTAATCATGCTCAGTCTGCATTTGTTGCTCATCGTCACATTTGTTCTAATATCATTATCACTTAGGAAATCGTTCACTCCTTTCAGTTAAAGAGCTAGAAAGAACATGCTTTTATTCTTAAAATAAATCTTGCTAAGGCTTTTTGATAGGTTGGAATGGCACTTTATTTTAGTGGCTCTCCATAGAAAGGGCTTCAATGAAAACTTTATTAACCTGATACGAGCTTGTATTTTCTCCCCTAATTTTGTTGTCTTAGTCAATGATGAACCTTCTGAGGCCTTTAATTCTCAAAGAGGTCTAAGGCAAGATTGTCCCTTGTCCCCATATCTTTTTGTATTGGCAATCAATGAACTTTCTATTAGGCTGCAGGAAGCTGTTCACCGTAGTAACCTAGATGGCATCAGCCTTGGCCTGAATTGTCCGGCCATCCACTCTCTTCTTTTTGCAGATGACTTAATACTATGTGGAAAGGGCACTGTATTTGAAGCATAGACTATCAAGAACATCCTTAATGAATTCTGCCAACAATCAGGTCAGCGCCCCAACTATCAAAAGTCCTTCATCCTCTTTAGTAAGAATGTTCCTGATAACATTAGGTAATAGATCAAAGCTTTATTCCCTATTCGTGATTTACATCCTAATACTATGCATCTTGGTCATCCTATGATTTTTAGTCACAGGGATAAAAATAGGGCCTATGACTTCATCTACAGTAAGTACTTGGCTAAATTTGGTACTATCAAAGCTAATAAACTTAATCATGTTGGTCGCCTTCAATACATTAAGTCTGTTCTTTCTTCCATACCTATTTATTATATGTCTACAGTGTTACTCTCTAAAACTTTTATTGAGAAAATCAATTCCATCATCAGAAGGTTTTGGTGGGTAGGTGTACAGGATGAAGACAGTTCTAGCCCCATTGCTTATCGTTCCTGGGATGATATTTGCAAACCTACTGAACTTGGTGGTCTAGGAATTAGAGACTTGCACACAGTTAACAAAAGCTTAGTCATGCATTCTGCTTGGAATATTGCCACTAATAAAAATCCTTTTCTCACCAATGTTCTCAAGGCTAAATATTTCTCCACAGAATCCTTTTGGAATGCAACTAACCATGGTCCTAGATCTATTTTTTGGTCTTCTGTTTTGCAGGTTAGGGAGGAACTTTCTAAAAATTCCATTTATCAAATTCATGCGGGCAACACCTCCATTTGGTCTGTCCTTGGAACCCTATTTGGAGTACCATTCATGACCATCTCACCTCTTCTGTTACCACCTCACCTTTGCCTGCTACTGTGTCTGATCTTTGGCATCCTGGCACCCATTCTGAGAACCTTCAGTTGCTCAGTAACACTTTTAGCAACCAGGCCACCCAAACAATCATCTCCACTCAGCCTATTCATAGTGACCAACAGGACATTCTCAAATGGGCCCATGCCAAAGATGGACGCTGCTCTACCAAAGCCATTTATTCCCACTTATCTTCCCAAGATATCACCCCTTTACCCACTCATGGCTCCAGAAGTATTTACCAGGATGCCAATCGAATCTTGCAGAAAGCCTGCTAGAGCAAGAACTACCTCCACTTCTTAAAACCTTCGCTTGGAGACTTATCAAATTTGCTCTTGCCACTGGGGAGAGAGCAGGTAGGTACTCGGTGCACATTGATTAACACTGCTCGTACTGTGGTGCGCCATTGAAAATGATTTCCACCTTTTCTTCCAATGTTATCTGCCTATAACAGTTTGGTCTACTACTAATCCTGCCTTCATAGTAGACAATATAGCTCCTGAACATGATGGGGTGCAAGTCACTCTCCCTACTCTTCTCACGCCTAACCCTAATGAGGATCTTTTATGTCAATATTTATTCATTCGGTGGTATATTTGGAAGGCAAGAAATGATCATAGGTTCTAGAGGAAGACATGGACCTCTTGGAAAATCCATCAGGCAGCTGCTGCTCATCTAACACCCACTTGCAGGCTCTCAACGAAATATCAACAAGAGGAGGTAATAGCCATGCTAGGGCTGTTCATTTTGTAGGGACAGATCATCTCCACCCCATAGTACAACATCAACAGCAAGATGAGAGCAATGGAGGTATAAACTCTACATATGCAGGTACACTGATGCACTTGAGGCAGTTACCGAACCTCGACACGGGCATCATTTGCTATACAGATGCTTCTCTCGCCCCTGACACCATTGGCCTTGGTCAACAACCACGACAGGCGGGCATAGGTATAGTTTTTGTTAATATGCAGGTCCATCCAGTGAACACCCTCTTCATCAAAGCCGTCATGAAGGAGGCATCGTCAGTTGTCATGGTTGAATCTGGTGCTTTAGCACTTGCAGCAACGATTGCTGCCATCATAGACCTCACTCAAGTCTCCTTTCTATCGGATAACTGTCAGTTGGTGCACTTCCTCTCCATGCCACATCATAGTAGTCCACCTGATTGTAGAACGAAGTACTACACACAACTATTTGACAACTGTACCGCTGCAGTTCATCCTAAGTTGCATAAGATTAATAGAACAGAAAATGAAGTTGCAGATTATTTAGCTAAGCAGGCTCACTTGGCTGCTGGAACTGTTCACCAGCCCTGCCATGTACAATGCTCGTATGGAGCTCATGTTCAACAGTGTCCTATGTCTCAGGCACTAAACCTTGTATGTATGCACGCTGTGTGCATACTAGCAGCTTCGTGCTGCTAATATATGAATGAAATATTTGTTGTAAAAAAAAAATCCTGGACAAGAGGTACACAGTTCCCGGCATAAATAAATGATGATGGAACACTTGGGAAATTACGCAACAGTTGCATCAATGTTGACAGCCAGACCGGCGGCCATATCAGTTATCTCGGTCGGATATGTACTTAATACGGTGGAGAAAATGAAGCTCAATATGACCGTTGGATCTAACAATCAACCATCGGTGACAGTGGTTTTTCTTCGCCGGTGTGCCTCCCAACTTTGCCTCTACATCTTGTCACAAAAAAATGAAGGAATTTGGGGGAAAACTCTGGAAACTCTCTTTCTCTATTTTTCCTTTTCACGTATAATATACATATACACCAACATACATAATGGGCTCTAAGCCCATAGGAAACGTAGACAGCCCAACACCCCCTCAAGATGGGTGATAGATATCTATCATCCCTGTCTTGCTACATGCTAATTTACATTCTTTTACACCCAAACACTTTGTTAGACAATCAGCTAATTGTTCTCTTGATATTACATGACTCAACTCTAGTGTACCCTCATCTATCTTCTCTTTGATAAAGAAACAGTCAACTTCAACATGCTTCATTCTATCATGTTGGACTGAATTATTGGCAATGTTGATAGCTGACTTGTTATCACACCAAAGCTTCGAAGCGCCTCTTCTTAGTACTTTTAACTCTAATAAGAGATTCCTTATCCACAACATCTCACAAACCACAAGACCCATAGCTATATACTCTGCTTCCGCAGTTGAACGCGATACAGCAGCTTGCTTCTTGCTCCTCCAAGACATCAAGTTGCCACCAACAAAGACACAATATCCTGATGTAGATCTTCTATCATCAAGGCAACTAGCCCAATCGACATCACAATAACCATCCACATTCAAATGACCATGACTCCTGAAGAAAAATCCTTTTCCAGAACAACTATTCAAATAACTTAAAATTTGATATACCGCATCCAAATGTCCACTCCTAGGATCATGCATATATCTACTCACAACACTCACAGCATAAGAAATGTTAGGTCTTGTATGGCATAAATAGATCAATTGCCCAACAAGTCTCTGGTACCTCTCTTTGTTTATCGGGTTACCTGACTCGGCGCATAACTTATGATTGGAATCAATCGATGTTGATATAGGATGACATCCAAGCATGCCAGTTTCACTAAGTAAGTCCATGACATACTTTCTTTGTGATAGAACAATATCCTTTGGGTTCCGTGGAATCTCAATACCAAGAAAGTATTTGAGTTGACCAAGGTCTTTGAACTCAAACTCTCTACTTAGATTCCTCTTGAGGCACTTGATCTCTCCTTCATCATCACCAGTAATTATGATATCATCCACATATACAGCTAGCACAGTGATCTTGCACCCTGAATGTTTACAAAACACGGTATAATCTCCATTGCACTGTTTGTATCCCATTGCACATAAGGCACGTCTAAATCTATCAAACCATGCCTGTTGTAACACCACAAAATTTGAACTTTTGAAAATAGAGTTAAAATAATTTATTTATGTATTTTTGTGCTCATGAAAACCTTGGAAAATAATATTTTTTGTTATATTAAAATTTATCCTAGGCTTAGAAACATGGTTGTGCATACATGTCGGTGCATCTATATTTCTGTGATATGTGGTTTTGACTAAAAGCGAAAAGGATTTCAAAATACACTTCAAAAGCTATTTCAAAATAAAAAGAAAAGGATTCTTTTCTCCTTCTTTGTTTCCAGCCGGAAGGCTTTGTTTCTTTGCTCCAGCATGTCGAAGGCTTTGGCTCCAGTATGGGCTCCACCCGGCCTGAAGCCTCGTACGTCCAGCCCAGCTAGGCTGAAGACCCGTCTCTCCCTTACCCTGATCACAAGGGGCTCAAGTCTAGCCGTGCGATCTTTTGTTGGAGCATAAGCCAGTCCTCCCATCGTCTTTTGATCTTCACGCTGCCCTAGCTTCACGCCGCCGCCATCGCGATCCCGCCGAGCAGAGCTGCGTCGTCTGTCCTCCACCGCCGTTGCCATCTGGTGCCTTGTCGTCGTGGAGAACCTACATCTCCTCATGTCTAGGGAGACCCGGGGCCGATGTACGTCATGCTGTCTCCGTTCGCCCCACCGTCGTGCATTGTGCCGTTCAGTCTGCCGCCGTTGCCGCGACGAATACATGCATCTTCCCCAACCTGATGTTGTGTTTGTCCGGACCCTGAAGTTGTCGATCAAGCTGCTGGCCATCCCGATGAGGTCGAAGTGTTCATCCCCAGATTGCAACCTTCTGTTCAGAATTCAGAAGGCCATGCATGTTCATCGCCGCTTACTTTAGCCATCTCAATGTGTATTTATGAAAACATTGATGACCGTTCTCTATTAAGTCCAACCACCGTCCTTCCTGCTATGTGCTCCAGCATCCCTTGCAGAACTCCGGCCGTCGATCGTGTTTGCCATCGGTGAGCACTGAACATTTATATAATTCCTATCTTTTATGCTATTATTGAGTTAGCCTGAGAAGCCATCATGGGCTTGTTTTGCAAGTCTCAGCCCAACAACTCTATGAACACGTTCTGCTATCTCCTGCAGTACCGCATCGAACACCTCTACCGTGCAAGTTCATTTGCACACGTGATGCTTCATGTTTAGCAGATGATGGAAGTCACGACCACCCAGTTTGTGTCCAACAAGCAGAAGCTAGGAGATGCTATTTCTTCCATCGCCTTGTCATAAAAAACAAGCGTCAAGCCTATTTGATTAAAGGTGAGACGCACCTATATATATATATTTTTTGAAAGATGCACCTATCCTTGCCCATTATTTTATTGATCAAATATTGTGCCAATGTCTTGCCTTGTCGTCATTCATGCACACTATATATATCATCATTCTTTATTTATTTCTTAAAATGAATTGTGTCATTCATATACGTCACGGAGCTGCTCAGCCTGTGAGTCAATCATTCATTACTGATATCTTATTTCTATCATGAATTTTACCTCACTTTAATCTATTTTTGCTGCACCGCGACTGAATCCTAGTCTTTTCTTTCTGTTATAATACAAAGCCTCCTGTAATAGTTCCTTTTCAATCGTAGTAACGAGTTTTGTTCTTTAGTGTGTTGTTTTAAAAAGCTCTGCCTGACTGATGTATTGTTCTTAGCTCCTTCTATTTGTTTCTTGTATGTTTGCCTATGCCTAGTGATTGCTATGAGTAGAACGAGAACTGCTTGAGGGAGCTATTGATCAGAAGGAGATGGCCATAAGCAGAGTATGGGCAAGTATGTGGCAAGTATAGTTTGTGTTATCATTCCATGACTATGATCTATGTGGCTTAATTATTGTTTAAGCAACGAACAATAAAAATGACCTTTTTAGCAACTTGAGAATTTATCCGTAAGTGATTTATCATGGATTTACCGTACAACTGCAGGGGCTATATGGCTCTGGCTCTAGTTCTTCATGAGACCTTCTCTAGCTTGTTAGTGGTATGCGAGTTGGGTATAGGACAGCCTCTGTCCTTACGTGTATAGCCAGGAAGAATTGTGCCATATTGGAAGGGGTTCCTACATCTGATGTTTACGCGTCCCTATTGGGTTAGGGGAACCTATGAGTGGCTCTATATGGTTTTTGGTGTTTTGGGCCTTGCAAACCCAGGAACTTGGAAATTATGAATCATAGTGAAAGTGTACACCTCTGCGCAGAGTTTAAATCAATATATCGTCCGTGCCCACGGACAGGGCGGCCCTGACATATTTACTTACGATAATGATTTATTTGCTAATATGCTCATGTTTACTATTTTATGCTTTACATTATTTATGCTACAATGATCACGAGTTTATGGTCTATACTACCTTATGCTATACTTGTTGAGTTCGATGAACTCACTTTTGCTATTCCCCCTACCACCTCAGGAGGTAGTTTAGGCTTGTGATCTACCAGTCAGTTGGATCCAGTGGAGTGGAGTCGACATCTGAAGTTCAGAGTGCCTTTCCGTTGATAGCTACCTAAGGGTATATACCTTTCTTGTATTATGTACGTTACATAAAAAGCATTGTTTACTGATACTACCCTTCAATTATAGCTATTTGTGAGATTTGTCTTCAGAGACTCACATATAGTGTGTATATGATTTTATTCTTAAAACCGGGTATTACAAGTTGGTATCAGCTCAATGCTGCCTGTAGGACACAAGCCTTGTTAGAAATGGTCAAATTGCAAAGCTTATTTTGCTAATAAACTATTTTTGTAGCTCCTTGATCATTGATTTGACTATTTCTTATCCTTGTGTTATTGTCTCCTCCTTGATAGCTTCCTTTGAGCTAATATTTCTTACCTCCTTGGTTTATGATTTTTGTTGGTTTACTCACTAATTCTTATCTCACCTTGTTCACATTCATGTTGGCCTTTTCATCATCTATGATCCACTCCTTAGGATGCCCGCCATTGCTATACAAATGCACATGTAGTGTCGTTGGTGTGATGCATGCTTGTCTTGTGTTAATGTGTGATTTGGATCTTTGTAATGAGTGCAATGATCTTGTGGGTTACTCCATAATTTCATTTAGCATATAGGCTTAAGGCATAGGAGTAAAGATTAAATAGTTGGGTTCTTCTCTTACTCTTTCTATCTTGTCTTTTCAGAGCAGTATGTCTACTTTAGTCTCTACCTCTGTTCTTGGGCAACCAAAAATCATGAGAAAATTCATCAGAGTGCAAGAATCATCATCAAAGCTATTTTGGTTTGGGATTTATGAAAATCACAAGACGATGCCTCTGCGCAGTCTGGAAAACTGGTACACTTTGGTTGAGCATCATTTTCGGGCCAATTTAACTACTGAATTTGGAAACATGTTATATATAAAGGTTGTAGGGAATTTCAGAAGCTTTCTAACGGTATAAACTACAACTTTATTGGATTAACAGAATGTGAGTTATAATTGTTTTAGTACCTTGCTGCTGATTTTCTACTCGTGAGGAACTTCAAGTTACTAGGTCTTGGCAAGGCATATGAGTCTTTTTGAGATGACCAGAGGATGTGATGATAATAAACTTACTCAGAAAAAGATGCCAGTTACCCTTTGGTGCCCCTAGTTGATTTTTCTTAAGGGGGGTAGCCATGATGGAGAAGTTGCAAGCCGAAGACTCTTGCATTCAAGCATTTCAGTTGGAAGAAGCAGTCATGGTTGGAAGTATATCCAGGTGCACGTGTCCTTTTCTTGAGAATAGTGACTTGATGGATCATCTACATTGAAGCTCAAGAGTTCAACATTCAACTCAAGACAAGTTGGCATTGATGACAAAGGAGCGTGAGGATGGATTTATTTATAGTTCAATGATAGCTCAAAAGACCTCACTGTTATTCCAAGCATGTCAAGCAATTTTGATTGAAGGAAGTTCTCTTCATGGTTATGATATAGCTAATGGTGCAATTACATGAAGAGGAATTGAAGGGAGATGTGTTGAGTTCCTAGCCAAGCATGTGAGAGATTCAAAGATCTTTAGGACTATACTATGCGTCAACTATGGAGGCGTGCATTGGACTATTCAACATGTCAGAACCATTAGTCAGTGCGGAGCATACAGGTATTTGCTTTGCCGGGACATAAAGAGAAACATCAAGGCCGATCATAAGAATTCAAAAGATCTGTACTAAGTTGAGGTGGATCTAGTGACAACATAATCGCATTGGAATTGGTATAAGATGAAGCTATGCTGGGCCATAATCCATAGGTCTCGGATATGGTTTAAGTCTTGGAGATTTGGAGGCATTATAAAATTGGACATAATAGTTTCTTCTATAACGCATCTCAGCAAGACTGTGGTTCTGCTCTATATATAAATAGAGTAGAGGATATGCATTGAGACAATGAAAGAAGGTGACTACTTGACACATGATGTGGAGTTATCTATTGTGGAGCATAAAAAAATGTTTTCTTGGACGTAAGAGCAATATCTAAGTGGGTTATTGGAATTTGAAGAACATTTGTACTATGTTTTGAGCCTGTGATATCATTCTTGTATTGAACTAATCAAGGGTATATGACTTGGAAGTATGTTATCAACTAGGTGAAGACAATGTCATTGTTAATGCCCTTAGCAAAGGAGAGTTATGCTAAGAAGAATTGAACGACACCCAGGATTAAAGAATCAAGTTTATGGTTTAGTTTAAGGTTTGAGCAACTTGACGCGAGCATAACGTTTTGAAGATGGAACTACTCAAACTGATGAAGATTAAATTGAATCGTGAAGTATCTCAATTTTTTCTCATCAACTTCTTCCGAATCTCGGGATGAGATTCATCTTAAGGGAGGTAGAATTGTAACACCCCAAAATTTGCACTTTTGAAAATAGAGTTAAAATAATTTATTTATGTATTTTTGTGCTCATGAAAACCTTGGAAAATAATATTTTTTGTTATATTAAAATTTATCCTAGGCTTAGAAACATGGTTGTGCATACATGTCGGTGCATTTATATTTCTGTGATGTGTGGTGTTGACTAAAAGTGAAAAGGATTCAAAATACACTTCAAAAGCAATTTGAAAATAAAAAAGAAAAGGATTCTTTTCTCATTCTTTGTTTCCAGCCGGAAGGCTTTGTTTCTTTGCTCCAGCATGTCGAAGGCTTTGGCCCGTTTTTCTACAGCTGCAGTCCACCCAGCCTGAAGCCTCATATGTCCAGCCCAGCTAGGCTGAAGACCCATCTCTCCCTTGCCCTGATCACAAGGGACTCAAGTCTGGCCGTGCGATTCTTTGTTGGAGCATAAGCCAGTCCTCCCATCGTCTTTTGATCTTCACGCTGCCCTAGCTTCGTGCCGCCGCCATCGCGATCCCGCCGAGTAGAGCTGCATCGTCCGTCCTCCACCGGCGTTGCCATCTGGTGCCTTGTCGTCGTGGAGAACCTGCATCTCCTCATGTCTAGGGAGACCCGGGGCCGATGTACGTCATGCTGTCTCCGTTCGCCCCACCGTCGTGCATTGTGCCGTTCAGTCTGCCGCCGTTGCCGCGACGAATACATGCATCTTCCCCAACCTGATGTTGTGTTTGTCCGGACCATGAAGTTGTCGATCAAGCTGCTGGCCATCCCGATGAGGTCGAAGCGTTCATCCCCTGATTGCAACCTTCTGTTTAGAATTCAGAAGGCCATGCATGTTCATCGCCGCTTACTCTAGCTATCTCAACGTGTATTTACGAAAACATTGATGACCATTCTCTATTAAGTCCAGCCACCGTCCTTCCTGCTATGTGCTCCAGCATCCCTTACAGAACTCCGGCCGTCGATCATGTTTGCCATCGGTGAGCACTGAACATTTATATAATTCCTATCTTTTTTCTATTCTTGAGTTAGCCTGAGAAGCCATCATGGGCTTGTTTTGCAAGTCTCAGCCCAACAACTCCATTACCACGTTCTGCTATCTCCTGTAGTACCGCATCGAGCACCTCTACCGTGCAACTTCATTTGCACACGTGATGCTTAATGTTTAGCAGATGATGGAAGTCACGGCCACCCAGTTTGTGTCCAACAAGCAGAAGCTAGGAGATGCTATTTCTTCCATCGCCTTGTCATAAAAAACAAGCATCAAGCCTATTTGATTAAAGGTGAGACGCACCTATATATATATTTTTTCGAAAGACGCACCTATCCTTGTCCATTATTTTATTCATCAAATATTCTGCCAATGTCATGCCTTGTCGTCATTCATGCACACTATATATATCATCATTCTTTATTTATTTCTTAAAATGAATTGTGTCATTCATATATGTCACGGAGCTGCTCAGCCTGTGATTCAGTCATTCATTACTAATATCTTATTTCTATCATGAATTTTACCTCACTTTAATCTATTTTTGGTGCACCGCGACTGAATCATAGTCTTTTCTTTCTGTTATAATACAAAGCCTCCTGTAATAGTTCCTTTTCAATCATAGTAACGAGTTTTGTTCTTTCGTGTGTTGTTTTAAAAAGCACTTCCTGACTGGTGTATCGTTCTTAGCTCCTTCTATTTGTTTCTTGTATGTTTGCCTATGCCTAGTGATTGCTATGAGTAGAACGAGAACTGCTTGAGGGCGCTATTGATCAGAAGGAGATGGCCAGAAGCAGAGTATGGGAAAGTTTGAGGCAATTATAGTTTGTGTTATCATTCCATGACTATGATCTATGTGGCTTAATTATTATTTAAGCAACGAACAATAAAAATGACATTTTTAGCAACTTGAGAATTTATCCGTAAGTGATTTATCACGGATTTACCGTACAACTACGGGGGCTATATGGCTCTGGCTCTAGTTCCTCATGGGACCTTCTCTAGCTTGTTAGTGGTATGCGAGTTGGGTATAGGACAGCCTCTGTCCTTATGTGTATAGCCGGGAAGGATTGTGCCATATTGGAAGGGGGTTCCTACATCTGATGTTTACGTGTCCCTATTGGGTTAGGAGAACCTATGAGTGGCTCTATATGGTTTTTGGTGTTTTGGGCCTTGCAAACCCAGGCACTTGGAAATCATGACTCGTAGTAAAAGTGTACACCTCTGCGTAGAGTTTAAATCGATATATCGTCCGTGCCCACGGATAGGGCGGCCCTGACACATTTACATTAAGATAATGACTTATTTGCTAACATGCTCATATTTACTGTTTTATGCTTTGCATTATTTATTCTACATTGATCACGAGTTTATGGTCTATACTACCTTATGCTATACTTGTTGAGTTCGACGAACTCACTCTTGCTATTCCCCCTACCACCTCAGGAGGAAGTTTAGGCTTGTGATCAACCAGTCAGTTAGATCCAGTGGAGTGGAGTCGACATCTGAAGATCGGAGTGTCTTTCCGTTGATAGCTACCTAAGGGTATATACCTTTCTTGTATTATGTACGTTATATAAAAAGCATTGTTTACTGATACTACCCTTCAATTGTAGCTATTTGTGAGATTTATCTTCATAGACTCACATATAGTGTGTATATCGTTTTGTTCTTAAAACCGGGTATTACACCCGTGGATATTGTTTGAGGCCATATAAAGACTTCTATAGCCTACATACCTATCCAACCATCTCAGGCTTAGAATAACCTGGAGGAACCTCCATGTACACCTCTTCTTGGAGATCACCATGCAAAAAAGCATTTTTTACGTCTAACTGATACAATGGCCACCCAAAATTCGCTGCACAAGAGATCAAAGTTCTCACCGTACTCATCTTTGCCACTGGTGCAAATGTCTCATCATAATCAATGCCATACGTTTGGCTATAACCTCTCGCAATGAGTCGAGCTTTGTATCTTTCAACCTTACCTTCAGGAGTTTGCTTCATAGTGAACACCCATTTACAACTTACAACTTTCTTTCCTGTATGTAATTTTACAAGATCCCAAGTATTATTCTTTTCAAGAGCATTAATCTCCTCCATCATGGCATCATGCCACTTTGGATCCCGTTTTGCTTCTCTCCAATCTCTAGGAATATATGTAGATTGTAATGAAGCAATGAATGTTGTATATGCAGGAGACAATGATTCATATAAGACATAATTACTTATGTCATGCTCAAAGCCATACCTTGCTGGAGGTTTACCAGCAGTACTCCTTGCTTCCTTTCTTAGAGCAATAGGTAAACCAATTGAATGGTTGACTTCTTCCCCTGTTTCAATAGATTGCTCAACCTCGGTACTAGTAACATCACCACTAACATCTAAGGATTGTGGTTGCTCCTCCTGCTCTATCAATTGTGGTTGCCCAACTTCTTGTTGTACTGGCTGCATTTCAACGGTATTCTTTCTTCTAGTATAAAATTGGAGAGTACCTTGTTCTTGCCTTGCAGGTATATTTACATTGTCTCTATTTTTCTGCCTCTCATTCACTTTGGCATTACCCACATTGTATGGAATCAATCATGTGATAGTTCTAGTTGCCCTTGATCGATTTTCTTTCTTCTATTGTGCCACATCTATGTCATTCTCCCCCTCTTGACCATCCTCACTTATACTTTGATCATCAGTTCAAACAAGGAACTCAAATCAGTCTTCTCTCCATAATAGGGTTCAGATTCTCAAAATGTTACATCCATACTTACAAAGAGTCATGTTCAATGGGACACCAACAAGTATATCCCTTTTTACTTGATGAGTAACCCACAAATATACTTTAACTGCTCGAGGATCTAACTTTCCCACTGAAGGCCTATAATCCCTGACAAAGCTAGTGCACCCAAATACCTTTGGTGGAACAATAAACTCGTTCTTTCCTTGCAACATCTCAAAAGGAGTTTTCCAACCAAGCAATCTTGAAGGTGTACGATTAATCAAATATACTGCTATCATCACTGCCTCACTCCATAGAAACTTTGGCACATTCATTGTAAACATAAGTGAACGTGCAACCTCCAAGATATGATAATTTTTCCTTTCAGCTACTCCATTTTGTTGAGGTGTGTCAGGACATGTTTGGTGCAATATTCCCTTGGCTGATAGAAAATTGCCAAACTCACTGTTCACGTATTCTATTCCATTGTCTGTCCTCAATACTTTAACATGAGCATCATATTGATTCCCAATGAATGAACAGAAATCCAAAAAGCATTTAAGTACTTCACTCTTGTGCTTCATGAGATATATCCAAGTCACACGCGTATAACAGTCAATAAAAGTAACAAAGTACTTCATTCCACTAACTGAGGTGATCGGGCATGTCCACACATCACAGTGAACAACATAAATGGAGATAAGCTCCTTAGTCCTCTACTAATATATGTTGATCTTGTATGCTTTCCATATTCACATGCATCACAAACAAGTTTTCTTCTGTCCACCTTACTCATCATCTCTAGGAACACTTTTACCATAGTATCAAATGATAAATGGCCTAATCAACAATGTTGAAGCATCACTTTGGCTTCATATTCATTCATACTTGTTGTTAGTGCAGTACCCATGAACTTGTCATCTTTCTTTTGGTCTAAGAACCATAACCCACCATACCTGATGCCAATTCCAAGTTCTTTTCCTGTCTTCTTGTTGACACCGTTTTTTGACACGTGTCAATATGGGCCGAAAACTGTGCCGATCGGCAACGGAGTGGTCCTTCTCCGGCATTGCTTCTGAATTGCCGATGGATGATTGCCGACAAAGGACATGTTAATCTCGTACATTACTGATGAAGCCAGAGGGCTGTTGCCGATGAGGCCAAAGGGCGGTTGCCGATGGAAAGTAGAGCTGAAGGACGTGGAAAGCAGGTCTGAGTCATTATCGATGGGTTGCCGATGGAATCTACAGCAATGAGGAGCGTGCCGATAGAGGTTTCATCGTAGAGCAATGGATAAGGAAACTGGAAATATTTATGCCATTATTTTAATAGTCTATTTTTGAGTCCGACCTTGGTACGAGTCGTTATTTTTTATTCCTTAGAGATAAGACTTGTTTAGGTAATACTTTGTCGTGTCGGTTTAGGACTCATAGTACCAGGGTATAAATATGTACCGAGAGACAATGTAAAAAAAACAATAATCAAATACAACAAACCTATTACTTTTATCTACTTTTCAAGCAATCTACTTTTCGACGACTTCGTCACCAGTATCTTTTCCTTTTCAACGAGTTCTTTCAAGAATCGGCGGGCTGCATCAACTTGATCTCTGGCAACCTTGCAGGTTCCGCTTTTACCGAGCAAGATTCAGGCTTTGACGTCTGGGCGTATCGCTGTCGTCTCGTCTGATCTGTTCAACAGTTATCGAATACCGTCTAAGCTTTGATGTCCGGGCGTATCGCTGTCGTCTCGTTCGGATCTTATTCAAATCTATCATCCTTGTCGATTAACAGGTCAAATCGACTGGCACGCCTTGATATCGAACTAGGGTATTAGCCCGGTGTGTTTGCAGATCTAACGCTTTTTTGCATCAACACATCTTTTGGCACGCCCGGTGGGACCAAATCAACAAATCTATCATGAAGAATACTACTGATATCACTCCAGAAAACATCATCGAGATATCAGAATCAGATCTCTGGGAGGATCAGAGGCAAGCCATGGAAAAAGCTATGGAGGATTACAGGCAGCTCTGCTTAAAGTCTTTCAGCATGAATAGGGGAGGAGAAGTCATCCAGAAGCAAGATCTGCCGTTGCCTCGGCAGGTAACCTTTGACTCTAACCCTGGTAAATTACAGGAGATGGTTAATTCTGCATTAAATCAAGCTTTGATCACCACTCCACCGTGCTGTCCAATACTATCTACAATGCTGTTGTGCAAACGTTAAGGGACGGACAAGCACCAGGGTATGTCGGGCCGGCATATCATCAGCCGAGATCGGCATCTACCAGCACTCCATCGGCAATTCCAGCCGTTGAAAGTATAGAAGCGCCTACTCCAGCTATATCAGGACCATCCATCATTGAAGCCATGCTGATAGGATCAGATCTAACGTCTCAGGAGAGGCCTAGTACTCAGTTGAGCACAGATCTATCGGCATCGGCAATGTCAGGTCCTTCAGGTCAACATAGTCAAACTGCTGCCAATTGGTGGGGATACGGTATGCCCCCAGGTCCATCTACTGCCAACTCTGGACTGCCTCAAGTGCGTGATGTAGCAGGGAAGGGTCCAATGACATCGGTTACTCCAATTCGGCCGATGACTCAAGCGCCGCATTATTCTACTGTACCTCCTGCTATACAGCCATTGTCAATGGGATTCTACGCACCTCCACAACAGATATTTTATGCGAATCCATTGACTAATCCTCCACCAGTTCAACAGAGAGCTTCCACTGCAGAGCAGCCCGTAGTACCATTCATATCTCAGTCTGGGTTACCTGCAATTCAGGGCAATTATGCTGGCTATCATCCATCTATACAAGAGCATCAATTGTCTACAAGTTGTCAGCCATCGGCAAGCCAGGTGCCGATGAGTTACAGTCTTAATTGGTCGGGGCAAGCGCCAACTCAGCAACCTGCTATTCAACCAAGCCACCAAGCAATAGGGACTCAACGGTATAGTCCACAGATAACTTTCCAGGAGCAAGTATCGTCAAAACAGACGATGAACTTTACTCTGCAGGTTGGGGCTGTGAATATGCCGATTTATCCAAGCCAAGTGCCACAGGGGTATGTAGAAGCATATCAGCCAACACCTCCGGTAGAGATCCAGCCAGTGCATCGGCAAGATCAGGATGCACTCTTGACCGATAGGATTGCAGAAGTGATGAAAGAGCAATTTGGGATTCAGCCCAAGGTCAATACTTACTCTTATCGGACTCCATACCCTTCATCTTATGACTCGATTCCTTTCCCAAATCGGTACAAGGTGCCAGATTTCACTAAGTTTTCTGGGCAAGATGGTACGTCAACAATGGAGCACATCAACCGATTCATCATCCAGTGCGGGGAAGCAGCTAACAGGGATGAATTGAGGGTTCGGTTATTTTCCTCATCATTGTCTGGATCAGCTTTTGCGTGGTTTATTTCGTTACCACCTAATTCTGTTATTACATGGGCCGATCTAGAGAAGCAATTTCACAAGTACTTCTTTGCTGGGGTACATGAAAATAAGCTGACTGATTTGACAAAATTGAGACAACGCAGTGATGAGTCAGTAGAAAGTTTCGTACACAGGCTAAGAGATGTAAAGAATAAATGCTACAATTTAGTACTTGATGATCGGCAGTTAGCTGATTTAGCTCTTCAAGGGTTACTGCCACACATCAGAGAAAAATATGGGTCACAGGAGTTTGAAAGTTTGAAAAATATTGTGCAAAGGATTTCTGATCAGGACACTAGGGTTTTTGAGCCCAGGAAGAATTGGAATAAAAAGGTGTCCTTTATAGAGGAAGAAGATTCAGACTCTGATGACGAACCAATTATCGGTTTGGCTGAGTGGGTAAAGAATAAGAAGCCGATATCATGTCCTTTCGCTCAGAAAGAGCTAGAAAAGTTTCTATTTGATATCAATAAAGCCGATAGGATATTTGATCTTTTGCTCCAAGAGGGTCAAATTAAGCTGTCTCCTCATCATGTGATTCCATCGGCAGAAGAATTGAAAAAGATTAGGTACTGCAAATGGCACAATGCTACCTCGCACAGTACCAATGATTGCAAGGTGTTTAGGCAACAGTTGCAGTCGGCTATCGAATCCGGGAAAATCAAATTTGATAATTCAAAAGCTCAGAAGCCGATGAAAATTGATCAACATCCGTTCCCTGCAAATATGGTGGAGGCTAAAGGCAAAACCAAAGTGTTAACATCGGAGGCTGCTAGAAGAAATGCATCGGTAGACCCTAAGAATCAAATAACTGTTGAAGACGTAAAGGGAAAGGAACCTGCCGATGGCGCTAAAGGGAAAAGAATTGTTAATGAAGGTAGTAGCTCCAGAAGACCTCTGAGGCCTGCTCCATATGGTGTTCGGTATCGGCAACAATGTGAGGATCGGTATCGGCAGCAACAGGAGGAGTTACGTCGACATGAAGATCACTGGAATTGCCCGTTTTTCATTCATTGCTGGGAAGAAGGCATTAAATTGCCCACTGCCGATACCTGCCCTGAATGTAATGGTTACTATTTAAATGATCGGATAGAGAGACAACATCACTCTAGTAGTCGAAGGGTACGCATCAATAAGCCGATCAAAGAGAAGGTATCAGCATTCGATCGGCTGGGGGGGCAGAGTTAGTGTGCATGACAGGCTTGGCGGGTATACTGATTGTTTTCCAAAGGGTCATGCAAAGCTTGAAGAGATGGCTAACGAAAGGGTTCCTGATGAAGGGATATTCTGCAGGGATCCAAACATAGGCCTCCATGAGCAGAACACAAAGCATTATCAGCCTATTTAGAAAACAAAGCTTCCCCAGTGGTGCCCTGAAGGATTGACGAAAACTCAAAAAAAGAAGGGAACAGCGTATGCGTCAAGAGGAGTTACAGTGCCCGAAAGAAATCATCCCAAAGGTAACAACTCAAATATGGCAACCAAAACGCAGGGGTGGAGGTCCATCGGCAGATGTTAACATGGTCTTCATGTTGCCGATGGAATTCTTGGCACCAGATGACAAGGAACAAGCAGTGTTTGCCGATGAAGCAGCTCAACTAACTCTGGATCCAATGATGGCTGTGTTTGAAAAGCCTGCTGATGATGAAAGGCAACACCTCAAAGCTTTATTTGTTAAAGGCAGGGTTGATGGACAGCCAGTGTCCAAAATACTCATAGATGGAGGAGCGGCAATTAATATTATGACATATGTTATGTTCCGAAGACTTGGAAAAGGAGACCAAGATTTAACCAAGACGGATATGATGCTCAAAGATTTTGAAGGTAATGTGTCTCCGGCTAAAGGGGCATTATGTGTTGAATTGACTATCGGCAGCAAGACTTTGCCAACCACCTTCTTCATTGTTAACGGCAAAGGTAACTATAATTTACTCCTAGGAAGGGATTGGATCCATGCCAACTGCTGTGTTCCTTCTACGATGCATCAGTGCCTTGTACAATGGGTTGGAGACAAAGTTGAGGTTATCCCTGGTGATTCTTCTTATATAATCGCATCGGCTGATTCTGAGACCTATGAACGGACAAAGTGCATATCGGGAGAAGCATGGGATACGAAATTTCTCAGGGTTGCCGATTATGAGCTCACCCCGATCCAAGCAGTCGGTTCTAAAGATGAATTTTAATGGATCCGTTTGCCGATGGTGGAAAACTTGGTCATGGGTTTACATCGGCTGATGATTTAGTGGAAATAGACATTGGTAACGGTGATAGGCCGAGGCCAACCTTTATTAGTGCTAAGTTAAATTCTCAATGTAAACAGCAAATGATTAATATTTTGAGGGAATATAAAGACTGTTTTGCTTGGGATTATACAGAGATGCCTGGGCTGGATCGATCAATAGTTGAGCATCGGTTGCCTATTAAGCCAGGGTTTCGGCCTCATCAGCAGCCCGCACGCCGATGTAATCCTAAAGTGTTACCTGATATTAAGGCCGAAATCACAAGGTTAATTGAAGCTGGCTTTATTCGGCAATGTCGATATGCCGAATGGATTTCTAATGTGGTTCCTGTTTATAAGAAAAATGGAAAACTTCGTGTGTGTATTGATTTCAGGAATCTTAATAAAGCTACACCAATGGACGGCTATCCAATGCCTGTTGCCGATTTATTGATTGATGCTGCAGCTGGACATCAGATCATCAGCTTCATGGATGGTAATGCCGGTTATAACCAAATTTTCATGGCTGAAGAGGATATTTCCAAGACTGCTTTTAGGTGTCTAGGTCATGTGGGTTTATTCGAGTGGATTGTCATGACCTTCGGCTTGAAAAATGCCGGTGCTACCTATCAGAGGGCTATGAATTTTATCTTCCATAAATACATCGGCACGTTGGTTGAAATCTACATAGATGATGTGGTGGTCAAATCTGGAGGTTTTGAGAGTCATCTTGCTGATCTATGAAAAATCTTGGAGTGCACTAGAAAGCATGGTTTAAAGATGAATCCTACTAAGTGTGCATTTGGTGTATCGGCAGGTCAGTTCTTGGGCTTCATGATAGATCAAAGAGGTGTTGAAATCAGCAGGAAATCTATTGATGCAATTAATAAGGTTGTTGCTCCTGCCGATAAGACTGAGTTGCAATCCTTGATCGGCAAGATTAATTTTATTCGAAGATTTATATCTAATCTATCAGGAAAGATCAAAGCCTTCAGTCCTTTATTAAAATTAAAAGCCGATCAGGAATTTGTATGGGGAACAGAGCAGCAATTAGCCTTAGAAGAAATTAAAGAATATTTGGTAAATCCTCCAGTATTGGTTCCACCTCAACACGGGAAACCTTTCAAGTTGTATTTGTCTGCCGATGATAATGTTATCGAATCAGCATTAATTCAAGAGTTTGAAGGGGAAGAACGTGTGATATATTATTTGAGCAGAAGGCTGATAGACGCTGAGACCAGACGATGTGGTTAAGCATATGTTGTCGATGCCGATTTTGAAAGGAAGGATCGGCAAGTGGATCTTAGCGTTATCAGAATTTGATTTGCGTCATGAATCGGCTAAAGCGGTTAAAGGACAGGTAATGGCCGATTTTGTTACTCAACATTGCAATGTGGTAGATTATGCTGAAATTGCTCCATGGACACTTTTCTTTGATGGATCTACTTATGGCGAAGGAGCAGGAATCGGTATTATGTTAATCTCACCTCGAGGAAAGAAATATGAATTTTCATTGCCAATTGCTGGCACTTCAACAAACAATCAGGCTGAATATCAAGCTTTACTGAAAGGGTTAGAATTGCTCAGAGAAATTCGTGCCGATACAGTTGAAGTCTTTGGGGATTCCATGCTAGTCATTAATCAATTGATCGGAACATATGAATGCCAAAGTGAAGTGTTGATTACTTATCATGAGAGGTGCCTGCAAATATTAAAGGAGTTTAAAGATTTTCGCCTTGAACACATTTCCAGATTGCACAATGAAGAAGCTAATCGGCTAGCACAGCATGCTTCGGGATATCAACTGATCCGAGAAGTGCTGACATCGGTAATTGATGCCGGTGACTGGAGGAGGGATATTGCCGATTATTTAAAAGATCCGTCTAAGAAGGTGGCGAGACGTATAAGGTTTCAGGCTACTAAGTATGTGCTCCTTGATATTGAATTATATTATCGCACTTTAGATGGGGTTTTACTCAAATGCCTTGGTGAAGAGGAATCAAAAAGTCTAATGGGTGAGATTCATGAAGGAGTGTGTGGGGCATATCAATCGGCATTTAAAATGAAATGGATGATTAGGAGGAATGGGTATTATTGGCCGACAATTCTTGAGCATTGTTTTAAATATTTCAAAGGGTGCCAGTCATGTCAGAAATTTGGTAATGTTCAAAGAGCACCTGCATCGGCAATGAATCCTATAATCAAACCTTGGCCGTTTAGAGGATGGGCTATTGATCTTATCGGTCAGATCTACCCGCCGTCGAGTAAAGGACATAAATTCATACTCGTTGCAACCGATTATTTCACAAAGTGGGTTGAAGCAATTCCTTTAAAGAAAGTGTCATCGGCAAATATGATTGATTTTGTGAAAGAACATATTGTTTACCGATTCGGTATTCCTCAGACTATTACTACCGATCAAGGAACTATGTTCACATCAGGAGAATTTGATAGTTTTGCCATTGGTATGAGGATTAAAGTTCTAAATTCCTCTCCTTATTATGCTCAAGCTAACGGTCAGGCTGAAGCATCTAATAAAGGAATAATCAAGCTTATTAAACGGAAAATTGAGGAAAATCCTAGGAGATGGCATACTCTTTTAAATGAGGCTTTATGGTCATATCGGATGGCGTGTCATGGTGCAACTAAGGTCTCACCATATCAATTGGTATATGGGCATGATGCAGTTTTACCTTGGGAAATTAAGACTGGTTCTAGGCGTGTATTTTCTCAGGATCACTTGACAGCCGATGAGTATAATATGCTTATGAGAGATGAATTAGAAGATTTAGCAGGTCATCGGCTAAAGGCCTTAATTAGCGTCGAAGAAAATAAAAAG
The DNA here is from genome assembly GCA_023333625.1 of Bothriochloa decipiens. Classification (NCBI taxonomy): domain Eukaryota; kingdom Viridiplantae; phylum Streptophyta; class Magnoliopsida; order Poales; family Poaceae; genus Bothriochloa; species Bothriochloa decipiens. The sequence continues at coordinate 29,970,758 of CM041631.1, read as the reverse complement.
AGGGTTGCTAGGTGGTATGATAAAAAGGTGAAAGTAAAAGAATTTGCAAATGGAGATTTAGTCTGGAAATTGGTTTTGCCGATCGGGACTAAGAGTTCGAAATTCGGCAAGTGGTCCCCTAATTGGGAAGGTCCTTATCGGATAAATCAGTTGGCTCCTGGTAACGCATACATCTTAGAAACCCTCGAAGGAGTTATATTTCCCAGAGCATTAAATGGGAAATATTTAAAGAAATATTACCCCAGTATTTGGATGGATGCATAAAATACAGGAATAAAGGTATCAGCATTATATTACATTCACAGTCAATTGGCAAAGTTCAGATTGCCGATAACTTGACAAAGCCGATGAATGGAGTTTACAAACTAAGGAAAGATTGAATAGCGGTTATCGCGCGCAGGCGAATCTGATCGGCTTCTTCCACTTCCCTGACGTCCGCATCGGCAGTGTCCTCAATCGGTTTAAGTTTTCTCCTCAGCGTCAGCGCCATACAAGCTTGATTGTCCCTGTCTTTTTGAAGAATTTTTAAAGTGTTGGACAAGTTGTCTTTCTCCTGTACGGCTTGGTTCAGGGCTGTTTCCACTTCTTTCAGCTCAGCCAGTAAAGCTGTTCTCTTTGCCAATAGATCAGTAATTTTCTTTTCAAGATCGGCGCCCGAAGCCTCTAAGTTGCTCATGCTTCTGTGCTTTTCTTCGGCGGCCTGCTTGAATTGTAATATTTCTTCTTTAAGTTTTGCTTGAGCAGCTCTATCGGCAATTCGTCGAGCAGCCTTTTGGTACTGGAGTTGTCGGCTCTCAAGGTGAGCAGCATGAAAAAGGATTTCTTCAACATTGTCGGGGACTTGGCCACGAATCGCTTTGAAAATTGCTCTTGTGGAGTCTGAATCTTGGACCAGCTGAGGTGTATCTTGATGCAACAAGGATAATAATGTTTCTAATTTGGTTCTGACTTCAGCTGATATAGTTCCTAGGGCAAGCACAGAACTTTTTTCTTCTTCATCGTCAGGAATGTTGACGATAAAAGAGAATAGGCTATTTGGAGAGTCTTGTTCCTGCGAGGGAATTAGTCAGTTACAGGAGAGTAAATATTGCAGAATTTTGATTAAATTAACTTACTTGCTTCAAAGCGATTTCTTGCATTTGGCTGGAGGAGGCAGCTTGCAATATGTCCTCAGCAATGCTTGCCGATGGATCAGTTATGGCAGGGCTGGGTGGTGGTAATTCTGTGACTATATCGGCAGGTGTTTCTTGAGGTGTTGTTGGTGATCCTTGTGCTGGAACATTAGGCAGTGCTGACTGAAGAGGTGATACTGATGATGGTGCCGTAATTGAAGCTGATTGCAAACTTGGTGTTGGCTCATCGGCTGGTCTTGGCTGAAGAGATGGTGCTGGAACTGTGGATGGTGCTGATGCAGTTTTTGATCGTTTGGATTGAAGGGCTACGTTGGATGAAGCTTTGCGCTTAGGCTGTGATTCCTCAAACCCAGATGACTGGGGGGCATCGGCACCAGAGGACTGTGGCATTGGATCGGCTGAGACAGCTGCCGATGTGTCCACTTGTTGCTACAAGTAAATGGAGTAATTAATGCTGATTATAATAGTTGAAATCGGGTTAAAATTGGAAAAACATACCTCTGGAGAGTCGACAAGGATAACATCTGAAGGTGCGTTGATGGGAGATGGAGGACGAGTTGCCGATGAAGACTCTAGAGGCGTAGAACTCGCGCCCTAAAATATGAAATCGGTAAGTCACAGCAATCGGCATCTGCAAAAGAAAGTGGGGTGGTTACCTGAGATGACTGTGCCAAAAATGTGACCGATTTGGTACCCCTTTTGGTATGACCGCGGCCCACTGGAGCATCTAACGAGGGAGCCTTGTGGCCGATGATGGATACCGGGGAAATCGGCTACAGCTGTATGACCTTGCCACTCTTACTCAATGTTGGAACTGGGTCATCAACATGTTAAAGAAAGGGTTAGTTGCCGATGGATTAAGGGGGGAGTTGAAAGAAGTACAGAGGGTCAGACTTACTGCATCGGCAGGGATGGCGTGATTAGGATCAATAGAGTTCAAGTAAAAATGAGGAGAGGCAAAAAATAGCTGCTCCTTCCATTCTTGCCACCATAATTTGAAGGATTCGGTGACAAAAGAAGCCGGTACCCAGTCAGTAAGATCGGCATTTGAGATATCGGCATCAGGAAGGAGAGTAACAATTTTGTGCCAATCCACACAGCTCGCAATAGTCTCTCTTGGTTTAATCACATCGACAAAACATAAGTTGATGGGCAATTGTCCAAAAGCTAGTTGTCTTGCTGCTGCCGATGGATAATAGAACTCGTATGTGGGATTAATATTCTTCCCGCTTCCAAAAATGTTGATCGGGATAGCACGAGGAGTGATTATTGCCCTAAGAATGTCGGCGTCCTGGTTCAGGGCCTCATCGGTAAGATTAAAGGAAAGAAGGAATCTTGCTGCTTCATCAATATACGGGACCCAGGCCCGAAGCTCAGAGGGGATGCCGATGTAGAGGCTGTGGAAGAGATTGCCGATCTGGATCTTGTTCGCTTCTGCCCCTGGTAGCACTGCCAGTGCTTCTCCAAAGTTGATAGGGAGGCGCGTTGCCGATTCTTCTTCCCCAAGTTGATAGTCTTCAGGAAGACTTCGAGGAAATTGCTGGGCGAACAGGTCAATATGGAAATACTTGTGCATGTGGGCATTCAACCACATGTTGATGAACCACCAGGGACCCCCCCAGGTTGCCGATGGATTTACCTTGCAGCAGCCTTTGTGATACTTTGTGGAGGAGATGGTAGACTGAGCCAAGAAGGTATCGGCCCAGTGGGAGTTTGACGCCACTAGCCAACAGTTCTGCTGCAGGGAGGTGCATGTTGGTCGGTCCAACTGTTCTGCCGCAGAAAATAAACTTCTCAAGCCACATATTCAAAAAGGCTGAATGTTCCCTGTGACTGACTGAACCAGATTTCTTATACTCGTTGATATAGCCAGTCCAGCCGCCAACATTCCTGGTGGTCAGCCGATGCTCAGGTTTCCGCTAGAACAGTGAGTTGTCATCGGCAGAAGAGATGTCCAAGCCAGTAAGCATGTACACATCGGCAAGTGTAGGAGAAGCTGGCCCATGTCTAAAGATAAAGGCATTCAGGGTATCCGACCAGAAATAGGAGGCGGCAATTAACAAAGACTCGTTCCTCTCCATGTCGACAATAGATATTCCGATGCATTGTTCTAATTTGCGTTCCGCCCAGTATAGTTTCATTGGCCTAGCAACCCTCAAATACCAATCTTTCCATCCCTTGGTGGTTTTTGGCCAAGAACGGAAGGTATCGGTCCAGAGTCCCAAGTCAAAATTCTGAGTTCTGAAGGGGATTCGATTGGTTTCTGCGTTTATAATGTCAGTTGGGTCTGGATTTCCCATTGGGCCTAGGCAGATGAAGTGATTCTGATGCGTTGGGATAAGAAGATTATTGCAGAGTTCCTGAGATTAAAGAGTGGGAACAAGGAAGAGTCATAAACTGCGCAGAGAAGGAGAAACGAAATGTCAGAGGACAGGCAAAAGAAAAAGACTAACCTTGGGGACGTCAAAACGAATAGCCATGGCCGCGACGGAGATGGAGAAGGCAAAGAATGCTAATGGAGGCTAAGGGTCACCGTCAAGAGCGCCGATGATCGAGTTCGTCGAAGAATCGCCTGTTGATGTCGCCGCTGGAGAGAGAAAAGCTAGGGTTTGAATCGCAGATGAAAAATGGGCCACGGCGGAGAAAGCATTATATGGGCCTGTTGGTATAGGATCTCCACTACCGCGCGCGCCCTCTCGAGGAGAAGTTCAAGCGATTTGGGCAATCATGACCTGGAGGAAATTTCAGCGCATAAAGTATTCTATACTCCGAAATTGGGGGGGCATGTGTTGACACCGTTTTTTGACACGTGTCAATATGGGCCGAAAACTGTGCCGATCGGCAAGGGACTGGTCCTTCTCCGGCATTGCTTCTGAATTGCCGATGGATGATTGCCTACAAAGGACATGTTAATCTCGTACATTACTGATGAAGCCAGAGGGCTGTTGCCGATGAGGCCAAAGGGCGGTTGCCGATGGAAAGCAGAGCTGAAGGACGTGGAAAGCAGGTCTGAGTCATTATCGATGGGTTGCCGATGGAATCTACAGCAACGAGGAGCGTGCCGATAGAGGTTTTATCGTAGAGCAATGGATAAGGAAACTGGCAATATTTATGCCATTATTTTAATAGTCTATTTTTGAGTCCGACCTTGGTACGAGTCGTTATTTTTTATTCCTTAGAGATAAGACTTGTTTAGGTAATACTTTGTCGTGTCGGTTTAGGACTCATAGTACCAGGGTATAAATATGTACCGAGAGACAATGTAAAAAAAACAATAATCAAATACAACAAACCTATTACTTTTATCTACTTTTCAAGCAATCTACTTTTCGACGACTTCGTCACCAGTATCTTTTCCTTTTCAACGAGTTCTTTCAAGAATCGGCGGGCTGCATCAACTTGATCTCCGGCGACCTTGCAGGTTCCGCTTTTACCGAGCAAGATTCAGGCTTTGACATCCGGGCGTATCGCTGTCGTCTCGTCTGATCTGTTCAACAGTTATCGAATACCGTCTGAGCTTTGACGTCCGGGCGTATCGCTGTCGTCTCGTTCGGATCTTATTCAAATCTATCATCCTTGTCGATTAACAGGTCAAATCGACTGGCACGCCTTGATATCGAACTAGGGTATTAGCCCGGTGTGTTTGCAGATCTAACGCCTTTTTGCATCAACACTTCTTATCCTCAATGATGCAATTTTTCCGATCAAAAGAAACTCGACAATCCATTTGATCAACTAAAGCACTTAATGATAGTAGGTTAACGGGAAAGGAGGGGACATGCAAAACCGATGACAATGTAATTGATGGAGAGCACTTTGTTGTACCAACACCTTTAATAGGTTGGCATGTTCCATCAGCTGTTTGAATAGTCTCACTATGTGTGGATGGATATGCATTATATGATGCAAACTCACTAAGTGCACTTGTGACATGTCTAGATGCACCTGAATCAAGTATCCAATTTGCATTAGATGTACCTTTGCCAGGATGAACGAGATTGATGAGATTGCCGAGAATAGTCGCCTTTTTACTTTCTTTTGGAAACTCACTCCCCCTTGAGCTTCCTTGCAATTGTTCGATCTTCTCCTCCTCATTTGACTCTTCTGTAGATGATATTAGCTTTGAACACTTCGCCAAAATTATTTGAGTCATCTTCTGAAGCTCTTTTGCAGGAAGCAATTCAACCAACTTCTCAAAAACCTGTTCAATTTTTTGGCTTTCCCCCATTGCTTAGTGTATACTCCCTCCGTCCCTAAAAGACTGTCGTCGTGGGAAGCGTGCCATAAGTTTGACTCAATTTGTAAAAAATATATGTAATATTTAAATCTTCAAATAAATTTGTTAAAAAACTAGATTCAAATATCTTTTCAATGTACTAATTATATAACATAAATACTTATATTTTTTAACATATAATTGATCAAAGTTGCTTCTCTAGAAACGCAGCGACAGTCTTTTAGGGACGGAGAGAGTATCTTGATAGCTGACCTTGTACTGCTTGCCTTGCTCCCCTGTTCCACAGGGCACCAACCAATTATCCTTCCCAAGGTCTGAATAATCAAGTTCCACCAACAAGCAATAGCTTGCAATCTTGCAGCTAAAAAAAACACAATTACCACTCCTCCAAGCAATCAGCACACCACCGCACAGGTCCTCTGCTCACAGATACAATCAGCAAACACCACAGCCAGCAGCCTTCTTTCCCTTCTCACAGCACCACAGTTCACGAACCCACACACACACAAGGCTCCACTCCTTTTTCTTTTCCTCCGGTAGCAAACCAGAACCAAATCCACACCACTCCTTCAATCCCTACATACAAAGGCTCTACTCCTCGAAACAACACCACAGCTCAAGGGAGCAGCACCTCCAAACGACCCTCCTGGCTGCTAGCCTGCTGCAGAACAAGCACTCCACCAGAGCTACCTTCTTCTTCCCTGCAAGCCTTCCTGCTCCTGTCCCCCTCACGAGCAGCAACAGAACAAGCAGGTTAGCACCAACTTGCAATTGGCCGATCCACCGCACGCTGCTGCCGAGCCCAATGCGTCCACACGGCCACCTCTACCAGCGCCGCCGCCTTCACCGTGGCGACACGACCTATTTCAAAGCGGGGCCGTCGGCAACTTCCCAGATGCAGAACACTCGAAAAACAGACTTGCGGCTGCTTTTTCTTCACCGTGCAACAGCCCACTCAACCTCAAACTGCACGAATTGCTCCCAATACTCACCAATGTCTTCTTGCTTGCACCACCACCGCTCGATTTGGGAGCTTCCCTCGCCGATTCCAATCAGCTCCGCCTCTGCCTTTCTTGCCTGCTCACACACACGCCGTTCCCACGAGCAGGAGCCTCTTCTTGCCTGCTCTCAGTCTCACCACGCCTCCGCTGCGCAGGTCGCCGCCGAACGTCGCCCAGCTTGGCTCCGACACCATGAAGGAATTTGGGGAAAAACTCTGGAAACTCTCTTTCTCTATTTTTCTTTTTCACATATAATATACATATAGACCAACATACATAGTGGGCTCTAAGCCCATAGGAAACATAGACGGCCCAACAAAAAATAATAACAAACTTTGCCTCTACATCAACAAAATGACGGTGAAACCGACCACTGCCGCTCCACAAGCAATCGGCGGCGATGATCCCAGTGGCCATAAGTCAATCTGTAGCAGTGATCATTCATTTTCTACTGATGAAAGTTCCATGAAAGCCATAAGGTACTCTTCGTGGCAATGTTATTTTTGCAACAGGAGCATCTTCAAATCTTTTAGCATCAACTATATGCACCTGTAACATAAAAACATAAAACATTTATTCTGTCTACCACTTGTACAACGAATGGGATCATTGATGTATATGCAGCAGAGAAAACTTGCCTGTGATGTATTAGCTTTCTCATCATGTACATACGAAATCATCCACCCATCATCTTCATGTGACCCACCAACTCTCGGTACAAATGATGCTCCAGAGCAGAACTCATGTTTAGCAAGCCAATGGTACTGCATCTTTATGGGGCTTGTACCTGGCATCTGTTTTTAGTCATAGTTCAGGGTGGGAATCCAGTGGAATCAGCAGTTAGACTAATGCAAGTAAGGCTTTGTACCTCTGTGTTGTTTCTCTCATCAAGGTAGAATTTTGCAAAACCTCCATACTTTGGATTGACTGCAAAATTTGGTGGTAGTCTGTCAAGCTAAGATATAACTTCACCAGAAAATTGTTATAAAAAAATCACTAGAAATATAAATGTTACATATACCAATACTGTTTAATTCCTACGTAGATTGTTTTGTTAAATACATAGAATTTTTTTTTCAAATTTCAGCAGTACCTTTGCCACAGGAGCCGGTTAAAGAATCCACTGCTTGTGCATAGGCATAACTATGTTGCAAGCCTGTGTACCGGTTATTGATAATTGGAAACTCCAGCGAAAACTCGGTCCCAGTCAAATATTCCCCTGAGACACTCTTTGTTTTCAAGTTTAACCTCCATTGGTATAGCCGAAAGAAAAACTCCTCGGTTGTTCCTTCATTCATGGGCTTGTCATCTTCAGTGAGCTCAAACATTTTAGAGTCGCAGTTGTTCAACGCAAATCTTGGACCTGGTATTACGGAGTCAGGTGAACGAAGTCCCTGTACCACAACCTATGTAACCATGGAAGAGTAGTTCTAAAGGCATATTATTGGAAGTGATTATCAAATCGAAAATAATAAAATGTTGGATTAATATTTCAGATATATGGAGCAGGCTAACCACTCTCAGCATTGTTATACCTCGTCGCCCTCTTCAAAACAGTTGACAAGATGGAACATGCAGAATGGTTCAACACTAAACCAGACAACTGAATCTGCATCGCCATAACGGGGCATCACCCCAATTCTTGCATAACTTTCCTTCTCAAACTGAATCAACCTGAGCCAAGGAGTTTTGCATTATCTTTTGCAAATTTGATAAAGCAGAGTAATAATATCTTCAACTGAAAAGTTTGTCATGATTCCTTACTGGCCACCTTTGGCGAGTCTACTAATGTCGATAGTAAGTGGTATATCCATGATTACATTGTGCCTATATCAAGAGAATGGAACTCATCTTCGCTCATCAATAAGTTGATATTTTAGGAATGTAGTTCACTTTCAAATTCATTGGGAATAAAAGATGTTTTGTCAAACCCGTACTTCAGAGTAACTCCTAAATCATGACAAAGTGTAGATCTGTCCAGCTTGAGGTCAACTCTGTGCTTTAGTCTGGTTCCATCAGCTGCAGTCAGTTAGACTTGAACTGGAGCCTTATTTTTGTTTTTGGACTCGGTGTAAATAAGATTTTATAAAACTGCAAACTTGTATAAATAAAATACCTGAGACAACACCAATTACTAGGAATGGCCTTTTTGCATCCGTTCCAAAGATGACAAGCTCCCCTGATCCAGGAGCTACCTAAGTTCATGAGTGAATGACAAGAATTGTTGAGTCTGCCCATTCGTAGAATCCAGAAGTATGTAACACGCGTGTCAAAAACAAAAAGAAAGAAAGGTGTAACATAAGTCTCACAAAAAACAAAATACAGATGATGTAACATATTCTGGTTTGTAGCTATTCTTTTTTCTTTTTTTTTTTGAATTTCAAATTAGAAGTTAGAAGCACTCTCGTGTAAAGAATAAAGATACTACCTCTTTCCTGTTGAGTTTATACCAACAAGCAGCATGTATCCTTTCGTTGGAGAAACTGCTGCAACAGTTCGTATTGAAATACTTTCTAGCTATGACATCTGAGTCACTGTTTAGTTTCTTTTTTTCAATTATTAAGATAGTAAACTTTGATAATAGCTGGTGCTAGTGCTACAGAGACATCAGTAACATTACTTCAATAGCAAGTGTATTCTCATTTCCTATTGCCAATTGGTGCTTCAATAATTGATGCTTAATTGTCAACTCATTCATTTTTTTTTTTTTTGAAAAATTCAATTCAAGCTTGTGCAGTTGTCCATACCTTTGGATGTGCCGTGAAAGTGGGTCGATCCCATTCCCCACCAATGTCCCAGGTATCGCCAGTGTCGAGGTTATCTATGCCGATCTCCTGAGGTAGATGGTTCTCAGCGACAGCGAACACCCTGCCGGCATGCTCAAACACATTGGTGTTGCTGATGTCCTTGTTCACCTTGCCAAACCTCAGCTATGTTTCATGAACACTCGTTTCAGAATGTCTAGTCGATCGCATATAATCTGGTTTTGCAAAGTTTTGCTTACATGGTTGACAATGTAGGCAGCGATGATGGCGGCAGAGTCGCCTTCGATGGCAGGGAGGAAGCAAGGTTTCTGCCGGGCTGTCTCTAGCTTGAGCGTCTCGGACTGCACATACCGGTTGGCATAGGAGACTGACCAAGAACCTGAAGTGTTTTTGGTCAAGTATACGGCATGGAGCATGCCCTCCCCCTCAACCCATATCTCCCTGGATTGTCCGAAGATTGAGGACGTGGAATGGAGGGCACCAAAGAGTGGATTGGAACCTAATATATAATGCCAGAAGTCGTTCGCCATTGAGATTTAGAAAGCAAGAAACAATAATTTTCCTGCTTGTGGACTGACAGTAAGAGGAAAAAGACTGAAATTAACTGCTACCATTTCTGATGTACACTCCCTCGGGGAAATCTTCTGGTATCGCTCCTTCAATCTGATTCTGGTGTATGTCTATGGCTTCACCAATTTCATCAACCGGTGCAAAATTGCTCTGCAAAGAAAGCCCAAGATAGCCATCGTCAATTTTCGTCAGCCAGAAAAGCATATAAGAAGCCATTGGTTGCGCCCAAGATAGCCATCGTCAACTTTGATCAGCCAGAAAAGCATATAAGAATGGTTTTGCCCAAGATACCTCGGAGGGATTCAGAGCTTGATCAGTAAATTTGAAGGTTGCATCAACCAGCACATCGAGAAATCTTTGCGGCACATCCTTTAGGGCCTTTGACGCTCTGTCCATCTTCGACGAAAGGTGCCCCAGGAGCTCATCACCAAACGAAGGCTTCTGAAGGAAGAGGAGGAACACGACGAGCACATCATCAGGCTACTGCACGAGAATCGTCAGGAAGGCAGGGTAGTGAGAGAGATGCTGAGATGACTGACCTTAGAGCTGGTGCCTACTGATGCTGCAGTTCTTGCGCCGGCAGACATGGACATTGCCGGTCGGCCGCCATTGGTGCGACAAGACAGCGGCAGAGGCAGGCTCGGACTGAATGAAGCCGACGACGCTTTCATAAACATCGTGTCGTGTAAGAACCAAGAAGAAGAGCCCAGGGTTGGGGACAAACTGCCTCCCATTTATATTTATATACTACCACGATGTGGCGCGCTACGCTTACGCATCAACAATTTTTTTGTGGACAAAAGAAAAACGCTACGCTTACACATCAACAAATTTTTCGTGGACAAAAGAAAAAGGTCACGTCACCTACAACAGTAGCCAGACGCACAGGAGGTTTTGGAAACCTCGGTGAGGGTGTTTTTTTAGAGTGGATGAGGGGGCATCTTTATGCCACGAATACCGTACATATCGATGCCCGCCATGACAAAGGCCTACTCTCCCTCCGTCTCAAGGTAACTGTCGTTTTTTACTTTAAAACTTTTTATTTGATGCTTGTCGGTACGAAGGCTTACTCTCCCTCCATCCCATCGCAAGTGTCGTTGTTTAATTTTAAACTTTTTGTTTGTCTGCTCATTTTATTTAGAAGAAAATAATAAAATAAATAAGGTAAATAAATCATTACTAAAGTATCTTTAGTGGTAAAATAAGTCATAACAAAATAAATAATATTTATAAAAAATTAAGTAAAACAAATAGTCAAATAAGAAGTTCAGAAGTGACAAATGATACTTTTAATGCGACGGAAAGATTAGTTGCCAGCCTATCTATCATCCATAAGTTGCCAGCCTATCCATCATCCATAAGAAAAAGAGTCTTTTCCACTCATACCATTAAAAAAGTTGCTTGTTCCACCGAAGCCATTAAAAGGTTGGTCCGGTCACGTGTGCCATTCAATTAAAGTTTTTTACCACTCACGCCATTCCGTCCAATTTGGGTGGTAACGGTGGCTAACAGAGGTCCCAAAAGACACAATTGCCCTCATCAGACTTTAAGGCCGGTCTGACACCCTGGCTGTTGTTTGGTGGCGCAGTGAATGGTTTTGGCACCAAAGGTGGCCGTGGTTGGCGCCAAAGGCAGCCCTGATGCCTTTATATGCAACAGATCTGATCCATTCCTCTCCACTCCTCTTCATTCTTGCTCCTCCTCTCTTCACTTCATTCTTGCTCTCAATTCTTGTTCTTAGTTGCCATGTCGCAAGGTTCAAGCAACTATGGGGGCCTGGTCAGGAGGGTTCTTTGCCCCAACTGTGGTATGCTAGCTAACCGCTTTGTGGCGATGACCAGGAAGAACAATAATCGTGTTTTTCACAAGTGCCCATTTTTTACAGTTTGTGCTCCTTCTTGCTTCTTTCTTCATTTTTTATCTAACTGTACATATGTCATTTGATTTATAAAGTCATTTTGGTTTAGGTTGGTGGTTGCCAGTACTATCAATGGGAGGACGAAATGGGTGAAAGCAGTATGCAGCCAGTTCCTCTTCAGGCACTGCCGCCACCAGCAGCCCCTCTCTAGCCATTGCCAGCACCAGCAGCCCCTCTCCAGCCAGTGCTAGCACCAGCAGCTCCTGTTCAGGCTAGTGCAGCATTGCAATGCAATAGAGTAGTAGTGGAAGATGGTGTTATCTAACAGTCAGGTGGATTGAGAAGTTGGTTTTTGTATGCATTTTCCTTGCCTTGTTTGCCATATTCAAGAAGTAGGGCTATGCAACAACTATGTATGTGTGTCAATGCAACTATGTATGTGTGTCAATGCAACTATGTATGTGTGAAGTTTCATCAACATATCAACAACATAAAGTCACAAAGCAACATTTTTGCTTCCACAAAGCCAGTCATTCAAACTTAAAGTACTGGACATGCATCCATCAGTGCATTAGTTACATAACAAAAGTACCCGACATAAAAGTTCACATCCAAGTTGTTCCCAGACAATATAACAACTCAAAAGTAATGGTGTTCTCCATGACAACAGTTTAGTAAGGTGAAACTCAAGCTCAAAAGATATGGAGTCACCTTGCCTCGTCTTGTTCACTCCAGCTGTAGCCTCTTCTTGCTCCTTGTGTTACCAGCTGGGCTTGTAGGAGGAGCTTGTGTGCCTTGTTGTGGAGCCCTCTTAGGTGTCAGCTTCTTCTTGACGGCAAGCTTCCTTCTAGGTGTCAGCTTCTGAACTGTATCATCTGGGTTCCAATTCTTGCAAGTATACCAGTGGTGTCCCAACTGAAGGCAGATTGGACATTGATGCTTTCTTTATTTCCTCTTGCTTCCACCTTCAGCAGCTCCTTTCATCCTATTTTTCCTCCTGCCAGCAGTTGATTTCAACAAGGGTGGATGCATGAAGAATCCATGTGTGCTTTTTAGCCACATAGACTTATCTGGAATTGATGGGATGGTGCCTTCATATGCCATTTTGAACTTGTCAACAAAGTAGTAGTCATCCACAAAATCTTCTAGTTTGGCCCCAGGGATTGATGTAATGTAAGCTATTGCATGTCTACAAGGGATTCCAGTCCCTTGCCAAGCCCTGCAAGTACATTCTCTCTTGCCTAAGTTGACTACAAATATGTAATCTCTATCTGAGGAGCCCTTAGCATACACTTCTGCAATACCATCTACAGACCCAGTGATGACTTGAATGTCAAGGTTGAAGCTATCATCTCTCAGTTTCTGAAGAACATGGGGCAAGATCCTCCCTTCAAATTTGTGTAGAACTCTCTTTCTATGGTTCCATTTGATCAGAATCTTTTGCCTGATGCTATCCAGCAGATCATCCAAGTGCTTTGCTTTCTCTCCCTTTATCCACTTACTGAAAGATTCAGCCAGATTGTTGGTTACATAATCTACATTGGAGCCAAAAACATAGAAGCTTCTACTCCAAAGCTTCTTGTGAGTATCTCCAAGATACTTCATTGCTTCAGGTTTTGCATTTGCCATAGCTGTGTAGTGTTTGTCAAAATTGTATGGATTCCAAGAATATGAGGACTGCCATAGATGATCTTCAAACACCTTGCCACTATACCTTTTTTTAAAATTTTGTACCAAGTGATACATGCACTCCCTATGTTTAGCCTCTGGGAAAACTTCACCTACTCCATTCATAACAGCCTGACCAGAATCTGTGCAGAAGGTAATCCCCACTGGGCTGCCTATAGCTTCTTTCAGTCTATCAAAAAACCACACCCAATTTTCATTGGTTTCAGAGTCTATTACCCCAACTGCAACTGGATACATCCAGTTATGGCCATCTACTGCACAGGCTACACATAACTGTCCCCTAAACCTTCCTGTTAAAAAAGTGCTATCTACTACCAAATAAGGCCTGCAACCCCTAAGGAAGCCATCTACACAAGGCTTCATTGCAAAGAACAACGTGTTGAACCTAATTTTATTGTTGATGGTGTGGTGGTCAATAACAACAAATGATCTAGGCAACTTTCTTCAATCTAGGCCTTGAATCTAAAAAGACTATCAAAACTCTTATCCCAGGGACCATACAGCTTATCCAAGGCCAGCAACCTACCTCTGTACACTTTTTTGTAGGGGATCTCAACTCCTTTGTACTCATCTGCCAACCTCCTTTGCAGCACTTTGGGATCAACTGTTCCATCCTCTTTCAGCCAATCAACTACTTGATCACATACCTAAAACTGTGTAGCACCAACACAAGGACCAATCCTCTTTTGGCTCTGACATTTTTCATGAGCAGATGGGTTCCTCTTGATCTACGAAACAAAAAGAAAGATTGTTAATGCACCAAGACTATTACAAAAAGAAAGCATTTTAATGCATGACCATTATGTTTACCTTAACTGTACCACCATCCTTCATAGTTGAGGCATGAATTCTCCAAGGGCAGCCTTCTATTCTTCTAGAACAGAAAACTCTATATCTCCCTGTATCACTCTTCTCAATGTTATAATGAAACTCATTTTTGACAGCATGAGTAGCTAAAGCCAGCTTAAAAGAAGCAATATCAGAGTAAATAGTTCCTACTACCATAGGTGGATCCTTCTTGTTATAATCAACATCAGGTATATTTTTTGGCTCTCTATCCTTAACAATTTCATCTACTTCATATTCAGCATCATCATCATCAGAGTCATCAGAAACAGAGTCATCATCACTAGCATCAGGATCATCAGAAACAGATTCATCATCAGAGCTTTCATCTACACTTGGTTTGCTGCCACCTTGAATCTGAGCTTTTACTTGTTGTGTATGGTAGGGGGCAAGGTCAAGATACAACCCTTCCTCATCAACACCCACATGCTCATTTTCTGGTTCTGGGTTAGCAAGGCATTCAGAATCTGCAGAGGCAGCCTCAGTTTCTTGGCTAGGTTCAGGTATGCTACGAGACGGCATTGATGGAGTGATCGGAGGTTCAACAGACTGGCTACTATTGCCCAAATCGTAGTGAGGTATGGGAGGAGGGTCAGTACCAGGTTTATGATAAGCAAAGGTAATGTGACAGCACTTTGAAGCCTTATGTTTGTCAAACATTGCAACAACATCTTGGTCAGAAAACAGTGGGATATTGCCCTTACTGTCCAAGCAAAAATAAAACACTTTCACTAATTCACCATAGCAAGGTGGGCATTTATCCTCTACTCCTTTAACCAAATCTGAGAAGTTGGTTTTGCCAGCATCCACGACTTTGCTCAAACCATACCACTCAGCACGACAGTTCGGAGCAACAATGCGAATTTCTAGGTTGAACAACATCCTACAGATGGACAAAATCGAGTTCACGTTCACAACAAAGCAATAGCACAAGATAACTCTAGCAACAACCAGAAACACGATGACTAAGCAAACAAAAGGGAGAAGATGGAGCCGCACTCACCCATCCAGAACCAGCTCCGGTGGGTCGCCTGACCCCTTCCTCGCCGCCATGTCCTTCGAATCAGCACCATCCGGGGTCCACTACTCCATGAGCCGCCCCGGGCAGGAGGGATAGCTTCCTCTCCACCCGCCGCCGCAGGGACCGCCGCAACCGCAAGGACCGCCGCCGCCGCTAGGGTTAGGGTTAGGTGAGCGGGAGTGGAATCGAGTCGAGTCAGAAGGAGGCAGTGAAAGAATGAGATGACGGTCAGCTGGATGCAAGGATACACATCTCAGACCATGGGCAAGATGGACAATTTCACTATCCGGCCCCACTTGTCAGATGCCATCAACCGTTAAATCGAAACAGAACACCAACGGAATGGCGTGAGTGGTAAAAAACTTTAACTGAATGGCACACGTGACCGGATCAACTTTTTAATGGTTTCGGTGGAACAAACAACTTTTTTAATGGCATCGGTGGAAAAGACTCTAAGAAAAAGGCCCAGTAGCATGTCACTGGTTTCTGGAATATCCGAAGCTCATGGTCCGTACTATCATGGCGTTCAAACCATTTGGACGTATTAGTAGCAACTGCCCCCATATGCTCACAGAGGACGGCGAATCCAACGGGTGAGTGGGTTGTTGTCTGGTGGTTGGGAGGACAATGCAAGCAGGAAGACAAGGTGATGTTGATTTGATGGGCGCCAATTGATGCAAGTGATTAAAATTTGATTCTATTAGCTCCAATTGATGAGTGATCAGATTTGATTCGGTTAGTGTAGGGAATGTGCTAGTAGTAATATCCCATTTCAAACCTTTTTTTATTACTTTGATGTATATCATTTTGTATAAATATTTCATATTTCAAACGCAAGTCTGAAAGATTCTACTGCTTCTATTTTTCCTAAAAAAATGCCTCCTGATTATTTTTTTGGAAAATTATACTAGACTTTTGGATTTGAAAAAAAAAAAACAGAAGATATATCAAACTAGACGGCGATTGATAGAGCGATTTTTATTCATATAAGTTCTAGCGTGAGTACTGCACCGGCCAACATAAAGTTTATAACTGGTAGCAAAGTGCATGTTTCTTTTGACTTTGACATATACTAGAGTTCTTGTCTGCTAGAATGTGGCTAAACTTGTTCGTGAAGTGCTATCCTGTCCACTATGTTGGACATATTGATGGGTCTTGGCTCAAGTACGATATAAGGGCTTTTATTTACTCTCCAAAAAATATTTGCTGCTTGCCAGAACGATAGTATGGGGACTGATGGCCACTTGGAGCTCATGTGATACATTGAGACCGTCGTCATGGAAAGAGGAAAGTGGCACTGAAGACTAGTTCACCCAAACAATGATGAAAGGTGGCAATAGCGACACTTGTGATATTGACCCTATGGTGCTTATGGAATCAACGGAATGCGATAAACTTCAGTGAGCATCGGAGACCTTGCACAAGTTGTCTTTGCAGAAATAAAAGACATAGCATATCGCTGGTCATAGTTGGAGGCTCATTCGTCTCAAGCCCCAAATGGTTGCTCATTTAGGTAGCCCCAAGTGGTTCTTTGGAATCTGGGAAATACTGGCAAATTCTCAGTTAAGTCTACATATAATGCACTAACTAAAAATGGTCTCACCTTTAAATACATATGGAAAGGGAAAATCCCTCCTAAAACAAAAAATTTTCTCTGGCTTGTGGCTAATAATGCCATCCTCAAAAAAGACAACAGGATTAAGAGACAATACAAGGGTGATCCCTCCTGCTATTTCTGCAGTCAACCAGAGACTGTGAACACTTGCTTTTCTCATGTTCATCTGCTAAATGTGTGTGGGCAACCATTGTCACTACTTTGGGAAACAATGACGTCGATATCCCAACATCCTTTAACCAGTGTTGGTCGTGGTGTACAAATGGCTGAAAAATGCAAAGCAATTCTATGCTATTGGCATTGCCCCAATCTGTTGGGCTATTTAGAAAATGAGGAACATTTGTTTCGAGGGGAAGAAATATAATAACCATTTATCCATTGTAAGTCATGTTTGTGCTCTAATGAAAATCTGGGCAGGTTTACTAAAAGCTGATGACAAGGAGCCGATGGTCCAGACTGTCGACGCCATGTACAAGATCGCCGTGAAGCTGATGGCGGAGAAGCACCCCCCCGGGACATCACTTTGCAGCTGCTTCCTGCTCCAACCAACGACGATGAAGATGAGGACATGGTGGATGAGTGATCCTACTGGGCTCTGGTTATCTTTGCTCTTGTTTTGTAATGGGGTAATACTCTACCAGTTTGTCAAACTTAATTCTCTGCTCATGTTGCTATTAGACTGACAGTGGTCAGTGCAAGGAGTTGTCGATCTTCTAGTTTTTGGGTCTCAGGTCGTCTAGCATGTCATCTTTCATGTCCTGTTTCTACTCTTAATTGTCCCGAAACTCTTTGTATTTTCATTATTATCAGTAATGGAAATGGGGATGCTCCCTCGTTTGAAAAAAAATATTTAGGCAGCAAGTAATCATTATATATTGTATTTTAACCTAGGCAGACTAGGCTGTTGTAGTGAGCGTCCCTCGTATATGTAATCTTTGCTATAGCCTTCTTCTTAATCAAAGCAGGCTAATACCGGCTCTTTAAATAAAAAAAGGAACCTCAGCCGTAGAGTCACGATATTATATATTGTACATATATAACTTTTTATTAAAACATAAAACTTAAGAAATACTCCCTTCGTCTATTATTTCCATCGTATTAGTCTTTGGCGCAGTGGCCGAGGAGTAGTAAAATAACACCAATTTACATTGAAGGCATAGTGCAATTAAGGGGTTGTAGTCAATGGGCGGCCAAGGAGTAATAAATACAGACAAGGAGCCACTGATAAACACCAAATGTGCAGAGGAGCTAAACTCATGATCTCAACTAATATGAAGGAGATTTTTGAAAAAAAAATTGCTTATACGAATCCTCGTCAGCCTTCTTTACGACGGAAAACAATCAACAAGGTGCACGATCAGTTAAAAAAACCACAAACGTGCACGATCAGGTGCTGACATCGTAGTCGTCAGATCATGGCATCCTCGGCTTCAGATTCCTTCACTGACCTGCCTGCTAGCGTTTGTCTGCACCTGCGTCCTCGTGCTTTTGGTGACAAACGAGGATGACGCCTCGTGCTCGGCAAAGATGGTTCCACTTCTTGTTCCACGACAGTTCATCAGTTTTATATCTTCGTAAACCGCTCGCCGGGCTTGTTTGACGTGTTGCCCCAGCATTATTCTACAGATTCCGGCCGGTCCCTTGGTTCGTTGATTGCTATGGGAGTGATGATACAACAGGTATGTAGAATACCAAAACAGTACAGAAGATATAAGTTTTAAAAAAACAGTACAGAAGATAAGAATGGCGATAGATAGTCTCCACAAAGTCTCCACAAGGCAGCGCGGTGTGTAGAAATGGGGATAGTTGCGTGGATTTTTTTATTTTTAGCATTTTTTTAAAAACTATTTACAAATCTGACATAGTAAAAAAACTATTTCCAAATCTAACATATTTGGCCACGCCAATACACTACGTCAAAAACGAATAACCGCAGCGTCACGTTTTTGGCTCAGCAGCGGACGTCTTTGCGGCCCGCTGCGGTAAATCGCCATGATTTGCCGCAGCGGACGCTTTTTATTTACCGCAGCGGGCGCTTTTACCCGCTACGGTAAATCGATTTACCGAGCGGGCTCTTTATAAGGCCTGCCACGGGAAATAGCTGAGGGCCAATAGCCCAAAACCGAGCCCAATATCTGCTCTGCATATAAATACCGGGCACCTAAGGTTTGGAGGCCGACCGATTCCTCCCGAAGTCTCTCGGTCTCTCCCTAGCGCAGCAGCACTCCTCTTTCTCTGCCGATTCCTCCCGAAGTCTCTCGGTCCCTTCCCCTCCCCGAAGTCAACGCAGCGACGAAATCTCTCCCTCCCCGCCGGCCTCACACCGTCGCCTCTCCTCTCTTCCCCCCTCACACCGCCGCCTCTCCTCTCTTCCCCCCTCACATCAATGCAGCGGGCGGTGGTTCAGCGGTGGCGCGCGAATTGCTGCGGTCCGGCCACTGCTCTAACGAGCGGGCTGGCGTCGGTGTGTCCAAGGTGGATCCAGGCGGCCTCCCATCCCTCCTCGACGACGGATGCCGGATCTGGCTGGTGGCGGAGCTGGGTGGCGCTTGGAGGGTCCCAGCGCGCGGCGCGTCCCAGGTCTCAGATCTGCGGCGCGCACCCCTCCCCTCCCAGCGACGACGACAACCGCCGGTATGCCCTCACTCTCTCCCTCCCTTCTATCAGATCCACGCTCCCTTCTCTCAGATCCAAGCTCCTCACATCTCCTCTCTCAGATCCACGACGACGACGATGGCGGGGCAGCCCGGTGGGCTACGGCGGCGGGGTAGGGCCTTCCGACGGCCTACCGGTGGCGGACTGGGATCAAGGCGGCAGATCCAGTGCTCGCATGGATGGGCTCCGGCGGCAGCGTCGCAGCCCATGGATGGGCTTGTCGGGCCCATGGATAGGCTTAGCGGGCCTATCTAGGGTTTTTGGGTTTTTTTGAATTTATTTCTCGCAGCGGGCAACATAAGAGCCCGCTGCGATTAATACTGATTAACCGCAGCGGGCACCTTAGGTTGCCGCTGCGGTAAACGACTTTCCTGCAGCGGGCACCGACGTCTGCTGCGGTGCCGCCCGGATTTACCGTGACGTGGCAGCACAAGCGGACCGTCGTGCCCGCTGCGGAAAAGCCAAATCGCCCGCTGTGGTTATTCGTTACTCACGTAGTGACATCTATGACGCGTCCAAAACACACTGCCACACCGTGCATGTCGGCGCGGCGAAACTACAACCGTGGCAATATAAACGCTGACGTGGCGAGACTGTCGTGCCACCATGCGTGGCGCGGCCACACCGAATATACGTGAGGCTGTAGGAGACATAAAGTAAATGCTACTTTCCGCAGCAGTGTACCAGTACATGCGTAGGACTGTGTAAGAGACAGAGGTAAAGTAAAAAGCTGCGGAGGGAGGTCAGCCTAGCATGTGTGCTGTGCCTAGCATGCGCAGCGTCGGGTCACATCTATACATGCAAATTAAAAGTACCAGCAGCAGCCAGCTAGTAACCTCTGCTCTGCATGTCAAATTTCCAACAGTCATGGCCCCATGTTATAGTTAATACTGGTAGACCGGCGCGCCATCGCGCGCCCCGGCGGACGAGCTGTTGGTTTGACAGTAGAGTATCATTAGTGATAAGGATAATGAAGCTCGATAGTATTTGTTAATATGGTGAAGTCTGAAGCCATTGTATTTAATAAATAGCATTTGTTATCATAAGGTAGCATAGCAGAAAATAATTTACAAATAGTATGTTTCGTAGGATGTTTAATAGCAGTGGATCGTGATTCTTGTACACGGGGAAGACAGTAGATGAACAGAGCTATACTACATCATTGGGCACAATCATGATGTAAGTTTAGCAATTAGTGAATCGCTCGGCTAATAATGGCAGTTGTACACGAAGAATGCTTTATTTTGAGCATGTATAATGTGCCAAGAGGTGTGTACAGATATATTAGTTGTCTTCAGCAGCTCTTATATAGTCACCTCTGGGGTTCTTAGTTTAATTTCCTTCGTAGTGGATGGAGTTCTTGCTGATCTGCAAGTGTATGATTCGTGTGTTATTATTTTTCATGCTAAGGATATAGAAAATTTGTGATAGAAGCTGGTTTGGCTACCTTATTTTCCTTGTCCGGTACCGCCTGTGTCTACTTCTGTTGTTTGCACCGGTATTTGGTTTGAAGTCTGATGGAGTTATAGACACCTGTAGATAATTAAAATATGTTCGGGAAACGTGTATGTCAGTGGAATTGGAAGTAGAGGCATAGTTGCTTAGAAGAATAGGTTGGTTTATCACCTTAGTCGCTTTAAACTTTGTTTATGAATGAACAGATCATGTCCTTGCGGTCTTGGCTGATCTGATTGATGAGTTGTTTGAAAGCAATATCTAGTTCCACTGGATCCTTGTCATGTAACTCACCACACTACCGATGGCTATGCCCTGAAGAAAAGAGGATTAATTGCTGATACCATTGCCAAACTAAAAAGAACAAAGAACAAAGCACCAATCGGGTAGCAACCATAAAAGATTTGTTTAAGAAAAAATAGACAGAAAAATGCAGGGATGGAGGTGAGCATTATTGGAAATTCCAAGAGAATCAGCAAAGCAAATGGAACTTCGTGGAGGTAATTTAGTAGGAAGTTAGGAACACAGATTCATTTTTTTTGATGGACCAAACCAGGGAATTTTTTGGCATGGTAGCAGATTTTTTTTATCAACGACAAGATCAGTTTGTGCATAGCCAGAAGTATGTATGAGGATCTGCATAAGTCAACAGGCAGAACTAACATATTTTGAATCAGAAATAAGAGGTTGTAGCATTCATTGTAATTATTGCATAGTGTTCATTGTTAGATATGACAGTATTGCCATTTGCATTGTCCTGTAAATATAGGAGGAAGTTTGTCGAAAGGGTAGTTCTCTGAAGTCATTCGTATCGATTCCTTCTTTGTATGGGACTGTCAGTGGCTGTCATTAATTTTCACTTTTGCTTTTAGGCTTTTTAAACAGAAGTTGCTTAGTTTTTGTGTACCATAGATCTAGTCATTAACAATGTGACTTACACATAGTGGTAGACCAGTCATTATAATTCGCAATTCTGTGCAGAAGGTGTTGGTGGCAATACCATCGCACTGTGGCAATAGTGGGACCTAATGAGTGTGTAAATTGGATCTAGGTAGCAGAAGGCGACACACCTACAATTATGCCTGAAGGAAAAATAAAGATATCCCAATATCGACCCCCATATCTCTTGTAATTCAAGGCTTACTAACAGTACATTCTGGACGAACCAAATAATGACTCTAAAGTATGAAAAATAGAGATATCCCAATTCCTACCCCCCATCTCCGATAACAATCAGAAGACTGGCAGCAGACTATTTTGGCTTTGTTAGCCTGCCAAAAGGGAGTATACAGAGCACTTGCTGATCCTTGTGGAGTGACTAAACTACTGGAGGAGGAAAGTAATGCACATTGAACATTAAATTTTGTAGCAGCCTCCCTTGCATAAGGAGAATAGTAGAAGTAACCCTATTGGCTCATTTCTAAAAAGCTATATACACATACAAACAAGAATAAATTAGCATATAGACTTAGAAAGCCATCAATCTGTCAGCTAGTCATGAACAGGCAGAACTCCCAATTAGCACCATATAAAAAAATGGGTGCCTGTTTTTTTTTTTTTTTGGAAACAGGTCCTGAAGTTGTAGATACAGAGGCTCATGGTAACCGTTGGGGAAGAAAATCAATATGATCGTTCAGCCTAGTGCCAATGGCATCAGAAACGTATATAACTAACAAGCGAGTATAGGTCCAACCATAACTTCAATGGTAGTTACCTCTATGCTAAAAAAATGGTATTTACCTCCAGGGTCATCTCGCCACCGTTCACAAGGATTCTAAGTGGTGCAGTATGAACATGCTAATCATCTCCAAGATCTCATGGGGAAGAGTTGCAGAGATCGTAACTACCTATTTAAAGAAAACCAAATACACATTCACATGAGTTCCAGTGAAGTTTGAAAAATTACGACAACATGAACCTTTCAAGTTCATGCTAACACTGCACTTGGGCAGTGCAGAATCAGGTAGTGCATCCCTCATGTTTCACTTCAGCGCTGCCACTCTTATTCTCCTTAGATGGATAAAGAATCATCCTTTGCCCCAAAGATACCTCCTCTCATACCATGACACTCCATCCCTCTATAAAAATGTGAAATTGTAGAGGCATCAAATTTAAGTGGCAAAGCACAATGCAAAGTAAATAATAATGTAAAAGATATCCAGAATATAGCACAATGGCATGAAACTCTGAGGCACTAACTGATCAGATGGGCAACATTATATAACCCATAGGCCATTGTAGGTGGTAAAATCATAAAAATCAACCCATGTTGATTTTTCAGAATATGCATAGATGGTATATGATGAATGTCAGCACCAACAGGCAGACTAAGTTCCTGTGACTGAAACCGACTACAAGGACAAAGGATCAGGAGAACCAAATCTGTAGAAGAAGCTTACATTGGCTAATATTGCCTTGGGTAACCAACCCAGAACACACTTTTTTTTGGAAAACTACATACTACCAACAACCTCTGCATGGAACATAAAACCTACAGCAAGGGTCTCAATAAGAGTTTGAAAAAGAGATAACGATTCACCTAGAGCCTAGTAAACTATTAGTATTACCATGGTTACCAACCTAGAACACACTTATTTTGGAAAACTACATGGTACCAACAACCTCGCTATGGAAAAAAAAACCTACAACAAGGCTCTCAATAAGACTTTGAAAAAGAGGTGAAGATTCACCTGTAGCCTAGTAAAATGTTCCTCTATGTTTGGAAACTGCAGCAATATAACACTCTGGTGTTAAGCATGCATAATCACTTGCATTCTTAAGCATAAGCATCATTATGCATGGCATTGATGAAAAGAGTAATTGTTATTTTATGTGAATGCTTGAATTATTCAAATTATGGTTGCATTTCACATGAATTGGATAAGTGGTATGAGTGTTTGGTGTTTGATGACCTCTAAAGTAACCTAGACATGATTAGGACACCAAATAAACCTAGGTTTATGTTCATGGTTTTGGTTAATTAAGCTTTGTTGTCATGGTTGACCAAGGTGGACCATGAAAGCGGTTTTGTTTGACTGATTTGAAAGTGGTAGCTAGAGTGCCTGCATGTGTGTGCACCCTAAGTAAAGTTTGTAGAGAATTTCATAAGGAATAAAAGTTGTTATTATCACTTTTCATGAAAATGCTTGGAAGATATTCAAAAATATTGACAAAGGCAGATTTGGGGCTATTTTTCTATTTTTAGGGAATTTTAAAGGCATTTTTATTTGGATTTTTGTATTTCAAAATCTATGAAGAATCTGGCCACACTTTGTATAGATAAAATGTTTTACTCTTCTATAGATACATTTTCTTCAATATAAGTTTTGGCTAATTCGTCTTGGTTTGGGAGTTATAGGGCAGAAAATTTTGTATTAGAGATCATGGAAATAGCATTTCAGTGACGGTTGGTCAAAGCCGTCATGGAAATGGCCGGCCACCGCCCATCGCGCCTAGCTCGCGCGCTCCGCGTGGCGTGCGTACACCAGTGGTTCGGGGCGGCCGCGACCGTCCCGACCGCGTTAAAGCGAGTGCGGGCCGCTCCCTCCTTTCTGTCCCCCTCTCCTTCTCTGCTCTCCTTGCCTCCTTCTCCGGCTCCGCGAGCTCGCCGTCGCCGCCGCCGACAGCTCGTCCGTTGCCAAGCCTTGCCGCAGTGCAATTTCTTCCCCGAGCGCGCGCACGGAGTCGCCTCAACGCGTGCTCGCTCTTGCACCCGTCAGCAGTCGTCCTCATCAGGGGTAAGAGCCTAATCGGGCGTTTCTTTCCCGCGGCCAGCAAACTGGTGACCGCCGCCGCTGTGTTCCGGTCGATTCGGCCACCATTTTCCCTCCCTGTCTCGAGCATTAGCTATGCCTTGATGTGTAGGTGTTGTAGCCCTAGTCCATGAAGTCAATGCGGGTCGGTCCTCGCCGTATTTCGGCCACGCCGTCGGCCGGGGAGCCGCCGTTCCGCCCTGCACGCGGCCGAGCCGCCTCGGCCTTGCTCTGCCCGCAATAGAACCCTCTAATCGACGCGTGTAGTCCCCCTCGTGCTTCCCCTCTGCTCAGCTTCGCCAGAGAGCCCCGACAATGGCCGGCGACGCCGCGTCGCGCCGTCGTTCTCTATCGCAGGGACCTCGTCCTTGAATTCAACCAAAGTCAAGGTCCTTCGTGCATAACTGCCAGACACAGAGAATTTTTTTATAGGGCTTGGTGGATTTCTGAAAACCCAGGGTCTCCGGTGCAAAAGCGTTTTCCTTTTTCTTTTAAAGAAACTGATTCCAGATTTTTGTTAAACATTTGAAAATTCATAACTTCTTTATTTTTCATCCAAATGAGTTGGTTCAACTTGCAGTATTTTTTCTATGAGAAGATCTATGCATAAAAAATATGAATGTAAAATTTGTGATACTTTTCTGTATAGATTTATTTATCTCTATTAATTGCTTTTATCTTAGAAAATGCATAAGTAATTCTCTGTTGCTCAGAAAAATGTGAGACCAAGTTTGTTAGTCTTCTTATGTCATGCTCTATCTATGAAAAATGTTGTGAGGCTATGTCCTGTGGAAAGTTTATTCTGTCTATTTATGGTGCCTTTTTCCATTAGATGATAGATAATTCATAATAAATAATATATAAGTGATTTGTGCATGAAACTTTTTGGAGAATGTTTTTATGTCAATCTAGAGCTAAGAATGTTCTAAGATCTATTGTTTGACATATTTCTATGTACAAAGTATTTTATGCCCATTGAATTGTGCTGCCTTGTCATTTTTGTGTAGGATAAAGTACTTACTGTTTTGACCTAAAATTTTTATGGTAGTCTACATTAGACATGCTTAAGCTCCTGTAATTTTTACAGAACTTTCTGAATAGTCTAAAGTCATGTTGCAGTTCTACCCTGATTTCCTTTAATAAGTAATAATGCTTTAAAGCTATCATTTCATGTGTGTAAAAATGCTTTTTAGGATATTTGTGATGTGTATAATCTGTATGGGTTTGGTTCAGTAGAGGGTAGTGTGAAAAACAATAGTCGTTTATAATTCCTTTTAATGTGTAAGTAAATTATAATTCGAGGCTTGTTTAAGATTTATCGGTAGAAGAGAATGCAGATGACATGTGCTTATCTTATATGTTTCAAAATCATATCCTTTATCTTAGCTGAGCATTCATTCACCATCAGCATCAGCATTGTATTTCTATGTATACATGGTATTCATACGCACTATGCATCATACAGGATCGTCAGAGCTCGAAACGATAGTTCCCGGAGTACAAGGAGAGGAAGGCCAACAGGAAGCTCTGGTGCGGGAGATAATAGCAGAAGAGGATCCCGAAGCTGATCTTCCCGAGTGTCCCGACCACCGGCCAAGCTCTTTCCTGAAAGGCAAGCCCCAGAGCATTCTCCCTGTGGTTTGCAAAATATCTAACTTGAGTCATTTGCTTGTTTGATGCATTAAGTTATAGGCGTTGTTTTTATACCATTGCTGCATTACTTATATTCCTTGCCACTATTATACTTCAACCCTGTTAGGT
Organism: Bothriochloa decipiens; assembly: GCA_023333625.1. Taxonomy (NCBI): domain Eukaryota; kingdom Viridiplantae; phylum Streptophyta; class Magnoliopsida; order Poales; family Poaceae; genus Bothriochloa; species Bothriochloa decipiens. The sequence continues at coordinate 29,944,400 of CM041631.1, read as the reverse complement.
TCAGGTGCGATTATCTGTTTAGCCCTACTTTAACTAGATCGGTAGAAGTCAGGTGATTTCCTGTCATCCGCGAGTTATAGGTGGTGAATCAGAATGGTTGAATACATTGTTATCTTGGATAACCATGTGGAGATAATAAATCAAGATCGGGCGGGATTGGTGTGGGACTGAACTGGAGGTTCGGTGAGGTTATCCCGTCCGTGTCGAACTAGGACCCCGTCCGTTGTACGTCCTCAAGTCATATTGAATTTATGCCTCACATTTAGCTAGAAGGATAAGTCGTTCCGACCGCGAAGCCTGGATTTGGTTTGGGCCAGGAGTCGACCTGCTGTACGCATCGTATTGCTGAAGATGGGAGACCACTGGTTACACGGAGAGTAAGTCCGAGGTCAGGGTCGCCCTGAATAAGGCAGCCGGGCGGTTCCTGGATACGATGGTACTTGTTGATCCCGTGACTTTTCCCGAATTGAATTTTTGGTGATCTGTAGCTCACCTTAGCGGGTGAGTGTGGTTGGTGTGAGGAATACCCGCCAGCTGATTAGTAATCGATTATAATCGCCATCGTTCCTGAACAGTGAACACTTGACTTGAGCAGCGGCATCGTAGTAAGAACTTGAACAAGACATGAGATGGTTCAGCTGTTGAGATTGAAAGATACTCAACCGAAATTGGTTACTATTCTTGTTGATTAATTATTACCATGCTTGTTTCGTACAGGTGCTAATTTAGCATGATAAGGTTAATCAAATTAAAATACAATGCTAGAAGGTCATGATAAATTCTTTCTTAATGCTAGCTTTTTTCGCAACGTATGAGTCAGCTATCCCTCTTATATAGCCTTGCATACTCCTTGGAGTCAATTTATTTTTATTTTATGACGGGTAAGTCTAGCTGAGTACATTCTCGTACTCAGGGTTTTGTTTTCCCATGTTGTTGTAGATGGTGAGATGTTTTATGGCTATTGTCAGCACTGCTTCTATCCCGCCTTGGGAGATGACTAGACCTTGGGCATGATCACTCTTCTCTACTTAATGCTTTTGCTGGATATTGACTGAGAACCTGGCACCGTATTTGAAATGAGTGTGTGTGGTATTTGAACTTAATCGCTTCCGCTTTATTTTGAATTTGAACTTGGTTTGTAATAACTTATTTCGAACTTCGATGTTTTGAACTATATGCGAACTATGTATGTTGTGAATGGTGAACGCTAAACTCATTACGATGTTGGTCGTGCCGAAAATGTTTGAAATCTTTTGAGATTTCAGTATGACTACCGGGTTTATTAGGTGTCAATCATGTAGTTTGCCGTCCTAATGGCGAATTATGTGCTTGTGCTCTAATAAATTGGTCGGTTCTGTCACAGCTGGCATCAGAGCAAGGTTTAGCATTACTATTCACAAGTATTTAAAATAAAAGAGTTTTTATTTGTGAAAAGTATTTACAAAATGCATAGCTATACACAGGTATTCAAATCTATGGTTTGAAAATTTAGAGTGTGCCAGTGGTCATATCCTTTATGCCCAGTAGGAATTCAGGTGGCTTAATTAAGTACTAACTTAGGGAATTGCATCATATTTTCTGTTTTGTCGTTGCCTATACAATGACGGAGTCGTATGGGTGCCATTCACTTGAGTGGTAATGTATGGATCAAATTGCCTCTACGCCCTGGTAAGTGTGAGTTGTGAGAGCATGATTGGATGCAATGCCAGTCTAGGGGAGTGCTTATTGATGCTGGATTATTCACATGTTGCACACATGTTTATATGAAGGTATCCCATGTTGGGACCGTCTTCTGACAGTGTCGTCTTCTGCGCGACTTGTTGGGGTAGTAAGTAATTGGTGTTTTCACCTTGTTCGGAAGGTGCGTGAATTTTTACGTCGAATTACATTCATATGGGATATGGGCTGAAATAAATTTTCTGCAGGTACACTAACCGCGTGAACGGTAGAACGAAGTAGTTATGTATAATGAGAGAACGATGTTTGCCAATGCATAGAGTGTTAGATTATTAGTTCGTGAGGACGTATGTAACGTGCATGCATCATGGTTAAAATTGCTCATTCATACATTCATGGTTCCTTCCCTTATAAATAAATTGTCTCATTTCTTTAAAATTTTAAACTTATGGGATATACAACTTTTGGACAGATGCCGAGAACCAAGCAGACTGCTCGCAAGTCCACTGGAGGAGGAGTGCCCCGTGATCCTTTGGCTGTCCGTGAGTCAGCACCAAGGGAGGTAGACACTTTTCTTGAGGAGCACGCCATGCCTAGCCTTCTTTGGAGGATTCTCTCCAACGTTGGGTACACGGTGGGCATGGAGCCTCACTATTACTGGGACAAGGATGACTTGGTGAACTATGGAGAGGCTCGAGTGGAGGTAGTTGTCCCACCTTTGGACGGTGACCCCCACTAGGTTGAGTGGCGCTATTTTGGTGCGGGCAGGACTGCCAAGACGGGTGCCACGTTTGCAGCTTTTGACATGGTGGAGCACCTGATGGAGGAGATCCCACACCAGCTTGCCCAGGCTTTTCCTGGAGTGTTTCCCTTTGCTCACCGCCTTTCTAGGTGGCCACATGCTAAGGGAAACCCACTGGAGGCAGGTCCTGAGAAGGCGCAGGGTAGCAGCACGCCTGCCATGAGTGCTATGTTTGCAGTGATGAGGGCCTATGTCAGCATGGAGACTAAGGCACTTCGTCTGAGTGAGGAGTTCAAGGAGGCTCGAGCTGATGCATGCAAGGAGAAGTGTGAGTTGACACGTGAGCTTCAGCGCTCACGTGTACCCAGCTTTAAGGAATTTTAGGACACTAAACCTCCTGTGTTTAAAGATGCTCCTGAGCCACTTGAAGCAGATGAATGGCTCAACACCATGGAAGATAAATTTCATCTTCTAAGGTTAACAGAAGAACTGAAAGCGGAGTATGCAGCCCATCAACTTGAGGGACAAGCAGGGACGTGGTGGAAGCAACATCGCACCACCTTTCAGCAGGGTGTTCCTATTACTTGGGACCGCTTTGTACGTGCTTTTCGGGAGAACTTCATTCCTCCTAGTTTGATGGCTATGAAGAAGACTGAGTTTCTGTCGCTCACTATGGGAACTCATAATGTGAAGGAGTATCTGCACACCTTCAATACCTTGAGTCGGTATGCTCCTGAGTTTGTTAACACTGATGAGAACAAGATAGCTAGTTTCAAGAGAGGCTTGAGTTCCAAGTTGATGAAGACCATGAGCACTTCTGCCCGTGTTACTTTCAATGACTTTCTGAATGATTGTATTATGCAAGATAATAGTAACAACGTTCATGCTGCTGCTAAGAATCGCAAGAGAGCCCATGATGGAGGTGGTTCTTCTCAGGCAAGTTCCCCAACTGCTTTTCGTACGCCGTTTCGTCCACCGATGTCTGGTGCGAGATTCAAGCCCCCACAGCAGAAAAGACATAACCCTTATCCAGCTCAGAATCCGCAGAAGCATCACAGAGCATTCAAAGTTCCTGCTCCACAGGAGAAAGCAGGACAGAGCAGCTTGACCAGTGCTAACAAGACACCTGTCAATGGACCTTGCTTCAACTGCAACCAGACAGGGCACTTTGCTCATTATTGCCCTTTTCCCAAGAAGCAGCAGGCCCCATACCAAGCTCGTGTGCACAACACCTCTATTGAGGAGATTCTTTCTAGTGAACCAGTGACTGCGGGTATGTTTTCTGTGAATCAAATCCCTACTGCTGTTTTGTTTGATTCTGGATCGTTGCATTCTTTCATGAGTCAAGCATTTGCACAGAAGCATGATCAAAAGATACTTGAATTGAGCATTGAATTCAAGTTTAGTTCAGCTGGGGCTGATATAAAAACTAAGCAGATGGTTCAAGGTGCAACCCTAGACCTAGATAAGTGGAGGTTTTGGTTGAACTTGATAGTTCTACCTGGCTTAGGAGTGGACGTGATAGTGGGGATGAGTTGGATGAAATTCTGGGGTGCTGTGATCGATACAGGTAATAGGGTGCTATCTATCAGAAATCCTCTTGGGGAGGGTACCTTTCAAGTGCCGTTACCCCAAAAGTTTAAGCTGGAGAGCGTATCCTATTCTACTCGTGTGACCCCTCTTCCCGAAATTCCTATCGTGTGTGAGTTTCCGGATGTTTTTCCTGAAGAGCTTCTAGGTCTTCCACCAGATAGGGATGTTGAGTTTCGCATAAAGTTACTGCCTGGCAGCACCCCAATTTCTAGGAGGCCATATTGGATGCCACCAAATGAATTGGCAGAGCTTAAAAATTAGTTGAAGGAATTGTTGGACAAGGGTCTTATTCACCCTAGTGTGTCAGAATGGGGTTGTCCTGCTATCTTTGTGAAGAAGAAGGACAAATCTCTACGGATGTGCGTGGATTATCGTCCACTCAATGATGTGACCGTTAAGAACAAGTATCTGTTACCCCGTATTGACATTCTATTTGACCAGTTATCCAAGGCGAGAGTGTTTTCCAAGATTGATCTTAGGTCTGGTTACCATCAGATCAAGATTAGACCAGAAGATGTGCCAAGACCGCTTTTTCTACCAAATACGAATTGTATGAGTATCTTGTTATGTCCTTTGGCTTAACAAATGCTCCTGCATACTTCATGTGTCTGATGAATTCGGTCTTTATGCTGGAGTTAGACAAGTTTGTGGTGGTGTTTATCGATGACATCTTGGTGTACTCAGAAAATGAAGAAGATCATGCCGAGCATCTGAGAATTGTTCTAGAAAGGCTTAGGGAACATAAGCTGTATGCCAAGTTTAGCAAGTGTGAGTTTTGGCTCAAGAAAGTTCAATTCCTTGGCCATGTTCTATCTGATGAGGGAATCTCAGTAGATCCGAGCAAAGTACAAGAGGTGATGAATTGGGAAGCCCCAACTTCTGTGCATGAAGTTCGGAGTTTTCTTGGTCTAGCCGGATATTATCGTCGTTTCATTCCGGATTTCTCGAAGATTGCCAAACCTATGACAAATCTATTGCAGAAAGAGAAGAAGTTTGTCTGGACAGAGGAGTGTGAAACAGCTTTCCGTACCTTGCGGGAATTGTTGACCACTGCTCCTGTTCTTGCGCAACCAGATTTAGGGAAACCTTTTGATGTATATTGCGATGCATCAAAAATAGGCTTAGGATGTGTGCTTATGCAAGAAGGGAGAGTCATAGCTTATGCCTCACGCCAGTTGAAGAAGTATGAAGCGAATTATCCAACCCATGATTTGGAGCTAGCAGCTGTTGTGCATGCTCTAAAAATCTAGAGGCATTACTTGTTGGGTAACTTCTGCAAAGTCTATACTGACCACAAGAGTCTGAAGTACATCTTAACCCAACTCGAGTTGAACATGAGGCAACATCAATGGATGGAGTTTATTAAGGACTTCAATATGGAGATATTGTATCATCCAGGCAAGGCAAACGTAGTCGCAGATGCGTTGAGTCAAAAATCACATTGCCATGCTATTCAACCTTTATTAGCAGATGGTTTTGGCCTCATGCATCCTGATGTGCTGCGTAACATCCAAATTAGTTGTTCGCTTGAAAGCAAGATCATCGAGGGTCAGAAACTAACAAGGGTATAGGTCATATCAAGGAGAAGATGCTGAAATAGCCAATCAAGCATTTCAGAGTAGATGAGAAGGGAATCTTATGGTTTGATGATCGTCTGGTCGTACCAAAAGATAGAGAAGTCAAAAATCAAATCATGGATGAAGCTCACTTATCAAAGTTATCTATTCATCCTGGAGGTAGTAAGATGCTTCATGATCTAAAGGCTCGCTATTAGTGGACAAAAATGAGAAAGGAGATTGCAGTTTATGTCGCACGGTGTGACATCTGTTGTCGTATAAAGGCTATTCATTTGAAGCCAACTGGAATGCTTCAACCGTTGCCGATTCCTGAATGGAAATGGGAAGATATCAGTATGGATTTCATTACCAGACTTCCCACAACTCCAAAAGGGCATGACTCTATTTGGGTAATCGTTGATCGACTTACCAAGAGTGCGCATTTTATTCTAGTTCGTACAGATTATCGACCACCTCAATATGCTGATATTTATCTCAAGGAGATTATCCGTTTACATGGAATTCCTAAGACAATTGTATCTGATCAAGGATCTCAGTTTACTGCTCATTTTTGGGAACACTTGCAGAAGGATCTGGGGACAAAACTGAATCATAGTACAGCTTATCATCCTCAAACTTCAGATCAAACAGAAAGAGTGAATCAAGTTCTTGAAGATCTCTTGAGGGCTTGTGTTTTATCATCCAAGGGTTCATGGGAGAAGTGGTTACCTTTGGCAGAATTCTCTTATAACAATAGTTACCAAGAGAGTGTACAGATGGCTCCTTTTGAGGCACTGTATGGCCGAAAGTGTAGAACGCCTGTCAATTGGGTAGAACCTGGAGAAAGAAGATATTATGGTATTGACTTTGTTAAAGAAGCTGAAGAGTAGGTTCGAACAATTCAACAACACATAGCAGCTACGCAATCTCGTTAGAAGAGTTATGCTGACAAGAGAAGAAGACCTCTAGTTTTTAATGTTGGTGATTATGTGTATCTGAAGGTCTCTCCTATGAAGAAAGTGCAATGTTTTGGTGTTAAAAGGAAACTAGCACCTTGTTATGTCGGTCCATATTAGATAGTAGAAAGAAAAGGATTGTGGGCCTATAAGCTCAAACTGCCTGAAAAGATGAGTGCAGTGTTTCCTATTTTTCATGTATCCCAACTCAAGAAATGTTTACGTGTTCCAACCGAAGAGGCCGTTAAAGTTAAAGACATTAAGCTGAGTTCAGATTTAAATTATAAAGAGAAACCTATGAGGCTCCTGGATGTTAAAGACAGAGTGACCAGAAATCGTGTGGTCAGGCAATACAAGGTTTCTTGGAGCAATCATGACGATAGCGATGCCACTTGGGAAACCAAGGACAATTTAAAAGTATATCTCGATTTTCATAAAGAATGGTTAGTCTACTCAAATCTCGGGACAAGATTTCTTTAAGGGGGGAAGGGTTGTAACACTCTAGTGTTAAGCGTGCATAATCACTTGCATTCTTAAGCATAAGCATCATTATGCATGGCATTGATGAAAAGAGCAATTGTTATTTTATGTGAATGCTTGAATTATTCAAATTATGGTTGCATTTCACATGAATTGGATAAGTGGTATGAGTGTTTGGTGTTTGATGACCTCTAAAGTAACCTAGACATGATTAGGACACCAAATGAACCTAGGTTTATGTTCATGGTTTTGGTTAATTAAGCTTTGTTGTCATGGTTGACCAAGGTGGACCATGAAAGTGGTTTTGTTTGACTGATTTGAAAGTGGTAGCTAGAGTGCTTGCATGTGTGTGCACCCTAAGTAACGTTTGCAGAGAATTTCATAAGGAACAAAAGTTGTTATTATCACTTTTCATGAAAATGCTTGAAAGATGTTCAAAAATATTGACAAAGGCAGATTTGGGGGCTGTTTTTTCATTTTTAGGGAATTTTTAAAGTATTTTCATTTAGATTTTTGTATTTCAAAATCAATGAAGAATCTGGCCACACTTTGTATAGATGAAATGTTCTACTCTTCTATAGCTACATTTTCTTCAATATAAGTTTTGGCTAATTCGGCTTGGTTTGGGAGTTATAGGGCAGAGAAGTTTGTATTAGAGATCATGGAAATAGCATTTCAGTGACGGTTGGTCAAAGCCGTCAGGGAAATGGCCGGCCACCGCCCATCGCGCCCAGCCCTCGCGCTCCGCGTGGCGCGCGTACACCGGTGGTCTGGGGCAGCCGCGACCGTCCCGACCGCGTTAAAGCGAGTGCGGGCCGCTCCCTCCTTTCTGTCCCCCTCTCCTCTGCTCTCCCTGCCTCCTTCCCCGGCTCCGCGAGCTTGCCGTCGCCGTCGCCGACAGCTCATCCGTCGCCAAGCCTTGCCGCAGCGCATTTTCTTCCCCGAGCGCGCGCACGGAGTTGCCTCGACACGTGCTCACTCTTGCACCCGTCAGCAGTCGTCCCCATCGAGGGTAAGCGCCCAATCGGGCGTTTCTTTCCCGCGGCCGGCAAACCGGCGACCGCCGCCGTCGTGTTCCGATCGATTCGGCCACCATTTTCCCTCCCTGTCTCAAGCATTAGCTATGCCTTGACATGTAGGTGCTGTAGCCCTAGTCCATGAAGTCAATGCGGATCGGTCCTTGCCGTATTTTGACCGCGCCGTCGGCCGGGGAGCCGCCGTTCCGCCCTGCACGCGGCCGAGCCGCCTCGGCCTTGCTCCGCCCGCAATAGAACCCTCTAATCAACGCGTGTAGTCCCCCTCGTACTTCCCCTCTGCTCAGCTTCGCCGGAGAGCTTCGACAATGGCCGGCGACGCCGCGCCGCGCCGTCGTTCTCTATCGCAGGGACCTCGTCCTTGAATTCAATCAAAGTCAAGGTCCTTCGTGCATAACTGCCAGACACAGAGAATTTCTTTATAGGGCTTGGTGGATTTCTGAAAAACCCAGGGTCTCCGGTGCAAAAGCGTTTTCCTTTTTCTTTTAAAGAAACTGATTCCAGATTTTTGTTAAACCTTTGAAAATTCATAACTTTTTCATTTTTCATCCAAATGAGTTGGTTCAACTTGCAGTATTTTTCTTATGAGAAGATCTATGTATGAAAAATATGAAATATAAAATTTGTGATACTTTTCTATATAGATTTATTTATCTCTATTAATTGCTTTTATCCTATAAAATGCATAAGTAATTCTCTGTTGCTCGAAAAATGTGAGACCAAGTTTGTTAGTCTTCTTATGTCATGCTCTATCTGTGAAAAATGTTGTGAGGCTATGTCCTGTGGAAAGTTTGTTCTGTCTATTTATGGTGCCTTTTTCCATTAGATGATAGATAATTCATAATAAATAATATATAAGTGATTTGTGCATGAAACTTTTTGGAGAATGTTTTTATGTCAATCTAGAGCTAAGAATGTTCTGAGATCATATGAAGATAATAAATCGAGACCGGGCGGGATTGGTGTTGGGACTGAACTGGAGGTTCGGTGAGGTTATCCCGTCCGTGTCGAACTAGGACCCCGTCCGTTGTACGTCCTCAAGTCATATTGAATTTATGCCTCATATTTAGCTGGAAGGATAAGTCGTTCCGACCGCGAAGCCTGGATTTGGTTTGGGTCGGGAGTCGACCTGCTATACGCATCGTATTGGTGAAGATGGGAGACCACGGGTTACGCGGAGAGTAAGTCCGGGGTCAGGGTCGCCCTGAATAAGGCAGCCGGGCGGTTCCTAGATACGATGGTACCTGTTGATCCCGCGACTTTTCTCGAATTGAATTTTCGGTGATCTGTAGCTCACCTTAGTGGGTGAGTCTGGTTTGTGTGAGGAATACCCGCCAGCTGGTTAGTAATCGATTATAATCGCCATCGTTACTGGACAGTGAACACTTGACTTGAGCAGCGGCATCGTAGTACGAACTTGATCAAGAGATGAGATGGTTGAGCTGTTGAAATTGAAAGATACTCAACCGGAATTGGTTACTATTCTTGTTGATTAATTATTACCATGCTTGTTTAATACAGTGCTAATTTAGCATGATAAGGTTAATCAAATTAAAATACAATGTTAGAAGGTCATGATAAATTCTTTCTTAATACAAGCTTTTTTTCACAACGTATGAGTCAGTTATCCCTCTTATATAGCCTTGTATACTCCTTGGAGTCAATTTATTTTTAGTTTATGACGGGTATGTCTAGCTAAATACATTCTCGTACTCATGGTTTTATTTTTCCATGTTTTTGCAGATGATGAGATGTTTTATGGCTATTATCAGCATTGCTTCTATCCCGCCTTGGGAGATGACTAGACCTTAGACATGGTCACTCTTCTCTACTTAATGCTTTTGCTGAATATTGACTAAGAACCTGGCACCGTATTTAAAATGAGTGTGTGTGGTATTTAAACTTAATCGCTTCCGCTTTATTTCGAATTTGAACTTGGTTTGTAATAACTTATTTTGAACTCCGATGTTTAAACTATGTGCGAACTATGTACATTGTAAATGGTGAACGCTAAACTCATTAGGATCTTGGTCGTGCCGGAAATGTTTGAAATCCTTCGAGATTTCGGTATTACTACTGGGTTTATTAGGTCTCAATCATGTAGTTTGTTGTCCTAATGGCGAATTATGTGCTTGTGCTCTAATAAATTGGTCGGTTCTGTCACAAATATTGTATCCTGCATTTTGAAGACACAACAACAGAAAAATGGTTAAAGCAAATGTAAGCTGAAATAAAGGAAATCATAGCAGAAAGGGTACAATATATATACTAACCTCCAAATTGTGCTGACCAGCAGGGGCAACGTGTATTACGCCTAAATGTATTAGCTGATGTACCAGAAGTCGATTACCAAAACATATAAGGAAAAACACAAAGAGGATAGATCTGTAGCAGACCAAAACCGAGGCAGTGCACCCATTGCAGGCACCAAACTATGAATCTGTGCTAAGTTAATACATCATTGGTGATGAGGTGTGCTCAGTAATATAAAAGCCAACAAATTATGCGGATTAACGATATCATTGACAATGGAATTATGCCCACTGACAGAAACACAAATTGTAGAAACTAACGAAAACAAAACAACACATGGAGAAGACAGTTGGTAAGGCATAATGACAGTGCCAACAGAAAACCAATGCAAACAACAAGAATCATGGAACAATTCAAATAATAATGCATGTTGCACAATTCCATTGTCTCAAGCTGGAAAAAGTTCATTGCATAATCCCAGAACCTCAGTGGATAATATGAAGAACGAAACAACCTTCATCATTGGACAACCAAGAAAAATATAGTAGTAAAAAGAATGTAGGGAATAAGAGTAGCCTCAGAAGTAAGGAGACTGGCCAGGTTGTTGTGAGGGCATGACAATATAGAAGTAGAAAGAATGTAGGGAATAAGAGTAGCCTCAGAAATGAACACAATGACATTATTTGATCTTCCATTGGTACACACAATGGAATGCAATGGGAAATACCATCATCTGTAGCAATTCATGTTGCCGGCACACACAGAAAACATGAATATACAAAGGAATTGGATATAGTGCCAGCACATGGAATTGCAATGAACGTAGCCTAGGGAAGCTGCATCATAAGGTCAATAAACAGGTAGCAATGCATAGATATACATATGGAAATGTCGTAGGCCTTGGAAGATCATCAGTCTATATCTGCTTGTACATGGGAGTTCATTTTCATCACAGGCTAACAACAAAGCGAAACAATTTGGGCGACATGGATACCATAACCAATTTCGTGGGCACATGGCACGAGTCCTCTGCTAGCTAAAATTTGTAGCCACATGTCCTAGCTCTCCTGCTGGAAAGAAACATAGGATGTCCTGGCGGAGGAATTCCCAGGATGGAGAGGACGAACCAGAGAAACCACTTTAAAATAAAAAAGAGGCACATGTCCAAACTCAAAGGCGAGAGAGCGAGGCCTCTATCTCCCTAACAGCAAGCAGCGAGGAGGCCACGCACAGAGGGAGAGAGGGAAGAGGAGAGGGACATGGGGGAGGAGCTAGGGGATGGAGGAGAAATCGGTGCCCTGCCGCAAGATCCAGCCGCCAGCGGAGAGGACAAGGCTACGTGCAAGAGGAAGCGGCGCACTGCAGGAGGAACGCGAGCAGCCGAAGATGGTCGCCGCACACCGCCCCTGTGCCACGACGCGGAGAGGAAGAGGGAGCGGGGTAGGGGAAGAAGATGATGGCGTACCGGCAGATACAACCGCCGGACCTCGGCACCGCCAAGGCGGCTAGGGACGGCGACGGGCATGACCCGTGACCAGAGACGATGACGGGCAGGACCGAATCAGGGCCGCCGGCTGCCACACCTAGGGTGGGCCCCACCGCTGGGCACGGGTGCAGGCAGAACGCACCCCCGTCCCCACGCAGCCGACGAGAGCGCTCCCACCGACGTGGCGCGGCCGGCGAGCGCGGCTGAGCTTGGCCACCAGCGACTGGTGAGGACGGCGCTGACGCGGGGGGGTTCCAGGCGCGTACACCGACGCGACAGCTTAGGCGCGCGTGCTCGGCCAGGACTCCGACGCGGAGAGAATAAAAGGAGAGAGGAAGTGCAGAGGGGAGGCGGAGGCAGGGGCAGGGCGAGCGCAGGAGCGGCGGAGGCGGAGGCGCCGGCGCGACGGCGCTGTATCAGGAGAGAAGACGGAGGGGTGATTTTTTTTCTTTTTGCCGAGACGAGGGGATATGGACGGAGGAAGAGAGGGGATAAGGTTGGAATCGGATTCTGCTATATATTTGGTTGGTCAGCTGCACAACAGTAAAATGTAAGAATATAGATGGACATAGAGAGGGAACAGGTAAAAAAGAGTAGATTCACCTTGAAGCCGAAGCCAGATGAAACATCTAAAGTATAGGATGGAGGATCTAACAGTGTAAAATTTTTATAGGGACGTGGTAGGGCGTTTTCTACGGAAGCCCTGCCGGGAATAAAGAGAGCTAGCCTTGTTTAGATTACGAAAAAATTTTAACCTGATAAATAGTAACTCTTTTGTCTTATTTGATAAATATTGTCTAATCGTATACCAACTAGGATTAAAAGATTCATCTCGTGATTTTAAACTAAACTGTGTAATTAGTTATTTTTTTACCTATATTTAATGCTCCATGCATGAGTCCAAAAATTAATATAATAAAAAGAGAGTGAAAAAATTTGACAATCCAAACAAGGCCCTAGTATACTAGGCAGCTACGTTCAGTACTGAATCGTACTCCTATGCTCTTGCCACAACTTATTTTTTTTTTGCGAAGATGCTCTTGTCACAACTATTCGCGGCGCTTAGGAGTCCGATTGAAAATATATATTTACATGTATATATATACTACGTAAGGGAAAAAATAAGGGGGAAAATAAAAAATGTAAAAAAAACATACATATATACTTGCGGTGCTTATATATTACGTACATATATACCTATCTAGACCTAGGTTGTGCTCGTCGGCGACCACTGTCGGTGGAGTTAGGGTTTGTCGTAGAGGTGATGACCCCTGGCAGCGAGTCTTCCTGGCGCGGTTGGCGAGGCGATGGCGGCGACGGCGCAGGGGAATAATGCTCCAACCCCACCCCGATGATGCTTCTCTACAGTGCTATCGGCGAGTTTGGGAGCTTTTTGTATAGGAGTCCGAATCAGAGCTTCGTCATCTTCCAGTTGATGTTGCTTTTGGCCCTTATTGTTAAGGATACGTTGGTGGTTGTGGATTCTACGGCATGGCGGCAAGCGGACCGGGTTCCAGGTCCCAATGGCGTGGTCTAGGAACAGAGAAGCCTGGGGTGTGTCCCCGACCGAGGGTCTTTCAGCGACAGCTTTATCAATTGCGGCTCCTTTCAAAGCCTTAGTGCGACGGGGCTTCTTCTGTTCCGAGGGAGATGGCTTGTCTTCTCCAGCGACAGCGACGGTGGCGGCCGGCGATGGCGATTTGGGGCGTATGTGGGGCCTAGGGCCTTCTTTTTAATTTTTGCTTTTGTTAGGGACCTTTGTGCAAATCGGTTGGAACAATTGTCTACGTATCCTGGTTATACGTACCTGTATTTGTATGCGTCTTTATACGTATCCTTGTCTAGAAATACAGATACGTATTATAAAAAGATCACAGCGGGGCCGCATGGCGGGGCTGGGGCGGAGCGGCCTCCCGGTGGTGCCGGCGGAGCTAGAGATCTTGCGGCGGTGGCCGGAGGCCAGCTCTCCCGCGTTGCGCTAGGTCGGAGCACGCCTGTGCAGCGGCGGCGGCTGGGCTGGAGCTCGCCCGCAGCGGTGGCCGCCGGAGCACGCCCGCGCACCAGTGGCGGCTGGGCGGGATCTCTCCGGGGCCGGAGAATGCCTGCGCAGCAGTGGCGGCTAGGCTGGATCTCGCCGGGGCCGGAGCTCGCCCGCGGCGGCAGGGCCGGAGCTTGCCCACGCGGTTAGTAATCTAATCCACCTACTTGGATACTCATGTATCAATCTTAATACACGTGTGTTGCAGTGAGTTGGTGTGAAATTTCCCTAACACACATGATCGAGGTGGTTATATGGGCATTGCACACCGGTCCACCCCAATCATGGCTTCAGAGGTATTGGGGCAGATAATTACCCCCATTACGTCCAAGCCATCTAGATTCTGGATTGAGTTGGATCAGTGTTCATGATCTTGTTGTTAAACTAATGTATCTGTAACGGGCCTAGCTGTTCTTTGCCCCAACAATTTTGATGTTGCAAACTGATATTTGTATACATGCTTTAGTACGAAACTACATATACATAAATAATATGACAAGACACTTATTGGCTCTCTAAACAAGGACGAGATACATGTTCAATCTGTGAAAACATAAATACCATTATATGACCCTCGCTAAGTTTCAGGAAATGTAGAACTTGTTCTGAAGGCCCTTCTAAATACTGGATCTGTATTCCCACTAACAATGTCCCCAGCATGTGCAAAGCTTAAAGGAATACTTATTCTAGTCACCTTGCATAATTTGAACTTATTGAGTGCATGGGCAGGTTCTGACTTTCCAGCACAGGATACTCAATGCTACTATTTTCTGTTTGAAAACTAGTGTCTGCTGGTCGTATCTCCATCTCTTCCGTATTAAGTCTGTTGGGCAAAAGTTTCCTCAGTCTGCTGAGCTCATCAGCGACCTCTTTCATGGAGGACCTATTGCTGCCGCACATGTCAAGACAATTCTGTGCTAGCTCTCCAAGTCCTCTGATCAGTTCAATGTTCTCTTGCTCTTTTATTTGGCTGGCCACCACTGCACATAGATCGTTCTGTTGCATTGCAGACAAGAAATTGGAAGTCAAGCTTCGTTTTTCCTCAGGCCCGTACAATTTTAGTGGAACCTCACCGGTGAGGATCTCAAGAAGAATAACCCTAAAGCTATAGACATCACTTTTTTCAGTCAGTTGGCATGTCTGCATGTACTCTGGGTCCAGGTAGCCCAAGGTGCCCTGAACCAACGTTACATACTGCTCTTTATCAGATGGGGCTAATATGGAGGCTCCAAAGTCAAGAGACTTTGGCCATGTAGTTTTCATCAAGAAGGATGTTGGAGGTTTTCACATCACCATGGATAATTGGGGGAGATGCGTAAGAATGTAGGAAGTTGAGTCCTTCAGCTGCCTCATGTGCAATCCTTAGGAGGGTGCTGAACGAGATTTGCATTGTCTGGTTCCATCCATGGATGAGCTGAAACAATGTGCCATTTGGGATGAACTCATAAACTAGCATAGGAACTTCCACCTCGAGGCAACATCCCATGAGCTTGACAATGTTCTTGTGGTTGATTTGAGATAGTATTAGCATTTCCTTACCAAACTCCTTCTTTTGCCTTTCATCAATGAGTGTACATCTCTTAATTGCGACAGGCATGTTACCCTTAACTATACCCTTGTAAACTATTCCATGTCCTCCTTTCCCAATTATTCTGCTCTTATCATAGTTGTTTGTGGCATGTATAAGTTCTGCTTCACTAAATACTGTGAATGCAAGACCCTTTTCTGACTTCATTGTGTCAAACAAAATCAAGCCTCCATGTTGCCGAAAATACTCCTGTTTAATATTTTTCAGCTTTCTCTTCTGAAGAATCATGTACCAGCAGAAACAGAAAATCATGAGAGCAAGAAAGCCCATCGTAACCCCTGCATAACAGCACCAGCGAAGAAGCGAATAAGATGAAAATTGTGTTTCCAATTTGTACAGAGAATATAAGTTATACATGTTATTCAATTTTAGTTGGCAGTCATGGCACCTTGTTTTGCAGTCTTAATTGTTGGTTGAAGTTTGACACATATTTCATACAACAATATTATATTTTCTGCATAACTACTAGTTTCTATTTTCTGTGATGCAGAGCAATTCCCAATTATGGAACTAGCTGAGGGTGTTACCTATTACTATGACGGTATCAAGGACGCATGAATTGGTTTGCTCAGAATATTTCCTTCCTGCTCGACAAGAACATCGGTATCCCCCAACTGTGTTGTGGCAAACACCATCTGAAGGACATCGCCTCCCCTGATTGCATTCATCCACATCTGCATGTAGAAATATAACACAAAGCATATATATGTATTAGTATTATACACACATTGATATGGGAAGATATTTAGCTAATTAAGCCGATAGAAGGTTGACACCTTGGCATCCATCTTGAAGATATGGATTCCCCTCATAGCCTAGGGAGCAATTGCACACATACCCTGGAGATCCACTTGTTGAATCAACACACCTGCTGTTGGTGCTGAGGCACGCATACGTACCTGTGAGGTTCCTTTGGGCCACCTGACAAGTGTCGTTGCTTATAGACCAGTCAAGCACCACAGGTGCCTGCCCAGCATCCATGTCCCTGAATTTGGTCGTGTTGACATATGTCGTGTTGAAGGAAAATGCTGCTGCCTCCATTAGCACGGCGTAGCTGCACCGGAGGCCACCCAACCTATTAGTCTGGTTTTTTTGATCAATATTAGTCTGGTTTTCGGTTGGTGTGATGACTTGGAGGATTATCCCAAACATGTCGATCCCCTTTGGTATGGGTGTCTGGCAGCAGCCCGTCCCTGAACATGAGCTACCATCAGACATGTTTCGGCCGCACGTCGAGAGGCAACCGCCCATGTACTCCGAGTCGTTGGTGTTTCCAATGATGCCAAGGGTGGTGCACCCGATGACAGTGAACTTGTTGCGAGTGTCTGAGAACTGGAAAGGGTGGTGAACATGAGCTACAATGTCACTCACCACTATGTAGCCAGTAGTACTATTATCACTCTGTTGTTCTACCACCGTGGAGGAGCTAAAATTCCAAGTGTCGTTGTAGCAGTAGGTCATGATGGGGTTGAGCACACGAATGGTGCCATTGGTCAAGGAAATGTCTAGGAGCTCATGGCCACCGATGGATGGTTTAGAGATGCCATTTTGGTCTGGCAGACAGGTGACATCGAATTCTCCTGAAAGGGAGCAGTTCTTGCCGATGCCAAATGGGTATAATATCTTAACATCGCCACACTGCATTTGACATGCAGAACTAGGAGCAGCTGTTGCAGGAATGCAGTGTCCCGCAACAAGTAGAAGACCAAGGCCAAGCTGCACAACAAGTTCCATAGTTTTGGCCTGTAAAAGTAGAAACCACGATTTTAACTATATTCTAGCATTGTTCAGATTAATTACCTTACTGCTAATAAATTTTTGGTGTACAAAGAAATACTTGATATACTATGTTTTGTAACTGCAACAGATTAGATGAAGATGGGGCACATCTTTTTTTCAAGTGTAAAGAAGTTAAAATTGCATGGTGTGAACTGAACCTAGAAAGAATCAGGTGTGAACTATTAAATGCCAACTTGGCTAGAGGGGTGATGGAGACAATTCTGAAGCTACGAGAGAAAGAGCAACTCACGGTGATCTTGCTGTTGTGGATGTGGTGGGATGAAAGAAATAAGAGAAAGGAAACTGGGAGGAGCTGCACACCTGCAGAGGTGGCTTACATTGCAGCAGCATATGCTGAAAATTATTTGAAAAAAAAATCAGATGGTGGCCTGTTGTCGGAAAACCGTCAGACGCCCAGATGGAAGAAGCCTCCTGCTGAATGTTTCAAACTGAATTCTGATGGTGCCTTTTACAAAGAGAGGAAGGATGGGGGCTGGGATATGTGATAAGAGATGATCAAGGCCGTGTGATTAAAGCGGGCGCAGGAGGTGAGGTGAAGGATTCCTGTTAGATGCTCTTCATGAAATCCTGGGCTGTGCGGCTGGCATGCAGGAAGCAGCTCGTATGGGAATTGCAAACGTGTATATTGAGACAGATGCCTCGCTTGTCAAAGAAGAACTGGAATCAGATGACTACCGTCTGTCAGCTGTCAGTGGCATTGTAACAGGAAGTTCCTATTAGATACTGATTTTCGTTTTAGTAGAATCAATGCATGTAATCGGGTTTGTAATGGGGTGGCCCATGATTTGGCTGCTCTTGGGTGTAAGTTCCCCAGTGGACAGTATGCCACTTGGGAGGGTGTCCCTCATGAGATTGAGGCTATGGTGATCAGCGATTTAGCTGACACTAATGAGTAATACCTTGTATCAAAAAAAAAAAAGAGTGGACATAGTATCTTTGTTTTGTACTCCCTCTATCGTCAAATATAATGCAGACTAGATTATATGTAATACTAAGGATAAAAAACGATGCATATACAATATTTTCTTGATCATTGGTGGAGCTGGTCAGTTTACATCCCTAGAGCTACTATCTAAGTATGTAATCCATATACTCATAATAATGTGTACTTTTAGATCAATTCCACACTTAAATCAACAACAAACTTGATGGAAATATAAAAGTGGTAAAGAAAAACCACAATGGCTACTCGCTGCTCACACATGACACACGAGGCTGACTAGATGAGGATATGTGGTGGGCTCACCTCACCACATATGGATCGCCAAGGGACGATGGATGCATAAGGGCGCTGCCAAGACCTATTGTTCCCCGACGAGTGCTTGACTAGCATATGAAAACTATAGATTGGGCTAAAAAAAACTAAAAGAGGTATGCAAGCTTTATTTTTCCCATGCCTAGTGCCAGGCTATAGTCCCATAACCGCTTATGCTCTTCGTCATGGGGAGATTTGAGCACTTCCTTTTTAAGCATGGTTGGATTGAAAATGACATTAGTAACGAACACAGATGTAATTAGGACCTAGAGGAATTAATTCACCGCCTTGAATCCCTTATAGTTATATTTGATAAATTTTGAATACTTTGACATTACTTAATGTGAACCTCACAGGAAACAAAAGAATATTTGTCCAATTACTTTGAGATTCTACATTGATCATATCACACTTACTAGAAAGTGCATGTATGGTCTAGCTCTCCATGTGTAACAGACGCCTGTAATGCATACATGTAGTTCTTCTCTTTTATTTTCGTCCTTACTTCGTGTAAAAGGGTTAAACTCAGAGGTGTGATATTTAAAACATCAACAATTATAAGGTGGCCCTTACCCTCCTAGACTTTCAATGTGGTACTAAATCTACCAACTACAACTCCTCATGTGTCACATGGGCTAACTTGATAACTACTCCATGATCCTAACATGCTGGTGTTTTTTTTGTTCAAATGCTGGTGTGTTAAAATCTATCTATATAACAACTATGTGATTCAAGGGCAACCATCACCCGATTTTTTACATGTATATTAGATAAAATAATGGAGGCCCAAATCAAATCTCTCTTTCTCCACCTTGTCTTTTTCCCTTCTTCCTCCACAGATCCACACCCAACCCTGACCAGAGGAGCTACTTGCCCCCGGCCCCGCCCCCACCTTCATGTCTGTCTCTCGTGGCAGCTTCCCTATTGCTCTCAACCTAGCTCTAAAATCCATCGGATCTGCATACTAACATGAGTTATCCACAAAGTTTAATTTTGAATGTTGAATACGTTCGTGCTTGCATATACACATCCATGAATATTTAGAGGGATCCCTTTGGATTCCTGATGCTTTGAACTATCAAGGTTTTGTATACTTTGCCTAGAGCAAAGCGCTGCATCTGAAACGGATTGTACCAAACAGTAATAGGAACGAAAAAGAGCATTATACGAAACGCAACACCGACCTTCAACATTAAGCGTGTGGATAAACGAGTTGAATAATAGCGTGAAATATTATAGTGTAGAAAAGTACCTCGGACTCGGAGGTATTCATTTGGCAAGTGTTCCTTCTCATCCGCCAATACTCCAAGAGCATCTCTCTTCCCCAGCTGTTATAATATAAAGAGTAAAGTACAGTGGCGGTCTTTAAACTTGTGCAGCTATGTCAAGCCGGTCCCTAAATTTGTAAAACGGGCGTTTAAGTGCCTAAACTTTCTTCGGGTGTCATTACAGTCCAATCGGGTGCCGATTCGTATGCTGCTTATGCAAATACACCCCTGCCGTCTATTGAACCGTACTTGTTCCTCGTTCAGGTTACGACTCCGCCGCCGCCGCGATTCGTCCTCGCTGCCGCAGTGTCCACCTCCAACTCCCTCTCCGCGCGGCCGTCGTCGCCACACTCACCTATGCGAGTGCACCTCGCAGAGGTGCTTGACGCACTACCACCGCAGGGGCGGGTCCGACCCAGCAGGTGTGCGCTGAGCACCATCCTCGCAGCAGGTGTGCATCGATTCCTGGTGCATGATGGACAGCGAGCAGTGGTAGTGCATCGGCTGTAGGTGATGCTGCGCGTACGGCTGGAGCAGGCCCAGAATCGACGTTGATTCTGTTGTTCGGAGGAAGAGCTGAAGGAAGAGGAGCAGGAACAGCCGAACAGTACAGGTGCAATGAAGATGGATTTTGGGTCATCAGTTTGGTGATTTAGTAGTTGTGAAATGAATTGCATTGGTCATGAAAATTTGACCCCTTTGTTGGAATTAGTGACCTAGAACTGAATGCATATGGTGTTTTGGGACTCATGAAAGTGATGTATGTTTCAGAACAAATGCAATGCAAGTTTACTGAATCTGAACTGTACTGAATCAACCTTCGGACACCTCTCCAGCGTGGCTGGATGCGTCCTGCATACACGGCTTCTATGGCCTCCGACCACCAGCTACCGCCGCCGATCACCTCCGCCGTCCCGAGCATGGGAATAGCCTCCGCCGTCGAGGAACACGAACAGTCGTGGACGAACTGATGGACTGCGTCAGCAAGGGCATTTTTCCAAAGAAAGATTCGTCCACTAGGCCTAAGCAGATGGCAGGGGTGTATTTGCATAAGCTGCACACAGGTCGGCGTCCGATTGGACTGCAATGACACCCGAACAAAGTTTAGCCACTTAAACGCCCGTTTTGCAAGTTTGGGGACCAGCTTGATATAGCTGCGCAAGTTTAGGGACCGTCGCTGTACTTTACTCTAATATAAACCTGCGTCTTATACTTGTACCTGAGAAAATCCCCATCAACGACAATGACATTTGGCGACCGAATATGCACAACCAGACATCGTAGTTCAAGTCTTTGTCAAAGTCTACAACGGTGTACACACAACCAGGCATCGTATAGTAGGTCAAGTCACTAGAATTATATGGAGCGTACACATGAGTACATACAACCACGTACTTCTGACATCCCTTTTGTACACACTTGTAAAAAAACCGTTGTGGTACTATAGATTATCTTTTTTTTTAAATTACATAGTACAACACAGACACCTTATGAACACAAGTAGGTAAATCCTTAGAAAAATCATAAAAAGAAGGTGTGAGCACCAGAATTTTAACCCTAGTGGGTGTAGTACCATTTTGCTAAGAACTATGAGTGCTAGCTACCTTTGTCCTTGCTGTTTGGACGTCACAGTCATTTCTCTAGCTTCACAAAATATAATATTTCTCCAAACTGACAAGTCGAGTTGGAAACATGTAGCGATCAATTTGATGAAATAGAGAGAGACGATGGAGACACACATTGACTTGTAAGTTCCCAGACAAACACACGTCTCATAGGACATGTTCTTCCATGATCATTTTCACATTACATTTACTGTGACATACTGAAGTCCATAGCTTAATATTTGCCATATAATATGATGCAATAATTGGGTCCATAAACTACGGCAGCTTCAGGAGATGGTTGTAGACGGTAAGAATAGAAAAGAACATTATATTAGACTCGCATATTCTTTCTCGAGCTACAATTCTTCCCAGAGGAGAAAGAGGTACCAGGCTCTGTTAGATGTTGATGTAGAGGGATTTTTTTTGGGACAATGGGTAACATCGACCGTTTTTGGGAATTGATTTACAAGCACACTTATGTTAGTTATTTATCGCCATTGAATTGTTGATTCCCAAAGGCAATCTGTTAGCTAGGCTCTCTGATTGGAGTTCTAGCTGAGATTCTAATGTATCCATATATTTTCTTACAAAATATGTGTCATATCCAAGTAAAACGTTTGTATAGTCAAGAGAATGCCTATGAAACGCACCCTAACGGCCTATTTGGATGCAATTTGCCATCCAAGAAAAGTTTTAGGACGACAGAAACTGATTCGGTTCCTGCCAAATATAGGTTTTTGTTCCTGCTACACGTTTCTAGTTATGTCTCTAAATCCATAGATGGTTTGGTTGGTAGTCTCCTTGTGTCCTGGGTTAGACGGTTTGAGTAGTCCTTGTGTCCATAGTTGGTTAGGCGGTTTGAGTAGCCCTCCTTGTGTCCTGGGTTTGATTCCTTGTGGGCGCATATCTAATACTTAGGTTATGCTCCTGCTAAGGCCGTGGTCGTTCTAACTTCTACATATAGCCTTCAATATCACTATAGGAGTGGGACCGGGGGTTTTCATGTGAGCTATGGTTTGTGTGGCAGGGGTTTAGAGCTTTTTTACGGTAAATCTAAAGCTAACTAGAATGAGAGGATGGAAGATGATCAATGTCACAAAAATCTAGTGACGTGCGTGACCCGGTTGTGGCAGAACCTCCTAAATCCTATGGCCCACACACATGATTATTGTCTAAACAGACTCCAAATAACCATGAATGTGTTTCATAAAACTTAAAAGGTCTGTCAGGTAAATCCCGAATCATCTACGATTCTCCGAACAAGATCAATCATTACAAAAAGATATTGTAGTATTACAACAATTTTATATAAATAATATACATCAGAGTAAAAGAGCAGAAGGATTACAATAACATAAGTTTACAAATCTTTTATAAACCATAAGTTGGATTATTACAAACCATATAGCAACGGAATAACGATATAACTTATTACATCAACCTTGTTTATATACTCTGCCCAAGAGCGAGATATCCTATTCGTCGTCACTTTCCTCGATGACGGTCATGCAGCAGGATGCGAAACATTCCTGCCCATGAGGCTCACCTGCAACAAGGGTTCAACAAACCCTGAGTATAAAAGTACTCAACAAGACTGACCCGATGAAAAAGAGGGGTGAAGACTCAGGAAATGCAAGCTAGAGGGACAAGGTAAGGCTTGCAGGGGATAAGAAATTTTGCAGAAAAGCTTGAAAGAAAGAAAAGCTATTTTGTTCAAGATCAAATTACTAACCAACTTACTTCTTAAACCTTACTCATTATTCAAGTTGTTACTACGACGATGAACACCGATCGAGTCTTCTTCTTCGAGAAGCAACGACAATTCGAATCTATTTTCATACCCAGCTGGGACCTAGGTTACTGATATGTAGGAGACTCTAACTCCTAAGCATAGCAGGTGAACCGATATACCGGGATAACAACTGCAGCCATATATCACCACATGATACACCTGAGCACTTCGACCCAGTGTACCGATATACATGGGAACTTAAACCTACAGTATAACACACTATGACATATGTGGGGTCTCTGGCCCACTATAAGTCACTCCATGATATACCCGGCTTCAACCATCAGTATATCACTTCATGCATGTGGATTTTCTAATTTCTCGATGTCACCAGTTCACCATCGACACGGGACGTAGGGCATCAACAGACGAAAACACTACAGAGGGACTTCGTTCCCAATACAAGTTAGCCATCCGGACTCGATTTATTAACTATCATCATAATTTCAACAGATAAACCAATCTCATCTTTTTCATTCTTTTACCTCTGAACATTTAGTTAATTAAGCAGGGCTAAGCATTACTACACATCTTTTAGAACAGGTAATAAGGAATTATGGAAGTAAGACAGGTAATGCAGTGGTGGGTTTTCACTCAACTCCTATTACTTAATGCAACATATCATAACTGAAGCGGTAAAACTTTTATAAAATAGAATAGGGTTTGAATGCATCCGGGGCTTGCCTTGGTAGTCGGGGTAGACGGTCTCGAGCTCTGGATCAACCCCCAACTCTGGAGTTTGCTCTTCTTTTTGGAATCTGGTGTGACACGTTAAACTCTCCGTTAACAGAAACTATACGATACAATGATATGCTTTAACATGATTGAATAGTAAATATGATGCTCGATGGATACATGATCAGATTAATGGCTTGAGTACAACTTTCCTTTAACCCAAACATATTTACTAAGATCATTAGGGTTAACTACATTATTTATAAAAGTTATTAAACAAATGAAATAACGTTAATTAAGCCCTGATGACATGATCCAGGTAAGCGCAAACAATTAATTAAAGTGTCAAAGGTCATTAGGGTTAATGACCCAAGGTCATCAATCAATCCCAAAGTCAAACAATTCCTATAAAGATTAACTTAATTAAAGGGGTTAATTAATTATTTAAAAGCATAAAATAAAGACATAAAAATTAAAGTTGTCTAATTAAGCTCAACATTTTATTTTTAAAAGCTCTTGGTCTAATTAGATGGCAAAACAAATTTTAAAATTAAAAGCCAATTATTTTATTTATTAAAAATCATTGAAGGTCCATTTTTCAATTAAAAGAGCTAATTTTAACTTATGCAAAAATTACTCAAATTTGGCATCATAAAGAATACACACAAAACTTTTTAGAATTTTTTGAGCTATATATGAATTACTATGATTTTCTAAAGAAAATAGCATTTAAATCATTTTCTGGAAAAAGAAAAAAAATCAGCACAGTGTCACCGCGCTGACCGACGGCGGCGACGATTTTGACCGGCGATTGCTCGCCGACGGCGAGGTCTCCGGCGACGAGGTTTGGTCCTACAGGCTCATCTCGGCACGGCGAGCAACCTGAGCTAGCTAACGTGGCGGCGGAGCAACGGCAGCACCCTCGCCGGCGGCCATGGCGGCGCGACGGAGCTCGGGTGCGGTGGCAGGGCTCACCGGAGTGATTCCTGATGACGGCGAGGACACAGACAAATGCAGGACATCGACTCGGACACGTTGGGCCAGAAAATGAAACCATCCCTGGCTTCTAACTCAAACGGCCACGCGTGCGGCGGAACGGCAAGGTCATGCCGACGGCGAGCCACGGTGACCGGCGTCTACGGTGCGGTATAGAAGAAATTGAAGGCACCAAAAGATGCAGGAGCTCACCACGAGTCTAGTGTGCACGCTAATGAAGGCCCGGAGTGGTTGAGTCGAGCTATGGACGGCGGCGATGATGGCGGCGGCGGCGCTCCGGTGGCAAGGACGGCGTTCCGGCGCTTCCTGTGCACCATCAGTCCGACCAAGAGGCGCATAAGGGGCAACGAAGCACGGAGAACATGATGAGAGGGTTAAAGGTAAAATATTTTCCACCTTGGCGGCGGTGGATGGCGAGGAAGCTCGCGACGGCTCGGCGACCGGTCGCGAGGAAGACGACGCCGTGCGGGCGGTTCGGGCGGGGAGAGCGAGCACGAGGTAGCCTAATCGAAGCACAAGGACGTGGCGGAGCTTTTGGCAAGACAAAGCGGGCAGAGATGGAGCGACAGTGGCGAATTTGTGCGGCGGAGCAAAGTCGTCGGCGGCGGCAGGGAGAATGAAGAAGTCGGCCACGGCCGACCTATTTATAGGGCAGGGGCGAGGTATGGACTGGCGACACGATGACGATGAAGCTTCGCGCGTCCTGGAGCACGCTGGCAGCCATGCATGTGCGGCGGTCGACGGCGGCGCGGCTTGAGAAGCCGGCGATGGCGGCCGTCGATAGGTCTCGGTGCTGTTCAAGAGAATTACAGAATTGCCACTCGTTTCAAATTACAAATTACTCCAAAATTTATATAGGAACTTAAAAAATCTCCAAAAATATCATTTGCATAACTTTTCAAGATCTACACTTTTCATTTAACTGGCATCCTCAAATTCTGTCTGGATTTTGAAATTTAAATTCAAATTCAAAAGGGGGATAAAACCCTAGAAACAAACATTTGAAATTACTTTTGATTTTTCAATAAAACTTGAAAATCTTAAAAACTATGAAATGCTCAACTTGTCAAGCCAAACATTTTTCAAATACAAAGTTCTCTCAAATTATGCATAATTTTTGAATTATGGTTTTAAAATCAAAAAGGGACAAATGTTAGAAAACTGTATTTTCAAATTTATTTGAAATTATTTTTGGAAATTGGAAAACTTTGAATACCAACTTTGTAGCTCTTGTCAAGATCTATAAACTTTTTAGAGTATCCCCAAATTCCTTTTAGATTTTGACATATAGAAAAAGGGATAAAACTAGGTTTTGAAATAAAAGGTTTTTAAAACCGAACTCAAACTCGATTTGGTTTCTAATTTAATTGGTTGGTTATTAGTGATCATATACATCATCCAAGGACATTTTTAGGTCAATGACCCAATGACACCCTTCGTTGACCAAGTTGACTTTTGAAAAAACCTTTTATAGCTTTCTAATTTGAACTTAAATTTGAATTGCAAGGCTTGGGAATAAGCATTGAAATCCAAATTCAACTTCAAATATGGAAATCATTTTTAGGGTTGGACTTAGATTTATACACTATGCTTAACACTAGTGTAAACACGGTTTACACCTCAAGTATATAAAATATAAATTAAGCATTTGAGATGACATTCGAAAGTAGGGTTTTATTATTTCATGTGACAACACATTCCAGAGACACAACCAACATATGAAATATAAACTTATTTTAGTTAATGCATATCAAGGTTGACCTAATCATGAATGTTTTGCGGTACATATGATGACATGGCAGGTTTTAGTTAATATAACACCAAAGGTGTTACAACGGTATACCCCTTTTTTACCCACAAATTAAAGCCGATCAACTCCTATAAGTGGACGTTTCCCGTGAGTACCGAATAATAATGTTGGGTGATTCATGGCTGGCTTCGGTCTTCCCTGTTCTTTTCAGCGCCTAAATAACCAAATGAGCTTGTTCGTCTTTACTTCACCCATCACACCGCCGGTGAAACGTGGCTGGAGTGGGTACCATAACGAAGATCTTGAACACTCGCTTCAACCTACTCCAGTCATTTTGTTTTGAACTGTCAAAGAAATCGAGGATATATTATGATCTTTTCGTGTGGCATTTTCAATCAATGGAATATATATGCGGTCAACAACGCTCCTCTTATCTTTAGCCTCTAATAAATCAGACAATGAAATTGGAAATCGATCTTCCAAAGACGCGCGTAAAACCATTCATTGGGGCATATGGAAGTCGAGGTCAGGCTTGTGGATGGGAGGCAAACTGCTGGTCAATGCGTTGCGCACGTACGTTTGCGTCTGCAGACCGTATGCCTCCGAATCCAGCAGGACCATTATTGGTCGGCCGGCCATTGACCGACCGATCGTCGATCGAGTTTGTAGCTAACTGGCGAACTGCCGGTGGCCATTCACCAATCAACAGGTGGCCAGCTGACTGGCTCGGTCTCCTTTCTTTCACGTTTTCGTTTCAATTCATTTCCCTCTTCTACGCCTTCAGCTCTCGTCTTTGTTGTTGCTGTGCGAGAAAGTTCAGCCTTCTCTCTGAAATAGTAGACATGCACGTGCTTCACTTACATGCCTATGAAAATAAAATTCATACACAATATAGTTAAGAAGTCTGGTTGTACAATTTGCAACTTCTTTGTTATTTGTAAACCCCAAAAATGAAAATATGTAAATATGTCTATCTAAGTCAGCAGTTCTAGGTACAATATATGGTTCATACATGGAGTAACTACTGGAAAATGGTTTTAGAAGACACGCACCAAGGAACTCATGTGGTTTCTGCCTCTCTCTCTTCTCTCTCAGACTCATCACAATCAGAACACCCACACCCACCAAGCAGGAAAGGTACGACAGTCGGGTGAAGGCTCTCTGTAGATTGACGCCAACAGGAGGAGGCTTTGGGTGTGTTTGCTAGAGGGCCAAAGGGTGGTCCGAACTCCCCAGCTGTAGTAGCCCATGTTTGGTGATGCTAGCCTAGCCTCGGTGTTTAACATGCGCGGAGTTTAAAGCACTTAGGCTAGGCCCTAGAAAAACATGATGGAGGGGGGGCATTTTTTTTCGGAGGGAGGCCGACGAAGCGAGTGGAGTGGTTGGATGGAGCGGGCGGGTCACCTTCCTATCATCTCACCTCCTTCTATTCCGCTTGAGCTCCTTCATGGCGCCGCCCAACTCCATCGCCTCCAAGGCTGATGCAGGCCAGCTCTGTTGCATGGGCGTACTGCGCCACCGCGTCTCGGTGAAGATGGTGCGCTGCCGCTGCAAGAGCGTGCGCAGACAAAGGGGCTGAGGCCGTGGGGCCGCGCCGCCGCGGACGAGACGCAGCAGCGGCCGCATGCTACCAAGGAGCATGGAGTGGCCACGTTGCGCATCTGGTGAGGGCGTGCGCCTTGGTCATGACATGCAGTCACCCATTCTGCATGTTGTCCTCCTGTCCTCTGATTGGCCGGTCGCCGCCTCTGTCGTCTCTCGTCATGAACGAGCACACCGCGAGCGTGTGATCGAGCCACCCTTGCGACCGTCCCCGAGAGTCGCCACCATCGTCCTACCCCACCCCAACTCCCTCTTGACCGCCGGCGTGGGGTGCCCGGGCTCCTCCACCGACGACGACACCCTCCCTGCCGCGTGCGCCCCAACTGCTTGCTCCACTTTGTGGGGGTAGCCGGGGCTCCCTCCTCAGCGACTTTCAAAGCCTCGGTGGCCTCCACTGGGTGATGACACTCTTCCTCTGTGCTTTTTCTATCTGCCCCAGAGGTGCTTTGACGAAATGTCGAAGATAACAGAAGGTGGTATGGCGGCTACTCAAATGTCAGTTGAGAATAGACATAGCCATTTGGACTAGCAAACAAACACGATCTATATTGTGCCTATCTTGCCACCAAATAAAGAGGCTTGCACCGAGTTAGCCTGTGGCTGGTCTAGGCCTAGTCACCGGGCCCGATTGTGTTCATTCGCAATTTCACCTTGGTTCGACGGCGAGTGTCATCAACCATCAGAATCGGCTTCGGTTATGCATGGTCAGCGCTAATTATAATGGAATTAAGGTTTTTATGTCATTAGGCTAGTGATCCTAATGAGCTAATTGCCATTTATCTTGTAATACTTCAAACACAAGCTCAATTCCGATGGTTCTTTGGCAAGACTTGTTATTTCCCCATGCGTTGCTCGAGCACCTAATAAAATCGAGAAGCTCAACCATGAAGACCTGCAATCGATCTACCTTCATTCTCTTCAATACCTACCTGCAAATCAGTTAGCAGCAATTTGATCGTGTGCAAACCAGGTCCGCGAACAAAAAAGATAAGTGCATAATTCTACTGTCGAACAAGGATATTGTCATACTTGCCCACACTGCTAGAAGAACTAAACTAGAAAACCTCACCCCAAAAGTGCTGACAAGAGACTTCAGTTTAATTTTTAACCAATTAGACAGGACATAATGTGGTAAGCACTAAATCTGCAAAAACAAAAAACAAAAAACAAAAAAAAAAACAAACTTGCTTGACTATACAAACTGATTCCTAGAACCAATTTAATTAGTACTAATAATTACAGTCCCTAAATTACTACCATTATTCAGTCCAATGATCATAGTTCAGGTGGTTGACTTAATTGAATTTGTACTGGAACAAGTAAAAGCTGTGATCTCATTGCTGGTAACGGGACCATTTTATTCAGAGGTTAACCAGATATTTGTAGAAGTCCAAATATGCATTTGTGAGGACAAAGCTACAGATCAAGAATTAAATTCAGTATAGATCAGCCGGCATGCTTATCTAAGCAAGAGCCATGGCAATCCTTTCACTGCAGCACAGAAGCCTCTCCTTTGCACTATATTCTATATAAGCTAAGTGTGCATTTGTTATGGTATTACTCCTTTGAAGCACGAGCGATGAATACTACAAACCTGATTTGGGTGTGCGGAGACAAACGTCGTGTGTGCCTCCAGTGCGTGCAGTGTAAATATGGTAAGATGGAATCAGACAAATGAAAATCTTGTCTGTTGTTAATGGGGGAAAATAAGATGAGGGGCCTCAAGATGTACATAATCTACAGAACCAACATGGTCAATGTATTTTTAACTACAACATATCAGCTTCAAGTTGCACCTGACCTGAATCCGAGATCATCAAGCAAAACTGTACTCAAGCTCAATCAACATGCACTGAACGGTTGGACCCCGGCCTCTTCGTCCGGCCTTGGTGATGTCCCGGACGGTTGGACCCCGGCCTCCATGTCTGTGTTGGTCCCGCACACCCGCCCCCAGGAGAAATTGGTAACCCGCAGCAGTTCAACAATAAATTTGGTGTATCAATTGCCATACGTATATATATGCTGCCCTGATTTTGTGGCTTGTAAATTTTGTAAACCAGCCAAGGAGACCCTATATATTCTCGCGGCGGCGGCGGCGACGATCCTGTAGCACAGGCGGCGGCGCAGCCATCGTATCGCAGCAATGAACATCATCGTCATCGATGACGATGAACCTGGAGGGTTTCCGCCGCTCGGCGATCCCGGCGAACCAGACCAGACCGGCCAACCGCGAGATTCCGGCGGCCGTGGCGGTGCTGGCGGACGCAACGGGGCAGGCGACCGTGGCGGCCTCGGTGCTCGCGGCGGCGTCAGGAAGCGCCGGGCGCGGGCAGTGCCGGCATTGCTAGACAATGGGCCTGAAGGATGGGGTCCGCCGCTCGGTGAGCCTGGCGAACCCGGCGAACCGGGCGATTCCAGCGGAAGCGGCGGCCGTGGCGGACGTGGTGGACGTGGCGGGCGCGGGATCGGCCCCCACGGCAGGACCGGCGGTGCAGGCGGGCGTGGCGGTCCTGGCGGCGCGGGCGGCCACGGCGGCGTCGGTGGGCGCGGCGGCGATGGTGGCCGTGGCGGCCGCGGCGGCGCCAGGGAGCGCCAGGGAGCGCCGGGATTGCCCGGCGCCCCGGGAGGGCGCGGCGGCCCTGGAGCGCCCGGCTGCGACGGAGGGCGCGGCGGAGCAGGACCGCCCGGCTGCCCGGGAGGTCCGGGAGGGCCTGGCGGACCTGGAGGGCCCGGCTTCCCAGCAGGGCGCGGCGGCCCAGGAGGGCCCGGCGGCGCTGGAGCGCCCGGCGGTCCAGGAGGCCCCGGAGGCGCAGGAGCCCCCGGCTGCGACGGAGGGCCGGGCGGCGCAGGAGGGCCCGGCGGCGCAGGAGCGCGCGGCGGCAATGGAGGGCCTGGCGGCGCGGGAGGCTACGGCGGCAATGGAGGGCCCGGCGGTGTGGGAGGCGACGGCGGAGCAGCTTCGTAGCGTAAACGGCCGTGTCGAGGACGGAGGCAGGCAGAAGCCTCTGTCTAGTTTATTGTGCACATGCACTCTTGGATTTTTATAGGAAATACAAATTTGCGACCAAACAAAAAGACTATTTAAAGCACACTCCCTACAATCATGGGCGCCGTTGTTTAGTATTTTTCTCTCGTAACCAAAAACCAATTCAAAACTTTTCATGTTTCACGCCATTGTGCAGCCGTGGTTTCATATATCGAGAACCAAGTATTTCCTTTCATCATCTAACCTTTCATCATCTAAATAAATAGCAGTGGTCATCCCCTACTCAATTCCTTGCGTGATGTCGAAGTCTTTGCTTCAACAAAACCACAAAAGCAACCATCTTGTGTCAGATAAGTATGTGGAAATTTTGGGCAATACTAGTTCAATAACATTAATTTTTGCCTATTTGTCACCAACCAAAGCTCGTTGAATGCTTACATATCTACAGATCAGTTGTAGGAGAAGAAAAGGAGTAAAAGGGCAACGCCCGGCCATGAACGCTCGGGG
Source organism: Bothriochloa decipiens (assembly GCA_023333625.1). NCBI lineage: Eukaryota > Viridiplantae > Streptophyta > Magnoliopsida > Poales > Poaceae > Bothriochloa > Bothriochloa decipiens. The sequence continues at coordinate 29,912,759 of CM041631.1, read as the reverse complement.
AGTGCGGTGCAGCTGGAATGGACAGCGTGGACAGCGGGGTCATCAGGTCAGGAGAAAGCACGCTAATGGTGCCTCTAGTCGAGCCACATGGCCACACTGCCTTCTGGAGGAGGGCGATAGTATCCACTTCAGAAGAAGAGCTTCAGACTAGAGTGCTCTGACATTTTGAGTTCTGTATATATGTTTAGCTCTTTTGCCGTTTTATAAAGGTGAGCATTGTAGGAACATGGGCACACAGTATGCAAGTCTGTATACTTAGATTGGGGAGTTTATTAGTCATATTTTTTTTTAGAGTAAAGCAGCATACTCATGCTCCCATATTCAATGATCTGCTCTCAAGAAGATATATATGTTGAGCATACATGCAAACCTGCAGTAGTACCCTGGGGCCATCAGCTAGAGCTCGGCATTCAGTATCTGTCTAGGTGAGAGCCAGGTTGCAACATTCAGTACTCTCTGCTGTAAAAAAACATTCAGTACTCTCTTTTTTTTTTTTTGAAAGAAATCATTCACTGCTCTCTTCACAAACTGAATTCCGATCTAGTCAAATGTTCAGGAAAACAACGCAACCAGAAGTGTTAGAGCATCTCTAACAATTTGCCAAAATCCACTTGGTAAATTCTATGATTTGGCAACTTGCTAAAAGGTATGGCAAGTGAAAAAACTGATCATCTCTAGTAGTTTGCCATTTTAACTTGGCAAAATTAATAAAGAAGGCCCACGTTGTACCAGATTCCACCTCGTGTGTGCGTGCAGCTGCAGGTCTTTGCCAGGAGCTGACAACAGGCGACAGGATCAAATCTATCAGCGCTGACAGCAGGCGACTGTAGGAGCGACAGCAGGATATTATCAGAACAACGGCGTCAGGCTTTGGATTGCAGCAGATCTTCCCTGTACCATGCAAACAGGAGCATGCACGTCCAGCGTTTAAACTCAAATGAATCAAGTACTGATGCATACAATAAACCAAGGTTCGACAATGGTTTGGCTGAACTAAAAAAACTAAGGTTTCTGTTGAATAAATAAAGGTTCATACGAAGTAAATAAAGGTACTCATATAAAAAGAACGCCTCGCGAGAATATCGTCTCAATCCACTGATACTGCATCGGGTTGAGAAGGATGCATCGGGGCAACAAGAAATAATCAAAGCCTCGGCATGATCAGCACTGCTACACATCATCGATCAGCAATAGTATACAGTACTACTACACATGTACTATTTGAAGGATAGAAAATTGCAATACTTGTCGACATTGGTACACATGTAGTATGTTGAACAATTGACGGCAGCACCTCAACCCGATGCAGCGTCAGTGGATTGGGACGATGCAGAAAGGATATTCTCGCGATGGCAATATGTGGCAGCAGACCAGCAGTGCGGGAAAAATTTAGTCCTAGTGTGACCATCCATTACAGGGCAGCGCAGCACTAGAACATATGAACCCTATCTTGCCTATCTGATCAAGGGGAGTAGAACATATTGGGGAACGAGATGGTAGGTAGTAGGTACACGAGCAAGCTCATACCTCAACGCCAGACAGGACTTGGCGATCGGGATCAGAACGGGATCGGAGGACACCGAGGGCCGTGCTACACTTGCAGGATCTGATCGTCAGGACCACGACACGGGCTTGGCTACGGATGAGATCGGGACGACGACGCGGCGGGCTTGGCGACGGGACATTTTTTTTTAGAAAAGGGAATTTTCATTCCGGCCTCTGCATCGATTGATGCATATAGCGAAACAAGTGTCAGTATCGTTTACACGGCATTATTGCGCAATCATCCACACGCAGGTGGGAATACAAGTGTTGATAAACAGAAATAACGTTTATGCATCCACACGCGGTTGGGCATGGAGCTGAGGGAAATAATGGGAAACTCTAGCTAGTAATACGATAGCAGGAACTCCATCCGTGACGACCGAAAACCTCCATTGCAGCTGATTCAAGGGCGCGACATCCCAGCTGAACGTGCGATCTTTCTTCCTCCTGCTGAAGTAGACCCCAAAACCTGATCCAGTGGGCGCCCCTGAAAATCACCTGCAAAGGAGTGAAGCGTTGAGCCCTGTCGAAGATCATATCGTTTCTGCTGAGCCATATTGCCCAGAGCATAGTTGAAGCTCCAATTAAAATCTTGCAGCGCAAAGCTGACGGAGGCCGGCAGCTTGGCGCTGGAAGAAGCCGCGGAGTTGTCCACGCGCCGGCGGGAAGGAAGCGGAGACACGTGGGATCGGGATGGTAAGGCCGATACGCGCGCGTATATATGCGCGTGCGGCTACAATGTTTGGCAAGTTGATAAAAATAGCAAGTTGAATTGGCAAACTGTTGGAGAGTAGTTTTTCTTGATTTTGCCAAATTTTTATAGATAGTAAGCTTAATGGCAAACTGTTGAAGATGCTCTTAGTGAACTCCAGATGCCATCACCTGGCCGGCTGGTTGCCCCTCCTGCATCTGAATCTTGACTTCTCAAGCTACTGTTCCTAGCCTCTCGTGCAGGAGAGGCCAGCGAGACGCGCCAGGAGAAATTGGTAGCCCGCAGCATGGTTATGGTAATCATACAATTTATAACCCTGATTTTGGCTTGGTAAATTTTGGAAACCAACAACGTTGGCCTGCCCCTATATATTGTCCCGGCAGGCACGGTGGTGGCGGCGACAAACAAGGTAGCGCAGCCGCCGCAGCGATCGTCGTATCTCCCCCAAACTTCTCCCACCGGCCGGGCGCGGGCGGCCACCACCTATTACAGCAATGGACGGCGGCGATACAGCAATGCACGACATCATCGTCATCGATGACGGCGGTTTAGCGAGGAGGTGACGGCGGTCACGGCGGTGCAGGCGGGCACGGCGGTTCTGGTCGGCGCGCCGGAGAAGGCTTGCGCGGAGGACGCGGCGGTCGCGACGGCAGCGGCCGGCTCGGCGGCAGCGGCGGCGTGATGAAGTGCCGTCGCGACGTCCGTGGAGGTGACGGCGTCCGTGGAGCTGACGGCGGCCGCGGAGGTGACGGCGGCGTCGGAGAAGCCCTAGGGCACGGCGGGCACGGAGGGCCCGGAGGACCCAGATGTCGCGGCGGGGACGGAGGGCGCGGCGGGGACGGCGGCGTCGGAAGAGCCGGCGGGCATGGAGGGCCCGGAGGGAACGGCGGGGACGGTGGGGCCGGCGGGCCTCCAGGGCCCAACGGCATTGGAGGTCCCGGCGGGCACGGCGGGCACGGAGGAGGAGGGCACTATGGAAGGACCGGCGGCGCCCACGGGCTGCACGGCGGCGCTGGATAAATACTAGTATAATTAAAAAAATATACGCGGTTTGGAGAGCTTACTCTTTGATTAGCTAATAGATAGACAGAAGAGAGAGTAGGATAATGCTGTTTGGTCCGGATTACGAGTCTCTTGATTACGAGTCGTTGGAGTACCGTCATTTATTTTGGATGGCTATTGGCTAATCTATAAAAATGTGATCAAAATCGTACACGATAGACTCTGGAAACTCTAAATACGATTCCACACCAGGTAGAAAAATACAATTGGACTTGTACACCATAGATTGTGGGAAATACTTGATCCGACTATAGACAAAAAAAAAAAAAAGTAGCAATGGAAACAATGCTGAGGAGTGACCAATACATCAGCACATCCTTCTAGTTCTCCGGAACTGTCCTTGAGTAAATAAGAAGGAATTCTCCTCGATTGTTTATATCAACCTCTCAAGTAGTAATTCTCTAATTGCTACATCAATTCTCTGTGCATTCATTCCATTCGTATTTGAGGATATCGACGAGGAACTTAATCCTGAGTAGTGTATCCTGTTAACAAATTGGTAGCATTAAAATTTTTTTAGAGTAAAACAACACCAATATTCCTTTTTCATTTTTTTGGTTCATTATATAACGCTTAGAATATACGTACATGTCTATTATTAGAAAATGACCTAGAAAATACCTTTTCCAATCATAGACATTGGTAAAAAAAACTATGACTCATACACGGTAGACCGTGGGAACTACATGATATATCACGGGAGTAACTTGATTGGATTTAAAAAACTATTGGACTCCGACTCTAAACCCTAAACCATAACTAGGGCTCCATCTTAGACAGGGGCGGATCTAGACGGGGGCTGGTGGGGCTCCAGCCCCCCTAATCAGCTTGATTACTTAGTAAATTACTGTTGCTTTATGTGAAATTGCTACTAATTTTTAGTTTTAGTCCTAAATCTCCCTTATTTAGCCCCCCCTTTACCCACCTGAACCATACGAAAGGTTGGCACAACTAAAGCTTGAGTTCATAATCATGAATGCTCTTGTCGCTGGGTGTGTGCATATGAAATTGTACATAAATACTTTCCGGTAAGTTTGGTGATTTCTTATGTACTTGAAATTTCACAAAAAAATTACTCTAACTATTCTTGTTTAATGTGTATGAGCAGCCTATCAAAAGGAGCATCAATCAATCTTGCACGCCGCTTGGACCGACAATCACCACACTCAATTTTGGATTTACATGGTGAAAACGCCACTCGGCGCACTAGAGCTTATTATGTTGTTGTTAGAAGTTGTAGTTTCGAAAAGGCAAAAGTCTCTGTATCTGAACATAATGCTCTTGTCTACCGTATAGTTCTAACAAAACTTTACATTTTGGCAAGGAACACGAGACTCTCAGAGCGAGCTGATACTACCAGAATAGTGTAAATACATCAAAATTCTTTAGACTTCATGATCAAATGGTCAAATTGATATGGAATTATAACAGTCCTCTTGTTCAATGTTTCTCTTATTTTTAATCTCTTTCATGCTGAATTTCTAAACCTACTGTATGTTATAGATTTGAATTTTTGGCCGATAATGTAATAAATCTTTAAACTTTGAACTTGAATTTGTATTTTACATGATATGTGAATTAATACACTTAAATTTGTACGTATGGATGTAGTTTTCATGCATGCCAACGTGACATGTACACGATTTGTATGTGACATGTGATTCTACAGTGACTAGCGTGTGGGTGTACTGGCATGAGGTGAGTGTGTACGATGATGACGTGATGTGTGTGAATAGCATGAGCATGTTTTATTTTGTAAGCATAAATTTAACAATTGTGAGTTATTATTAGATAACTTAAAAACAACAATCGTCATTGTACATATAGTCTACTAAGTGGTTGTCTTAAATTAAGTGATACTCCCTCCGAACAGTTTTATAAGGTGGACATGCAAAACAAGATTCAAACTTCACAATCTTTGAGCAACAATTTAGTAAATAATTTATAACTGTTGCACTACAAACTTGATATGGTTAGAATTATAATCAAATACATTATCTAAGTATCAAAATTTTATAATCATAAAAATTATGTTATAGAATAAATGAATAGTCATCATATGAATTGGGAAGTGCCATGTTTGACTACGTCTTATAAAGCTAACCGGAGAAAGTACTATATTAGAACAGTACAACACCAATAGACTTGTCAGGATAACGTGTGCAACTTTTAGACCATGGAAAAGGAAGGCCCGGAGATAATGCGCCGTGCCGCATGCCATTGGCAACAATAGACGACAACTGCCTGCTGTTGTATTTGTACCAGGGCTATATATGCACACACACTTGAGTACTTGACATTCCCGTCCCAAAGCAAATTAAACAAGAAAAATGACCAGCAGCTCCAAGAAGACCTCCCTCCTAACACCGTCCTTGCCGTGGATGGTGCTCATCAAGGCAGCCACATCCTCGAGGTGACAAACAGCCTGGACGGCAGATTCCGGCGCCCCATTGCCTTCCTCAGCGACCGCAAGGCGGCCGTCACGCCCAACACGAGCGCCTCGGATGTTCGATCCGCCGACATCACCATCGACGCCTCCCGCGGCCTCTGGGCGCGTGTGTTCTGCCCCTCTCGGCGTCGATCGCTGATGCCTCCGCCCCTCTCCCCATCTTTATCTACTTCCATGGCGGCGGGTTCACGCTCTTATCTGCGTCCTCCCGTCCCTAGGATGCCTACTGTCGCCGCCTCTGTCGTGAGCTCCGGGTCGTCGTCATGTCCGTCAACTTCCGCCTCGCCCCCAAGCATCGTTTCCCGGCAGTGTACGACAATGGTGTCGCCGCACTCCGCTACCTCGACGAGACTCCGAGTCTCCGACACCACTGCAGGCCGATCTCGTACTGATCCATGCCATCGACCTCTCTAGCTGCTTCCTTGTTGGCGACAGCTCGGGGGCCAACATGGTTCACCACGTCGCCGAGCATTGGGCAGCGTCATCGTCGTCGTCATTTCCACCACCTCCTGTACGTGCACATGCGCCTCCGCCTAGCCTTTGCCATCCTCATACAACCGTTCTTCGGCGGGAGGAGTGCACGGAGGCTGAGGTGGCCTTCGACAAGGCCTGCCGCATATTGACGATCTCATCTCTACTGGAGGGAGTTCTTGCCTGAGGGAACCGCACGAGACCACCCAGCGGCGCACGTTTGCGGAGAGGGTGTTGAGCTTGCGGACACGTTCCTGCGGGCGATGGTGCCTTCTCAAGGACTGGCATAGGCATGCTAGGTACGTGGAGACACTGCGTGCCAACTGCCAAGGGGAAGCTGGTCAGGCTGTCAGGCTCCCGGAGCATGCTGATTCGGGCAAAGCTCGTCGAGGACATGAAGCTGTTCGTCGACGATCATAGGTCTAAAAGCCATCTATCTGGTTTGGGCTAGCTTGCTAGATGCAAGTGCATGGTCCCCGACTCCCCGTGTTTGGATGACTAGATTGCCAGTAACTTCGTTCGCCATTGTTGTTGTTGTCGAATAAAAACCACCTGTCGCTGTTATTATATTCTATCTAGTAAAGTAATAATGGCCAGTCTCTGACGAAACATATCTAGATTATTTGCTATGATATACATGGTCCGACAGCAGCGGATCTAGCTACGATTTTGGCAATGACGACAGGAGAGGCCTAACGAGCCCCGGCCAGTGAAAATTGGTAGCACGCCACGGTGATTATGGCAACAAAAAAATTTGGTGTATCAGTTTTTGGTAATAAATCAATCAATTAGTAATTGATATGCCCTGATTTTTCCCTCGGTAAATTTTGGAAACCAACAAACAACGGAGGCCCCTATATATTCTCCCGGCCGGCACGGTCACGACGACCCAGAGGTAGCTAGCGCAGCCGCCATCGTATTCGTATCGCATTCCAACTTCTCCCACAAGCATATATATTATCATCCATGGCGGGCACGGTGGCGTAGACGAGTTTCACCACGGCGCAGCCGCCATCTCAACCAACACCGGTTTCCCACAAAACTTCCCCCGCAACCTATAGGCCAATGGCAGACAATGATGGACCTGAAGCGTCGCTCGGTGAGCCTGGCGAACACGGCGAACCAGGCGATCCCAGCGGCAGCGGCGGCCGTGGCGGACGCGGAGGACGTGGGGGGGCGCGGTATCGGCCCCCACGGCGTGAGCGGCGGCAGTGGCGGTCCTGGAGGTCCTGGCGGCGCGGGCGGCCGCGGCGGGGCAGGTGGGCGCGGCGGCACTGGCGGCCCTGGCGGCCGCGGCGGCTCCAGTCAACACCAGGCAGCGCCGAGAGGGCGCGGCGGAGTTCCGCGCGCCCGAGGAGGGGCCGGCGGCCCCGGAGGTGGGGGCGCCCCTGGAGGGGCCGGCTGCCCGGGAGGTGCGGGAGGGCCTGGATATCGCGACGTTCCAGCCGGGCGCGGCGGCGCGGGATTGCCCGGCGGCGACGGAGGGCCCGGCGGCAAGGGAGCGCCCGGCTGCCCGGGAGGTCCGGGAGGGCCCGGAGGACCTGCAGCACCCGGTGTCCCAGCAGGGCGCGGCGGCGCTGGCGGGCCTGGCGGCGACGGAGGGCCTGGCTTCCCACCAGGGCCTGGAGAACCTGGAGGTCCTGGCGGCGACGGAGGCCCCGGCGGCAATGCAGCGCTCGGCGGCTACGTTGGGCCTAGCGGTGAGGGAGGCTCCGGCGGCGCGGCGCGGCAGCCTAAACGGCGGACCAAGCAAGGCAGAGGACCGTATAGTAGAGAGTGAGGACGTGACATTATTAGCGCTATATAAATATTTTGGTATTTTGGTTGGCTAATTACCCAAAACGCATTTACTACTCAGTTTTTGTTCCTTACTTCCGGCTATCTTTTTCTTATATCGGAACTTCGCAACTTTTGCTTTTGCTAGACGTGCACATGCACAATTTTAAAGGATACGTCTCTTTTTACTTGATTTGATCAGTGCATTGTGCACATGCACTTTTGGATGCACATTTTTATATAGGATACAAATTTGCGACACATAATTTTCATGTTAACTAATTTGATACAAATATATACGGAGTATCTGTTTCAAAAAAAGGATAATGAAAAAAGTGATGTGCATGATGCATGTGTTTGATATAGTTTTAAGGGAGGCAGGACTTGCTAGTAGTTTGATCATTGAGTGGCAGATGAGAACGACCGGCCCTACGAGGGATTGAATTTTTTGATGATAAAGGGCGAAAGAGAGGCACTATAAATATGTCGCTTTTGTAAAATAATAAAATTTCCTGTCTTGTAGTTTTCTCTCGCAACCAAAAACCAGCTATTGAACCATAATAACATGGTGAAATTCCAAAACGTTTCATGTGTTCAGACCTTTGTTGACCATTGTGCAGTGAGGAATTGGGCGATGAAGCTAGACACTGTGGAATAATACAGAAGACTGGACAAGGACGGAGGCCACCTCTTTCTTCTAAAGTTCAAAGAAAAATACTGCAGCCTGTAATTGTGATGTTGCTATGGCTATGGGTGGGGGGAGAGGAATAGCTGGGAGAACGGCCGGAGAAGTGGCCTACTTGATGGCTTTTCTGACGGACAGGTTCCATACACAAGGAAATCTGGGCCTGTTGTCGGAAACTCGTCAGTTGCAGATTCGTCAGTCTCAAAAATGGCAAAACCCCCAAAGTGATCATTTTAAAGCGAATAGAGATGGATCCTATGAAAGTGATACCGGCTCAGGAAATTGGTGAAAGCGGGTGCTGGAGGAGAAGCTAGTGTTTGAATGCCTTCCATGCTGAGCTGGGACGGGTATATTCGGAGATTGATGCAGTGACGGTGAAAGCCGCAATTGTAGGTGAGGAGTACAAAATGTCGGCTTTGGGGGCTATCATCACCCATCTACTGGCTTCAGAGTTCGCTTCATGTGTGTATCTGTCCACGTTCATGTAATAAAGTTACTATGCTATATCAGCTTACGGGTCTACAAGGTATAGTGGTCCCCGAATCTTGTGGGAAGTTGTGCCTCAGTTCATAGAGGCCGAATCTTGTGGGATGTTCTGCCTCAGAGCATAGAGGCTTTGGTAATCAGTGATTTTGCTAAATCATATGAGGAATAAAGTCAGGATTTATCAAAGAAAAAAAAATAACTGGGTCAGGGTGTGTGGTTAAATCTTCTCCAAGAACTGAATGAAGACAAGAAATGACCTTGAATGCCAAGGTGACATGTTATGTCGTGTACATATCTTCAGAGCTGTAGGAGAAGAAGATAGGACCACGACTTATAAAAGATAAAGAGTAAAAGGCAACGCCTCCTGACATGAAGGCGCCGGCGGTCAATGAAGGCACTGGCGTTCGGGAAGGGCAGTGCGGATGGAGTGGGTGGCGGGTTCAGGGAGGTGAACAAAAGAAGTGGATGCTACCGTCCTCCTCCAGAAGGCCGAGTGGCTTGACCAGAGGCACCAAAGAAAAGCTTCAGACTAGAGTGTTATGACTGAATATGGATTTGAGATCGTAAATTCTTATGAGCCTAGATTGTAGCTCAATATTTAGTGTGATTGTTAAATGTATTTGTGAAATTAAGAGTTTGAGACTGTGACTGTTGTCGTATTTGAGAAGGCAAATATTGTAATTGCATCGTTTTGTTTATTTAGATTAAGTATATGTCAGCTTTGATTAATTCCTAGCATATCAAAAGAATGTCAATTCAGTATCTGAATTCTCAAGGCACTATCATCTGTCACTTGTGCTGCAAGCCTGCAACATGGAGGATGGCGGGTGACATATTGAGTCCTGTATATATGCGTAGCTCTTTTGCCTTTGACACCAATACTAGTTTAATAACATTTTTATGCCTTCGTCACCAACCAAAGCTCGGTGTATTGTTAAATCTTCTCGAAGAACTGAATAAAGACAGGATATGACCTTGAATGCCAAGGTGACAAGTTATGACTTTCACATATCTATACAGATCAGCTGTAGGAGAAGATAGTACCACAGAGCCACACAGCCTTCCGGAGGAGGACGACAGCATCCACTCCAGAAGAATAGCTTCAGACTAGAGTGTTCTGACTGCACATTAATTTGAGATTGTAAATTGTTGCGAGCTGAGATTGTGGATCAATATTTGGTGTGATGGTTGAATTTTTTAGATAACCGAGCTGAGATTCTGACGGACAGGTTCCAAACACAAGGAAATCTGCCTGTTGTCAGAAACTCGTCAGTCTCAGAAATGGCAAAAACCCCAGAGTGATCATTTTAAAGTGAATAGAGATGGATCCTATGACAGCGATACCGGCTCAGGAGGTTGGTGAAAGCGGGTGCAGGAGAAGCTAGTGTTTGAACGCCTTCCATGCCGAGCTGTTGGGGTGTGTTGCAGGCCTGAAGGAAGCATCAAGGCTGGGACTAAGCTGGGTATGTTTGGTGGTTGATGCACTATCATTTGTCGCTTGTGTGGAGCATTGGGGGGGGGGGGGGCGACATTTTGAGTTCTGTATATATGCTTAGGCTTTCGCCGTTTTGAAGGTAAGCATTCTAGGAACATGGGCACACTATGCAAGTCTTATACTCAGATTGGGGAGCTTAGTCATATTTTTTTTGTAGTAAAGCAGCATAGTCATTCTCCCATGTTGAGCATGCATGTAAACCTGCACAGGTCATCAGCTAGACTAGAGGCATATTAGCTCCTACTACAACATTAGAAGGAAACACCAATATACAGTATCTGTCTAGGCGACAGGTTGCAAGATTCATACTCTCTCATCACAAACTGGACTCAACATCCAGTCAAATGTTCAGAAAAACAACGCAACCAGTCAAATGTTCAGTTAACTGATGCATGCAGGCTTGCCATCAACCTACACCGGGCTGCCCATCCCTTAAATTTGCTTTGGTCAAGATTACGAGTCTCTTGATTACGAGTTGCTGGAGTACCGTCAATTATTTTTGGTAGGCTAATTTACCCTAAACGCCTGCTGCTTGTTCCTTCACCGCTGGCTTTAGCATCCGCGCATCCTTTGATTTTGCTTGACTTGATCAGTACACTGTGCACCTGCACTTTTGAATGGACATTTTTGGAGGATATACATTTGCAACGAAAAAAAGACTGTATTTGAAGCACACTGCAATGATGGACACCTAAATTTCATGCTAGATGAGTTTGATATAGTACGATCACTGAGGCAGATGAGAATAACTGGCCCTACAAGCGGTTTAATTTTTTTGTGAAGGACGAAAGAAAGGCATTTGCATAAATATGTCGCTCTCAAAAATTAATTTCTTGTCTTAGTTTTCTCTCGTAACCAAATTAGCCATATAACATGTCACATTCAAAACTCATCCATTTTTTTCTTTTCTTTTGTTTGTCGTATTTCTATAAAAATAAATATCTTGCAAAATTCACCAAAAGTCATGAAAAATAGGAAAATATCAAACCAATTTTATTAGCTTCATAAAAAATATGATTAATCATAGATTTTATGAATCTTGTATGGTTGTCCTTTGTCTATAAGTGTGTTAAATTATCATTACATATGTTGCTTAACGCCATTATATATTCAGCCATGGTACGGTTGAGGATAGGGATGGCATGCGTAGCTCGATCTTCTGAAGACAATGAGTAGTATTCTTACACCCAGAGCCGATATTTCCTTTCAACTTTCATCAAAAAAAAAAGCAGTGGTCCATGCTCTAGTCCTCTTCTCGCGCTGATGTCGAAGCCCGTGCTTGAACAACAACAATCATCTTGTCAGATAAGTACGAGGAAAATTTTCGGCAATACTAGTTGAATAACATTTTTCATATATATGCCTTTGTCACCAATCAAAGCTTGGTGCATGCTTAAATCTTCGGAAACCGTCACTTACGGCCGTCCATCCGTCCAGACGCCGTGCGCAGGGGCCGCCCCAGCTTCCCCACCGCACCGCAGTGCATAACCAGCACCCCGTTGACCCAACTCCTCCCACTCTGGCCTTACTCCCCTCGCTCTCTTCCTTCTCGAGTCACACGCGCCCTCTCTCTCTCCGGCGACCTCTCGTCCTCTCTCTCTCCGGCGACCTCTAGTCCTCTCTCTCTCCGGCGACTCTACCTCCTCCTCCCACCTCCTCCTCCGGCGGCCACGGATCCGGCGCATCCCGCGGCGGCGGCGCCCTCCTCCCTCCTCCCCCAGGTCCTTCCGCCCCAGCTCCTCCTGCCCCCAGCTGCTCCCGCCCCGAGCTCGTGCCCAAGCTTGCAAGGGCGCGGCCATGGTGGCGACGCCAGATCCGGCGGCGGCGGACGCAGATCCGGCCCAGGTAGGCCCCCTCCTCTCTCTATCCTTTCCTCTCCACTCCTTCCTCCTCCAACTCCGGCGCCCCTTTAGGGTTCCGGCGAGGCCCCCCACTCCCTCTTTTTTTCTCCCTGACTGTAGAATCCGTCCGACCGGCCTGGCCGTGGCCGTCGTCTTGGCAGTGGTGGCGGTTCGGCCGGCGGAGGGGGCGCCATGGCCGGCGGCGAGGGCACCAGAGGCGCTAGAGGGGGAGGGGAGGAAGGCGGCCGCCGCCGGTAGTAGGGTCTCGCCAGAGCTCCGGCGAGCTAGGGCCACGGCGGGGCGAGGTGCTGCCGAAGGAGGGGTGAAGAAGCGGGCGTCCGGACGGAACCGACCATCTGGACGCTAGTGCTCCCGTTAAATCTTCTCCAAGAATTGAATAAAGACAAGAAATAACCTTGAATGCCAAGGTGACATGTTATGCCTTGTAGGCTTAGGAGATTCATGTCTGTGCGTTGCACACGGAGTCATTGGCTTACAGTTTTGACGAACGTATTAAAAATTCAAAAAAAACATCTAATTATAGAGAAAATATGAAACCTGTCTCTTTATTTTTATAATCTATATATCTAGTTTGTAGAAACCTTAAAATTTTGATTTTACATTTTTACTTTTGTAATTTATTGTACATGTTTAAGCTGATTTGATTTATAAACAATTTTTGCATTTGAAACCCTATTTCCGGTTTAATAATTCAGGTCTTCATTTTTTTTTCTTGTATTCTCTTTGTATTTACTCCCACATCTTTCTCCTCCTTTTTCCACTCGGAGCAAGGTTCGTTGCAATGGGAACTTAATAGTAGCACATGAGGTAAGTTGAACGTATGTTGTGCCATTAACAAAAATAAAAAGAGGTTCTAAAACAATTTCCGATCAAAAGATCTGGCAAATGTGCACTATGCAAGTTAGCAGACCTAAACAACTGAATCTAGGCCACATCGAAACATTTGTAGCAGACCTAAACATTTGTAACACACACCATGGCATGATGAAGGCTGAGCTCGAGCAAGGCATTGCGCTGCATCCCAAGCTCCAGCAAGTTAATCTACGTCTTTGGCTCTTTGCCATGACGTGCACCCACCGCGCATTGGACACCTCGTCGATGTTTGCAGACATCTCTTTCTGATCGGCTAAAAACTATAGCGAGCCATGCCATGCTATGGACGAACGAGACGGCACGTCGTTGGCCTGAACGAAAAGCAGCACGACTATACTACGCGTCGTCCGCGCTGGAGTCGCCGAAGCCTTCGTCGATTAGGGGGCGCCGAGCGAGGCCCGCCGACCAGACACGACGGCCTCGGTGCCGAGCGCCAGGCCGCTGCACCACGCCTGCGTCTCAGGAGCCGCTCCTGTTGATCGAGCTCCGCGGCGAGCCTCGCAGGCTCGCACTGCCGGTGCCGCTTGGCGCTTGCGCACCCGCTCCTGCAGGTGGTCGCACCCGTCCCGCACTAGCGCGTTCGCCTTCGACGGACGCCCGCTAGTCGACGTCGCCGCGTAGTTGGCCATCCGGCTGCTAGCGCCTAGCGATGTTCTCCGCCGCTGCCGGCTTCTGCAACACTCGATCCCGTGATCGGGAGCGGCACGGACGACGACTCGTCGAGGACGGCGCCGTTGCACGTCAAACTAGGCTTCGTCTTCTTGGGAAGGGACAAGGGACCTCGGAGTAAATATGGTAGCCGCCGCAGTGATTATGGCAACAATAAAATTCGGTGTATCAGTTTTTGGCACTAAATCAAGCATTTGATATTCCCTGATTTTGCCTCGGTAAATTTTGGAAACCAACAACGGAGGCCTGCCCCTTTATATTCTGCCCACCGTAGCCGCCATCGTATCGCACTTCTCCCTCCAGGCCGCCGCCACCGCCCACAGCAATGGACGACATCATCGTCATCGACGAAGACGACCTCATCGTCGTCCATCAACTTGCAGCTGCAGGAGGGTTCCCGTCGCTCGGGGAGCCTGGCGAACCAGGCGAGCCCGGCGAGCCGGGCGATTCCGGCTGCCGTGTCGGGCGCGGTGGGCGCGGGATCGGCCGCAAGGGCGGTCACGGAGGTGCAGGCGGTCACGGCGGTCCTGGCCGGCGCGGCGCAGCAGGCGGGCGCGGAGGACGTGGCTGCCGCGGCGGCGCTAGCGATCTTGGCGGCAGCGGCGGTGTGAAGAAGCGTCGTGCAGCGCCTGGAAAGCTCGGCGCTCCCGGCCGTCGCGGTGGTCGAGGAGAGAACGGCGGCCGCGGAGGTGACGGAGGGCCGGCGGGACCTGACGGCAAGGGAGGACACGGAGGGCGCGGCGGGGACGGAGGGCCCGCTGACGACCATGGTCGCGGCGGGGACGGTGGGCGTGGCGGCGACGGAGGGCCCGCCGCCAACGGCGGTCGCGGCGGGGACGGAGGACCCGGTGCCGCTGGAGGGCGCGGCGGGAACGGAGGGCCTGGCGGCCGCGGAGGGCGTGGCGGGAACGGAGGGCCTGGTGTGGGCATTATGCTGGGAGGCCCCGGTGGGCCCGGCGGGGACGGCGGATCGCTTGTTGCGCCACGTACGGCCTGTTCGTTTGAACTTATCAGCCAAACCAGCCAGCCATTCAACAGTGTTTTCCTCTCATAAAAAATTAGCAGCAGCTGGAATCAGCCAGCCAGAAACGACCAAGCGAACAGGGCGGTAAACGGCGAGCCAGGCGGGGTGGAAGCGTCAGCGTTAGTGTTTCGGATATGCTGTGTTAATTAGATATACAAAAATATTCGTGATTTAGAGAATTCAACCGTGGCTCTAAATAACTCTTGAGATAGACAGAAGAGTAGCTGCACTCCATCCTTAAATTTGGTTTGGTCTATGATTATCAATTTATTGACTGATCAGTACACTGTGCACTTGCGCTTTTGGATGGACGTTTTCAGAGGATTCAATGTATTTTTTTTTTTTTGAAATTTAGAGGATACAAATTTGCAACCAAAGAAGACATGAATGGGCCCTAAATTTTATGCTAACATTTTTTTATCCAAATGTCCATTTTCAAAAAAAAAATGATGTGCATGAAGTTGGATAGTTTTTAAGGAAGGCATGTTGCAGCACTTGTGCCCCCATTTAGTTGGTGGCAGAGGAGAATGACTGACCCTATGAGATTTTGATATAGGGCAAAACAAAGAAAGACGAATGAGTTTTAGCTCTCCAAAGGTAGTTTTCTTATTACCTCGTCACCAAAATCTGGCTACTGAACCATAGCATGATCAACATCCAAAACTTTTCATGTTTCATTCACGCCATTGTTGAGACGTGGTTGAGGTTGATGATATGATGGCAGTAGTTCTGAGGTTTCCATGTATCTGAAAACACACCTTTGCCTTCATCATCAAATATAGTAGTGCTTATCTCCTACTCAAATCCTTGCGGTGATGTCCAGGTCTGTGTTAAACAAAAGCAATCGTCTTGTTAGATATCTATAAGAATTTTCGGCAATCATCTTGTTAGATAAATATAAGAATTTTCATTGAGATGTCGAAATGGGATGGAGAAGGATGGTCAGGGCCAGAACTCCGGGGCTGGTGGATGTGCAGCAATACAGGGAGAGGATCAGGAGATGAACAATGCCGGAAAAACCTGAGTGAAAGATTTGATAAAAAACACCAATAACACGTTAATAATATTGAAGCAGAGGAGTGTCAACAGAGGAGGTGGAATCTTATATACGGTTAAGATATACTTAACTCCCAAGCGGAATTTGTTAATCAATCAAGACAATAAAAAGAGAAGACACTTGAAATTTAAGCAAAACATAATTGGTTGCTTGGTCAACCAATGATGTTACCTTAAATCATTGATCGTTGACATACAGAAACGTCTTCAGCAGGGGAAGCACCTACTTGGAGGGCACTCCAAGCATTTGGCCAACGCCATTATTGTTTGGTAGTAGTAGCCTGTTGTTATCCAAATAAAATGGACAGACCAAATTCATTCCCGACGACACAACGCACAGCACACCTTTAGGATTAGCCAAAATCCCAAATACGAAATGGACAAGGAGACGACGCGGCAGAGCAAGAAGGAACAGATGGCAGCGTCGTCGAGGTCAGTACCGACCACCGTGAAAGACATGCCCGAGCAGCTGCTGAAGCTCGTCTTCCACCGCCTGGACTCTCACGTGTCCTTCCTCCGCGCGGCGGCCGTGTGCACACGGTGGCGCCGCATTGCCTCCACCGGCGGCATCATGAACCACGATTGGAACGGCTTTTCGACCAACATGGGCTACTACCACGTCGCCGACCCGTCATTGTCGACGCCGGCAACCAAGTCATCATCGCAGCAGGGGCAGCCCTGCCGCGGCGTGGTGTTTGTCCCTGCCGCCTCTCCCTCAATCGACGCCCGCCACTTCACCCTCGACTTCCTGCCCAGTGGCCCAGGCGGCCGCCGATGGGAGCTCGTCGACGGCCATGCTAGCCTCCTGCTCCTCGCCAGCCACCGGCGGCGTGGCTTGTTCCCAGACCTTGTGGTCTGCGAGCCCATCTCGCGATGGTACGTGAAGATCCAGCGAGTCGAGACGATGAAGTACTGCCACTGCCTCAGCGTCTTCCTCAACCACAGGCGGCACGGCAGTCTGACTTGCGTGCTGTACGAGCGTTCCACAGGGATGGCTGATGGAATCAGTGTTGTGACGGCCCTCGTCTACGAGCACGGCTGGATTACGCGGCGCCTCGCGACATCCGGACGCATCCACCTCCGCGGCGCGGAGTCTGCACACTACGCTGGGCGCTCCAAGGGATTCATATTCTTTGGCGTCGAAGGTGACGGCACCGTGTTTGCGGTAGAAGAGAGCACTTGTGTCTTCTCGCATTTCCGTCTACCAGACCACGTCCGGGGATCACACTACCGGTCGAGCTTCCGGTTCGTCGACGACGGCGCTGACAACGACAACTTGGTACGTGTCGTCAGCCTGGTCGGCGACGAGCTCAGGGTGTTTCTGAAACGGGAGCACAACAACGGTGGTGGTGTAGATTGGGTGCCTGTGAGGAACCTAAACCTGCGTGAGGCAACCCGTGGACTCCCGGGGTACAAGGAGAGCTTCTTCAGCCATGCCGCCAAGATCGTCACGACTGGTAATGGGTATGTTGTGCTGACCCCAGCAGAGGAGACATGGTTGTTCTCCGTCGAGCTCAGAACCATGGAGCCCGAGCGTAAGCACATCCGGAACAGGTTCGCCGGAGAGGTCTATCCATACGAGCTGCGGTTCCGGCCAACCGTGCGCGCTTGTGTATTCCGCTGTAAGAGAGGCCGTTGTGGCCCGTGCTATGACATTTGCAAGTGCAAATAAGTATCGACACCATGACCGTAGTTATA
Source organism: Bothriochloa decipiens (assembly GCA_023333625.1). Classification (NCBI taxonomy): domain Eukaryota; kingdom Viridiplantae; phylum Streptophyta; class Magnoliopsida; order Poales; family Poaceae; genus Bothriochloa; species Bothriochloa decipiens. The sequence goes on along the minus strand of CM041631.1, from coordinate 29,894,896 downwards.
CATCATCTAAACTAGCAAAGTGTGTCTTGTGTATAATGCGCGGCTAGCACGCGGTTAAATTTTATACAAATTTTGCGTTGCACAGGGGCTATGCTTTTTAGACTAAATCTCAATGACCAGACATCTGGGTCAAAATTGTGGACTATAAATATATATAGAACTGAGGCTCCAAACCTTTTTTCTGCCCAGATGTGAGTTCTTCTCCTTTCTGGAAAGGAGTTATGTGGGCTGCTCAAGCTGCTCATTTGGGGGTTAAATATGGGTCCTTGGTAATGGTAGGAAAATAAGGTTTTGGGAGGATCAGTGGCTGGGTAATACTAGTATGGCAATCATTTTTTGGCCTATATATGTGATAAATGAACAACAGGGGAAAAGTGTTGCCCGAATTTGGGATGGTCATGAGTTGAAACTGTCTTTTAGAAGAAATGTATCAGAAACTCTAATGAATCTTTGGCTGAAATTGTGTAGCATATTAGAGGGGATTCTTCTTACTAATGAGGAGGATCATATCTTATGGTCTTATGCATCTAATGGAAGATACTCTGTACAATCTCTCTATGCTGTGATTAATTGGAGATGGGTCTTCCCTACTTTTGTCCACGTTGTTTGGAAGTTAACAATTCCACCTAGGAAATTAAAAAAAAAAAAACAATTCCACCTAGGGTCTATTTTTTTTCTCTGGCTGGTTTCTCATAATCGAGTGCTAACAAGAGATAACCTGCAAAAAAGAAGAGAAGTTAACGATCTTACTTGTCTTTTCTGCTCAGAGAATGAATTTGTCAATCATGTCTTGTTTGAGTGTTGTGTAGTTGCTAATATCTGGAGGATTTGTTTCTGATTTTCTAAATGTTGATATTGGTTCTAGCTATGAGTTTGTAGCTAAACTCTGGGTGGCTAATAAGAAACACCTTATTACTAATGTCATTTCTTCAACTGTGATGTGGTCCATTTGGAAATTATGGAATGTTCTATGCTTTCAGGGACTGGTGTGGCGAGGCTTGCAGATGGCGCTGACAAGGATAGCGAGGATGCTGAGAGGATGGTTGCCCATGTACAAGGAGGAAGTTGGGGAGCAGCTAGGGGTCCAGATCGTTCATCTGGAGGAGTTATCAAAGCAACCGCCGCGGATAGAATGGACCTCAACGGCGTCGTCGTCACAGTGGGATCCATCGGCTGTTCCTTCTTTAGCAATTGCCAGCAGTGATTTGGCCATCGAGCCACGTAATGTTTTGGGTACTTAGCCTAGGCTTTAGATATTGAGATGCTGCGCTTATGCACTAAAAACTATGAACTGGACTAACATGTTTTGTTTTGTAATAGAGCAGGGAAAACCTTCTTTCTAAAAAAATCCTCAATGACCAGACGCGAAACGCGTGAATCTTGTCTTCGTACCGATTCATATTGGACACAGACACATGACCTGCTGGAATCAAGACTTCGTAATAAAGGATAGATGATGACGTTAGAGTCCTTTTAGATTTCCCAAAGACTTGACCAAGACGACTTAAATTACAGTGAACAACACACTCAAAAGAGAGCCACAAGTATAATATTCATGCATCTCTATGCTGTAGTAAAAAAAATTGATCAATTTATCTAAGATAATTTGAAAAATTCATAGAAAATATAGATTTTTCTAAAAAATACATGGTGGTTTGTAATAGCACCTAGGAAATCGTGTTTTCCTTGCATTTCATAGCAGCGCTCAAGAAAAGTTGCATATTCTTTTGGAGGCCGAGTAGAACCGCCAAGGATACAAATTACCTAGGTGGTTTACTACAACGACCAAATGATAAATTCTTTGGCGGTTGGATTTTGGCGCTCAAGGAAATCCTGGACCCCCAAGTAAATTCCATTTTGGTGTAGTATAATGGATTTGCATTGCGAAGCAACTTGTTGTCAGAGTTGACCATTTGGACATGCATGTAAGATGGGCTAGTGTTTAAGTATTTTGTCTAGTATGCGCATGGTTTAACTGGAACACGGAAGCGCGAAGAAGTCCACCACCGCTGAGTTCAGATAAAATATATTCCACGTTCCTTGAAATGATTGACAGATTGAGAGTTGACAAACAGCTAATTATTAATGTACAAAACGTATCTTTAGCATGTGAAGCACCACCTACTTGGAGGGCACTCCACTCAAGCATCTACCATGATGATTGGCCGACGCCATTTACTGTTAAATAACCTGCTGTCATCCAAATAAAATGGTCAGACCAAATCCATTCCCGACACAAGGCCCAACACACCTCTAGTCCAGGGCTAACTGAAATCCCAAATCCCAAATACGAAATGGAGAAAGAGACGACGACGCGGCGCAGCAACAGCAAGAAGCAAACGCTGGCGTCGTCGAGGTCGTCACCGACCACCGTGAACGACATCCCCGACCAGCTTCTCAAGCTCATCTTCGGCCACCTGAACTCACATGTCGCCTACATCCGCGCGGCGGCCGTGTGTACACGGTGGCGCCGCATTGTCTCCATCCACGGCATCAGGTGCGTGGACTGGAACCCCCATGAATTTTCCACCATCATAGGCCACTACCACGTCGCCGGCGATCCGTCTTTATCGCCGGGGCAACCCCGCCGCCGTCGGGCGGTGTTCGTCCCTGCCTCGCCCTCCATCGACGCCCGCCACTTCTCCCTAGACTTCCTGCCCAGTTGCCCCGGCCACCGCCGCCGCCACTGGGAGGTCGTCGACGGCTGCGGCAGCCTCCTGCTCGTCGCCAATAACAAGCGGCGCCATGGCATGTTCCCAGACGACCTCGTAGTCTGCGAGCCCATCTCGCGGCGCTACGTCAGGGTCCAGCCATTGGACGACATGAAGCATCGCCACTGCCTCGGCGTCTTCCTCGACCACGGGCGCTACGTTCAGAGCATGTGCAGCTTCAGTTTAACCTGCGTGCTCTACGAGGCTTCCACGGGGATCGCGGATGGCGTCAGTGCTGTGACGGCCCGTGTCTACCAGCACCAGCCACCTGGGTGGAGCTCGTGGACACGGGGCTGGAGCATGCCACTCCTCGCCAGCTCCGGTAGCGTCCACATCCGGGGCTCCGAGTCCGCGCGCTACGCGGGGCGCTCCAAGGGATTCATATTCTGGGGCATCCAAGACGACGGCACCGTCGTCGCTACACGGGAGGGCAGCGGTGTGCTCTCGCACTTCCGTCTGCCGGAGCACGTCCGGGGCGGCGGCGGCGGATCATCAGACCACAGGTCGACGACATCGACGTTCCGGTTCGTCGACGATGGTGCTGACGACAACGACAACTTGGTGCGGGTCGTCAGCCTGGTCGGCGAGGAACTTAGGGTCTTTCTGAAGCAAGAGCATGGTGGTGGTGGTGGTGGCGGCATCGGATGGGTGCCTGTGCGGAACCTGAACCTGCGTGAGGCGACTCGTGGAATTCCGGGGTTCAATGAGTGCTTCTTCAGCCATACCGCCAAGATCGTCACGGCTGGGAAAGGGTATGTCGTGCTGACTCCAGCGGAGGAGACTTGGTTGTTCTCCGTCGAGCTCAGAACTATGCAGGCGGATCGTGGGCACATCCGAAATGGGCTCGCCGCCGGCGAGGTTTATCCATACGAGTTGCGGTTACGGCCAAGGGTGCGCGCCTGCGTGTTCCGGTGTAAAAGAGGCCGTGATGGCCCGTGCTATAACATTTGCAGGTGCAAATAGGATAGGAGACACAGACACCATGGTCATGGTACATACTGCTACACGTAAGGTACCAGTAATGGTGTCAAAGTTACGAAATAAGGATGATGGCTTTCAATGGCTCTCGGAAAAAAAAAAAAAGGCTCTCAATCTCAGTGTACGGAGCAGGGAAGAGAATATGGATTCATTCTTAGCTGAGGTTGCCCACTTTATCTGGCAGGGCTAGAATTTTAGAAGAGATACTTTTAATACATCTCATCAATGAAGAATTATTTATATTAAATTAAATTGTACGTTTTCTTATTGTTCGTTTCTATAAAAAAAAGGCGCTGAAGTATGCAATCATATTGAAACCTTGCCATTAACTGTGGTGGCCCTAGTTACTTCACATATTTATGAAGTCATGAATCCAAATTTATTCTTATTGATTGCTACAAAAAATATATTCATCAAGTTAAACTCTTGCACTTTTTGTATCTTTTATTTACTCTAATTTTTGCACTTTTTGAAATAAGGGTATTAGGTCATACTCTACCTTATTAAATATTACCAGAGGCGAAGCTACATTATACCACCGGGGTCGGGCGACCCTGATGGATTTTAAACTTTTCAATAGAAAAATATTGTATTAAGTGCTAATAGGTCACTACTACAGATTGCTCTATCACTGCCCAACTCATCACTGCCGGAAATGTGGTGACCGGCAGCGATGAGTCTTCACTGTCGGTGCAACTCCCTGACAGACAAGACTTGTGCCAGGGAGCGCAAGCGCCGACAGTGTTAAGTCACATTACTGCCGGCTTGAGACACGACCCGACAGTGATGTCTCGGACTCGCATCACTGCCAGCGGATGTCACACTCCGACAGTGAAGGTGCCTCAACATTGCCGGTTCTTGGCTTTGTCCGGCAGTGATTTTTCTGGCACCACAACAAGACTTGTACTGTCCTCTCCGCTTATGGTGACCGTATCCATTTTCGAACAAGACCCCAGAGGCCATCTGGTCTAGCCTCGCCACTGAATACTACAGGAACATAAACAATCATTAGAAACATGTATAGTTGTACCATGTCATAGTTAAGATAAGTGGCAAAGCTTCAAGTGAGTTCTTGTATGGGGTAGCATTGCTAACCTCAAAAAAAATAATAATTTAGTTTTATAGTGATTGACACTTTACTCTAAATCAATCTTAAAGGAATGGAAAAATATAGCCAATAGTGGTTTTTCGTGCTCTTAACATGATTGAATTTTCCTATCAAGTAATTATATGCGTAGTTATGGTTATACTATATAATCATATATCATGATTACTATTATGGTTTTAAAAAAATTGTTTAGTATATAATTTATGAAACATAGCATATATAATTTTCGCTCATGCATGTTGGCACCACATGTATTCTTACTTGGGTAATGTAGGTAGAAATAGGTAATGTAGAAATGGGTAATGTAGAAATATATACATGCTCTAACTAATGATACTAATTATGTTTTATAGATATTAATATTGAATTTATATGAGTAAAATGCATTGTAGGCCCATCAACTTGCGTCGCTATCTCAAATAGGTCCGTCAACTATAAAACCGGGTATCTATCCCATAAAACTTTAAAACCGGTTCATCGCAAGTCCAGAGGGTGAAACCAGCACGGTTTTGGAGCGCTATTTTTCAAAAACGCCCCTTCCTCATCTCCAGTCTCACCCCTGAGCCCCTCCTGGCCGCTCTACTTGTTGCCGTCGCCTTCTTGATCATCTCCGCCATGGACCCGAGTGTGCTGTCGAGGACGCCGCTCACAGGGGTTGTGACGATGTCGCGCACCACCGCGTTGCCGAAGAAGGTGCACGAGAGCGGTGTGATTTGCATCGGCATGGCCAGAACCTGCGGCACGCGGGCCTGCTGCCCCCGTGGTGCCGCTTCTTGCCGCCGCCGCCCTACTGCTTGGGCACGGTCACAGTGAGCACCCTGTCCGCCATGGCCGCGTGCACCTCGTCCGCGGCCGCGTCGTCCGGCAGCCGGAACTGTGTCTGGAACACGCGCGCCGGGCCTCTCGCTGCAGTGCCACCTCACGGCGCCGCCGTGGCTGTGGGTGCTCCTGTCCTCTTCCTTCACTTCCTTGTGACACGGACGGGTCCCCAAGCAGCTGCACCGCGTTCACCACGCCGTGCCCATCCTTGCAGAACGCCTTGCGGCACATGCTTGCCACGGCCAGGACCGCCGCCAGCACGCACACCACGGCGTGGCGCTCTGCAACCACCTTCACCTCCGACATCCACAATAGCCGCAGCACGGTGACACCCGTGACCTCGGCCTGCAGGTTCACGCGACCGGTCATCATCGTCGTCCTCGTACGTGTCGTGGACTCGTGGTGGTACGGTGTGGCCATGCATGCAGATGCAGCGATGATTTTTTTCGAAAGGCCGGCAAAAGCTTTGCTAGGATTTCTATTAGACGAATAAAAAGAAAAGGCAAGTGCCAGCCTAATTTTTTGACTGAAAACCGGGCCAGAAAAACCATACGATTTGGAGGGTACCCTACTCCAAAGCACGCATAGGTACCAAGTTACAACTCGACTTGGTCAACTGACCCAACTGAACTATCAAACTACTCAACTACGACAGGAAGGCCAAAGAGTCCCGTCAACTCCAAGCGACGCACACTTGGTTACCGATCTCCCAGCTACGACCAAACTAAGGCAGAAACAAAGGAGCGTCCCAAGCCGCACCAAAACACACCCAACAAACGAAACTCCACCCCGGATCCCGGATCTCCAAGATAACTGACTACCGCCACTCAAGCGCGTCGGATTGGGACATCGACCGCAGAACCACTCTGAAACTACTCCTTGGATCTCCGAGGTCCTGAGCTTTCTTCGTCGTCGGGGGTGAGATGAAACAACCAAGCCACTCCGCAGCCTCACCATCATCTCGCCATTTGCCAGAATCACTGCACCACATGAACGGACCTGAAGCTGTAAAGGGTGCAAATCATCGCCCTGGCCTTCGCCTCTCTCGGTCGGATTGAGTCATTGACAAGAGGCTCTCCAACCATTGTCAGCTCCTACTTCGCTGCCCATCGCCGTGCAGCTCCACGCTACCCACTCGCTGCCACCGAACCACCACCTCCGCGTCCCCTTGCCGCTGCCTTCCTTGCGCCGCGCCGAGCCACGACCTCTTGGCCTTCAGGAAGCAGCTAGGAACCTCCGGTCACGCCACCGTGGCGCCACTGGCGCCCCAACTTGGCTAATGCCAGACACACCACCACGGCGTCGCTGGCACTAAACCAAGCAAGCTGCCATCGGCCATGCCACCACGGCATAGCCGACTCTCCTCTGCAGTTGGCCGGAGTGAGAGCAGCACCATGACAACGCCTCCATGGAGGGAAATGACGCCCGAAGGCGCCACCATCGTCTTGCCGGCCCTCCGACATGGCTTTCGCCGGTGCTTGCCACAACCAACACAAACAAACAGGGAGTCATGAAAAACGCCGCACCTGCTCTCCTTCGCCACACCTCGCCGTCGAGGCTGGATCCAGAGGACGGGGAGACACAGCCGCATCACAACGGTTGAGAAGCACACGCCCACCCGAACCGCCCCAGCCTCAGTGTCGACCACCACAGGCAGAGACCGGGTCCGGTCCCCAGTCGCCGGTGCTCGGAGTCGCCGCCGCTGTCGTCGTGAGCTACAGTCGCTGGCAAGGAATCGACGAGCAGCATCCTCCACCACCACCGCTCCACCGTACCACCACCACAGCCGGCTCAAACCAACCATCACCGGCCCCTGAGAGCACCAGATCCGGCCTGTGGGAGGCCGGATCCGGCCGCCAGGGCGCCGGATTTGGTGCTCGGAGCCGCCGCCGCCGCCACAGTAGTCGAGCTCCATGACGGCCGACGACGAGCAGAGCCGTGGATCCACGCAGCCACCACCGCGGCCTTGCACCTCCACAGCTGCACCGCCACCTCCGCACCTGCGAGCAGGGGGGAGGGGAACGCCGCCGGAAGCCACCATGACCGCCGCCCGCTGCCGCCATGACCGCCGCTCGCCTCCCCGCTCGAGGCGATCGGGGTCCTGGGAGAAAGTGTCCCGCCACTACCATCCTAGGGGGCCGCATGGGCTTCCCGGTGAACCCCCTTCGGCGGCGGCGAGGGGGAGGATGGCGGTGGGGAAGGGTAGGCAGCGGCGCTTTAGGGTTTCGCCCCCCGGACGCCAAAGCGGGGGCGACGCGGGGGGGGGCATCATGTGTTTCCCAAATGCAGCGATGATGACCGGAGAGATGAGCAATAAATTTGTATGGTGGCGCACCGGCCGGCCGGCTACCTGCCATGCACCGCTCACGCCATCGTCTGCTACTGCACATCATTTCGGAATTCGAGCACGTACTCCGACCTGCTGGTGCCTGGTGCATCTCCTTTCGACTGTGTGCATCAAGCAAGAGCAAGTACTACTAGCTCGTGCTAGCTAGTAATGCACGGCCATCACTGCTCTCGGCTCCATGCACCCAGACCATGTTTTCTCAGCCAGCTCCACCTCTACTACGCCGAGGGGCTCGCCGTGCACCCCTCATTGGCGTCCGCGGCGGCTGGGCGGAGGAAGGGCGCCGCCGAGCTCCAGCCCATCCCAGCGCGTGCAACGGCACGACGGAGCTCCCCTGCATCGCATGCACACCCAACGGCGGCGAGGCGGAGCGTGCGCTCACGCTCGCGGCGCCAGGCTCACTCCGGCCTCCTCTTCTCTTCCCTTCTCGCGAATGAGCTCTGCCCGACGGACCTTGACCGGCTCCGCACCACGGCCAGCCACCCTGAGTGCACCAGCCTCCGCATCCGCATCCATTGGGACGGAATTGCGAGCTAGTCGTGAGACGCTGCGCGGCTCTCCGCCGGTTCAACACGAAAGAGATGGGGGAGGGCATACGGGTGGGACAGGAGACGAGGGAGGGGTGTTTTTGAAAAATAGCGCTCCAAAACCAGGCTGGTTTCACCCTTTGGACCTGTGGTGAACCGGTTTCAAAGTTTTATGAGATAGATACCCCGGTTTTATAGTTGGCAGACCTATTTGGGACAGCGCTGCAAGTTAATGAGCCTACAGTGCATTTTACTCAATTTATATAATTGGTAGCTGACTTTTCGTTAAGCAAGAACGACTGGTGTCCCAGATTAACTGTCATTTTTCTTTCTATAGCACAAGTTTGACTCGGTTTATAAAAATACGTGCAATATTTATATCTTCAAATAAATTTATTAAGAAAACTAGACTAAATGATCATTTCTATAATAATTATGCAACATAAATCTTAATATTTTCTAATGTACATTTAGCTAAAGTTATTTCTTAAAAAGTGAAAATAATAGTTATTTGGGGCAGAGGGAGTATATGTTAAAAAAAATCTTACGTATTATATTATTATAATAGGTGGTGACTTCAACATCACAAGAGGGCACATGAAAAAAAGAATTCTGACTACAATGATAGACAGCCTTGTTCAATAGATAATTGATTCATTCAACATGAGAGATTTAAATTTATAAGGCAGGCAATATATTTGGCTACAAAATTCAAACTTTGAGAAACTTGCTAGAGTTTTAGCCTCAATAGATTGGGTCTTATTTATTTGGACTATATAGTTTAGGCATTAACTAGAGAAATATGTGATCACACTCCATTGTTCATGAATATACTCCTATTGGAGAACCTTCCGTAGGATCTTCTCTCCCTGCTTTTAAGTTGAGTTCGGATGGCTGGTTCGGGATGGTTTCTTGTGATATGATGATGTTTGGAGAAATGCGTAATAAGGTCGAACTCCTTTAGCATGTTGGCAGTAAAAAGTAGACACATTTGCTAGTACTTGAGGGGTTGGTCAAAGATAAAGGTTTATAAGAAAGAGAAAAAGTAATTGTTAGATAAGTTGGACGAACTAGATATAAAGTCAGAATTATGTCAATTAGAAGATTATGAGTTTGTTGGCAGTATTTACTCTGGCAGCGTATTTGTATACATAGACTACTATAGAAATCTTTTTAGAGTTAGTTGCATTTTGGGTTAACCATTTTGGGTTAACCAGGCAGGCATTGGAACTGCCTCCGTCGAAAGGTCTCCATTAATGTAGACCTACTACGGAGACGGTCTCCATTAATGTAGACCTACTACGGAGATAGTTGCCTTGCCGGCAGCAGTTAACATATTAACGGAGACAAACACCTCAAGTCAACCGCCTTGGTTAACGTCTATTAACGGGAACGATCATCCTGAGAACTAAGACGGTTGTCTTATGAAACTTGCCTCTGTTGAAGGATTAATTGAGGTGGCTCATTATTACTTGCTTGCCTCCGATAATGATTTTCCAGATTTAAAAATAGTTTCCCACCATTTAATTCAAATTTGAGTCTGTTTTTCTGGATTAAACATAGACAAAACAGAAAATCCACGTGCAAAGCACAAACATCTATATACATATCCCATAATCATTCATGTCTCATCCTTATCCTAACGCAAACCAATATTCAAATTAATTATACACATGTATGTTACTCTCTGAATTCAAAAATCTCCTTCGTATTAGCCTTTGGCATGTTACTGGTCTCTCCATTCAAAAGTCTCCTTTATATTAGCCTGGAGAGAAGTCACATGTAAGGAATAGCCAATGAGCAGCAAATGACAATAAACGTAAAAGCGGTAGCCAAAGAGCAGCAAAGAGACAATAAATATAGGCAATTGGCAGCCAATGAGCAACAAAGGGATAATAAATGCATGCAAGTCCCAAGCTAATATGAAACCGATTTTTGAATAAAAAGTTTGCTTAGATGAAGGAGATTTTTAAATGGAGGGAGTATATATGAAAATGTGAGACTAAGATCCAGCAACTTGTAATCTGGGAGGCGTAGCTTGGTGGTTCAATTACTGATGTTCTCATACTTCTATTGATATGCTAACTCGCTGTCCTCGTTGAAGGATGTTCCCCTGACATGCACGCATTTGTTCGAGGCAATGCAAATTCACGTATATCTACTATAGTTTGTGTGAAGTTCTTTTCGGTGACCCCTTCATCCACCGGTTTGTGATTTCTTAAGCTGCTTGTAGTTGATACAGAATTTGCCAGATGCTCTGAGGTACTCGCAAACATAGTACGTATCCACATAATAGTGATCTATGAGGTTGTTTGAAGCACTGCATAATTTATATAATACATAATCATGTTTCTTGATGACATCATCATATATAATAAGTGTTTTGAAACATAAAAAAGCTATAGTAGTTAAATGGAGAATTCAAATTAAATTATGACTACACCATCATGTTTCTTGCAATAAAAACATTAATCAAAGAAAAAACATTAATTACAAAGAAAAAGTGAATGAAAATTATAAAAGGATAAGAAAAAAGAAAGAAGAATAACAAGAACAAGAAAAAGGAAAACATTAATCAAATAAAAAAATAATTACCAAAGAAACAAGAAGAACATAAAAACAAAATTAAAAAAGTGAATGAAAAACCACAAAAAAATATAATAAGAAAGGGAAAACGTACCTACCTACCTACTGCTCGCGGCAGAATTGCGTCCAGCTAGTTCTTAAGCCATTTTTCTTTTTTGAGCGGAAGTGAGGTGAACGTTCCTCTCACAAAATACTACAGTAAAACGGACGCGTCATTCGGTGGCGCTTGCTAATGGGCTGTCGGCGCGATGTGCAGATGAAACGTGGGATCGCGTGCGGGAATCATCTGCGCGGGCCGCGTTCATTCATTATAAAAAAAAAGGAAAAAGCCGCCGTAACCTAAATGGGCCATAATCCAAGCACCGTCGGCCCATAGAAAGCGTTGTGACTTGAACTGGCTTCTTCTTTACGGAAACACCGCAACGGTAGGCCGCCAGCCGACTCGCGATTCCCGCCCTTCTCCTTCTCCTTCCCCTCCCTCCCCCTCCCTCCCTCTCTCTCTCTCCCTCTGCGCCACGGAAACTTCCAGAACCCTCTCATCTCCATGGCCGCGTCCTCCCGGCGGCCTTCGCTGGTGCGTCCGAGTGTCGACGGCCGTCCTGTCTTGAGATCGGGTTCGGAAACCCTAGGTCCAGCGCCAGCCGCAGCCACCCCTCCGTCGACGACAGTGTGGCCGTCGTCGTCCGGGCTGCGCGCGACGGCTACCTCGCCAAAATCAGGAGTAAGTTCTCGATACGGACGCCGCGATTTCGGTTTCTCTGGTCTATGGATGATCTGATTATTCTGGTGTCCTGCTTTTGCTTTCGGTTCTGGTATTGGGGCTTGATTGAATTGAATTGCGCTGCGGATTACTGTTGTTGCGCAGCGTTCGCGAATCGGCTGGAGGAGGGTGAGGGTGAGGGGAAGAGTTTGCCGGATGCGGATTTCTGGTGTTGCCCAGCGTTGGTGTCGCGGCTGGATGAGGGTGCGGCGAGGAGTGCGCCGGACGCGTATTGCTGTTGTTGCGCAGCGTTGGCGTCGCGGCTGGAGGAGGGTGCGGGGAAGAACGTGCCGGATGCGGTGGAAGAGATGCAGGCTCCATGGATCAAGGGCCACGGGCCGCTGGACATGGCGGCGTCAGCGGGGAAGTTTCAGTCGTCAAAGCAATAATCTGATCAAGAATCCCGGGCTCGACGTGACTGACACCGAAGGTTCGTATCTTCCTCTATTTTTTTTTTTCTCTTGCATGGGGTTGGTTGATGAACACCCCAGGAAGGATGGATTAGTTGGATTCTGTTTCTGAGCATTGGCTTTGATCTGATTTGCGGGGTTAGGTCCAGGATTAAGTTTGTTTCTAGCTTATTTGTTTGGGATTTGGGAGAATTGCTGGAAACTGCCTATATGCCTATATGGTGACTGGTGTGAGTTCTGGCACAAGTACGCATGAATGCATGACAGTCGATGAAACAAATGTGACCAGTAATCCTATTTTCTTCCCATTTCGGGGTTCATCAATCTCTGGCGATTTTTATTGAGAAATACAAGCCTGTGAGGTTTGCAGGATGGTTTATGTGAGGGTTGATGTGATTTCCATTCCTTTTCCATTGATGCAAATGGGATTCCCACTCTTAATTTTTGTTTGCCGAGTAGGGGACCTTTATTTGTTTCAGATTAGGAAAAAAATACAAATAGTGTTTGTGAAATGCATGTTCAATCATGGCTTTGAGAGAAAATGGCTGGAAACTGGTATGGTGACCGATGTGAGTTCTGACAAAAGCTAGGTGTGCATGATAGCATATGAAATGTTATAAAATGGACATGACTAGTAATCCAGTTTTTCTCATGTATTTTTGTTGTGCAATTGGTATTTTATTCAGAGTCTGCCCTGGCTTGTAGTTCACCAATCTCTCCCAATTTCCATTCAGAAATACAAACCTGTGAATTTGAAGGATCATTTATGTGGAGATGTTATGTAATTATCAGAAATACAAACCTGTTTCAAGTCTTAGTTTTCGTTTCTGTACTGAAGATGGAAACCTTTGTCTGCTTGACAAAGAGTTGGTTTGTGTGAAATGCGGCTCATGGATATATGATACAGTATATGGCAAGGTAGCATACCTGTGAAGGCAGTGTGGGTCATGGATCTCTCTGTTTAGTTTAATCTTATGCCATGATACAAGATGTACCTCTGTAATACTGCTTGTTTCTATTATATACCACTTCATTTTATTAGAAGCTATAAGTGTTGATCATTCTGATTGCCACATATGGCAGGTGCAACACCACTCGCCATACATGGTAGTGGATCTTTAGCTGTTGTGAGGCTGGCCGATCATGATGCTAATCCTAACAGAGCAGACAGCTGTGGGAGCTCTCGTCGTATTGCAGCGATTAGAGGTTCTCTTTTACTCTTGAAAATTTGAATTTTGAACTTGCTTTTGATGCCTTCATGCTTTGTTACTTTAAGCTTTGACACCATTTGCTTTCCTTCTCTTATGTAAAGTAAATTTAAGGACTTGTCTTTCAAAAAAAAAAAGTCAGGACTTAGGTTTATTGTTGCCTAATGCCTATTCGTCAGAAATTGTGGTAATCTAAAGAATTACTAGAAGATCTACTTAGTAGAATAGTAGTTTAAATTTTCAGTTTAGATCCAGCATATTCAATCTATAGTCACTGCAAACAATTTCCAGATAGTGAAGTAACAGTTGAAGACTGCTACAGTTTTTAAGAAAAGATGATACCCCTTCCTGTTGGTTCAAAACGTCATTAACCATCCTTCAGTGGGAGCAGCTGCCCCAAACCACAAAACAAAATGATGACACAGGGAAAACCACGAAGAGAGGGAACTGGTTCTGTGTTGCTGTTGCTTGACTTAAGCACTGATTTTGAGTTTGAGCATGTTCCTTCCTCAGTTGCTAAAAACCTTAAACCTTCACTTTGCGGTAATAACTAATTTGAATACTGTTTTATAATTGAAATTGATAGCATGACCAATTTAGGTATATTAGTCATGCAACATGTTTTTCATGTAATATATCCATAAATGCAATGTGGCATGATTATTTTCCTCGTGTTTGACCAAGTTCCTCTGAAACAGCAGAGTTGTCATCATCCAAAGGAGCTTATGCTGACCCTCTGTGGGAATCTGGAAGACCACTATATATTGCTCCCCAATATGGAACTGTAAAAATGGTAAATTATTGTTGCTTCATAATCTACATGTAACAATTTTTTTCTTACCAGCTCTAATTTTATCTTCTTACCACTATATGACGTATCAGGTTTAGTATTCTATCCATGATAAATAAACCAGATAATCCAAAACTGAAAATATTTATTTGGGAGTAGAAATGCTCTTGTATTTGTCCTCATCATATTTCACTTCTTCCACCGAGGCTTTTGAGGGCTTCGTTTAAACCTTTTTTTATTAGTTGGCTCAAAATGTAGTTGGTTTGCATATTTTGTCATTTTATCATATAATATAATGCCTATGTGCCATATGAGAACTAATTGTAAAACTATACATATTGCGTATTTTCCTAATGATCATTGAATCTTCAGTTTTGGTTAATTGTCTTACATATCTATGACATGAGTTGTCTTGTGTTACTCGAGAAAAAAAATATATTTTTATCACATGATTTTCAATTTTCAGTTTTTATACAGTTAGGATAGAGGATAAAGTAAAACATTACATAGCTATGACTAGCTTGAATTATTCTATTAGTTACCTCTTGAGTTTTGTGGAAACTGGTAAAACTTTTTTGATAATTTGGTTTCGAGAATTATTTTTCCATTTTAGTTTTTTTTAACTATGGAAACAACTTTTTTCTTATGATTTAAATCCAAATTCCAGATTAAAATATGATAGAATCTGAGATCCAAAAAAACCTCCAAGGTGCATGTTAGAGGTATAAGGAATACATATGAAAATTTTACTGTAGGCAGTAGTGTTTCTGCTTGTTTATTTCCTTTGCTGAGAAATTTGTATAAACAAGTCAAATCAGATATGGTATTTTTTTGGTTATCTCTTTTATTTATTATTCTAAAATTCGTATTGAACTGCTGGGCATTTTTCTCCAGTACCCTTGTCATTATTTTTGTACAACTCATGTGTTCTTTGTCTCATCTCCAGCCTAATAATGTTCTGCATACACAACGAAAAGCTCCTTTATTGATAGACATGGAATCACTTATGAAGGTACAGTGACTTGCATTGTCCTGTTAGAGTTGTTACTGATTCCCTAAAAATATTTTACCAAGGGAACTGGACAAATTTGATTAAAATAGGTTAATCTAATCATCACGAGTTCCAGTATTGTAAAACTCAGTTGTAATATTGTTGTCTGGAACTAGGCCCTTGACTCTCCTAACACAGTTTAGTGTCAAACACAGCACTTTGAAGTCCTGACTTATCCCTTGGCCT
>CM041631.1:29820764-29879405 GCA_023333625.1 Bothriochloa decipiens | reverse complement strand
CAATTTTCAGTAGCATCGGGGGCAATGTTTTTTCCAACACATGAAGGAGACGTACGCACTAATGAAATCAAATTGAGTGGTGTTTACTTCATTGAAGGTTGTTCCATGAACATCATTTCAGCTGGAATGCTGGAGTCTCAGGGCCTCCAAATTGATTTTGGTGATGGCAGATTCACTGTGGAAGACCCTGCATCATCCACACTGGTTGGTGAGGGTTATCTTGACACACAAGGAATGAGATATGTTGTCAAATATCTGCATTTCAAGAAGAAGTACATTTCTGAAGCTGTAAGTCCACAAGAAATTGCAGAGGCATCCAGTGTAATTGCTCCGGAGGAGGCTGAACAATCAACTCAATCAAATCCGAAGAAGAGGAAAAGAGAGGCGACTGAGGTACAATTCTTAACTTCCTCCTTCAACCGCCTCTGTTCTTAAAATTACGCAGATTAAGAATAATTAATCTTTATGTAAACATAATTCTTAGTAATATTCGTCACCTATCCCTAACAGAATATCATCCTAGGTTTAGACAAAGTCAAACTTTATTAAACTTAACTAGGTTTATAACAAATATTATCAACATTTGAATCTCCAAATAGGTTTATTATGAAACTGTTTTTCATGATTCATCTAATGATAATTATTACATATCTCAAATATTAGTACCTTTTAATTTGTATATATTTGGTCAAACTTAAATTTTGTTGACTCCTTAAAAAAGCGAGATTGACATTCTTTCTAGGATGGAAGGTGTAGAATATGAAGGTTGTTAAATTTTATTCATTAATGCGGCCGAATCTAAATAAGTGTATCTAAAACATGTCATCTAATCTAATGAATTCAAATTGGATTTTGTAGGTTTGGATAGTTGACTCAGGCAATGCTCACCACCTGACCAGCAGTGTAGATAACATGATAAAGTTGCATTCTGTGAAAAAAAGTAAGATTTCCCTTGATACACCATTTGGAGAAAAGATCAAGATCATGAGAGAAGGAAACAAGCGGTCAAGCACCATCAGATTGAATAGGGTTTGGTTTTCTCCAAGCATCTCACACAATTTGATATCTGTCCCCCAGCTTGATACCGAAGGTTATAGAGTGAGATTGTTTAGTGGTGTTTGCACTATTTGGTGGAAGGCCAAACCTGAACCAGTGGGAACAGCTTTATGTGATGCTGGAAATCATCTGTACTATGTCAAGGATTTTAAGGCCCTCTCTCAAGAAGAGCAGGACAAATATGCATGACATGCCCAGTGATTAGAAGATACCTTGGAAGTTTCATGTTAATAGAAGAGAGAACCTGGTTCACTAACTAGATTAGTTGGCTATATTGATTAGTTGGCAATATTATTCTTTCTTTCATTGCGGAACTTGTATCATATCATTTGATTGAGACGCTAAGTGTGCATATGTTTCCGGCTCAATTTAGGATGCTCTATGTACTAATAGAAGAACTTTGCCCTTTTGCATGAATTTGTTACAGTGTGTCAGTGTGAAAAAAATTGTTCATATGTGTGGACACTTGGTAATAAACCAATAAGTGTATGTGACTCTTTGCAATACATCCGTCTGTTTTGATGTGCCCACAGAGCTTCCAGTTGTTTCAATTGAGAATACAAAATTTTTGTGCACTAAATTCAACAATTCTGCTGTGAAACATAGGACATGACTAACAGGAGGACGCGGAGTTAAGTTAGGATGGTTGTGGGCTGAACTAATACAAAAAAAAAAATCATATTTTTCAGTGCACAAAATGGTTCTCATATGTGTTTTTGGCTCCAAAAACGGTTTCAGGTTAATTTTGGCTTCAAAAGCCGTTCTCATGTGTGCTCTTGCTGAACTTTGCTTCCTCCTAATTAAAAGCACTAGCTAAAGTTCAGCAAGGTGCTAGGCGGTTTCTAAGCCGTGGGTCACAATATAGGTGTTTCGAAACCTTATAAAGTCTTCAAATGCATCCAGCGGCACATCATTTGAACTTTGGAGCGAGGAGTAATTGCCATTTTCATGATGACTACGCTAAAGGACCCGTGGGAATTGAAGACCACTTCGGGAATTTCAACAGTTGGCCTTCCACCTTCAAACGTGGAGACTTCAGTTTATAGCTATTTAAGAGATTTATTTCTAGTATAAATTAATATCACCTATGCTACAACATAATTATTTTTGATCGTTTGAGAACCCGATACAGTATTACAACTAACCTGCTAAATGTTTACAACTAACCTCCTAAATGTCTTACAGATATTGCGAGCTCTTTTTCATGCTTTACGGTTTCTAGTTAGGCTGTAACATTTTGTGTGGGGCCAATTGTGTAACTGCCCCTATTTTAAAGGCTAATAGCTTATTTGTCTTTTTTTTTTTAACTTTGCTCGTTTGTCCCTATTTTTATAAAATGAAGTCACCGTTTGCCCCTGTTTTCACGTTCGGTGAAAAAAAATTTAGGCCTAAAAGAATGTTTATGAAATAGGAGAAAAGGAAAAAAAAAAAGACTACAGTACCCCTTATCCTAAAGGGCCATCCTCTCCCATCCTTCTCTTTGTTCGCGTTTCAGTCTGGTCCGCGACTCTGTTCGCGTCGAAGCCCCGGTGGCGCTAGGATTCGGCCATCACCAGAAGAGGAGGCAGGCAGGCGTGGGCCGCGCGTGCCGTCGCGGGACGCCGGGGCGTCGGTCTGGGCGCTGCCGCGTCGGGCGACCGGGGCCGCGAGCGTCGGGCGGCCGAGGCGCGGGCGTCTTGGGCGCCGCCGCCTCGGGCGGCCAGGGCCGCGAGTGTCGGGCGGCCGAGGCCTTGAGCGCGTCGCGTGGCGCCTGCGGACAGACGGGCGGGCGTGGCCTCGCGCTGGCTCTCCTATTAGATGTTTTTTTCTCTTCATAGATTATATTCCTCTTCTATACCCGCGATAACGCACGAAAAACCCACCTAGTTATTCCAATCTATTACTTCATTTAATGCAACACACAAACATTTGCTAGTCAAGTAAATAAAGCAAATAATTAGGTAAAAAATAAAGCAAATAATATATCTTACATTTTCCTTTCTAAAATTACAAATATTCGATTCCTTAGTATGCAAAAGTAGAGATATATATATTATAATAATAATAACCTAAAGCGACAGTCTTCATTAACAGACAAAACTTGTACATTGAACCAGTCAATCAAATTAAAGAAGCATGATGCAGTCAAGCATTTGGATAAACCCAGTCGACTCGGAGTTTGCGGCCATCGAGAGTACGGCAGTTAAGCTTTTTGATAGCCTCCTTCGCATGCTCATGGTGCTTGAATACCACATAACCAAAACCCCCACAGATTTCATAACTATGCATTGCCACGTGATACATCCACAGGGGTCCAATTTCTGTGAACAAACTGATTATTTGCTCTGGACGACAACACTCAGATAAGTTATTCACACGGACAAAGCACCGCAAGAACTTGCGACACCTGGAGATAGTATCATCTCGTCTAGAGGGCTTTTTTCGTTTCCAATAGTTGTAACTGATTGAGTTTCTTTCATCATTCCAAACTGCAAGCCGTGCCCTACAGGGGACATAAGTAGCCGGAGACATGTAGTTGTAAGGGCACATCACTTCCAGGTGCTGGCCATCCCCATCCCCACAGATGCAGCAAAATTTGGCATCTGGATCCCTCCAGTTGTTTCTGCTGGCGCCAGTCTCAAATTTCATTTGTGTCCCTTAAGGAGGCAGCATATCATTATTAGGTAAGAATTGTGAGAGGTAGTTAATGTGGCTATCATTGTACATATATAATAAAACAAGAGACAAGACCCATACGTACATTCCCATGATTCTTCTTTCCTAACCACCCTGCCCTCTGGTGGTTGATTGTTTCTGGAGTGCACTATCATGCCTGAAAATGAACACACTAAGGTCAATACACCATCTCCGTGAACTAAATATTCTTGGTTGAGTCTTTTCAATTAAATTCTTTACATCTTTAAAGAGAACAAAGGCTGTGAAAAATGCTAGCATGCTAAGATCCCAAAATTTGAAGCATTTCCTAAATAGTTCTTTCACATATCATACATCCAGTTTCTCTGTAGTTTTACACCAGACCCAGTGGATCGGTACAATTATACCACCTTGCAGGCTAGTTTTCTCCTTTCCAGCTGAATGTAAAGGAAAAACAAACCCTAAACTTACTCACTTTCTATCTGAGGACCGTAAATTGGCGTAGTACATTAAAGTTTTGTCAAGTATAAAAGGAGCTCATGTATTAAAGTTGTCTACTCCTCTCCCTGTTTCTCTGTAGCCAGAGTAACAGTCAGAAGCCTACCAGACAGCAAGGATGGCAGCTGAGGGGCCATCTCTCCTTGTGGCAACTAGTTTATGCATTTTGGCTGGAGGTTCACAGTGCCTTGTGATGCTTCGCCATGTCTGTGGATGGCCTGTGGATCTGGCATGGGCCCGGCTGGGATGAACAGATCTAGTCTACTGATGACGTTCAGTGGCAAAGGGTGACTCCACTCTTATGTTGCCTGATGGGCCGCGGCCAGGAAAAGGCTCCTTGCTAGGGCAGTGCAGTCCTTGCTAGGGCAAGCTTGGGTCCGGCTGTGGCCAGATTTGGTGCCGGTAGGCTTGGATCTAGGGCAGAACAACATGGCTACGTCACCGCAGCAGCAGCTTGGTTTGGTGGCCACAGTGGTACCCTCAGTAGCTCAGCACTGTGCTTTCGGCGTGTCACCTAGGCATGTTATGGTACATGAGGGGCAATGTGGCAATGGAATTGCCCGGCACAGCCGGGTCGGCGATTTTGGTATGAGCACATCTGCAGGCAACAGCACAAGTGCACAACAGAAATTGCGCCGTCATCCTGTGGATGCCGCGATGTGGTGGATGGTCAGGTTGCTGGGTTCAGCATGCCCAAATGGTCAGCCCTGCTTAACAGTGCTGGCTAGGTGTGATAGCAACGAGCCGACGACTCACCGTAGTAGCGGCCATGTCGTTTGGTCCCTCTTAGTGAGGATTAATTTGGTATGATTTTTTTGTTAAGTTTCTCTGTTGTCTCAGCCTTGAAAATGGTGTGCAAAGGAAATTAGATACAACGGCTCATTAGTGAAGAACATGTTGATGTTAGAGGCTGGGTCAGAATCGAAGACTTGACAGCTTATAGCTACAATAATGAGTGCCCAAAAACTTCTTGAACATGATTGCATCGTGAACAGTGAACCCGTGTTAGATCAGGATAGGAAGTGGTCTCAAGGAGATCTAGACCAAACCAAAGCCAATTTCAGATTCCCAGCTCCAGCTTCTTGCTCTAATCCAACTTAGGATGAGGAGTTTTGGCATTGGGACTTCGGCTGCAGGTGGCTACTTATTACTTGGGAGAAGAGTTAAATGCACTGTAGGCCCATTAACTTGCGGCCCTGTCCCAAATAGGTCCATCAACTACGAAACCAGTTATTTGCCCCCAGAAACTTTGAAACCTCCCAGGTCCAAAGGCTAAAACCAGGCCGGTTTTGCCAAGTAATTTAACAAAAACACCCCTCTGCATCCTAGAGTGCTAAAACACCCCGTCCCCATCTTCTCTAGCAGGCGGCCACGAGCTCCAGCCCTGCGCACGTGCCGGGCGAGGCCACGACGGGGCAACTCCCGCGTGCCGGTGAGGCCGCGGAGGGGCGGCGTGTCCGCGGCGCGGAGCAGCTCGCGCCTGCGCCCGCGAGGCTGCGGCGGGGCCATGGGGAAAGTTCGCGTTGGGGTGTTCTCCGAAGGGTAGCAGCGGAGCACGGCGCGGTGGGCGCCGGGCGTGAGCAAGCTCCGTCCTGGCCGCCATGACCTCCGCCTTCTGCAGCTATACGCAGGCAAGGTTGGTCCTCCGTCCTGGTCGCAAGCGTGGTCCTCCGCCCGCCGCGAGCTCCGCCCCACCCCGCCGGGGCGCACTACGCGCTCGCGCAGCCCTCCGCGCCGTCACTTCGCGCGCTCGTGGTCTGACGCCCGGCCATGACCTCAGTCCGCATGCCGCCCCGCCTCACCGCTGCGTCGCGCGCTCCGCGCGCTCCCGGTCCGCCGCCCTGCCGCAATCTCCGCCCGCGCGCCGCCCCGCCGCAACCTCCGCCCGTGCGACGCCCCACCTGGTCGCGGCGAGCTCCGCGCGCACGGTTGCTGTGCCGTCGTGCCGCCTCACCTCCAAGCCGCGCGTGCCGCGATTGTGTTCCTCCTCGCCTTGGGCCGTGCCTGCCACGGCTAGTGCAGCGGCGTTGGCGGTCACGGCGAGAAGGACCGCGAGGAGCACAGCTGGTGTCGGAGGCCGTGAGCGTCTTGTAGAACATGTGCGGAGCTCCCCAAGCTCGCACGCACGGCGGCGGCGGCCGAGCAACGGACGTCCGCAGCGGCTGGTCGGTGCTGGTGTGAACCGCTTTCAAAGTTTCAGGGGGCAAATGACCGGTTTCGTAGTCATTTAACTCTTGGACCTATTTGGGACAGGGCCGCAAGTTAATGGACCTACAGTGCATTTAACTCTTGGGAGAATTAGGTGGAAGGCCCCGGAAAAAACTTTAGGTATCGGGCCTTTTCTTTTCTGAATTTGGGTGGAAGACCTCCAAAAGAAAATTTCTTAGCTCGTGGGCCTTCCGTCCATTTTCAGCACTTGACGGTGTTAAGTAGACGGTAAAAAGACGATTTTGCCCCTAGTAAAAAAACAGAATTCTAATTTTTTATAATGTTTTGAGTATATGTATATATTTATATTATTCAATATATAAACACATATATATTGGATAAGATTTTTTATTATGAGATGCACGAAATAAAATAAGAGGAAGAAAGCGTTTGCAAAGGTACTGCTACGCTTCTCTCGACCTTAAACAAAACCAGATAACTCTGAAATCCACATCTGATAGAGAACAACTACATTAACAAATTTGTGCTAATCCGATGGGAGAATAACGACATCTGGTTCAAAACACAAGATGGACAAGGAAGTCAACAGGGACTGGAAATCACGGCGAGCAATATGCACGGAGAGAGGAGCAGGCGGTGTCGGAGGGCAGAGCGAGCGAGCAGAGCTCACCAGCTGGCCGAGCGGCAGGGGCTGGGCGGAGCTCCAGGGCGAACCACCTCTCGAGGGGGAAGCAGCAGAGCCTTGGCACCTTGGCGGAGCTGAAGGCCATGGTCACCGGGAGCCATGACGGCCTGGGCGAGCACCTCACATGGCGAAAGCGGCAAACCTAGGATCCGCGGGGGCGGCGCGCATGGCGAGGCCGGGGCGGCGCTCCTTGACGAGTGACGGCAGGCTGACGAGCGGCGCGCTTGGCGAGCAGAGCCACGAGCAGCGGCATGACCTAGGGGAGGAGAGCCTCGACGGCCTAGCGGCATCCTAGCGCCGTGGGCTGGCCGCGACGACCTCACCGCCAAGCCCTGGCAGCGCGCGCCACCACCATGGCCGCAACGTCACCGCGCCATGGGCCGGCCAGGACGAGCAACCACCGGGGGGGAGCGGCGAGTCTGGATCCGCTCCTGTGGGCGCCGCTAGCTCGCTGGCTTGGGCACCGGCGTTGGCCATGGTCGCCTTTTTTTCCTTCGGTTGAGGCGAAGCGGGGGTCGGAGCTGGGGCGCTGCCTCTGGCTTGGTTTGGGAGTGAGGGGAATAATGGTCAATTCACAAGGACTACAGTACCAAAACTAACAGACTTGGCTAACAGATTGGACGGAAGGCCCACGAGCTAAGAAAAAGTTGTTTGGAGGTCTTCCACCCAAATTCAGAGAAGAAAAGGCCCAATACCTAAACTAAGTTTTTTCTGGGGCCTTACTTAACCAAAATTTGGAATGATTTTGGGAAAGAGCAAAAAATACTTCATGTGCATGATATTATTTCATATAGATACCAGATCTTTTTGATTTATCATCAGTTCATCACTAACTTTTTTGCCACTAGCTAGGCTGTAAATTCACACTAGGATAGTAGGATATATCATGTTCAGCCACACTCTGGCGTAAGTTTTGGAGTGTTTTACCCTTGCATATTTCTGCTGTCAATGATTCCACCGTCAGGCCACATTTCTTTCTTATCGTTCTATTTGCACGAAACTTGGTGCAATGCATATTATTGAATTTAATGGACTTTCAAGTTTGTTAAGAACATAGTTTTTTATGGTGCTTAGTACAAAGGAATCTGGTTACAACCATGTGACTCGTTCAGTGACAAGTGTGTAGCCAGTAAGCATCTACTGCCTAGAATTTCAAGTGGTGTTGTTCTTCCTTCTGACAGTCATCCACCATGGATCAATACATCTTTCTTAAAATAGTGCACACATTGCAGATATAAGATGTTGTAACAAAAGGATCATCATGAAGTTAAATGTGTTTTTTTGTTGAGTTCATTCTTGATAGCATCACATGCTCCTGCAGATACATTAGCATTCTCCCATCGAAATGGGCACTCATCTAGTATTTACTAATGAGTGGTCCTTCAGGAAAAATAAAAGACTACCAATTGCATTAATCCTTCACAAAGCCAGAGTTGAAAGCCACTTCTTTTGCATTGACCTACGTGTATGTACTGAAATGAAAGGAACAAACTAAAGTGGAGCTATCTAAATCTAAACTGAACCCAAAGAAAACGAGTGTCGGGAGGACCTGAATATTAACCTTTTGACGAAACATATGTCTTTTAGTATTTGCAGTTACTTATTATCATTGAAATTATGGTAGCGCCTCCGTCCCAAATTATAAGTCACTTTGCCTTTTTGGTACATCAAATTTGCTATACATCTAGACTAGAAGATTAATTGAAGTGTGATGGTTGTTTTATGTTTGGTGCCTTGGTCAATCAAACTTGGATTAAAGGGCATAAGAGCATCTCCAAGAGTTTCCAAAACCCGCTCTCAATCTTAATTTTTGGCAAGATTGAAAAAATTGCTCTCTCATTCCACACTTCGGAAAATCCAACTAACCGCACAAGTAAATACGCGCCCATATCCATTGGCCAATTCAAAGGTGGAAGAGCGTGCGTAAAAATAAAAAGTAAGATAGGGTTCCTGATGTAAATGCAGAAGATAGAAAGGAAGTATAAAATTGGTTGGGGTGATTTAGAAATAGTTGGAGATTCATCATGCAAAATTATCCTTAATCTTTTAGGAGCGAGTTTTAGAAACGGTTGGAGGAAGGCAACAAATATGCTGTCAACATTTTTTTTAGTCTGTGTCTCTTGTGGGTTTCATCTCTAGCCTACCCCAACTTGCTTGGGAAAAAAGGCTATGTTCTTGTTGTTGTTGATTTTTTAGTCACTTGGAAAATTCATTCATTTACTAAGTGAGTTTTTTTAGAAACCGTTGGAGATGCTCTAAGGCATGGTAAAGTTGGGTCCAATTCAGCTGTTAACTACAGAGAGTAAAAAGAGAAAGGGAAAAAAAAGCCTAGATCAGCTATAATTCTTGCAGCAACTGAAATTATGACCAACTAGTGAACTGGTACACAGAACTGCGAAGTGCTCTCATTAACGACTACATCTAATGGTTATACGCACCTTCAACAGACCCCGCAGTAGCACGGTCACGCTTGCGCCCCCGCTCTTTGGCGACGTTTCTCCGTCGTAGCGCGAGCAGCGCAGCAAACCTCCCGACCCCGACCTTGGAGAAGACGGATCCGACCGTCCGCGCAGCCGAACCCTCCTTCCGCTTCCGCTTTTTTGACTCGCTCCGAGTGCCAGCCATCGGCCCTCAGCTTTTTTACCTGTTTTCTATCTATCTAGGATAACAAGGAGCTGAAAAACCTAACCTAGGGTGTTTAGCATGCCTGCTTATGGCGGCGCCGGCGGCGACCTCGAGGGCGCCGGTTGGGGTCGAGTACGGGTCGGCCGGCGGCGGTCACGCACGAGGGCGGCGCGGGTGGGGACAGAGGTTGCTTGCTTGCGGCTGATATTTTTTTTTATGCAGCAGGCCGACAGGCCCTGCTTGGGCTCTACTAGCCGAACGGCTGGGCTGTCCGCTGCAGCCCAAGCAGCTCTAGGAAGTAGAAGCGATCAGGCCCAATCACTCCTGGCCCTGCCTTTTTCTCCCGAAAGGGGACCGGGCCCAATTGGCCCCGCGCCCCGGCCTTTTCCTCCCTCCCGTTCGTGCGCCTCCTCTCTCTGGCGACGACTGCGCCTGCGCGTCTGCTCGACCGCCGCCACCGTACCCAGTTCCTACCTCAGGTCTTCGCCGGCGACGAGGACCACCAGGTATGACCTCCCCTTCTCTTCTCTTCTCTTCTCTTCGTGCTGTGCGAAACCGAGCACCGAAACCCTAAAACTATTTGCTTCTCTGTATTCAGATCTGAAAATTTTGATACAACTGTATACATGTATTTTGATGAAAAACTTTTTTTTGACAACAGATGAAACTAAAACTTTGATTTAATCGGGTGTACATGTGTGCATCCATGTCCTTTCTTGAACTCGTTCCTGCTACTCTGTTTTTAGCATGTCTCCTTTAGAGCCCGCAACTTCAATCTGTAAAAAGTGCGAGGAAACTTGTGTATCTATCCACACCTTTGTAGGCTTTTTAACTAACACTCTAGAGTGTTATTTACTGAAAAAGTTCATGAAGTTGTTTATATGAACCCAATAAGACCATTTTTTCCCCTGAAAATTGTTTTACTGCTCCTAATAGGGGCGAAGTACAAACAAATTATTCAGCTGGAAGATTGGAGAAATAGGATAAGAGCAAATGGCCAAGAGTAACAGTTCGAGAAAGGGACGCAAGCAGAACAGGAAGACACAGAATGTGAAGATTTCTAAGAAGTGTCCCCGAACAGGTGCAAACTCTTCTTGTCTGACCACATATTCTGCATGTGTGGAACCTTTTATGTCGTATACAAGGTTTTTGGTTATATACCCTATTAGATTTTATCTTTGAGAGAATTCCGGAGTGTACTTATAATTCATATTGTATGTTTGTGAATCGAGTTAAAGCATAAATGGTAATTCCATGCTGTTGCTCCATTAGCATGGTCACAAAATGCTTTGTGCTTATTTCAGGCGTGGTTGAATCCAAAAACCGCCAACCAGCACAAGATAATACTAGGGGGCAAGAACCACAGCATGGTATGTACATTGTTTTCATCTTGGCAGATAAGTACACTCATCATCGATGGGTTTGGAAATGCTGCATTGTGATAGTCACTTTTTATTATGCTTCTTTTTATGTAGTCCATGCTAAATTGAGTCATCAATATCGGGTATACATTTGTAATGGTAAAATACATAAAACAAAAATAAAAAATGAACTAAAAAAATCAACATGATGTTTAGTTGCATACTCGCTATCTGGATGGAATTTAGCCCAGATTTTTTCTTAACATTGGTCTTCAAAAGGGGGGGCGTACCCAGTGCCGTAGGCTCCCGCACTGCGGGGTCTGGGGAAGGGAAAATAGCCAACAGTCTTTCCCGCACAAATGTGCAGAGGCTGGGGCTTGAACCCTGGACCTCTTGGTCACAGGCGGTAAAGCTCTACCGCTTGCACCAGGGCCGCCCTTCTTTCTTAACATTGGTCTTCATTATTACATATTCAGATGATGTTTCTATTTTTGCATGTGGCACATAATTCATTGTCATGTAAGCGTACTTGAAGTAGAATTTGAGTCTGGTCAAAGTTTTGCATGGTACTTAGAATACTGCGAGATACAAAAACACCAGATACTGTTAGGTTCTTATCCGTATATAATAAGAATGCAATTCACATGTACCTTCCCATCAATGCAGCAATAGTTGTCTTACTTGTTTGGTGATTCTCCAGAAATAAACAGAGTACTTCACGACAGCTATATTTTACATTTAATACTTTCAGAACTTATGGTTCAGTTACTCAGTAACCTGGTCTGGCTAGGCCAAACTTGTGAAGAAACAATGCTCACAAATCATGTAGAAGTATAATACAATTTGGAAAGACACTAAGATATCCTTCATATATATTAGACGATTATAAGAATATAATGTGCAATGCATTATTTAGTCATTATAGCACACAAGAAAAGCTGGAAGCATACATCATGTTACATAGTATCTGTAGTGCGTCTGTTTCCAGTTTGATGGAAAAAAAAGTTGAGAATGTGGAGTGGGGATAGTGAACATGTGCACTACATATATGCTCTCTGAATTAAATAGCACAACTTAAATCAACCAACCTGTTGTAGTTAGCGCAAATTGGCGATGAGTCTTTACAAGTAATAACTGGAGCACTGTTAATTCCCTGCAACTGGAGGAGCAGCAATTCAAATCACTGTAGCTCAGAAACTCTGCTCTTTATAAGTTAGCATCTCACTTGCTTTTCATGATCTAGTTATTTTTCCACATTAGGCAAACTTCAGATCTGCATTAAGATTTAGCAATGCACCAAATATATCTTGCATGGCTCACCAACATAAGTATCTTCCTTTTTTTGTTTGATTCAGCGCCTCAGTATCAAGGTTGGAAAGTTGGCATGAGCGCCGTGTTGCACTTCTGCAGGGATCCAGAGTGCGATTTCTGCTATATCTGTGGAGACAACCACGGGGAGTTTTTCTGCCCCTTCAACTATCTTGATGGACTCCATGATCTCGATACATGCAAAGAGCGATGCCCTCCAGGGGAACACCTGGTGGTTTCTATGAGACACCGTCAGTTCCTGCAGTGTTTTGTCCGTGTGAGTAACTTGCCGCCAAATTTCAGGCAGTGGGACCTTGGTAATCTTTGTCGTGCATTTGGACCGATGCGGATGTGGCACGTCCCATTGCTCAGTAGTCAAATTTGCAGGGGAGTTGGCTTTGCCGTCTTTAAGAATCGAGAGGACGCTGAGGCTGCCATCGAGAAACTGAACGGTGAATGTTTCGGCGGACACAATATGCGATTCGACTGGGCTTATCCTTATATCTAATTTAACGATGGTCTTAAAATGTTTGTATCTCATCCTTTGTCTTGTTGGTAATTTTCAAGCCGTGATGATAGGTTACTGTGCATTCTGTTCTTCCGGGACACTGTGACCCTTTTTAAGATAATATATAAATAGGGAGGTTTTTTTTTTTGACAAGGTATATAAATAGGAGTTTAAGTCGATGTAAAACATATGGAACTACGATAAGACATTATTTTATTTTATTATTATACTTTGATTTGAGACCATCTCTTGCAAAGATACCTAAAATACGTCTCTTCTCTATTTAGGTAGCTATCTATTTTTATACTAATATTTCATGTATCGGTAATGCTTGTGTTCATACGTCCTAAGCATCTGACAGCTCGCACAGCGGCCCGGCCCATCTCTGCTGTCCACCGCGCCCACTCGAAGTCACCACGCGCCTCGGCCGAAACCCGCCCCACCCCAGTTTGTCATTTCCGTTGGCTCCTCATTCTCTCCTCCCCACTCTCTCGCGTCCGCTCAGCTTCAGCGCCGCCGCCGTTGTCGCGCGCCACCGCTTCCCCCCCACGCGCTGCTCCGAGGGATCCTCCTCGCGCGCGCTCGTTCCTTCCTCCGCCCTCTCTCCCCTGACGCGCCTCCATGGTTGAGCAGCCATGGAAATGGCGCCGGCGCCCATGGATCCACGGGATCCTCCGGCGACGGCCGCAGATCCACAGGATCCGGCGGCGGAGGCCACGGATCCGGTGGATCCAGGGAGGTGCTGCTCTCTCCACTCCTCCTCCCCTCCGCGCACGCCCCTCCTCCGTCCTTCTCTGGCCGGAGCTGAGGAGGGGGAGACGGCGGAGGCCCCCGGAAGTGGAGGGCGACGGCGAAGGTCTCCGGCGAGCACACGCTTGCTTCCTCGGCCGAGCGTGCCCTTCCCAGCACGCGCTCGTGCCTCACCGGCGGCGAGCCCCCCTCTCACCCCGTCCCCCCCTCTCCCCATCCCCGGCGGCAGCGAGGCTCCGACAAGGTAGGTGGGGATGGATCTGGATTTGAGTCCTCCCTCCCTGTCCTCCCTTCCTCTCGATCTACGGTCCTCCCTCCTCCTTGTCCCCCTCCCCCCTCCTCCTTTGCCGCTCCGGATCTAATGTTGCAACCCTTCTCCCCTCCTCTACTCTATGTTTGAAATACTACCCCGTCTGATGCAGCAGCAGATGTGATGTTGTTTCCAATGGACCTAGTTGATTGTTTCACGAAAAAAACACAAGGTTTTTGTGTTGATCTAATGTCTCTCTAATGGATCGCACGGTGGTTCATTGCTTCGATTTCGAAATAAATTTGGTGTTTATATCTCTTAAGAGAAATCGTATATATGTATCAAGAAATATCGACAACCAAACTGAACAAAATTTCGAAATAAAAGAAATAAATTTGGTCAAAATCAGCCAAACATCGTGACTATTCTTGAACTGAATTTGGAAAATACTAGAGTACATAATATTACATGACACATGGCCAGTTCACTAGTACAGAAACTACTCATCATCACTGTCTACGTCTACAGGGGCAACTTCTTCTTCACTGCAATACTCCATCAGTGTGTCATCCTCTACTTCATCACGCTCTTCAACTTCACTATTAGTGTATAACTGATGTCCCTGTGCAAGCAGATCAACCTCAGCACCATTAACAACAAGGACATCTTCATCGTCTCGGTTTAAAGGCCTATCAGATAAAATGTCAGATACTTCCGGTCTCCTGCCAATATCCGCAGCACATGTCTGCTCTTGATATGGTGCAGCAGTGGATACAACACCATCTATTTCAGACACATCATATAAGTGACGATGCTTAAACATTTGGACAATCCGCCAATTCTGTCCATACTTATTATCCGGCAAATAGAAAACCTGTGCCCCTTGAGTTGCTAAAATAAAAGAATCCTCCTTATATGACACATTGTTAATATTGATACTCTTGTAGAACCCATCATACTTTATTGAGGTATGCTTATCATCCAGTTTATACCAGTCACACCTGAAAACTACAACCGATCGCTTTGTACCATCATCCTTGGCAGGGTACTCTAACTCAATAATTTCTCTAAGTGTGCCGTAATAATCAATTATCTCATTTTTGTATACACCTTTACAGGTCAACCCGGAGTTTTGTGTCTTCTTATTTTTATCTCACTCGACGGTGTTGTACCGAACACCATTGACAACACAAGTGGAGTATGATCCTACTCTAATATCAGGGCCACAAGCTAAGGCAAATAGATCACCATCTACCACCTCAGATTCATTCAACCTCCACATCTGCAAAGGCAGAATGTCTCAGCTCCTAATAATTACAACAATGCAGAAAAATAGGACAACATTAAAAGACTTACATAATGCATGAACCAAATCCGAAAACCATGCTCAGTCCTTTTGTCAAGCTCCGCAGCAGCCACCCCTGATTCTGTTAACTCAGCTCAAAACATTCTGTAACTCAAAAAAGTTCAGTAAGTTGACTGATCTGAAAAAATCAGTAGCATACACAGATAGGCAAAAGGTACATACTTTATGTATTCCTCGACCTGATCACAGTTATTGAGAACATACCAAGTCAGTTGATCAATTTCTTTAGAGTATTGAAATTCACAAGCACCAATAAGATTAACACCATGCCCAAAAACATCTACAGTATAAGCTGACTGATCTGAAAATCCAACATTTCTCGGGAGTCGATTAAACCTTGTCTCCACATCTTCCATATATCTAGAGCAAAATGTGAGGGCTTCATCTGCCACATAAGCCTCTGCAATTGAGCCTTCTGGACGTCCCTTGTTCCTAACGGACCTCTTCAAAGTATACAAGCGCCGTTCAATTGGGTACATCCAACCAAATTGCACAGGTCCCCTAAGGATGGCCTCATCAGGCAAGTGGACAGCAAGGTGAACCATTACATCAAAAAAAGCTGGGGGGAAGATTTTCTCTAGCTTGCACAATATGATAGGTATTTCTGTCTTCATTCGAGCCAACAAATCTTTGTTTAGTCTTTGGCTGCACAATTCCCTAAAAAATTTGCCAAACTCAGCAATTGTTTCATATATATCATCATCTAACAAACCTCGCAGCCCGGCAGGCATAATCCTTTGCAACAGGATGTGGCAGTCATGAGTTTTCAGACCTTGCCACTTGATTGCATCAGCAGTTAAGCATCTTTGTATATTTGAAGCATATCCGTCCGGAAACTTGGCATTGTTCAAGAAATTAATAAACTTAGTCTTCTTTGTCTTGGACAACGTATATCGGGCTTTAGGCACATCATATGACTCTCCACTTGGCTGCAATTGCAACTCATGTCTAATATTCAGATCAGCAAGATCCATCCTTGCATTAATTGTGTCTTTTGACTTCCCTTTTATGTCAAGGATGGTACCAAGGAGGCTTTCAAGAACATTTTTTTTCAATGTGCATGACATCAAGATTGTGTCTAAGCTTCAGAGATGACCAATATGGTAAGTCCCACAAACAAACCCTTCTACCCCAAATTGGCACATGATTTCCTGAACGTTTCCTTTTCTGCCCAACTCTAACATCTCTAACCTTTTCTAATTCTTCTAGCAGCTCTTCTTCAGTAAAAGTACCTGGCTTCACACTTTTATCATGGAGAGAGGCAAAATCACTAGCCTTGCGCAAACGATGACCTCTAGGAAGGAAACGACAGCGCCCAATATAACATACTTTGCTCCTTATGCCATAGGATAGAGGATTTTTATCACAATGTAGACAAGCATGGTATCCACTAGTGGTACGCCCTGATAGAGTACTCAGTGCTGGATAGTCATGAATGCACCACATAACTGCAGCACGAAGCTTGAAGACATTTCCGGTGATAGCATCAAGAGTGTCCACACCGGACCATAGCTCAAGTAAATCTTCTACAAGAGGCTGCAAGAAGACATCAAAGGCTTTCCCTGGTGAATGAGGTCCTGGAATCAACAAAGTCATCATAAAGTTGGATTCTTGCATGCATAACCAAGGTGGCATGTTGTATGGAATAACAAAAACCGGCCACATGCTATAAGATGAACTCATGTTGCTAAAAGGATTGAAACCATCTGTGGCAAGTCCAAGTCTTATATTTCGTGGATCTTCAGCAAAATCAGGCCAACGCTTGTCAAAATCTTCCCATGCCTTACCATCTGCAGGATGGGTCATTTCCTTCTCATTATCTTTCCTCTTCAACTTATGCCACTGCACTTCCTCAGATGTTTTCTTGGAAAAAAACCTCCTTTGTAGCCTTGGGATCAATGGAAAATGTCGCAATACTTTTGCAGGAACCTTCCTCCTCTCAGGATCTTTCCATCTTGATGCATCGCAAATAGGACACTTATCCAATTCTGCATATGTCTTCCTAAACAGCACACAATTGTTTGGGCACACATGAATTGAAATATAACCAAGTCCTAATTCACGGAGCATTTTCTTTGCTTCATCATATGATTTTAGAATAGTATTGAACTCCGGGAAAGCCTTTGACAATATCATCAGCAAAGCTGAAAATGCTGTGTTAGTGATCCGATAGTACGACTTCACATGGAGGAGCTTGATTACAAATGTCAACCTTGAAAAATTGGTGCAACCAGGATATAGGTCACGCTTAGCCTCTTCAATCAGCTGTTTGAAATGTGATGCAGCGTCATTGGATAGGTTTCTATCTCCATGTCCACCATCATTTACATGTTCGGAGCTGACAAGGTCATTTAACATCCCAGCCAATCCACCATCATTAGTGTCCTCAGTTAATACAGAATTAGCATTTTCATCCTGATGTACTGGTTCCTCCAAAATATGGACCTCGCTGGCCTCTCCATGGTTTATCCACCTTGTATATGTACTGCACATGCCATTGATGAGTAGGTGCCTTTCCACTTCATTTTGATGCAGAGATTGATGGTTCATACACCGAGTACATGGGCATAATATTCTTTCATCCTTACTAAACCTCTCTCCGATGAAGTTCATGAAAGACTTGACACCACAAATATACTCAGGCGTAAAGAGCACACCATGCACCCAACGTCTATCCATCTGCATCAAAAAATGTATAAATCACTAATAGAGAGGCAATTGGCTGTACATATAAATAGCAGCAGGTCATCCCAGTCCAGATTTGAGCGCAAGTAAGGTCTAGTTCGACAACAACAACTATATTTAGTTATTCACTGCCATACAACAATTGAACAGATTAAAGTGGCTAGCACAAAATTAAACAACTATTCAGTAATACAAATTTATATTAGTGCAGAATTAAATACTATTTTATTTCAACATTTTAGACACTACTATAATTAGACCATGATAAGGGTCCCAATCAGAAACATACTTAAGGCAGAGACAAAACCAAAATTGACCATTCAGGGCAGGCGAGGGAACAACCTACAACACTGCACCAAGCATATTGCTATCATGTATGAATACAGCCAAGAAGCACAAGTAATTCTCTTCATGTCTACAGTTTATTGTTAAGAATATATCCTTTTCTACCAACTGCTGATCTTGAACACCGAAGGAGTGGAGGACAAGAACAAGAAAAAAATATTCATCCATGCCGACATAAATCACACGCTAATTCAAGGCCATAATCTTAGCTATTTTCAGGGATCAAACATTTCGCAACAACATTAATCGAACTAATCTAGATTCAGATCTGCAGCTACCTGTCAGAGGAGAGCTCAAGAGGCTGGCAATGGAGATGATGGAGGGGAAGCCTTCACAGAGCTGTGCAGTCTACAAATCGACTTCCCCTCAGTGTCCCTCGACAACGCCTCCCGTCGCCGCCCCCTACGATGCCTGGGCCTCGAGCGCCTGTACCGCTGCCGCCAACTGAGCCATGGCCTCCATAGCCACTGCAGGCACCTCAGCCACAGCCTCTGACGCCACCACAATTAAGTAGAGTCCCCGCCGGCGCTGGCCTCCGACGCCGCTGCAGGT
The DNA here is from genome assembly GCA_023333625.1 of Bothriochloa decipiens. Taxonomy (NCBI): domain Eukaryota; kingdom Viridiplantae; phylum Streptophyta; class Magnoliopsida; order Poales; family Poaceae; genus Bothriochloa; species Bothriochloa decipiens. The sequence continues at coordinate 29,860,613 of CM041631.1, read as the reverse complement.
AAAGTCCCCGCCGGCGCTGGCCTCGAACAGGAGCGGTTGCCTGTACTCTGCTCGGTTGGGGAGGGGCGCCTGTACTTCAACTAAAACCACTTGATTTGGTGAAAAGGAGAATATATCTCCACAATTGCAAAAACAGATTGCTACTTCAGTGGTATGCGCACTCCTCCACAGCCATGGGGTCCAGGGTTCAATTCCTGGGATCTACGAATATTTTTTTGCCTATTTAAATCCACCGACAGGTCCGACAGGTGGGTCCATCCTTCTATATTTGCATGGCAATATTTTATCAGCGCCATGTTGGATATTTCTAGCCACGTCAGCGCCATGTTCGCTGTTCCATCTGTGACGAAACCAATTCGTCCGTCATAGACTTATCACCTTGTTGCTAAAATAATTTGTGACGTTTAACAGTGATGATTACTAAACAAGTGGTCACAGATAACCACCTCATGAATGAGCACAACAGAATTCTATGATGATTTCTTATAACGTCATCGGTAACTGTCATGGAAAGACCTATTTCTTGTAGTGTTCAATGTTTCACGCACAGATGATAAGATGTCTCTGATGTTGCAACCCTTCTCCCCTCCCCCTCTCCTCTACTCTGTGTTTCGAAAAGACTGCCCCGTTTGGTGCAGCAGCAAATGTGATGTTGTTTCAGATAGACTTGGTTGATTGTTTCATGCAAAAAAACATAAGGTTTTTTGTGTTTCATTTGTTTCTATTTTTTTGTTTCATTAGACATAAGAGTTTTTGTTTCGGAGATTCAATCTGGATGTTTTTGTATTGGCGATTCAAACCTGTTTTTATTGCAGCTAGCGGCATGTGTGCTGTTGTAGTTCTGGATGTCTTTGTAGCTCATGTTTGTTTGTTTCAGGAGCCAGTTTGCATTGTTTTTGCCATCGGTACAAATAAGCATGTTTCACAGCATATAGTGGTTGTGTTGCAGACGCGCTGTTGTTGTTTCTACACTTTATAAAATGGTGTTTCAATTATATACAAACAAAATATTGTTTTGAGACAGTCAGTTGTGGCCGCCTTTTGTGTTTATGTTGGTTTTTGCGAGGCGCGGAGGGGAGCATGCATGCTGCCCGGGTTGCGGGGGGGCGGAGATTACGGCGTGCATTCCGAAGGAGGGTGCGGGAACGCGCCTTCCATGTTGTGGGAGTGGGAGGGGGCGTACACGCTGGGGAGGAGGACACTGTGCTTTTTTAAAAGGAGTGATGAGCCGAACCCCTGCTAGCGCGGACGTCCTACGCATAGGACGTCCTAGCGTTAGCAGGACCTTCGTGTATTACTCTACCAACACTATCCAGGGGGCCTTGCAGTACGGCCGCTCGGACACGAGACGTCCGCCGATGGACCACATTCCCGCCCCCGCTTTTCCCGCGCAGGCAGCGCGCGCACGCAGGTGAGGTCGGCCTTGTGGGCCAGGCTCCGTTGGCGGCCAGGCTTTCAAGACGTGGAACACAAGGAAAGCACGCGCGTGCATGCAACCAGTGGCGGGCCCCACCTATTTTGAAGTAAAGAAAAGTTATAACTAACAAACAAAAAATCTAAATTAAATTCTGATTGCACCATTAAATTTATTATAATAAGTTATTCAAACAAGATCTCACATAAATATTTGAATAAAATCTTATTTACAAATATTTATATTTTTTCTTAAAAACATAATAGTATATTCTTATATGATAGAACATCGCTAGTAATAAGACAAAATATCACGTGAAATATGATAGAACATCGCTAAATACATAATAGAACATCATTAAAAATATGATTGAACATCGCTACAAATATTGTATAATATTAATAGAAACATAATAGGACATCACTAAAACATGACAGAACATCGCTACTGCCATGTAAAATGTTCCTACTAACGTGATAGAACATCGCTAAAAATAGATGATAGAACATCGTTATAAATAGATAATAGAACATCGCTAAAATATAATAGAACATCGATAAAAATTTTTAATTAAAAAATAAAAAGAAAAGGAAAGGAAAAGGAAAAAAGAAAATGAAGCATGGAAAATGAAAAAAGTTAAAAGAAAAAAGAAAAGGAAAGGGAAAAAAACAAACACACTCATGCGGCGGCTGGAAAGTAGCGCGAGAGATGCACACGGAGAAATGAAAAAAGAAACAGAAAAGAAAAGGAAAGGAAGAAAAAAAATAAAACGAGGGCGCGCACTGTGGGCCGGGTGTCAGGTGCACATGCAGCTGCTTGAAAGGCGTGCCAGCGCTGGGCGGGAAAATCGCTAGCGGCTGGTAGGAAGGCGCGCGGGAGGCCTGCTGCTCGGACGGGGACCGGGTCTGAGCGCTCGGACCCGATATTTCCGCTCCTCTGGGTCTATGTCATGTGAGATTAATTTATTATTCTTTTATCTGCATATTGACTGTCGGAGAAGAGCCACGGCAGAGAGGGATGTGCCTAGCGGTTGGAAGGATGTGTCGGTCCAGAGGGACATGCGTGTCTTGGGAGCTCACATAGGGCGGTGGGTGGCTGAGGTGATTATAGATTGGGGGAGATGCCATGGAGGTTGTCAAGGAGGTGCGCGTGGCACGAAGGCTAGCCTTGTGAGGCCGGGCCATCGGCATCGGGCACGACCACCATGTCGGTACAGGGTCATTATGCACAGTTAGGTTACTGACGTTGGGCACGACCACTTCACTTGCCATAGCACGACCACTGCACCGTGGCAGGGTCGTCGTGTCATGTTGCCTATGAGAAGTCAGCGAGCGGAGAAATGGCAGGGTTGTCGTGCGGCGTTGCATGGGAGAAGTCGTCGAGTGGAGAAGAGACCGGAAAGAAAAGTAGAGAGAGTTGAGCAGGGGGCCAATAGACGTAGAGATATGCTAGAGTAGTTTTTTCTGCTACCTAAATTAGGTTTTTCACAGTGGTTTTGCCTGCCCAAAACACCCTCCAACGGATAATCCAATCAAAATAACCATTTTGCATACTAGATGAGAGAGGAAACATAAAAAATCATGGTCCAGAAGAGAGGGCGCAAATATCTGGCTACCCCTAGTGTTGGTCCTAAGATGGGGCGCGGTTGGCTCAGCCATGGGCTCAGCCCATGGCGGGTAGCCATCGACACATCTACAGCAAGGAGATTACGCAAGATGGTGTGGGTGCTGCACGGATGGCGTAGAGCGCGACCAAGGACGAGGCAATCAGGTGGGAGCGGAGAAGGTGACGAAGAGGAAGACAAGCAGAGCGGTGGAGATATTTCTTAATCCTTATGCACGTTCCCTGTTGTTGGAGAAGGCTAAATTTTAGGTGGCGACCCTTTTCTTATTGATGATCTAAACCATGGTATGGGTATCTTGTTTGGGTTTCCATTGTTAGAGATAGTCTTAGAGCAATCCAACATGCTCATAGTTTAAGAGTAAAATACAAACCCGGTCCTTAAACTTTTCATGGGGTGTCATCCCGGTCCATAAACTTTCAAAGTGTGCTATTAAGATTCCTAAACTTAATTTGGGTCTCAGATCAGCCCGCTAATGACCCATGACGCCCGCATTAGCAGCCAAACCCCTTCACGGTAATGCAACTTGGCCCCTGAGATTCCAATCATCCATTCAGTTCCTCCCGCGAATTGGCTTGTAGTCCAATGGTAGGACGGTCCAGTGGGACGCTACCCACCAGGGTTCAAATCCTGGTGCTCGCACCTTTTCCTGGGGTTTTCCCAAGGATTTTCCGGCGTTATGCATTAAGTGCTCGCACTTTTTCCTGGGATTTTCCTAAGGATTTTTCGGCGTTATGTATTAAGTGGTAAGCAACGTTCCCGTCGACGACGAGACGCCAGTTGTGACTTCGAGAATCTCCAGATCTGCCGGGTACTCGGTTCTTCGAAGGTGCTCATAGGGGTAGGGTTTACGTACATGTGCTCATAGGGGTGAGTGTGTGTGTCTATGGGCGTCTGTGTTTTTTTTGACAAGAAACATGCATATATATATATAGATTAGCAGCAAAACGCTGCTGTCAGTCGCAAGGACTGAATGGTTACATGACTCAGTGCCGGAGAAAGTGGACACTGTTGTTGATGAGTTACATAGGAACATACAAATTCGCACGGATTCCTTTGGTCTATCGCTAAGAAAGCTTGCCTTGCAAGAATGTGTGCTGTGGAGTTTTGGTTCCTGTCAATCTTGCATGTGAGTCCCTGTGTTCTATCCTTGGCATTGCTGTAGATCTGTGTAAAAGTTTTAACTCTCCAGTCTGGTGGGTTGGTCTGATCACCTTCATTTAGGAACTCGACCAGTTGGAGACAGTCCGACAGGAAGACGGTGTTGTTGAAGTGCAGCAGTTCATTAACTGTGGCAGCCAATGCCAAAGCTGCTGCCTCCGCCATGAACACCGAATGGATTCCTTGCACCTGTGCCTTGAGGTAGATTGTTTGCACCGGGTTGACCTGTGGATTGACAAAGAAAACTCCAAGTCCAGCAGATCTTGGAGGTTGATGTGGTTGGTCCGGCGTGAGTGAGGCATCGGTGTAGCATCGAATTCCTGGGATGAGCACTGGTAGGCGAATGTGTAGACTATCCATCTCCAGAGTAGCATCTGCATAAGTGGTTACCATACCTTGGCTTATTTGAAGAGTTGTGGTTGATGCGGCTGCTGTATGTGTGGTGATTGGTAGTGGCCGATGTTCTCAAACATGGCTTCCCCGATTGGTTTGAGCAGCTTGGTGGCCGACCGTTTGAGGCATAGTGATAATCTGTTCACCATTGGCCCAGCCCATCATGGCAGCTGATGCACTATGTACCTACATAGGGGTCCAGGTTCTTCTCTGGAAATGATTATCATTTCTAGCCTTCCACAAAAACCACAAGGTAATGAGGATTTTAGAAATCATATCATCAGGAGTGTTATTAGTAATGATAGATTGAAGAGTAGCTTGTATTCCATCATCTTCTGGTGGAATAGTTTCAGTTCTTAAAGAGGGACTAAAGGAAAACCAAACTGCTCTAGGAATATTGCAATGAAAAAATAAATGGGAATTAGTTTCGATCTGACCACAAGTAGCACAATAAGGGTCTATATGAGTAGAATATTTGGCCGCTCTTTGGGCCATTGACAAGGCTCTTCTAATCAGCCTCCAAGTAAAGGTTTTGATGATGGGAGGAAGAGATTTTGATTTTCATACCTTTTGCATGATTCGGTTGATTTGGGGTAAAATGCTTCTTGAACCTTATGGTGGGAGTTGGAGTTGATTTTGGGATGCTAGATCTCTGTAGATGCTTTTTGTGGAGCATATACCTGATGCTGATGGCGTCCACCTAAGGATATCAGGTTGATGCAAAGGGACTGTAGGAATTCCTGTAATGTGCTGCACAGCCTGCTCATCAAAAGTATTGTTCAAAAGATGAATGTTCCAATTTTGAGTAGTAGGAATCCAGAGATCAGCTATAGTGTCTGGCAAGGGATTAGTGATAACTGGATCCAACAGCAATAGGTGCTGATGGATGGATCTCCAGATAGGGCACCATGGGGTGGACCAGATTGATGAGTTTCCTGCATGAACTTGGTAAGTTACATTGCCAATTAGATCTTGTTTGACCTGCAAAAGAGAAGACCAGAAGACAGATTTTGAGCTGGGGTTAGTTGGTGTCCAGAAAGAAGAGTGAGGGTGATATTTGGATTTTAGAACAGCTGTTAGGAAGGGGTTCTTTTAGTTGGCAACATCATAAGCAGTGTGGATAAGGAGAATTTTATTCACTGTGTGCAAGTTTCTTATCTCTAGACCCCCATTCTCTTTTGATTGACATATGTCTTCCCAAGATCTGTAGGCCATAGGATTAGTTGGATCATCTTGTTGTACTCCTGCCCACCAAAACTTTCTCAAAATGGAGTTAATTTTTTCAATAAAATTTTTTGAGAACAAAATAGTAGACATGTAGTAAACAGGAATAGAAGAAAGAACTTATTGAATATAAGTAAGACGACTAGCGTGGTTGAGCTTGTTAGCTCTGACAGTAGTGAGCTTAGCAAGGAACTTATTATAGATAAAATTGTAAGCTCTATTTTTGTCTCTGTGGCTGAAAATGAGAGGGTGGCCAAGGTGGATGGTATTAGGAAGGAGGTCATTGACTGGGAAATATTCCTAATTTGATTCCTTGTATTGTTGTCAACCTTGTAGATAAAAAGGATGGAGGATTTGGTGAGATTTGGTGTCTAGCCAGAGGAATAGCAGAAGTCATTTAGGATATTATTGATAGTGTTGGCTTCATGGATATTGTCCTCTCCACAAAGAATGAGGTCATCAGCAAATAGCAGGGAGTGGATGGGAGGACATTGGGGACCTAAGGTGATGCCCTGAAGATTAGCAGAACACATGGCTTCATTTAAAGCAATAGAGAGTTCATTAATAGCTACTACAAAGAGGAAAGGAGATAGGGGGCAGCCTTGACGAATACCTCGTTGTGGATAGAAGTAGGTTGTGGGATCACCATTGACAAGTACCGCCATGGATGGTGTAGTGAAGCAAGCTCGTAGCAGTGTAATGAAATGATGATGCAGACCAAATCGCTGTAGTGCTTGTGTTAGGAAGTCACATTTCAATCTGTCAAAAGCTTTTGCCAAATCTATTTTAAGAAGAAAAGTCTTGCCTTTCCAACTTTTGAGGCCAAAAAAGTGAACAATTTCCTGCGTAATAATAATGTTTAAAGAGATGTGTTTGTTCTTAATGAAAGCAGATTGACCCTGGTCAATGTAATTAGGAAGGTGAGGTTTCAGTCTGTCAGCCAGAGATTTAGCAATAAGCCTGTAAATAACATTGCATAAGCTAATAGGTCTAAAATCCTGCAGGACAACAGGCTTCATCTTTTTGGGAATCAAGGTAATGTAAGTCTGGTTAAGTTCCTGAGGAAGAGTAGCTGTGGTATAGAAATTAGTTACCAATTTGTAGACATCCTGGGAAACCCAAGGCCATGCTGATTTGTAGAAGCCAACATTAAGACCATCAGGACCCGGCGAGGCATTACTGCGCATACTTTTGATGATCATGTGTAGCTCCTGTAAAGTTGGATTAGAGTTAGTGAAAAGATGGGTACCTTGTTCTCTGTTCTGAGATGGTTGAGTGGGAGTGTCTGTATGGTGTTGTTGGTGATTGTCTTGCTGTTGCTGCAATTGAGGAGATGTATTTGTGATTACCTGCAGAGACATAGTCTGAGAAGAATTATCAGTATTTTGATTGCTGGCAAAGATGTCCTAGAAATATGTGAGAATAGTGGATGCCAGTTGGTCAGGAGTAGTTGATTCAGTGCCATCCGTGTTATGAAGGTAAGCGATGGTATTTTTCCTATTGCGCTTGACAATTGCCTGGTGAAAGTAGGCAGTATTCCTATCTCCAAATTTGGTCCAGTTCTTCTTAGCCCTCTGTAGGTGGAACTCTTCATTCTTGTTGAGGATATCATTGTGCTGGTTGGCTAACTGTTTTTGTAGGCCAAAGTCCTGTTGCTAGGTAGGGAGGGATTGTTGGTGAAGGATGAGGCTTTCAATGGAGCTAAGCTAGGTAGATAGATTAGGCTTAGATTTTCTCCATTTTTTGAGGTTAGTGGCTAAGAATTTGGTTTTCTGGTGAAAAGGACGATTGGTAGATCTTACCCAACTTTGCTCAGCCACATCTTTATAATCCTGCTCCCTAATCCACCAATTTTCAAAACGAAAAATTTTGTTAGTGCGAGGATGATTAGAATGGAGCATAGTAAGAATTGGAGCATGGTCGCTTTGTAGCATAGGAAGATGATAGATCGTCGTCCGCGGGTAAGCGGTACACCATTCCACATTCGCCAAACAACGATCAAGCCTCTAGAAGGTAGGGGTAGTAGAGAAATGCTTGTTCGACCAAGTGTACGCCGGTCCACTGTAACCCAAGTCTAGAAAGCCACACTGCTTGACATAGTCACAAAACATATTAATACGATAAACATTAGCATTACCCGGTCCACATTTCTCACTAGCATACGTAAGTTTATTCATATCACCCATAGCTAATATAGGGAGGGTGTTGTGATTTACAACAAAATTGAGCACCTTGGACCATATGATAGAAGTATTACGATGATGTGGATCACCATAGATACAGATCAAACCAAATTGTTGAGAAGTAAGATTATTAGCACATAAAGCAAAAAATATAGTGGTGACTATGATCTACAATAGTGGCAGCAACATTATTAGTCCAAAACAACCAAAGACCCCCTGATTGACCCTGAGCTGGGACTACGAAAGCATCGAAAACGTTAAAATGATTAACGATAGAAGAGCATTTGATAGTAGAATTTCTAGTTTCAGAAACAAAACATATCTGAGACTTTGTGGACGTCAAAAGGCGAGCAAGGTGCTGCATTGTAGAGCTGCGTAGGGATCCGCCTGATCCCTGAAAGTTCCACGCCAGTAGGTTCATGGTGTCATGTGGCGTCCGAGAGGCTGGCGTCGTACCTTGATCAGGATTGTGCTCATGTTGGCGAAGAGGAGGTTGTTGCTCCGTAGGCGAGCTTCCATCAGCAGCAGGGGCAAGTATGTTGGCTGGGAGATTGGGAACACGGTCGTGATTACCACTGTCCGTACCCAAGCTCCCGAGACGAAAGTCAAGGTGCTCGTTATGCTGAAGTGGATCCAAGTCATCTTGGATTTGAGAAGGCGGCGGATCAGGTGGTGGCTCCTCCATGAGAGGGGTGACTGATGTGGAGGCACGATGATTTTGTAGGGTGGGAATGGGCAGAAGGAATCGAACAAGAGAGGAGAAGCGATTGGAGCTTGGGATCTCATCAACAGGGTAGAGCATGTGGATGCCGGGGGAGCGAAACGAGGCTACAGCGGTGGGGCAAGGAGGGGCGAGGTGAGGGAGGCCACGGACGGGATGGATGCAGACGACCAAGGTCGGAACCGATGCAGGCGCAAAGGTGGACGAGTGCAGCGATGGGGTGGTGCTGATCTGAGCACGCAACACACCGGCAGCGAAGGCAGGTGCTCTGGCGGCGGGGGAGCAGTCGACGCCGCCGACGGGGGGAGCTGTTGACGCCGCCGCGCTCAAGGTATGGCGAGTGGAGGATCCCACCAAGAGTTCATCAGATGGGGCGAAAAAAATATGGATCGGGATCAGCACAGCACGGAGGAAAAGGATCTGGAAGGATTATCGCTGATTAAGGTGGGGAAGAATACGGATCGAGGTGGATTAGGGAGGAAGGAAGGAGAACACGGCAAGTCGCCTCTCTACTACTCAGAGTCATGGTCCAGCACTTGAAACGGCATCGAGCAAGTCTGTGGGCGTCTGCGTTGTGTACTTCTAAAAAAAATAAATCCATTCAGTTCCTCCCGATCGCGAGCCACGCGACGGTCCTCCTCCCGATCGCGAGCCGCACGACCGCGCTCCTCTCGATCGCGTGGCGCTGCAGCGATCGCCTGACGCGTCGTCTTCCTCGCGACCCACCTCAGCGAACCATCAAGACGCGGACGATCAGGCAGAGTTCCTTGACGATCGGGCGACGGTCCTCGGCGATCAGGCGGCGTATGTGCACGAGTTCGTTAGGCTCCTCGATTCAGTTCATGCGATGGTCTTTTTATTTCCTGATAATAGCAGTGCGTCCTCTATATTTAATTCGTCAGGCTCGAATTTAGTTCATGAGTTCATCGATTCATGCCAGGCTCCTCCATTTAGTTCATGTCATGGTCAATGATGTGTTTTTATTTCCTGATAATAGCAGTGCATCCTCTATATTTAATTCGTCAGGCTTTGATTCAGTTCATGCGTTCATCGATTCAGTTCAGGCAAACGAACGAGGGGTTATTTTTTAGCGTGCTATAATCAGCGATAAGTAAGCAATGCCCTAGAAACAAATTTAATGAGAGGGGGTTTCTACTAATATCACAGAGGCCAAGGCCCGTAAACAATTTATTTGAGACCCAAATTAAGTTTAGGCCTCGTAACGACATACTTTGAAAGTTTATGGACCGGGGTGACATCCCACGAAAAGTTTAAAGACCGGGTTTGTATTTTACTCCATAGTTTAATGTTGTCGATGCTTTGTTTACCTTATCCAAATCTAATGCTAAGCCGCCGGGTTGACTTCACTCACCCTCAAAAGACTTATTACTTACAATGAATGGCTTAGACGATGGCAATGACAAGGTTGCCAGCGTGGGAGTCAAATTCATTGTTAGGTTAGTTTATGACCGCAAAGGTGCTCGTGAGCACCCCTATGGGGATATTGACTCCATGTCATCAGCCTCACGGGCGATGGCCACAGAGAGCAATTCAAGCATCCAATTTGATGGACCAAGGATTGATGGTGCTGAATTTGTAGACTATGGTGATTCAGATGTTTTTTTTGGTCCTATTCCAGAATGTTGGGTTTTGCAGCAATGTTGAAGATAGAAGGGTTGGTCAGCACATTTGGTGTAAGAACTATACTCTAGAGCTATATGTTCGTCTAGATGATCGGTAAAACTTGAACAGAATATTATTGTTTCATCCTTGTTTCACATTTTCATATGTATTTTAGGATGCATTATGTCAAATTTTAATTCTAATATAATTCCCTCATCAGAAAAAGCCTGTCTCTATCCTAGTACAAAAATCAAAGATGAAGTTTCAAAACAAGATAGAATTCAAATTTCGAGGTACCAGTGCTAGTTTATAAGAGCATCTCCAACAGTTTGCCATTGAGCTTGCTATCCTTCAAAATTTAGCAAAATCAAGAAAACCCACTCTCCAACAGTTTACCAATTCAACTTGCTATTTTTATCAACTTACCAAACATCGTAGCCGCGCGCGCATATATACGCGCGCGTATCGGCCTTGCCATCGCAATCCCGCTTCCTTCCCGCGCGCGTGTGGACAACTCCGCGGCTTCCTTCCCGCGCCCGCCGCCCCGGTGTCCTCCTCGCGATCGGTTGGTCCGTGGCACGAACGCAGCTGCAGGCACCACCGCGATCCCCGTCCACCGCCGCGATCTTTCCGTGGTCCGTGGTCCGTGACGACCACGGCGATCAGGTATCGTAGTTCATCTTCCCCTGTCGATCGATCTCCATGCCTTCTAGATTGGCAAGGCGTGGAAGCGTGGATACCGGCTCTACGGCCCACAAAGTCTAGCCTCGTCGTCGCCACGGCCAACAACCTCCGATTCAATCTCTACGACGATCGGCTGCGCAGCCGCAGCAGCAGCAGAAGAAGAAGATAACCTCTGTCCGACGGGTTTTTTGTGCGCCATGGATACCGTGTTTATTCAGCCAAAGCATTGTCGAAGTAGTGTTTATTGTATGCATCAGTACTTGAGAAATTTGAGTTTAATAGTTGGACGTGCATGCTCCTGTTTGCATTGCACTGTGCAGATTCATGTCAGCCTGAACTGCTGCTCTTTGTACTCAGCTAGATGGGACAGCAAAGATCCTGTCTGTTTGATTTATTCCTTCTGAAATCGACGTTGCAGCAAATATGGTGCAGGCGATGGTGGCGGACATTGACTTCCCTTCGTTGCTGCTGTTGGCGTTGGACAGCGGCAGGCAGATCATGAGACACAGCCCGTCAGTAGCTGCTCCTGCTGCCGTGGTCTGGCCTGAACATTCCCTGGTCGACAGGTTGTGAGGTTCTGTGTATGCTCCACCGAATGGGACACGGAAGATGATCCTGCTGAAATCCAATCCTGACGCCGTTGTTTAGCCTGAAACCGGATGGACAGCAAAGATTTGCTCCTATCGCGAGGGCCGGGTCGGTTGATTCTGTTGGTACTTTGTGGGCCTAATTTATAATTTAGCAAGTCTAAATGGCAAACTCTTGGAGAGAGTACAAATTTTGACTTGGTAAATATTTTAGTAACTTGTCAAAATACAAGATTTACCAAGTGAATTTTAGAAAACTGGTGGAGATACTATCCCAAAGGAGGGTGCATGGGTGGGGGATGCTTTTGCGGCTATTATGGATTTTGAATGATGTTTTATTCATATCGGTTTTACTTACTGTTTCACGGACGAGTGTTTTTTAAAAGTAGCCATCTGACACAAGAAAAAAAATCGTTAGATGTCTCGTTTTTCTATCTGACATAAGAAAAAAATTCGTTAGATGTCTCGTTTTTCTATGAAACAATTTCAATAATATTATTCTTTTAAATGTATAGAAAACGCCAGTGTCAAACTAAATATACTACTCCCACATGCATGAGTTTATTTTTATTAAACTCCTACATGCAACAGTTAGTCACGCTTGTGTGTTTTATTTACTTTATCCTAACTGCTAAGCACTAAAGCACACTCTACCTGCCTATATGATCCTTGCTCCTTGTTCCCGGTCAAAGTAGATTGACCCGTGCTGGATTGTATACACCAGACAATCTAGTGCTTTACACCGTCAGAACCGGACTGTCCGCTGTGTGCTTCTCAGGTCAAGTTTAAGGTTTAGGGTTTAGTGTCTCCAGGGCCGTCCCTTCGCATGCGCAGAAGTGAGCGACCGCACACGGCCTCCGATTTGTATAGGCCTCCAATTATGTACGTACGTATACTACATATAGTTAACTATTTGGAGGCCTATAGCAACAACAGCGGTTTAGCCCAGCACTCACATGAACGGTGAAGCCCAATAAACAATGATGTTTTAGCCGGCCGTCGACGGACTGTCTGTTTTCCATCGCAACACAGCAGATCGCAAACCTGTTCGACTTCCTATCGCCGACGCCGGATACGTGATAACCCTGAAGCCCTATCAGTCGCCGCCCACAAGAGCTTCCGAGCGGTGAGCATGAGCCGTGACGACTCTCGACTAACGGCAACAGCGTAACGTGCTCATGCCGAAGGCCCTCAAGGTATTATTAATTATTCTTTTTTAATTCATCTGCAATCACAACGCAAATGCAAATGCTAAATTTTGTTGTTATAATCTTTTCATCTAGCAAATAGAGAAATTGTCCAATCTCAGAAAGGATATATGGATAGGTTTGTTACGAAACAGTCACAGGTGTATTTAGTCTTTTTTTTTTTAGGTTTATAGGCCTCATTTTTTATACCATACAAGGCCTCGAATTTTCGCGGAATGGCCCTGGTGTCTCTCAAAGATGTTGGTAAAGAAGGATGTACGTACTGTTTGCATAGGTATATTCAAAAGGACACATGTCTTTGAATTCTCTAGTCTAAAATTCTGTGGCTAAAGTTTACGTATGGATGCCTTGATTAGCTAGGGTGAGTGTGGGTGCATATACATAGCATGAATAAGACAAGGCCACACCACCCTTTTTCGGAGGGATATTGAACGGTAATGGGGTGAGAAATGGAAAATTATATACGTACATGAGAGGATCAGACTAATAATAACAAATGTTAAATGCACCCTGTTTTTAAGATGATAGGCAACGTATAAAGTGCAAACCAATCTCTCTATCCAAACCATGCAAACCAACTACGAGGAGAGGTGGGAGGGGAGTTTGCAAAAGTATAATTTTGCATTTAACCACCTGCTGCTAATTACACTTCTGTAAATCCCCCTTCCCACCTCTGCTCAAGATGATATCACGATCAAATTATGAGAAGATACTCTCCCAAGCCATAAATAAATGGCATTACAAAGTTTCTAATGTCAATTGTTCTTATTTTGACTACCACCATTTCTTTGAATATATCTTTAAAGATTTTGTTGTGATACACCCAAATCACTATGAGCTTTTCATTTAGTTGGATCGAATGGTTATAATCATCTTTTACTTCCTATATAAGAGGTAATAGGTGAAATATATATTTAATTCAAAATTAGAAAATAATAGGAGAAATAAGGAATTAAGGTTTTAGATATACATAGATATTTTTACATCTAATTTGATGCATGCTCTTAATCTATTGAATCTGCTAAATCTTTTTGTTTTTGTACCGTGGATACGACATATATTTTAGCTAGTATACTAGTAAGTATAAGGGCAAATGTTCGGTGCTCTTCTGTACAATCTATGAAAACCCTAAAAATAGAGTAAAATAATGTGTACCATTTACTTGATGCGTAAATGGTTCTTTAAAATAGTTATTACTTGATGTGTAAATGGTTCTTTAAAATATTGTTTCAAATTAAGTAATCAGCGCAAAAGGTTACTTGATGTGTAACATGCATCAAGTAATCTTGTAACGAAAATGAAGTAGAATGTTGTTTATCAGTTAGCAAACGAGACACATCTTAATCTTAATAGTACGAAATCCGCGCCATAGACTATGGCTTGTTATTTAGCCACGTCGCGGCCTCTAATTGAGCCACGTCTGTTCTCTTGCAGTCTTGCTGGGTTTCCACAAGCCGCCAGAATAGGCTATTCTAGAACCCTCCTATCTACCTGCCGCCCCTCTCACCATGCAGGCCCTCCGCCGCTCACACTCCTGCTCCCTTCCGTCTGCCTCGCACCACCGCTCCCCTGTCGTGAGGGTCTTTCTCCGCCTGCCACGGCGCCAGCGCCTCCCTCCACTAGGACCTTCCTCGCGTGCGCTGCAATCGCATCCGTCCGCTAGAGAACATCCCCCAGACCGTCCTTTCGGCTACTCCAATCGCCAGAGCTGGAGGACATCCCGAACGCACTCGCCAGCCTCCTGTTGGCCACCCGTGCGCATCATGGACATGCTCCATCAACCATCAAACCATCAACGACTCCTGCGGTCCTACCTTTGTAGCGTCTCCCAGAGGCCAGATTCATGGCCGCATGGTTTACCAGGCCCACAGAAGAGATGATGGTGGTCACTGTGGCCGCCATGACTGCGGGCGAGAAGCGGATCAGACGTCGCCTCATGCCCTTCTTGCTTGGCGAGACCGGAGTCTAGGTGCGGCCAGCTTGGGCATAGCTGTGCATCGAGCACTGGGTGCGGCCAGGCGTCCAGGCTGCGGAAGCCGCAGGGCGTGCGAGCACGCGGGCAAAGCCCGACGAGCCGGAGCAGCAGGCAACGTCGACGGCGCGGAGCGTGGCTACGCAGCGCGTAGCTAGGCGGACGCGGCAATAGTCCGATGCAGGGGCGCCAGAGTTAGTCACCGTTGATACCGCCGTCGCCACTTGCCAGGGAACTGCTCGCCGGCACCGACCGCCCAATCAAGAAGTCCACGTACGGGATCTTCCAGGGAGTTGTAGTGCGCTAAACGCGTCCGGCCAGAACTAGAGCCACGTCGAGCGCGCGGCCACAATGGCCGCAATGCACGATCACCGTGAGTGGACGTTGTGCGGCAAACGGTGGTGCTGGTGCTGTGGTGCAGGGGCACTGCGAGACCATTTGGCCCAGTATGTGCACCATGTTAGCAACGCGCTAGAGTGGCTCCTTCCTTCCCCTGCATTAGTTGATAATTCCCGTTTGCCGGCAATCGTTTTCGAGAATTTTTTGAGTTTTTCTCGTAAACGGAAACGGCGGCAGTAACCAATAAAATAAAAACGAGATCGGTAGAAAAATCCGATAACGAAAATGAAAACGACTTGTCCCTACTCCGATCGTTTTCGACGAATACCGTATTTAGCCGGTAATTACCGTCGAGAATTACCGACATAGCAAGCCCAGGAGCCATCTTGGCATTCCGCACTCCGCTCAGTCCGCTGAACACCCCAGGCCGGCAGGCCCATTGGCCAAAAGCCCGCTGCTCATGTCTTCACCCTCGTTCCCCTCAATCAAAAAATAAAAATAAAGAAAAAAACGCCTTCACCCTAGTCCCTGGCGACTTCGAGAGTCACGACTCGCTGTATTGTAGCGTACACCGATGTTTCTGATCCATATACTACAGCAAGCAGCACCGGAGCACTGATTCATTTTTCTGTGAACTTTATAGTTATATAGCAATAGCTGTGTAAGTGTAGGTACGTACCGTAGGCTTTATTATAAATTTATTTGTATATGCGTATATTACCGATGCACTATTTCACCGTGTACATTTATTTATATATATTATACATTGCCATTGGCATGTCTGCTTCTTCTGCAACACTTTCATCTGAGAGAATTTTATTGTATTTTTTAGATATCGCTTTCATCATTTTCGATCGTCATTGATGCACTTTCGATCGAATAAATTCATTTTCGAAACTACCAGAATATCGACACCGTTCTCGTTACCGACAATATCGTATCGATTTCGTTTTGAGAAAATAATATAAAACTAAAAATGATTTGACCTCCTACCGATCGTTTCCGACCGTTTTCAGCCCTAATTAATATACTTTAGTATTTAGGGTGTGTTTGGTTGGGTTTTTGGCTGTGGCTTTTGGTCCTAAAAGCCAAAAGCCCAACCAAAGGGTCCAAAAGCTACAGCTGCTTTTACCCAAAGCCAGCTTTTACCATAGTGCAAACTCAAAAGCACCTCTCCCCCTGCTTTTACTGGCTTTTGGGGTGGAAAAAGACCCACTACCCCTGGTTATTGTAACACCCTCGGTGTTAAGCATGCATTAGCACCTGCATTCATTAGCATAAGCATCATTATGCATGATATTAATGAATGGGTTAGTTGTCATTTTATGTGTGATGCTTGATTCGTTCGAATTATGTTTGAAAAGCATATGAATGTGATGAAGTGACTCAAGTGATTGATGGATGTTCACTAAAATAATTTAGACATGCTTAGGACATAAAATGAACCTACGTTTATGTTTATAACTTTGGTTAATTAGGCTTGCATGGCTTATCTCACTAAAATTCATTTATAGAGTGATTTTGTTTGACTAATTAAAATTTGGTAGTTAGAGTGTTTGCATGTTGGTGTACCCTAAACAAGTTTTATAGAGAATTTTATAAGGAACAAAAGTTATTTTGGTCACTTTTCATGAAAAGGTGTGGAACATGCTCAAAAATATGGAGAAAGCCCGAATTTAGGGCTGTTTTCTAATTTTTGAATTTCAAAGCCTTTTTCTTTTAGACTTTTGTATTTCAAAATTTATGCAGAATTTGATCAAACTTATTAAAGATGAAATGTTCTACTCATCAAAATCTACATTTTCTCTTTTATGAGTTTTGTCTAATTCGGATATTCTAAAAGTTATTCTAAAAGAGGGCTCTTTTATATATATAAAAAAAAGCTATCGATCGATCGGACCGGCCGGCCACCGCCCACGGCCGCCCGTCCGCGCACGCCGCGTGGCGGCCGGCGACCGGCAGGCCGGGGCGGCAGCCCGTCAGGTCGACCGGTTAACCTCACCCCTCTCCTCTTCTTCTCCACTTCTTCCCCTCCATTTCCTCGCACACAGAGCAGCACGCACACGTGCAGTGCACAGCCGCCGCCACCGCCGAGCTCCGTGCCGCCCCCTCCGCCGCGCGCTTTTTCCCCAAAATCCACCCACGAGCTCGCCTCGAGGTCCTCTACCTTTCTCACCCTTCAATTTATCGAATTGCATCGAGGAACGGCCGAATTTCGGAGCTTGCCGCCATGGCCATGGCCGTCGCCGAGTTCGAGCTCGCGTTCCCGTCGATTCGGCCGCCATTTTTTTTCTTTTTCTTACTCAATAGATGCTCCAAGACCTCCTCTAGCTTTTCCCCCACTCAATTTGGCCGGAGAACCGCCGTGGAGGCCGGCCCCATCGCGCCATGCGCGCACGGTTACTGTTCACCAGCTCAGGGACCTCATTCGAGAATTTGATAAAGTTCGGGGCCTTTCTGCAAAGTGGTTTTCGTATTTTTGATTTTCAGATTTCGGTGATAGCTCGTAAAATTCATAACTTACTCATTTTTAGTCCAAATCGAGTGGTTCAACTTGCAGTATTTTTCTTATGAGCAGATCTACGTGATAAAAATATGATATGTGATATTTGTGATACTTTTATATATAGATTTATTTATCTCTATTAATTGCTTATATTTTAGAAAATGCATAACTAATTCCCTGTTGTCAGAAAAATGTGAAACCAAGTTTGTTAGTCTTCTTATGCCTTGCTCTATCAGAGAAAAGTATTTGATAGCTTTGTTCTATGTAAAAATATAAACTTGTAGTTCAAGTGTGCTTTTAGCACTATTCTTGAGAAAAATCATAAATGTATGTTATCGGTTTAATTTGGGGTTGATAATTTTTGTAGGCTCTTTATATGTCATAAGGTAGCTCTTGATGTGATAATATATGAGGTTTGGTATATTTTATAGTACAAAGTATTTTTAGGTCCCCTGTTTTGTGCTGCCTTGTGATTTTTGTGTAGAAGGATAGGCTTATCCAATTGAGGTGAAATTTGGATGGCAGCCTTTAATTGATATGTTGTATCCTTTGTAATTTTTGTAGAATTTTCTGGATAGTACAAACACATGACACAGTTCTGTCCTTAATTCCTTAGGTGTTAAATAATGCTTTGGGTTATCATTTCATGTTAGTTAATGTGTTTTTCTATGCTCTCGCTAAGTGTATAATCTATTGGTGTGATTAATATGGTTTAGTAATGAAATTATCTATGCAGCATCTAATCGTTAGGGTATGTATATTCATGTTGCTCCTAGGTGCGATTGCATGCCTTGCTCGATGATGATTAGTCGTATGAAATAGGGATATGCACCTACTCGGTAAACTAAAGTAATATGTTTTGATCCATCATATGCAGCATGTTCATTCATGGAGAGCATACATGATCATCATCATATTCCATATTCATTCCGCATGCATTCGTTGTATTTATATACGCATATGCATCATACAGGATCGCATGCGAGAACCCTGTCATGAAGCCAAGAAGCCAAAAGGACGACTTGTTGGAAGTTCCCGCACAGGAGGTGATCGGGAATAAGGAGAAGAACAAGAAGTTATCCAAGTACCGAAGAATCAACATCGCTTTTCTGAGGAAGGCAAGCCCCGGAGCATTCTCCCTGTGGTTTGCAAAATATCTAACTTGAGTCCTTTACTTGTTTGATGCATTAAGTTATAGGCGTTGTTTTATACCGTTGCTGCATTACTTATCTTCCTTGCCACTGTTATACTTTAACCCTGTTAGGTTCAGGTACGATTATTTGCTTAGCCCTGCTTAACTAGATCGGTAGAAGTCAGGTGATTTCCTGTCATCCGCGAGTTATAGGTGGTGACTCGGAATGGTTGAATACATTGTTATCTTGGATAACCATGTGGAGATAATAAATCGAGACCGGGCGGGATTGGTGTTGAGACTGAACTGGAGGTTTGGTGTGGTTATCCCGTCTGTGTCGAACTAGGACCCTGTCCGTTGTACGTCCTCAAGTCATATTGAATTTATGCATCACATTTAGCTGGAAGGATAAGTCGTTCCGACCGCGAAGCCTAATTTTGATTTGGGCCGGGAGTCGACCTGCTGTACGCATTGCATTGGTGAAGATGGGGGACCATGGGTTACGCGGTTGTAAGGCCTGGATATAGCATGGTGCGCCCTGCTGGCCGCCGGACGGTGCCCAGATGCGATGGTACCTGTTGATCTCGTGCTTTTCCCAAATTGGATGTCGGTGACCTGTAGCTCACCGTGGCTGGTGAGTGTGGTTTGTGTGAGGAATACCCGCCAGCTGGTTAGTAATCGATTATAATCGCCATCGTTCCTGGACAGTGAACACTTGACTTGAGCAGCGGCATCGTAGTAAGAACTTGAGCAAGAGATGAGATGGTTGAGCTGTTGAGTTTGAAAGATACTCAACCGGAATTGGTTACTTTCTATGAATAATTATTACCATGCTTGTTTAGTACAGGTGCTAATATAGCATGATAAGGTTAATCAGATTAAAATACATTGCTAGAAGGTTCTTATTAATTATTCCTTAATGCAAGCTTTTCCGCAATTAAATGAGTCAGCTATCCTACTTATAAAGCCTTGCATACTCCTTGGAGTCAATTTATTTTTGGTTTATGACGGGTAAGTCTAGCTGAGTACATTCTCGTACTCAGGGTTTATTCCCACTTGTTGCAGGTATTCATCTAGGTTGCTGTGGCTGCAAGATGGGTTTGTATCCCACTACGGGAATCAATCAGACATTGGGCATGGTCATTCTTATATCTTATCTCAGATGCTTTTGTTGGATTTGACTTCGAGCTGGCACCGTATTTAAAATGTGAGTGTGAGTGTTGTTAAAGTAAATTGCTTCCGCTTTTTCTTTATTAAAAGGTGTTGTAATATTTTATATAAACTCCGATGTATTTAAGCTATTGGCAAACTTATGTAATTTGTGAACGGTGACCGCTGGACTTATTACGGTCTTGGCTGTATTGGAAAATGTTTGAAATCCTTCGAGATTGTTGAATGACTACCGGGTTTATTAGGTCTTAATCATGTAAGTTTGCTGGTTAATAGCGAATTATGTGCTTAAGCTCTAATAAATTGGTCGGTTCTGTTACAGCTGGCATCGGAGCAAGGTTCAGCGCATTACTATTCATAAGTATTTAAAACAAAAGAGTTTTTGGTTTACGAAAAGTAATTGCCAACTTATAGCTATATATAGGTTTTAAATCTATGGTTTAAAAACTAAGAGTGTGCCAGTGGTCATATCCTTTATGCCCAGTAGGAAATCAGGTGGCTTAACTAAATGCTAACTTGGGGGTATGCATCATATTTGTTATTTTGCCGTTGCCCATACAATGGCGGATTCGTATGGGTGCCATTCGTTGAATGGTAATGAATGGATCAATTTGCCTCTACGCCCTGGTAAGTGTGAGTTGTGAGAGCATGATTGGATGCAATGCCAGTCTAGGGGAGTGCTTAATGGTGCTGGATTATTTACATGTTTCACACATGTTTATATGAAGGTACCCCATGTTGGGACCGTCTTCTGGCGGTGTCGTCTTCTGCGCGACTTGTTGGGGGTAGTAAGTAATCGGTGTTTTCACCTTGTTCGGAAGGTGCATAAATTTTTACGTCGAATTGCATTCATATGGGATATGGGCTGAAATGAATTTTCTGCAGGTACACTAACAAAGCAAACGTGTAGAACGATTTAATTGCGTAATGAGAGTATGATATATGCCACCGCATAGCACGTTAGATTTATTAGTTCGTGAGGACGAGTAGAACGTGCATGCATCATGTCGCATGTTCGTCTCATGTTATTGCATTGTCTCTCTCCTTAATAATTGCCTCTCTTTTTGATAAAAACCACCAACTCATTATCCGCTTTCAAGAGAGTCGCAGCTCTGTTTAGATGGTTCGTATGTAGTGCATTGCTCACAAGTCCACAGGCAGTTCCACGTCGCCAGCTTATCACCAGAGAGCCACATGATTCGAAGAAGTTCCAGAAGAAAGTTTGGCATGCCTTCACTTTTATGGAGGGTTTTGCACTCTATGTTATACCTAGAGGATAGAGAACCTCACCATTAATGGAGCAACCAACAGGAGATTGAGAACCGAGGTTTGGTCATAGTTGGTTAGTTATGATCCAGTAAGAGAAGAGCATGAGCCTGTCTGGTGTGACAATTTTTTTTATGGCACAAGTTTTGAGACCATGGGAAATTGCCAATGAGGCAGCTTTCAAAGATCTGAGAGACCTCCTGAAGCAGTTTCTAGAAGAGGTTGCTCGTGCTACTGCTGGTGTGTTTCTGAAGGGTTACCCATACCTCTCGGTGTGACGTCAGCTTAACGAAACTACGCTAGTGTGAGTTTGAAGCGTAGCAACGGTCCAGCCCTAGATATGTTCGTCTTGATGATGACTTACTCCTGCATGGAGGGCATGGTTAACGATATGGACATCGCTCTTTAGTGTGCTTCAGTTTGGAGGCATGAGATGTGAAAGGAGTTGGATTCACAATTGAAGCAAACAGTGGAGCAGCTTGTAGGTGACAATTGCTGGGGATCAAGCTGTTCAAAGAAAGGCAGTGTCTACGTAGAACATCCTTGGTTTGCAGAGCCAGATTGGAGGGTTGATTACTATGGTTAACCCACAAGCAGCAAGTGTGTAACATAATGCTGCAATAGAGGGATGAATATTGGGATGTTGAAGTCAATCTTAGGGACAATTGTTGTTAGATGGAGCTTGAAGTTGTTCCTGCTAATGATGATATGAAGATCGGTGCAAATCAGTAGGAGGTGCCTACTATAGTAGTTCAGATAGACGCAACAAGGATGATAATGTCTCTAGTGCCAACAACGACCTCGAGGAGTTGTTAGTAGATGTATCTCTCGTCGATGTAGCTTCTGTAGTCGCTTTGCGTATGGCGTGTAATCGTAGGAAATCGCTTACCCTGTGTATTGTTGGTGCTGTACTTTTCTTGTATGGGCTATCCTTGTAGTCCATACCGTTAAATCTTTTATGACCGTAATCTTGAATTTCTTTTCAGGATTATTCATGTTTGGTATTTTCCTTAAATCATCACTCATTCCTTTCCTGATCTTTGAAGGGTTTGTTGACCTTGCTTCTATAATGTCACTTTGCTGGTTTAATTTCCAAATGACTTATATTTGGTGGACTTGTCGCACGTCGTATGCAAGATCGAGAGTTATGAAGCTTTTATGACGAACGAGAATGTTGTCATGACTTAGAGGATGTTTGACCTTCGTCCTTGCAAATGCGTGTTTCCTCTTTTGAGTCTCTGATGACATGCCAGCGTTGACCCCTTGTTGTCGCATGTCTAGACCAACATTAAGTGAATCCTATTGCTAATTGTTCCTCTGTGAACGGCATGACGCTAGTTGATGCCATGCTTGTTCCAGAAATAACCCTTGATATATTCAATTTTTGGAACCCGCCATAATTCCTTTAACCCGTCTTGTGCAATCACGTTTCTTTGTGCAAGATATCTATGGTGTTGGACATTCTATTTTGGCCATAGCTGGGGTAATTTCGTTTCGATTAACAAATTATAGTGCCGCGATGGAAGCTAGAGCCTTCCCTATGGACACATATGGTTGGATTCTTAGCGGCCACGCTGGTATTGAAATTATTGATCGTAACTCGTTATCTCAACTATACCAACATCTTGAATTCATCATCTAACTTTTTCCTTGAATGTGTGAATTCTATCCTTCCATGAGATGGACCACCTGTATCCAATAGCGCTTTAGAAGTTTGTCACTTTTGCTAGTTGACCGTTGGAATAGTTTATCGGTATGGCTCGAGCGTATAATCGGATGTCGTTGGTAGCTTAACACCGTGTCAGAAGCGTTTGGTTGTTGTTTTGTTGGCCCTTGAACTAACAACTGACTTTGCCCTTGCCTCGTTCCTGTAATAACCAGTCCTCTCAATAGTCATGGTCTTGGGAAGTAGTTGCATCGAGTAGGAGACGTATCCATGTAAATGAAGCACTATGATTTCCTCCTTGTCCTTTCATTGTTATCTCGTAACCTTGTGACTCTCATTGTTGGTACCGCTCCTGTCTTGTGCGTGATGCCTAGTCATGCGGGAACCCTCTATTTCATGTGAATTTTCGTCTTGATCGTAAGATCAGTAATGGCGTCTTGATGAACAATTAATGGTGCCGCGACGAAACCGAGAACACCCTGTGGGTGCACACACATGGTCGTGTTACTCGGCACGCGTGGGTATCATGGTTGTTAGTCTTGACCTATTATAGAGATTACCTTGAGATGTTATTTTGCATGAACTCTTCCTTGGTTATTTTTTATACCCTTTCAGTATATCCTTATCGGACCTTTGTAATGAAGCTTTCTTCTAAAGTTGCAAAGAAGATGATCCTTGAAGAGCAGGTCACCGACATAAATATTAATGGACTACAAGAGCTGGTAGATCGATGACTCTACTAACTATTTCCTTGAGTAGTGCTACTTTCTGTTGGATTGGCGTCATCCCTATTGGAGCAAAAAGGGGACACGTGACATTCAAGTTGGACAAGTCATCAGATGGAGGAGGATCAAGGGAAATCTATGTTTTTCATCGGCTATCCCTAATGTTCATGATCCTCTGTGTTGTGCTAAATCTTTTTATGTATAGTGATCATTCAAAATAGTTAGCCCTGTAAGGTGTGATTCCTTTTGGTTGACTTCATGAATGGTCATCTATATTGGCAAACAACTCCAATTGTTGGCTGCAAAAGCTGAAGCCTTGGATCTTTTAGCGTTGAGAGATAAATGAGTAGTCACCTCTAAAAAGACTATATGAAGTGGCTCAAACCTTATTGGAATGGCATCAAACTTTATGGACCACTCCTTCCTTTTGAGTACTTCATTATGTATAGTTGGCTGGAGGCTGGTAATGTGAAGTGTCATGTGCGAATAGTTTGTCCATGATTGTTGCTAAGATTCCAAAACAGAGCAGTTTTGGTACATGCATTGTTTGAGCACCCCAGGAGAAATCCGTTTGAGCTGAAGTTGGTCGGTAATCATAGAACTTATGGACATATATGTATCCACCAAATTTTAGTATAATGGAGTTTCCGTTTGAGAATAAAGAGTAGTTTCTGAGGGACAAAATCTGCATTATTTATATCGTTCCTCATGTTGAATGGCTACGAATGTACCAGTGTAAAGGTGGATGAGCGTGATATACTCTGTTGCTGATGTATCCTTTGATGTTGAAGAAGAGACTCCTTACTCCCACGAGGCATTATAAAAGCTATTTGGATCTGCCATGTTGCTTGCCGACCAGATTGGATCTTCCATGTTTCCTACCAACCAGATTTAGTGCAGATGGGTCAGAGCATCAACAGCCTGCATGAAGCTCAAGTTTTCATAATAAACTGTACCATTCTACAAAGTTTCATGAAGCAAGGTGCACATGGTGTGAAAGCTTATCCAGTTAGCTTTCAAACGCATCTAGTCGCACGTCATTTGAAGTTTCCTAGAAGGAGTTATTGTCAAAACATTGAAGGCTATGTAGAGTAAATAGCCACGTGGAATCGGCACTGGAGTCATTTTGAGGAGATCCACTAATTCGTGCTCTACGAGTTCCAGTACGGCTGCCCCGTCTTGTGTGGATTAGCTCCGGGTGTGGTTCTGCGGTCGTTCGGAGATCGAGTCGAAGTCTTCGCAGTTTGGGTGCCTCTCTCCCCGTCGCTTGGTCGTATCCAACCTTAGCAGGTTGCATCAGATTCAACCACGGGGATTATCGCTGCTTGATCAAGATTTTTAAGAGTATGGGTTCGATGAAGTTAGATAGCAAAGTCACCCAATACTAAATGGAATTCAATAATACAGTGTTGCCATCAGAGAAAGAGAGCTGCACGAATGGATTCTTTTGTGGTTTACCATTAGTTGACACTTAATTAGTGTCTGTGCAACAATGACAAACACCTGCATTACCTGTGAATTGGTTCGATTCTCACTGTCTCATAGGATTTTATCCTGTTCATGTTGGCAGGGTATGATAAAGTGAGACAAGTTTTGCCTACATACGATGGAGTAAGTACGTGGTGTTCTGAACCGACTTTCCTTGTCACTAGGACAAGTACGTGGAATGCTAGTTCTTTGGATTAATCCAAAAGTAACCAGGCTTCATGAGAGTCATTGAAGGAAATTTTTTTCGGACAAAAACCTTGTATCAAGGCAAAATTTGAGAACTGCTTGACTGTTGTCGATACCTTGTGCTCACCTATAGTGCCATTCGACCATTATTTCTATCCTTATACGGGACTCTAACGTGTTTTGCTTGCAAAGCACTAGATCTCCTATGCGGATGGGATATCGTCCGCACTAGTAGGCTTGCACCTGGAATTGTACCAAAATCGTCCCATATACCAGAGATGGATGTGCGTTGAGAATGCACATAGGAATAGTCTGGTATAAACTCGGATTAACCAAAGTACGTTTTGCTTCACGTATCAATTGGGCATTGTTTGAACCTAGAAGGTTGGATTCGTAACTAGTACAATCTGAGTCAGTCTTGGCACGATCCCTCTTGGAGGAATGTTTTCGGCAACTTTTGGAGTTAAGACTCAAACAAGTTGGAATTTATGTCTTCTAACAAGGCTCAGAATCATAGGTCTTGGCTAAGGGATCTAGCTAAGTCTATCGGTTCTGTATGATAGGAGAAGAAGTCGATGGTTTCGGTCTAGTTAGAAGATCATTGACCTAAGAACTTTGACTTCTACCTGTAAAGGTTTGAACTTTCTCGGTCGAGCTGAGCCGTATTGGCATCTCATTGGCCAGTTTTCATATGAAGGGCTTTGCCAGTATAGAGCTCACTTAGATTGATCCTACCTTGTCTACCGCAAGTTCGGTGAAGTAGTTTCCCACTTTATGGGAGTTACGCTTCGCTTCCTTCGGTAGTAAATATGTTAGTACGAAGCACCTTTTTGCTGTATTTGAGGATGTGAATAGCAGATTCCTGCATCATCCTCATACTTTAAGTTTACATGGTAGTGGATGAGTCATTCGCCAAGATGTATTGCATATGTGGTATCTATACAGCATTCTATTCCCTCAGTACCACGGTCACGATTTGTTTGGAAAGGCCTACGAGTTGATGTTCGTAATTCAGAATGAAGAAAAGGTTCGCATCTTGGTGAAATCAAATTATGCAAAATCTCACAAGTCAGTAAAGGTGAGTTACAACTTGGAGCTACTTCTGGTTTGGGATAAGATCTTCTCACATCTGTATGGTAGTAACCTAGAGGAGCAGTCAGTCCCTAAGGGAAAGGATCGAGACATGAGGACCACTATTGGATCAGCCTTAGGTAAGAAAGGAAATTCTTTGGAGTCTGAAGTAACGGATTAAGCAGAGTAAGATCATGTTATAGAATGATGGCAAGTATGATGGACCCTTCTGGAAGTGTTTGCAAATGCAACTTCGAAATGTCGGTATGAGAGGTATCGCTTTCGAAAACCAAAAGCTAACTCCACCAAATCTCGGGCGCGAGATTTCTTTAAGGGGGGAAGGCTGTAACACCCTCGGTGTTAAGCATGCATTAGCACCTGCATTCATTAGCATAAGCATCATTATGCATGATATTAATGAATGGGTTAGTTGTCATTTTATGTGTGATGCTTGATTCGTTCGAATTATGTTTGAAAAGCATGTGAATGTGATGAAGTGACTCAAGTGATTGATGGATGTTCACTAAAATAATTTAGACATGCTTAGGACACAAAATGAACCTATGTTTATGTTTATAACTTTGGTTAATTAGGCTTGCATGGCTTATCTCACTAAAATTCATTTATAGAGTGATTTTGTTTGACTAATTAAAATTTAGTAGTTAGAGTGTTTGCATGTTGGTGTACCCTAAACAAGTTTTGTAGAGAATTTTATAAGGAACAAAAGTTATCTTGGTCACTTTTCATGAAAAGGTGTGGAACATGCTTAAAAATATGGAGAAAGCCCGAATTTGGGGCTGTTTTCTAATTTTTGAATTTCAAAGCCTTTTTCTTTTGGATTTTTGTATTTTAAAATTTATGCAGAATTTGACCAAACTTATTAAAGATGAAATGTTCTACTCATCAAGAGCTACATTTTCTCTTTTATGAGTTTTGTCTAATTCGGATATTTTAAAAGTTATTCTAAAAGAGGGCTCTTTTATATATATATAAAAAAGAAGCTATCGATCGATCGGACCGGCCGGCCACCGCCCACGGCCGCCCGTCCGCGCACGCCGCGTGGCGGCCGGCAACCGGCAGGCCGGGGCGGCAGCCCGCCAGGTCGACCGGTTAACCTCACCCCTCTCCTCTTCTTCTCCACTTCTCCCCCTCCATTTCCTCGCACACAGAGCAGCACGCACGCGCGCAGTGCACAGCCGCCGCCACCGCCGAGCTCCGCGCCGCCCCCTCCGCCGCGCGCTTTTTTCCCAAAATCTACCCACGAGCTCGCCTCGACGTCCTCTACCTTTCTCACCCTTCAATTTGTCGAATTGCATCGAGGAACGGCCGAATTTCGGAGCTTGCCGCCATGGCCATGGCCGCCGCCGAGTTCGAGCTCGCGTTCCCGTCGATTCGGCTGCCATTTTCTTTCTTTTTCTTGCTCAATAGATGCTCCAAGACCTCCTCTAGCTTTTCCCCCACTCAATTTGGCCGGAGAACCGCCGTGGAGGCCGGCCCCATCGCGCCATGCTCGCACGGTTACTGTTCACCTGCTCAGGGACCTCGTTCGAGAATTTAACAAACTTCGGGGGCCTTTCTGCAAAGTGGTTTTCGTATTTTTGATTTTCAGATTTCGGTGATAGCTCGTAAAATTCATAACTTGCTCATTTTTAGTCCAAATCAAGTGGTTCAACTTGCAGTATTTTTCTTATGAGCAGATCTACGTGATAAAAATATGATATGTGATATTTGTGATACTTTTATATATAGATTTATTTATCTCTATTAATTGCTTATATTTTAGAAAATGCATAACTAATTCCCTGTTGCTCAAAAAAATATGAAACCAAGTTTGTTAGTCTTCTTATGTCTTGCTCTATCAGAGAAAAGTATTTGATAGCTTTGTTCTGTGTAAAAATATAAACTTGTAGTTCAAGTGTGCTTTTAGCGCTATTCTTGAGAAAAATCATAAATGTATGTTATCGGTTTAATTTGGGGTTGATAATTTTTGTAGGCTCTTTATATGTCATAAGGTAGCTCTTTATGTGATAATATATGAGGTTTGATATATTTTATAGTACAAAGTATTTTTAGGTCCCCTATTTTGTGCTGCCTTGTGATTTTTGTGTAGAAGGATAGGCTTATCCAATTGAGGTGAAATTTGGATGGAAGCCTTTAATTGATATGTTGTATCCTCTGTAATTTTTATAGAATTTTTTGGATAGTACAAACATATGACGCAGTTCTGTCCTTAATTCCTTAGGTGTTAAATAATGCTTTGGGTTATCATTTCATGTTAGTTAATGTGTTTTTCTATGCTCTCGCTAAGTGTATAATCTATTGGTGTGATTAATGTGGTTTAGTAATGAAATTATCTATGCAGCATCTAATCGTTAGGGTATGTATATTCATGTTGCTCCTAGGTGCGATTGCATGCCTTGCTCGATGATGATTAGTCGTATGAAATAGGGATATGTACCTACTCGGTAAACTAAAGTAATATATTTTGATCCATCATATGCAGCATGTTCATTCATGGAGAGCATACATGATCATCATCATATTCCATGTTCATTCCGCATGCATTCGTTGTATTTATATACGCATATGCATCATACAGGATCGCATGCGAGAACCCTGTCATGAAGCCAAGAAGCCAAAAGGACGACTTGTTGGAAGTTTCCGCACAGGAGGTGATCGGGAATAAGGAGAAGAACAAGAAGTTATCCAAGTACCGAAGAATCAACATCGCTTTTCTGAGGAAGGCAAGCCCCGGAGCATTCTCCCTGTGGTTTGCAAAATATCTAACTTGAGTCCTTTACTTGTTTGATGCATTAAGTTATAGGCGCTGTTTTATACCGTTGCTGCATTACTTATATTCCTTGCCACTGTTATACTTTAACCCTGTTAGGTTCAGGTACGATTATTTGCTTAGCCTTGCTTAACTAGATCGGTAGAAGTCGGGTGATTTCCTATCATCCGCGAGTTATAGGTGGTGACTCGGAATGGTTGAATACATTGTTATCTTGGATAACCATGTGGAGATAATAAATCGAGACCGGGCGGGATTGGTGTTGAGACTGAACTGGAGGTTTGGTGTGGTTATCCCGTCTGTGTCGAACTAGGACCCCGTCCGTTGTACGTCCTCAAGTCATATTGAATTTATGCCTCACATTTAGGTAGAAGGATAAGTCGTTCCGACCGCGAAGCCTAATTTTGATTTGGGCCGGGAGTCGACCTGCTGTACGCATCGCATTGGTGAAGATGGGGGACCACGGGTTACGCGGTTGTAAGGCCTGGATATAGCATGGTGCGCCCTGCTGGCAGCCGGACGGTGCCCAGATGCGATGGTACCTGTTGATCTCGTGCTTTTCCCGAATTGGATGTCGGTGACCTGTAGCTCACCGTGGCTGGTGAGTGTGGTTTGTGTGAGGAATACCCGCCAGCTGGTTAGTAATCGATTATAATCGCCATCGTTCCTGGACAGTGAACACTTGACTTGAGCAGCGGCATCGTAGTAAGAACTTGAACAAGAGATGAGATGGTTGAGCTGTTGAGTTTGAAAGATACTCAACCGGAATTGGTTACTTTCTATGAATAATTATTACCATGCTTGTTTAGTACAGGTGCTAATGTAGCATGATAAGGTTAATCAGGTTAAAATACATTGCTAGAAGGTTCTTATTAATTATTCCTTAATGCAAGCTTTTCCGCAATTAAATGAGTCAGCTATCCTACTTATAAAGCCTTGCATACTCCTTGGAGTCAATTTATTTTTGGTTTATGACGGGTAAGTCTAGCTGAGTATATTCTCGTACTCAGGGTTTATTCCCACTTGTTGCAGGTATTCATCTAGGTTGCTGTGGCTGTAAGATGGGTTTGTATCCCACTACGGGAATCAATCAGACCTTGGGCATGGTCATTCTTATATCTTATCTCAGATGCTTTTTCTTGGATTTGACTTCGAGCTGGCACCGTATTTAAAATATGAGTGTGAGTGTTGTCAAAGTAAATTGCTTCCGCTTTTTCTTTATTAAAAGGTGTTGTAATATTTTATATAAACTCCGATGTATTTAAGCTATTGGCAAACTTATGTAATTTATGAACGGTGACCGCTGGACTTATTACGGTCTTGGCTGTATTGAAAAATGTTTGAAATCCTTCGAGATTGTTGAATGACTACCGGGTTTATTAGGTCTTAATTATGTAAGTTTGCTGGTTAATAGCGAATTATGTGCTTAAGCTCTAATAAATTGGTCGGTTCTGTTACAGTTATGAGAACAAAAAAACGTTTCGCTGTTCTATTCCACTTCCCCATCCGCCTAGACGCCCCTACGCGCGACTCCACATGCCCCCACCCGCCCCCCCGCGCATAATTTTATACGAGATAGCAAATTGAGTGATAAAGAGTTCGACAGATATGATGCAAATGAGGATTACTTGGTACCAGACCCGACAGAAGAGGATGAAGTTGACGAAGCGGAGAACGAAGATACCATGAATGACGTTCGTTCTAGGATAGCTGATGAATTGTTTAGTGCGAGATCAGACTAGTTATGTCGAGAAATGACATCGTTGTGTAAGCTCTTTTGGTGGATATTGTTCTATTTACATGGACTACGGAGAACTAAGAAAAACTATTGGAAATTATTTTACATTGCTTAAATAGTCATTTTTCTATGAATTAGTGAACAAATAAACGCATAGTTTTCATATAAACATGTCCCAGACATTCAGGGGCATTACAGGTATTTCTCAGACAACCTATAGCTTGACAGCACCTCTAACCAAACGGCCTTCTGCTTTTCCCACAGCTGTTTTCTCACAGCTGCTTTTCCAAAAACCACAGCCCACAGCTACTTTTTCAAAAGCCATAGCTCAACCAAACACACCCTTATTATGCCTACAAGCTGTTCGATTAAATGATGCCCATGGAGTGTGAAATATTTAATACAATATATTAAAAGATATATGCTTATTCGACGTCATTTATTTTTCTATTTTTTTCTTTTATGTGAAAATTCAGATTGTAGTAGAAGATTGTTAGGGAGCATTTGTTGTCTTATTAGTTTTCAGATTTCAAAGGCACATCCCAAGGATCAGGGAAGGCAGCTATGTTTGTTATCTAAGAATAAATATGATATATGCTACGAAAAATCAACTGGCTGGCTCCAGTATGGCACGACAAGCGCATGAATGTGTCAGCCTACGAGGCCGCGCGGCAACGGCGCGCATTGGTTTCTAGTTGCATATATAAATCTTCATGGTCCTTGATGTGTAAGATAAACCTTCATAGATATTGAAAATGTGGGCATAAAAACCATAATAGTAGTGCTAATATAAGTTTTGTTTGACATATCCATGATATAGGAATGATGTGTATGCACATACTCCTTCTATTTCAAATTGTAAATATATTGTTTTAATATTTTTAGATACAAAGCTTAATTCTGGTATGTATCTAGACAAACATTACGTAAAAACTATAACGAAGAGAGTACGGAGATATCGTAGGAGATGAAACAACCATTGGTTGAACTAGTCTGTTATGCGAAGTAGCTAGTGGACCAGCTGTATTTTGGTGGCGTACTCACATGGTAGCCCACGCCCATCGTGTGAACTCCATCCAAGTCGCAAAGAACAAAGCAGCAGTCTCCAGCTCTCGATTTAAATATCCAATGTCTGAAATCTACGGTATCCCCATGTGTATCTTGTGTAGAAAATTCAGTTCGATGACAAAACTGCAAGCCAGTACGTGCATCATCACTGTGACTACTAGTGTACCCTGTTGATAGTATTATGCTATTGTATTTTTAATGCAGTAGTATGCATAAATTAGAAGACCTGCTAAAACTCTTTGCCGGTAACACATCCGGATTAGAGGCTGTAGCAAGGCTTCCATTCAACGGAGAGTATCAGTATCTGTCGTGCTCACTGCTGTTACCGAGGCCAACGGAGTCGCCTCTGTCCCAGATCTTGCAGAAGCGGAAAACTCTGACCGGATAAGGACGTTTTCTGCATGGAGTTGCAGTCGCAGTGGGACGCGAGAAACCACTCATATCCCCAGCCAGCACCTCGACAGCAGTGGCTGACTGGCAGGTAGCAGGAGACCCGGGGTGTGTTTAGATCCCGCGAATTTCGAATGAAAATGTCACATCACGTCACATCAGCGTACTGTAGCATTTTGTTTGTATTTGATAAAAATTATCCAAATTTTGCGTAACTAGACTCAAAATATTCGTCTCGTAAAGTACAACAAAACTGTGTAATTAGTTTTTGATTTTATCTACATTTAATACTCCATGCATGTGCCGGCATTTTGATGTAACGGGTGATAGGAATTCTGTATAGTGAATTTTAAGATGATTTTGTGGGATCTAAACACAGCCCCGGTAGAGTTTGGCTGGGTTGCGGACTTGCGGTGCGCCTAGCTTCGCGCTGCCACCGCAGGGAAGAAAATTAGATGCGCCCATGGCTCATTGACCGGCCTATGCGCCCCTGCACTGGATTGTCGCCGCGTGGCAGAGGAAAGGATCAAGCGGTCAAGGGAGGGTGGCTTGTTCCCAGGCTCGTCCGCACTCCTTTGCGGCTCGTAGAAGCGGCTCCACGCCGAGTGCCGGGCACCTAGTTGGCTCGTTCAGCAGCTCGCTCCAAGCGCAGCACGACGCCGAGTTGCAGGCTGCTACAGAAATGATACAGGCGGCGGCGCAACAACAGATCGAGGGCACGAACTAAGTTGCCGCAAGGGCGCATACTCCTTCCGGCTGCGCCATGGATCACGTTGGCACAAGCTCCTCCCCAAGGGCGTGTCCTCCTTGCTGTGAGCTCGACAACGTGCGCCTGCTGTGCGCGGCTCCGTCTTGAGCGCCTCGTGCTCGTGGCGGAGGTTGAAGCGCTTGGGACATGGCTTGGTGGAGATGAAACTCGGGACTGCGATCGTGAGGCCGAGGTCGGCGATGTGGCAGTGCACGCAGTCGGATCGCGGCTGATCCAGGACCGGCGTCGCGCTGAGAACCAGGACGGCTCGCGGCGGATACAGGAGCACGGCGTCGTGGCGAGGGAAGCCCTCCGGCCGTGGTGTCGTCGCGGGTGGATGGGCAACGTGCCGCCGGATGGCGTAGGTGGGTTCGGCTGCATGAAGACATCGGGCCCTCGATCTATTCCGCCGCGGCCCATATCATGGCCTGGCACTCGATATGAGCACATGACTCATCGACTCAACGTGGTGCTGTGCTTGGAGCCGAGCCGCTGATGGCGCCGGAGCGTCCGCGAGGAGCCGAAAGATGCCTGGGAATGAGCCACCCTCCCGTGATCGCTTGATCCTTTCCTCTGCTATGCGGCGACAGGGTCAATGAGCGATGGGCGCATCTAATTTTCTTCCGTCCGCCTACCTGTCACCTTCTCCGTGTTTTCCGGTCCTTCCGCCAGCTGCATATCCGTCCGTGGCACGAAAACCTTGTTCTCATCCCACACAACTTTCATAGGTGGTTCCAACGCCTCGACTCAAGCTTGTTAGGCCCACCAGTCGGTGTGATACGTCAACACACCCGGGGTAATACTTCCCTCCTCTCCTTCTCTGTCTGCTCTCGTCTTCCCCGTCCGCCGTCGCCTTCACCGACCCAACCAAAACCCCAACAATCCTCTCTCCAAACCCCACTCACGGCGCCGCGCCGCCGCATCCATGGCCGGCGAAGACGGCGCCGCCCCTCCCTCGCCTCCGCCCCCGCTCCCGTCCTACCCTGAGGT
This sequence comes from Bothriochloa decipiens, assembly GCA_023333625.1. Classification (NCBI taxonomy): domain Eukaryota; kingdom Viridiplantae; phylum Streptophyta; class Magnoliopsida; order Poales; family Poaceae; genus Bothriochloa; species Bothriochloa decipiens. Next base: position 29,826,548 of record CM041631.1, on the reverse strand, counting down.
GTGATTTCGCCCATTACATCCTGTTTCCGCCGCCAATCTATCCGCGGTACAATTTTTTAATCTGGTAAATTTTGTTGCGGCCGCTCCCTCGCTTGCTCACGCAGATGATCGTGGAGGCAATCCGCGCGCTGGGACTCGAGAGCGGCTCCGACAAGGCTGCAATCTCGGACTACATCAAGGGCAGGTACGGCGGCTCCAGCCTCGCCGCCCAGCACAACGCCGTCCTCACGGCCCACCTCGCCCGCATGAAAGCCGCCGGCGAGCTCGCCTTCCTCGGGAACAACTACCTCCTCCCCGACGGCGAAGACGAGAAGGAGGAAGCCTCCCCGCTGTGAAACGGTGGGCGCAAGGACCCCGCCGCCGCCGCCGATGACTCTGCTGACATGTTCGACCCCACTTCCTTCTTCCTCGATGACTTCGATGACGATGGGCTGCTTGCTCCCCCAGTCGTCATCGACGCTGACGACATTGCTGTGCCTGCTCCAGCTCCCGTGATCACCGCTGATGTCAACCCTGCTGTTCCTACCAAGCGGGGACGCGGACGGCCCCCGAAGCCAAGGACCCCGTTGCCGTGGGTGAGCCCGCTACAGCTCCTCTAGTCGTCGCCGCTGATGCCGCTGCCGTGCCTGTCAAGCGCGGGCGCGGCCGTCTGCCGAAACCCAAGAACCCCGTCTCCGAGGACTCACCTCCCACTGCGGCTCCCGTCGTCACCGCTGATGCCAATGCCGTGCCTGTGAAGCGTGGGCGCGGACGCCCCCCCAAGCCCAAGGACCCCATCACTGTGGCCACCGGTGGTGAAACGACCTCGATTTCCGCGAAGGAAAATCCACAGTGTCGGAGTGTAATATGACCATTTAAATCACATTACCCGATAACAGTTGAAATCAAAATCCATACATCGAACAAAAGAGTGCAAATAGAGGGAGTTACAATAACTTATTACATCGCCACAGGGCGGAATCAGAGTTCATGCAGCATAACGATAAAAGCTTGAGGTGCGAAAGCTATCTTCTTCTCTCCAACTTGAGCGTAGGCACGAAACCCTCAATCGCTGTACTCCCCAGAAGAGTACTCACTCCTTGAACCTGAAACCAAATTTTCAGTACGATTTGTACTGGCCACACTCCCACCCTATGCATTGCTTTGTGGAAGTGGATGCAAAAATAAGGGTATCTCAAAAGGAACCTATAAGGCTGGGGTTTTCCTATGAATTGTTCAAGTATATAAAACAATAGTATAATAAACACGTTTTAAACACAAACCCATTCCCATCATCTATCTCCATCCATATCTGTAACATCATCTCATCTCATCTCCAACACCCTCTCAGACTCTGGTCGACAAGCCAACTCCCTCTTGGCTTGCCTCAGCGACCCGCAGCCCTCAAACTGGCTCACGGCCGGAAAAACACACTCAGAGGAAGGTAGAACACTCCACTCACTAGTCCGGTGCATGCGAAACATAGGAAAGGTCCATAGCCGAAGATTCGGCATATGTATCGATCGATCAACCATACACTCTGCAGAGGTTTCACTAATCCACCAGATAACCATCATCGATGCACGCGCGCACCTAGGCAGATTCCGGGCGCCTACTGCCATAGGCGATGCCACTCTACCATCCAGCACTGGATCACTGGAACTGTGAAGAGAGCATGTATCCGCTCCCGAAGAGGATGCCATGCCATGTACCCACTCCCGAAGGGGGTGCCATGATCGTCTCGGTAGGGTGTTAGCTCCATCCCATGCATATACCTTCCTATCACTTCTCTCCTAGCAGTAGTGGCATCGACCTATCCAGCGGTTCGGCCGTCTCCCCCCCCATGGAGAGCGAGTGGAAAGCAAGAGATTCCTAGGTCCGGATACCAGCGCAACAGTTCCTAGATTTGACCAAACCGGGATATCTTCATCAGGGTTTATCTTTAACGTGCTACCACGGCACCTTCATCCCGGGCTCCACCTCTCAGAGGATCACACCCAAGGACCACCATCACATCTCAGCTAGCCCGCCACAGGCTCCTCTCATGGGAATGTCCAGAACCATTCCCTGGCAAGACTTGCTCCAAAAGCTCGTCGTAGATCCCGGCTCGATCGACTCAACCCTCACCCTACTCCCTGCCGTAAGTTCCACCCCAAACCCGGATACAACATCATCAGCTCACATGCCCATCTGAAACATCAACTCACACATCCAGCCTGGCACCCTCCAGGCCTTCCCCGGGTTCATCACGTCGCATCAAAATGTAAGCGAGTGAAGTATAGAAATATAAGTATAGCAGATAAGCAGATGGCTATCATAACAGCGGGTAAGCAGGTGATAGTTTACAACAAGGTAGGGCTCATCAAATAAATACTCTATCATGCAGTCCTAGCACAGGCATAGCATTATAGCAACATGAATTTAAAGCACTAGCCATACTATAATTACATGCGTAACGGGATCTACGAGGTTCGATGGTGTGTGGCACCTTCACTGACGTAGCTGTCGGACTTCTCCTGGTAGTCACTGCCGTCAGACTTGTCCTCGCTCGAGCCTGTAACGAGATTTAACGGTCGCGGAAGCGACCCCTATAGATTAGCACAAAGAACGAATGCAAAATAGAAGATCCAAATACACTCAAACATGGCCTAGATAGATAGGGCTCGATTTATAGAAAATTTGGATATGTGGATCATAATTTTCTGAGCTCGTATGAATTAGATATGCATTTTCAAAGATTTAACCATTTTCTGAAAAGAGAAAGGGGCTCGAGGGTCAGGTCTCGAGGGCACTGCCTCGAGGGGCACGGTCTCGAGGGGTACGGTCTTGATGGTTACGGTCTCGAGGATTAGGTCTTGGGGTATGCTCTCGGGGTATGCTCTCGAGGGGTATGCTCGAAGATGGAAAACTGCTCTGCTTCCACAGGGTGCTCGGCCGGTGATGGCGAGGTTAAACATCCGGCGAGGGGCTGCTCCAGGACTTTGCTAACACATGCATCGTCCATGGGTCGTCAAGGCGGACACGTAGGTGGTCATCGAGTCAGGAGCTTGGTTCCGGCGACGTGCTTTACGGCGGACAGCGGCTCGAGGGTGACGGCACTCGAGGTGTTGAACTCGAGGGTCGGCACATCGAGGTGTCAAACTCGAGGGTCGGCGCATCGAGGTGTCAAACTCGAGGGTCGTTTTGTCGAAGGGTCAAACTCGAGAGTCGGTTTGTCGAAGGGTCAAACTCGAGGGTCGGTTTGTCGAAGGGTCAAACTCGAGGGTCGGTTTGTCGAAGGGTCAAGCTCGAGGGTCGCTTCGAGCGTGTGATCTGTCTCAGACGAGATCGGCTCCAACGCGGAGTTCCTCCTCGGCGATCGGCGGCGGGGAAACCCTCAATTCCTGGTGCCACAAAGGATCTCTGGCGCCATTAACCCGCCCATCGGTTTCGGGACTTCACGACGGTCACGTTGACGGGCTTCAGGGTGGCAGCTTTACTTCCGGTGTCAAGCTCGACGGCGAACGGTGGCTCGATGGTGACGGTGCTCGATGTACACTTCACACCGAGTCACTCCTGTTCCAATTGGTGGCGTAGATGGATGGTTGGAGTCACGCAACACCTGCTCGAGGTGCCGGCGGTGACCAAAACACACGACGGAGTCCGCGCGGGCAGCAACTCCCACGGCGGAGCTTCGACAGGTCCTCGGTGCACGGCAACGGCACTCCGAGAGGGTCCACGGTCTCCATCTTGCCCACTCGATGCAGCTCATCACGGCGGAGCTTCCCGGCTTCTTCCTGCTCCTCGAGGGTGGTCGATGGCGGCAGGAAACGACAGTGAACGACGGCGTTCTGGGGCGGCAACGTACTGACATGTCGACGACAAGGTGGTTTGGGTCGGTGCTCTGGCGAGGCAAACGCAGAACTGGGGTGTGCACGGGGTCCGTCTCATCAAGGCGAGCGCGGATCCGGAAACAACGGAGGTCGAGGCTCAACAGAAAGGCGGCTGGGTGATCTTGCCACGGCGGCGCTTGGCGCGCGGCGATGAAGTGGGCGGCTTCCGTTCCGGCATCCTCCCGATGCTGTGGTCCAAGAGGCTCGGCTAGTCTCGTGTGTGTGTGCGGGTGTGTCCAGTGAGGTCGGTAGTGACCTGGGCCTACGCGCTCACGGCGGAGCGCCATGGCCAACAGCACGGCGGAGGGTTCGAGAGAGCGGCGATGGCGGTGCTCACCGACGGTCGAAGAGGATGGAGGTGCGGTACAAGTCCAAGCGGCTCTGGCTCACGGTACTGCTCCTCCTTCTTGCTCCCGACGCAGCAGCGGCGGCTCCGAGTCGACGGTCTTCTTCCCCAACTCCGACAGCGGCTTCTTCTTCTTCCCCGACTCCTTTCTTCCCCTTCAGCTCTTCTCCAATCGAGGCTGGCAAGGTGGAATTGGGCTCCACCAGAGCGGTGGCGGCGGCCTGGGAACCCTAGGGTGCCGGGGTGCTTGCTTTATAGGGCGGACGCGGTGGTAGGTAGCCGACGGACGGTCGATCACGGCTCTGCTTGATCGAGCGGCCAAGGGATGTCCAGGTCGGCAGCTGGGGCTCGATCTGGGTCCAGAGAACAGAGAGAGGGGGCTAGGTAACGCTGGGTGTCGAAGTTCTTTACGGCGGCAGCGTTCCACTGCGGCGACAGCGCAGGTGCGCGCGCACGGAGAATGTTGCCTGCGGCCGTGGGAACTTTACGCTGGCTGGTCGGTCCAGGTGGCTCGCGGTCGCGCGTCGATGCGGGGCGACACTGGATCGAGCGGTCGAGGGAGGTTGCTTAGGAGCGACGCCGGGGAACAGTGCTGACGCGAGCACGCGCGGCCGGTCGGGTGACCTCAGCGGGCGCGATGACACGTGGGTTCCACTTCGGGGCCCCATCGTCAGCGACCCCTCGGCAACGGAGGCTCGGTGCGGCGCGCGGACGCGCGCGGCTCTTGCTGGGCCGTCGGCCTGGTTGGGCCACGCAGCGTGGGGTCGAGCGGCGAGCGCAGGGTCGAGCGGCGAGCGGTCGAGCGCGAGCAGGCCGGATCGACGGGGCTGCTCGGGCCAGTCTCCTTCTTTTCTTTTTCCTTTTCTTTTTCTTTTTTATTTTCAAATATATTTTTATATATACTTATATATATATGGTGTGCTAAATTTGTGCAACAAAATAGTGAGCATACATGGCCCAAATAATGCTAGAGTATTATTCTCTTAATATTTATTTGTCAAAATAAATATTATGTTGTCATTTTTTAATAATCAACACATAAACCAAATAAGAATCCAAATCACTCTTTTTAATGCAACATGATGATTGAACAATTGAAACATTAAAATGTAACAAGCGAACATAGAGCATTGTTATGAGATGTTAATTAACTTGCAACATATGAATGCCATGCATGACATGCTAGGGTTGATGCATATGTAAGGGGTAGATGACGACATGTCGCACCACATCACTCAAGGTTTTGTCGAAAAATTTTGTAGTTCGAATTTTCGGGTTGTTACAGGCGGGGCCACCCCGGCATGCTTAGCCCTCGTGGCCGTGGCCGTGGCCGTGGCCGCCCGCCCAAGAAGGCCAAGGTCGCCGTGGAAGATCCCAGTGGTGAGCCTGCTGCAGCTCCCGGCGTTGCTGCTGATACCGGTGCTGTACCTGTCAAGCGTGGGCGTGGACGGCCCCCCCAAGGTAAGGCCTGCAGTGGTTGGGATGTCGCCTGAGTCTTAAACCACCACGTTAAATCCTGTGATGGTAATGGTGGCAAGGGTTAGGAGTAGCCTGGCTCATCAAATCGAGTTCTGCACTAACTTTTGC
>CM041631.1:29800282-29820754 GCA_023333625.1 Bothriochloa decipiens | reverse complement strand
TTAGGAGTAGCCTGGCTCATCAAATCGAGTTCTGCACTAACTTTTGCAGTTGGTTACATAACAGGTGCAAGAGGAGTTGAACAAAAAATATCGTTAAACCCTTGAAAAAATAAATTCACCACAAGAAACTTATAACCCGTCTAAACTATACTAATTCATGAATATTGATCCGCTTGTGTGTCCAAGAGTATCCAATTCGAATTATTTAATTTGACATATCTGTGTCCAACCTTAGATATACTCCTGCAAGAAAAAAAAATGGTATAGGGTATTTCATTGCATTATATTGTTATACTCGTGATTCCATCGTTCAATTTTATGCCTCACTACATCTTATATTAGTTGGGTTGTGCCGGTTTTACGATTCCATTCATCACAGAATTTATCTCTTTTACAATTTTTTTTGACAACAGATCACTTCACAAATTTTAGTAGCATGGTTCTACGATTCTAGTGTTACAGTTCTGATCGAGCGTGATTTCAACAAACTTGCTTGACTGGTGATATCCATTTATATCCCATCAGTTTTCAGATTTCACTAACCAGACTCCCAAGAGAAATGTGATGATTGGGCTCCACCGCTTCATGCAAATATGGGCCCTTCTGCTCAAACTGCTCCGCTATTGAGGTCAGATTGAGTAGAAACCAGGTTGGTAGTCAACATCACACAAATACATACTACTCCGTCGCTATTGAGGTCAGATTGAGTAGAAAACATTTTGGTCAGGTTGGTAGTCAACATCACACAAGTTATTATGCACTAGAAACTTCTAGCGTCAGAGTTCCCAAATGCAAAATTGCAAGCGAAGACATCGTCTCCTCTTCAAAAAGGTAGAACAATTCCTTTTCTTTGTCCTTTTTGAGAAACTATAAATTAACAAAGTTTCCCTCAAGCAAAAGAAAATTATGCAGATATACCTATGTGGAGTCATACAAGGTACAACACTTTGATTAACAATAAACAATATATAGAATAATTATATTACCTTGTAAAGAAAGAATTGCATATCATTAACTATGAATTTTTTTTCACAATAATCAAGTAATGTCAATTGAATATTGACCATATAAAAAACTTCAATATTCATATAAAATTTGCCAAAAACTCAATATTCGTATAAAATTTGCCAAAAACTCTAACTTTGAACATATATATAAATGGACTTATATCTCCGACCGGAGGAAGCAGTAGCAAACTATGAAAATGCTAAATACCTCATCTTGTATTAGCTACAAAACTACAGATTTTTTTTTCTAAATGATGATCGAGTGTGTACAGAGTGTGAAGGGATCGTGATGTCGTGACATCTAAGGAGGAATGAATTAAAGAGCTAAGGTCTAATACCACTTAATAATCTATACAAGATCTATAGATTTTTCAAATATTGCTACCTCTAATGCAAAACATAGCTTTGTTTGGTTGTGTACATCTTCGGATGTAGAGGTTGGATTTTTATCCTTTATCTAAAAAGACATAGCTTTGTACCTAGGTTCTCTGTAGATATGCACAGGTTGCAAAGTCCTTAGACCAGCTGCACTGGGGACTGTAAACCTGTGCGGTAGGCGTGATAGCGCATGCGAATCGCTGCAGCGGCAACTGCAAACGCGTGCGCTACCCTTGCGCATGCGCCAAATAAAGCGCATTCCAGTGAATGCTGTATCCGGGCTGGGGGTCCACGGGAAGCGCTGCCACGCGCGCAGAGTCAGAAAGCACGGAAGAAAATTGTATGGGCGACGAGCGCTGCGTGCGCTGGGTGCGCCCCCCACCTCGATGGACGACACGTGGGCAACGCTTTCATCGTGCGGTAGCTGGAGATATCGGCATGTCTGTGATTCCCATCGGCTGCCATTGGCAAACGGCTCAGCTCCAATCGAGTCAGCCCTCCTCCCATCCCACGCCCCGGCCGCCATGCTTCCTCTCGCAGGCCTGCCTCCAGCTTACGCCATGCTCCTCGTCGGAGAGGCTCCATCCGGCGCCGCCGCAGGGGCCCCCCCCCCCCCCCCCCCGCACCCCACCCAGTCCTGTCCACCGATGTCCGCCCCATCGCCGACGTCGTCCCAGCCGCCGTGAAGATTCCTGGACATCGAGAACAGCCCTGCCCCACTAGCTGCGAAGGCTCCCGGCCGAAGCATCCCCGCCTGCGCTCCCCGCCGGCCGCGCGGCACTGTCCGTGGGGGCACCGACGCACCAAAGCCGCCCAGTAGCCTCACATCCTCTCCTCTAACTTCGCTGCTGCCGCCGGAGCTTGCGTCCGGGGAGGAGCTCCACTGGTTTGCATTTTTTGACCGAATCGGTCGGGCAAGACCCCGACCTACTATTTTTTTGCTTTTCAATTGAATAAACGAATGTTTATGTACAAGGGGACTACTGAACTAGCTCTAAAAAAGGGAGCAAAGCAAACAAAAAACGGGAAATTACAAGGCATTCATGCCCAAAGAGCAAAAGAAAACATCAAGGGAGGATGTCTCTCCAGGAAATAAGCAAATGTCTCTTGGATGGCTTTGCCTTGGTGCAAACCAGCGTTAGCTCATCCAAGAAGAACCTCTTCCAGGCATTGAAACTTTTCTGTCCATTGTCGAAGATTATTCTGTTTCTAATATTCCAGATTGCCCAGCAGGTTGTTACTAAGATTTCTCTATAAATCTTTCTACCAAAGTCAATCCTACTCTGGAGGATCATGTCAAGAGGGTTTAGAGACAGGTTCCAGGCAATGCCAATGCTATCCCAGCAGTCCTTAGAGAAGGGGCATTCGAAGAAGAGATGGAAGGAGGTTTCTTCACGGTCAAGATCACAGAGTACACAGCAATACTCAGGCAGGTTTCTATTTTTCCTTCTTAGGATGTTCCTGTATTGAGCTTGTCTCTCAGAAGAAGACAAAAGAAGAATTTCTGGTTGCCCAAATTGCTTGAGGCCCACATGCATTGGAAGAGTGGGGAGGCCTGGGTGTGTTCAATCAGTGAGTGATAACCTTTCTTGCTGCTGTACCTGGACGATCCCCAGTTATAACTCCAACTGTCATGTTCCTGTGTGGACCAGTTTCTGTTTTGGATGATCTGCATTATATCCTGCAATTGGGATGCTGCAAGAGGAGGCAAAGGAAGAGGACTAAACAAACTATCCAGTTGGGAGTTTAAGAAGAATCTTATAGAGCATTTGGGCTTTCTAGAGAAGGAAAAGAGCTGAGGAAACCTCTCTTTCAGACTATAATCAACCCAAATATCTGACCAAAAGGCTACAGAGTTGCCTTTGTTTGGGTTGCATTTTGCCATGCTGAGATACTTGTCAGAGAGTTTCATGATATCTTTCCACCAAAAAGATCCCACAGGGCTTCTATTATGGGGTGGGGTATATTCATTTCTGTAGAGCTTGGACCAAGTCAACTGAACCCAGGGCACCTCAGCTTGATTATAGAACTTATCCAGAAACTTGAGTAGGAGAGCAGAATTCTGACACTCAATATCAATTATCCCTAGCCCACCCTCCTTTTTTGGTTTGCAAGCAGTTTCCCAAGCCACTAAACATGTACCTCTTCTGTTAATGTCATCTTTGCTCCACAGACAATGTTTTCTGTATATATCAATCTGGTGGATTACTTTGGGAGGTAATTTGAGAGAGCACACGTAGAAAGTGGGTAGAGCAGATAGAACTGAGTTGACCATGATCAGTCTTCCCTGATATGACAGTAGTTTGCTGATTCCTCCAAGCTTCTTTCGATCTTGTTCAGTAGAGGAGTAAATTCCTCAAAGCTTAGTTTGGTAGTACCCAAGGGTAGTCCAAGGTAGGTAAAAGGCATTGTACCTACTTGGCAACCAAAAGTGCTAGCTAAATGGTTGGTTCTATCAGTAGTCACATTAATAGGGACCAGCATAGACTTAGCAAAATTGACATGGAGTCCAGTGGAATCAGAAAAAGGCCTCAGCAGACATTTCAAACTGAAAAGAGTAATAACATCACTTGGAAGCACTAGGAGGGTGTCATCAGCGTATTGGACAATAGGGAAGTCTCCTATAAAATCATCACTTAGGGGGTGGGTCAGGATTCCATTGTGCCAAGCCTTGTTGACTATGCTTTGTAAAAGGTCAGCAGTCAGGACAAATAGAAGTAGAGACAGAGGGTCACCCTGTCTAACGGGTTTGCATTGATACTTGCAAAATGTAAAATGTGTTCATCGTGATGGCTGTTAAAATGGTATGCAGCTTGAACATTCTGCAAAATTGGATCGATATGGATTTGCAACAAACAAGATGTAGGCACATGCTGCAGCAGAGTGATCCATTTGACAAATGAAATATTTTTGGATGTAATCAGCATTGGAATGGAGCATGTTCAGCTGAAGAGTACAGACTTTGCTCTGAAGAGCATGTTCAGACAGTTTACATTTATAGTATTCTTGGGAACCACTGTGCAGTTTACAACCAATTTCTTGTAAATCCATGTCGCTCCATTGTCTGAGTATCCAAACTGCATGCAATTTTTACATTTAGTGCAGGAATCAGCATGGTTGCCGGCAGATACAGATCAGTACAAGAACCAGGGATGCCTCCATGCCTATTGCCTAATGCAGCGTACCTGAGCCCTTTCGGCTCTGACAGATTTTGTAGCAGATGATCGCGCCGGGCGGCGAGAGCGACAGGAGGAACCCTTTCAGGAAGACAATAAAGATGGTCATCGTTGACGGCTGCGCGACCATCTGCAAACAGGTCGGCGCAAGTAGAGTAGGGGGCTCTGGCGACGACGGCGACTTGCACAGGTAGAGGCCGTGCTGTGCTCCTCGGCTACAGACGGCGGCTAATGGTGGAGGCAGACTTAGGGGAGATGAGATGTCCTGCGATGCTGAACGAGCCGACGGGAAGTCAAGCCGAGCCGGGGATGTCCTGCGATGCTGAACGAGCCGATAACTACACGGACGGCCACACTCGATTCCAGGGCCGTCTGATGCAGCGCGCGTCCACGCGTCGTGCATCTAGGGAGGGAGCTCATACACGATGCAATGAGCCGGGAGTCCACCCAATTTTCTTCCCACCGCAGAGATAAAAACCCATCCATCCCAACGACCTCCCGCCACCCTCTCCGAGCTGCCCAACCCAAACCAGATCAGCACGGGCACGGCGGCGGCAGATTGGATCGCCGCTGGCTGGCTGGTTGTCCGAGCTAGCAGCGGAACCAATCCGCCGATAGATCCTCTTGTTTATTTACCTAATCTTTTTGTTATCTGCCCTGGGCGTCTGCCCTTGAATATTGTACTAGGCACAGCGCGCATTCCTGAGCTGGTCTGGTCCAGAGACGAGACGAGCAGAGCTGGTATACAAGAAACAGAGGAGGTAGAGTATCTTGTGTTCAGCGATAGAGACGTCGATTTGTCAGTTTCTTGACTCAACCGCCGTTGACTTGTGTGCGCTCTCATCTCATATCCACACTGATTTGATTTGCCCTCTCCCTTCTCCCCTATATCTTTCTTTGTTTCAACCTTTCAGGGAAGAGAGTCTGAGTACGTAAGGTGCGCGTCGTCGTCGTCTGAAGAGAAAGAAGTGAGAGTGAGGGACCGTCCTGCTCCTCTGAAACCGGTCAGGAGGAGAGTAGGGGAGGAGAAGGGACGAGAGCAGGATGGCCGGCGGGTTTGGCGGCGGCGGGGCGGCCGCCGGGAGGGCCGAGTTCTACGAGGGCAAGATCACCGGCTACTTCATCCTCGCCTGCATCGTCGGCTCCTTCGGCGGATCCCTCTTCGGCTATGACCTCGGAGTCTCCAGTCAGTATCCCTTCCTGATTCCTCGCGCTCGCGCACACTGTTCTTGAGATTGTGCATACGTACTCTGTTCCTTTCCGTAGTTCGTTTTGTTGAATGGAATCCTTGTGTTTCCTAAAAATGGTCTGGCCGGCTTATGTAGAAATGCAATTCTTGCCCTCGTTTGATGATTCTCTGCTCGTATTACTTTTATTTCTGATGATGGATTCTCTTCTTCTTTTCTGGGTTTGCGAAAGGTTCGACAAATGATTATTGCTCTTGAACAACCCAACCCAACGATTTATCTTTGTATAAAAGTTTTCGAAATACAATAGGTATATTTAGAAAAGCTGGTGGCGAATATATTCTGATCCGAATTTCATGGATGGCCTCCATCATGGTTGAATGCTTTGTACTGAAAATGAATGCATTGGATAGGCCAGAGAATCACAGGAATCGGAAAACGAAGATTATGATGTCTCCATCTCCTTCCATTCAGGAGGAAGGAAAATTGCTTTACAACTCAGCCCTCCTATATATGTGGTGAAAATGGTTGATGGTTGTTGACAACCATTACCAAATTTGTTTCGTCTCATCCCTGTACTCTCATTTTCAGTACGGATATTTCGTGGAGTACATATCATCTCAGCCGCACTTCTGCAAGTGACATGACATCACTGAAAATTAGCCTTTTTTATTTTTAACCGTTGTGAAATTAAGCATTTTACTTGTAATAACCATTATGAAATGGAAGCATTTCAAAGTAGAAAGCACTGAAAATGGATCCATGGCGGCGATTTGCAGGCGGCGTGACATCCATGGACGACTTCTTGAAGAAGTTCTTCCCGGACGTGTACCATCGGAAGCAGGCGCACCTGCACGAGACGGACTACTGCAAGTACGACAACCAGGTGCTGACGCTCTTCACGTCGTCGCTCTACTTCGCCGGGCTCGTCTCCACCTTCGGCGCCTCCTACGTGACCAAGCGCCGCGGGCGGCGCGCCAGCATCATGGTGGGCGCCGCCAGCTTCTTCCTGGGCGGCGCCATCAACGCGGCGGCCATGAACATCGCCATGCTCATCGTGGGCCGCGTCCTCCTGGGCGTCGGCATCGGCTTCGGCAACCAGGCCGTGCCGCTCTACCTCTCGGAGATCGCGCCGTACCGCATCCGGGGCGCCGTCAACCAGCTGTTCCAGCTCACCACCTGCCTGGGCATCCTCGTCGCCGACGTCATCAACTACTTCACCGACCGGCTGCACCCCTGGGGGTGGCGCCTCTCGCTGGGGCTCGCCATGGGCCCCGCCACGGCCATCTTCGTCGGCGCGCTCTTCTTGCCGGAGACGCCCAACAGCCTCGTGGAGCGCGGGCCCCTCGAGGAGGCGCGCCGCGTGCTGGAGAAGGTGCGCGGCACGCACAAGGTGGACGCCGAGTTCGAGGACCTCAAGGAGGCCAGCGACGCCGCGCGCGCCGTCAAGGGCACGTTCCGGAACCTGCTCGCCGTGCGCAACCGCCCCCAGCTCGTCATCGGCGCGCTCGGCATCCCGGCGTTCCAGCAGCTATCGGGCATGAACTCCATCCTCTTCTACTCACCCGTCATCTTCCAGAGCCTCGGCTTCGGCTCCTCTGCGGCGCTCTACTCCTCCATCATCACGGGGTCCATGCTCGTCGTCGGCGCGCTCATCTCCATGGTCACCGTGGACCGTCTCGGCCGCCGGTTCCTCTTCATCGAGGCGGGCATCCAGATGATCTCCTCCATGGTGGTCGTGGCGGCGATCCTGGCGCTCAAGTTCGGCAAGGGCGAGGAGCTGAGCAAGGGCGTGAGCACGGTGCTGGTGGTGGCCATCTGCCTCTTCGTGGTGGCCTACGGCTGGTCGTGGGGCCCCCCTGGGGTGGCTGGTGCCCAGCGAGCTGTTCCCGCTGGAGATGCGGTCGGCGGGGCAGAGCGTGGTGGTGTGCGTCAACCTCTTCTGGACCGCCGCCGTGGCGCAGTGCTTCCTCGCCGCGCTGTGCCACCTGCGGTGGGGCGTCTTCGTGCTCTTCGCCTCGCTCATCGTCGTCATGTCGGTGTTCGTCATCCTCCTGCTGCCGGAGACCAAGCAGGTGCCCATCGAGGAGATCTGGATGCTCTTCGACAAGCACTGGTACTGGAAGCGCATCGTCCGAAGGGACCCAAAGTACCAGGGCAACCTCCACAACCAGCAGCAGCAGGAGATGTCCAGAGCATGATCATGATAACCCATGTGGTTTAACAAGTTTTCTACTGTACTATATGGGATGATTACTACTAGATGAGTGTGGTGTGATTCTTGATGCAATCCAAAGAGGATGAGTTAGGATTGGTGTTTCTGCATGCCTTGATTTGTCCATGGTTTTGATGCTGTGTTTTCATGTTAATTGCAACTTCAGACTTGTGCGGGGCAAAAAAGCTTTGTCCCAATCTGTTGTGTAATTGGTGGCGGGTTGAGGAATCTTGATGCCGAAATGTGTTAGGCGGAGCATGATGTTATGCTAGTTAGCTTGTTGTTTTGCATTCTGAATGTTGACAACCTCCTACTGCCAAAGGTTATTGTCTGCTCCTGTTTTATGATCACCCACATTTGATCAGACAGTTTAACGGAAGTTCTGAACGAATGTTCAGGGTGAGCTCGCTTGTTCCCATAGTTTATTCATGAACTATTTTCTGTTTCGAGCAAACGTTTTTTTAAACAAAATCAGAGAAGACGGTGTCCCTCTACTAGTTAACCATTCATCCCAAAATGAATCAATTTCTGGTCTATGTACCTATTTTGGTTCGGAGGAATTGTAATATATAAAAGCAGGCGATCAGTTTGGGCAGATTGTCCATGTTACTGGTACAACTTATCTGGTCATCATAACAAAAATAGTGCAGTCCCTTTCACTGGTCAAACATAACCCAAATATCATCATACTTGGACCTTGCAAGTCAAATGCTCACATGGATGTCTCACTCAGCAGGCAGTCAGCACGTACTTCAGTCAGTACTATAGTAATTTGAACCGGACCGGACCGGATGTCCGACCGCTAAAAGACCGAACCCGAGAGTATAGCAGTTTGGTTCACTTAAAAGACCGTCCATACAAGTAAAAACCATCTGAACCGGCCGGCTGTTTACGGACCGGTGAACTGGCCGGTTTTGATTGAACCGTTCCAGTCTGGTAATCTAGTCTGTGGTGGTGGGCGACTGCGCGTGTGCAACTGGCGCTGGGCCCGGCCTGTTTGCTACTGCCGCCTGGGTGTTTCAGCGTGACATGTGCATGCGTACAGTGCTGCCTGGTTCCGTGCTCCATGCTTTGGTCGTTTGTTGACTTTTTTTTAGAAGGGCGGCAAAAGCTTTGCCGTATTTTTATTAGACGAATAAAAAAAACGATATTACAAAAAACAGAGAGAAAAAAGGTTCTCCACCTCTACCCACCTCTTACTTAGGGAACTACTTATAACTTTCAGAAATTAAAAGGCCGATCTGATACTATGAAAAGCTACTAACATTTACAGCTACGACTCAAACATTGGACCATGTAACCTACTGATATTGATCGATGTCTTCCTTGGTGAGAAAGGCCACCTGGCTCGGATTTAGCTGCTTGTTTTGAAAAGTTCTTCGGTTTCGTTCTTTCCACAGGTTCCACCATAAATAGATCACAATACCATCAAAATTTCTTCGAAGCTCCTTAGCAAACTTGGATCTACATTTACGCCAATAGCTATGTAACGATCCAGCCATTCCCACTGTTTGAATTGCCGATAGACCAAACCATTGCTTGATGAGTGACCAAACCTCTCTTGTGAAGGTACAGTCTTTACATAAGTGTGTAGGTGTTTCTGGTTCTCTCCTGCAAAGCTTGCAAATCGGGTCATGTGGCCAATTCCTTTTCAACAAGTTATTTGCGGTGAGAATTTTCTTATGGAGCAATGTCCAAGCGAAGAATTTGCATCTGTGTTCAGCCTTTGCTCTCCAAACTGGTTGTAGTCTTAACTTGCTAAATGTTCCTTGGAACTGGATTCGATACGCACTCTTTGCTGTATAATCACCATCTTGTGTCCAACGCCAACGAATGTTATCCTGCACATTATCCTCCAGCATAGTTTGATTCACCTCCTCCCACAGAGTTGCATATTCTCTGAATTCTTGGACTGTACTAAGAGGAACTATGTATGAGACCCATCGGTTATCATCCATGCCTTGTTTGACCGTAAAATTTTTCCTTCTTGATTTCTTATATAGTGATGGCGCTATCACTTTTGGTGTTTTACCATCGATCCACGATGCTGTCTAGAACTTGGCTATTCTGCCATCTCCTACTGTCACCACTATCGACGCCGCAAATAGCTCTTTGTCCCGCTCATCTACTGGAAGCTCTAATTTATTCCAAGCTCTTTCAGGATGCTTCCATTGGAACCATAACCATCTCAATCTCAGTGCCCTGGCAACACGCTCTAGGTCAAGGACTCCCAACCCCCCCAACTCTTTGGGCCTACATGTTGTTGGCCAATTTATGATGGAATGGCCGCCATAAACTTTATCTGGTGTCTCTCCTCTCCACAAAAAACTTCTTCGCAAACGGTCAATTTTTTGAATTAGCCATTTTTGTTCCGGTAGAGCCGTCATGTGGTATATGGGTTGGGAGGTAAGAACTGTCTTAACAAGTGTTTCCCTTCCTGCTGAGGACAACAACCGTCCTTTCCATCCAGGCAATCTAGCACCAACTTTGTCAATTAGGGGTTGTACATCAATTCTTCTCAGTTTACGGATGTGAAGAGGGAGTCCTAGATATTTTCCCGGGAAGCTACAAATTTTTCCTGGAAAATTTTGGAGGAGCTGGGAGACCGTTGTGCCATCCATCCTGATAGGAAAAATTTCCGTCTTTGATATGTTAATTTTGAGGCCCGAACACTCACCAAAAAAATTGAGAATCCTAAGCAAGTGCTCGAGTTCCGTCTTCTCCGGGTATGCGAAAATCGCAGCATCGTCTGCGTATAGAGAACACCTCAAGTTGGCACTCTTAGGTAAGATTGGTTTTAATATTCCTTTCCTTGCTGCAGCATCAATAATTCTTTGGAGTGGATCAATGGCCAAAATGAAAAGGAGAGGGGACAACGGGTCCCCCTGCCTTAGACCCCGAGCGTGTCTGATATGTTGAGTTGGTTCTCCATTGACTAAGACTTTAGAGGAAGTTGTCCCCAATAATGCTGCAATCCAGTCCCTCCACTTTGCACTAAAACCCAAAGCCTGTAGTACCTCAAGGAGGAAGCTCCAACCTATGGAATCAAAGGCCTTCGAGATATCGAGCTTTATGAACATTGCCGATTTTTTCCTCTTGTGTAGTAATTGTATTACCCTTTGTGCATAAATGAAATTATCATGAATGCATCTTTTTTTAATGAAAGCATTCTGAGCATGTGACACAAGAGAGTTCATATGTGTTGCGAGCCTGTTTGCTAGAAGTTTTGTGATAATTTTGACCACACTATTTATCAGGCTAATGGGCCTGTAATCTGCGAGAGATGCGGCGTCATTTGATTTCGGCAGTAGCACTATAATTGCTTCATTGATTAAACTTAGTTTGGCTGTACGGTGGCTGTAGAAACTCATGACAGCTTGTACCAAATCGGTCTTGATAATTGGCCAGCATTTCTTGTAAAAAACTCCTATGAAACCATCCGGGCCCGGTGCCTTCTCTGATGGCATGTCATTCACCACCTCCTCAACTTCTTGTTCTGTGAAAGGAGCGTCCAAATCATCCATATTTTTGGCTTCATATCCCAGCTCATTCCAATTTATGGCTTTCGTTCTGGTAGATGGAGTGCCCAGCAATTGAGAGAAATGAGAGAAGGCCAGGTTAGCTTTATTTTCCTGTGAAACTACCATTCCTGTATCACCATTTAGGGCGCCAATGTACGTCTTCTTCCTTCTTATGTTAGCATGCAGCTGGAAGAAGCGAGTATTGGTGTCACCTTTGCGGATCCACGTGAGCCTCGAGTGTTGCCGAGCTCGTGCCTTTTGCATTGCTGCGATACCTAGCGCCTTTAATTTGAGATATTTTTTGAAATCCAATTCCTCCTGTGTCAATACTCTTTCCTCTTGAGCCCTTTCCAAATTTGCCAATGTTACGTTGATGATTGACCATGAAATTTTGTAGCCACCGACTAAAGACCGCCTCCATTTCTTCAGAGCTTTCGCGGTGCGTAGAAGTTTGACATGGAAGCACATTATTGCGTCTTGTGTGTCAACCGTCCTGCTCCATGCTTCTTGTACTGTTTCCATGAAACCCGGCATTTGAACCCAATACGCTTCGAATCTGAATCCTTTGTAGAATTCCCGAGCCACGTCTCCATGGAGGAAAAGTGGGCAATGGTCAGAGGCCAAAGACGCTAAGGCCTGCAGATCGGTTCTTGGGAAAATTTCTAGCCATTCAGTTGAGGCAAACAAATGGTCAATTTTGGTCATGGTGGGTATTTGTTGATCATTGCACCAAGTGAATTTTTTCCTTGGAGCTCGATCGGAACAAGCTCTAGATTGTCAATGGTACATCTAAAATTATTTAGCAGCGACAGATTGATGCGTGAGTTGTTCTTGTCCTGAGTTTTGTAGATGAGGTTAAAATCCCCCAGCATGAGCCATGCTGGTAAGGCTTGTTGCCGTAGAGCCAAAATTTCTTGCATGAAAGCAACTTTGTCCGCGTCCGTCTGCGGTCCGTACACGCCTGTGATGGTCCAGCTTATGTTCTCTGCTAGCATAGTTATTGTTGCCGTCACTGTGTTAGCCGTTATGTTTGTTTGCTGGACCTTAAAAAATTGGTCCGACGCCGCAATCAGTATCCCACCTGATACACCTGTGGAAGGAAGATAAGCCGTGTTGTTCATCATGGACGGACCCACGGTCTCTGTTAGTAACGTTTGGCTCCAGATAGAAATCTTTGTCTCTTGTAGACATACCAATGATGCCCCTGAGGATACAATTTGGTTTCGTACTGAAGCACGTTTGACGCCATCATTCAAACCTCGCACATTCCAACAGATGATGTTGCAATTTTTAGCTGCCATAAATAAACCGAAACCACTGACGAGTTCTAAGCAAATCACACAACCAAGGGGTGGAGGGCAACGGAGCCACACAACCAGCAGTTTCCCCTAATATTACAGTACTGGATTGACAGATCCAACTTCGAAGGTCAACAGACCAGTAGACAAATACCAAATGGTTTACTGACATGGGCATGAATGCCTCAAATAAGCCACGCAGGGCACTACTAAGACGACACCTACGATACATAGGGTAGGACGCCCTAAATCCCATATCAGGTGGGATTAACATTGCTTGATGATCTCCTCATGGACTGCGCCTAGACTTCCATGGCCGGAGCCACAACAGCCCTGTTCATGGTGGCGCCCTTCTTCTGCATCTTGGCCTCCTGCTCGATGAGCACCTTGATGGCATCCATCTTGACGCATCCCACAGCCTGCTGAAAGTGCTGCACGTAAAAATCAGTGTTAGGATTATCTTGAATCGTAGGTTCTTCAGACAGCTCTCCTAGCTTTCTAGCAAGTAGATCCTGAGCAATCTGCATTGAGTCTTTGCCTTGATGTGCCTCAGCTTTCTTTGCAAGTCTAACACTTTGTCTTTTAGTTGTCGTGTCACAAGTTTGATTAATTGATGGAGTGTTAAGGACCTCAACTAGCACGGGTTGGGACATGGGCAAGGATAGAGAATCCAGAAAACTTCCAATTGGTGTATCAACAAGAGTGGAACTGCTATCATGCCTATCTTGAGGTACAACAGCATCATTGGCATGCATGATTTGCGCATTGTGTTGGTTGTCAGCGCCTAAATCAGCTTGGTTGTCAACTTGGTTGTCTAAATCAGCTTGGTTGTCAACATCTAAATCATCTTGAACTACATTGGCATTTCGATGTTTGTCAACAATTAATTCAGCTTGGTCATCATTATCAAACTGTCCACTTGCCCCTACCACTGATTGTACGCGCTCATCTGTTAATGTAATATTGATTTGCGTTTGTGAGATGTGATCTACCTCTAGTACTGATTCTGATTCAACAGAGTTGTCCTCACTCGCATGCATGTTAAGGTTTTCCTCATCTGGAGGTAGATTGTTTGCATTATCTACTACGTGGCGTGACAAATTGCTCACCGATATGTTGGCCGGTATGGACAGCTGCTGATGCATCATCTTGAGGGTCGCGTCCAGCGCCTGCTGCAGTCCTTCCTTCTCCAGGTCCCGCTCAAGTGTTGCAGTCTCCACGGGCTGTATATTGAGATTCTCCTTGTCCTGAAATGTTTCCTTCTCTCCCTGGGTAGCTCTGGCCTCACCATCCTGCATTTCCCCACTGTTGGTGTCGACTGCTGCACATGTTTCAGTTAGCTCATGCATCACAACATCGGATTGAGGAGGAGGAGGGGTACCCTTGATAAGCATGATGCTGTCGTCGGTGATGGGAGTCTTCCGGGGCCCCAGCTCTGTTGCTATTGGGTCAGCAAAGGAGACTCTCTTGGTCCCCTTCTCCTTCTTCTTCTGTTTGATCCTCCAGACTTGGGTGATCGGCTGGGCAGCTCCCCACACGTTCCTGGTTCTACGTGGTGGGGACCTGCCGCGCCAATGGTTGGAGCTGACGCAGTCTTCCGCACCACTCCTGCACCGTGAGCTCCTTGCCCAGGCCGAAAGGCTGTGCTACCGGCGCTGACCATGATGACGCCCTCCATTGTAGTCGTCGTCGTCCCTGCGCGGCCTGATGTCGCGGTCGCGGTCGCGGCCGCGGCCGTGCTCGCGGCGCTCACCCTTGGAGTCCGGCACTCCGTAGTCCCAATCGAAGACCCGGCGGGCCTTCCTGTTGGCAGGTCCAGGCAGCCTCCATGGATTCTGCAGGAAGGAGAGGTCCTCTACCACCTCCAGGTGGTTGCGAAGCACGAACGTCTGGGCCTACTTGAGACCTTCTGGCACGTCCTGGTAGGGATGACCCCTGTCCGGGTTGGTGACCGTGAACACCACCTCCGAAGGGATGTCGCACGGGTCACTGCACCAGGCCCAGAGGTCGAAGGATCTTGTACGCTGACGTTTCCTGGTTGTCTCCTCCAGGAAGTGGATCGCACAGCTCCTGCCGAGAGCCATGGCAGCCACCTCCTCTGCCCAGCAGTGCAGAGGAACACCCTCGATGCGGACCTTGACCCGAAACTCCCACTCGACGCTGTTGGCATGGCGTTGTTCGTTCCAGTGGGCAAACTGGAAACGACGGCCGTTGTCGGGGAGGATGCCGGCGTCGACCACGCGCTCCCTGTCTCTCGGGTTGTTGAAGATGACCACGAACTGCTCGGGGTAGTGCTTGAGGATCTGGACGTTGTCGTGGTGGATGTTGAGCTGGTTGCGCAGCGCGTTCCCCAGGTGATGCGGCTCGGTGTCGTGGCTGTTGCCTGGAACCTTGCAGGTAGCCGCCCGATTGATGAGCTCGTCGCAGCGCTGACGGATGGCGCCAGTGGCCGTGATGGCGCAGTAGCCACGGGCAGGCCTGGCCCGTGGGTCGCCGGGGTACCTCGGTGCCACCATGTCTGCCGTGCCCCTGACCACCTCCGCAAAGGAGCGGTGGTCGACCTTGCCCTCCCTACTGAACTCTCTAGTATTTGCCTTAGTCTTGAGTGGTATGCTGTGGTGGGCGTGGTTCTGCCCTCGCTCGCTCTCAAACTTATATCGGGGCCGCTGTTGAGTAGTGTGGCAATCCTTTGCTCTGTGCCCAGAATGGCAACACCTCCAGCACCTCGGAGCACGGTGGCAGGAATGAGCGAGGTGGTTCGGAGAAAAACAATTAAAGCATTTGCCCTCCATCTTACTCTTGAAGAAGACAGAACCCGGCAATTTGTCATTCAACCGATTTGAATGTTGCTTGGATGCCTCCTCTGGTTCTTGCTTCTTCCGGCGAGGTGTCTTGGCTGGCTCCCACCCATCTTCCTCTTCGAAGTTACTGCCCCGTAGAGGTGCATTGGGTTTCTTGACCGTTGAAATGGAGGGTGTAGCTTGCTCAGTGCTAGAGGTAGCCTGGACGCCGTGAATTCCTTCACCTGCTTGGACTGCTTTCCCCTTCTGGTTTGCTGAAAATCTGCCTTGTATGAGGGCGTGTTGAATCCTTGCATCTTCTTGTGGTTCTCTGGCTCTGACCTCTGGTTGCTTGCTGCTTCCAATTCCATCAACGCCAATCACAGTCACATCCTCTAGACCCTGCCGAGCATCAAGATTGATGGGGGCCTCTGCCGCAGCCTGTTGCTTTGCAAGCTTTTGATTTAAATCCTTGGCGAGATCTGGGAGAATCACCCATGCTTGAGCCTGAAGGTCCGGATCAATCTGAGTTGGGCTTCTCGGATGCTCTGACGTCGCGGCGAAGGCGGAGGGACTTGATGGCGCCTGCTCACTCTGGACCGGAGACTCGCCAGGGTGTGGGAGCGCCGCCTGGCCTGGCATTGAAGGCTCCTGAGCACTAGCTTCTGGTTCCTGACGACCCGCCGTAGGCCTGACAAGCTCCGAGGCAAGCTCTTGCAGCACGGCGGCGCCCACCGGCGACGGACCGACCGTGGGGTGACCCGACTGGGATACATCGATGCGAAGCGGGAACTGGCCTTGCGACCCACCAGCGAGTAGATTAGCGGACGGCGGAGCTGGATTTGGTGACGGATGGCCGTTGGAGGCATTGGGTGTGGCGGATCTGGTGGATTTTGGTGGCTCAGCGGGGTGGACGCGGAAGAACGAGAGCGGGTCTGAGGATGGGTCAGGGTCCTCCATTACAGCAAGCTCGTTTGTTGACTTTTGAACGAAAAATTCTGGGTATAGGAACGCTTAACAATGATTGGCTGGACGGACGTACATTTGCTTACTACGTATATGCTACTGCTGTCGACTTTTGATACTTTTACTTCGAATTATCTCAATGAACCATTGAATAGTGCACTCTATTTCAGCATTCACGTTGTTTTGCACTGGTAAATACTTGAATTACTATTGAAATCATTTTTCGCTAATTCATAAATGTTCTATATATTACCTTTTCATATGCATTTTGGCACATTTTAAACCAAAACCTACCAAAGTGATATTATTTTATATTCTACCATATTTTGGTGGTTACCATGCCACTTTGTATTTTTGAATTTAAGACTATGTCATCCTATATTTATGATGTGTAGACCTTATCTTGTTCCATTTGTCAATTATTTAATTATATCATAAATATATATATACACCGGTTTAAAGTACTTGCGGCCGGTTTGGTTAATCGGTTCAACTAAATTGAACTGACGGTCAAACAGTTCTTAACGGTTGGACCAATAAACCATTGAATTGACGGCCTCGCTGGTTCGATCTCCGGTGTGGTTTGAAAAACCATGGTCCGTACTGCTTATCTCTGCATCCAGCCGTATTGACAATTCATTGCTTGTGGTGACAGGATTCAGAAATAATATGATACCCCTATTTCACGCCGTTGTTTCTGTTAACAGGAAGGAAGGAGTCGAGACCTTTCAGTGTCAGATCTCGCGTTTGTTGATAACCCAAAGAGTCCACGCCAGTTAGTTTTGTCGATGCTAGTTTTCTATACGCAGGCCTTTTGATTGCTTCTCAAACTAAAATTCTGAATATTCAACAGAATCCCCATTTTCTTTGGGAAGTCTACATGTTAGTACTCGTCACAACATAGACATGAAGACTTGCGTACCAGCAGTGGATGTGCTTTATCCATTTTGAACTTCCTTAGAACGGAAAAACATGTTGATGCTGCAATCAAGGAACTAAAAAGACTAATGATGATTTCACATGCAATTATAAATTTTTCACTGATGCAACATATAACTTGTAACTTAATGAGGAGTATGGATGTGTTCTGCAAGCAGTGGTAGTGGAAGCACATCACGCAAGAATGGTGTTGCTGCTGGAGATGGTGTATAACGGGTATAGACCCGGGGGCATGTGGCAGGGTGAGGGGCGGCAGGAGGAGAGGGAGAGGAAGAGAAAGACAGGTTGACCCTTTCTTTTTGATTGGTCTCAGACGGTTACATCTCCTATTTATAGCTTGACTCCTAAGCAAACTAGGAGATCCTTATAATATAGACTCTTCTTTTACAATTCGATCATTTACTTTATTTGTTCAACTATTTCTATTTTTAGGAGACTCGATTTAGGAAACCAGATGGATGACGGTTGCGGCGGCCCGGGGATTGCACCCCTGCCCCTACATGCGTGCGTGCCTCCTAGGGCGTCAGCTGCCTGCTGGCTGCAGCGGCGGCGGCGGCGGCGGCTAGGCCCTCTTGGCCCGCGTTAATCTAAATTCTTCAACTTTTTCTTGGGCTGTCGTTATACTTGTTACATGGTGTCTCTTTAAGTACGCATGACTCCATTAACAGCTGGAAATTGAAATTGGTTGCAACAACTTCTGCTAATTTCATTTTGGTGACGAAATAATCTCGTGTAATGGACTAATGGTTGATTGCTTCGTGTTCTTAGGTACTCCAGAGTCTCAGGCCTGTGAAACAATACGTAACTGGTAGCAGATTCACGAATAATCTCTTAGTATGATGTTGCATTTTTTGTCATTGTTAAGAGTTGCAACAAGTGATTATCTCTGTCTGACTGTCAGGCGTAGAGCCCCATACCCGATAGCCATTTCAACTATAGTTGCTCGGTCCCTATCATGATCAATCAGTGTTGAAATATCTGCAAGTCTCTCTCTCGGTTCAGATGTCTGGGTACAGGTATACGTATATATTAATATGGACCTCTTGGGCCTAAACTAATAGATACAAAATACAGCTCAACACTCCCTCTTAAGATGGGTGATAAATATCAATCATGCTCATCCTGTTACAAGCTAATATACATTCTTTAACTTGCTCACCTGAAACTATATGACTCAATTTGAGTGTTCCATTGTCGAGTTTCTCTTTGATGAAAAAGCGATCAATCTCGACATGCTTGGTTCTGTCATGCTGAACTAGATTATTCGTAATATTAATCACTGATCGGTTATCACACCAAAGCTTCATGGGACCTTTCCCTAGCTTTAACTCGAACAAAAAGTTTGTCACCCATAACATCTCACATAGACACACAGACATGACTCTATATTCTGCCTCTGCCGTTGATCGAGACACCACAGGCTGTTTTTGCTCCTCCATAATACTAGATTTCCTCCAACAAAGGTGCAATAGCCAAACGTCGACCTCCTGTCATCTAGACAGCTTGCCCAATCCGCATCGCAATAACCTTCCACATTTAGGTGATTATTTTTCTCGAACCATAATCCTTTCCCAGGACTACTCTTCAAATACCTCAAGATCCTATAGACTGCATCCATATGTCCACTCCTAGGATCATGCATATACCTACTTTCCACACTTACTGCATATGTTATATCAGGCCTTGTATGGCATAAATAAATCAAGTGTCCCACAAGTCTTTGATATTTCTTTTTATCTATTGGCTCTCCAGAATGAGCACACAACTTATGATTTTGCTCGATAGGTGTAGAAGCAGGGCGACATCCAAGCATACCTATATCACTTAGCAAATTAAGAACATACTTTCTTTGTGAAAGGACAATTCCTCTAGGGGATCTTGCTATCTCAATGCCCAAAAAGTATCGAAGTTGATCCAAATCTTTGACCTCAAACTCTTTGCTTAGGTTTTCCTTAAGTCGAGCTATTTCCAAAGTGTCATCACCGGTAATAACAATGCCATCAACATACACTGCAAGAATAGTAATACGATTTCCAGAGTGATGATAAAATAGGGTGTGATCGCCATTACACTTTTCGTAGCCCATACCACACATTGCACGCCTGAATCGATCAAACCATGCCCTTGGTGACTGTTTTAAACCATATAAAGATTTCTTTAGTCTCAGTACTTCACCTTTGGTTTGTGCCACCAATCTTGCCTTGTACCTCTCTATCTCACTATCAGGATTTTGCTTTAGTGTGTAAACCCATTTGCAGCTAACTATCTTCTTTCCCATTGGAGAGGGTACAAGTTCCCATGTCTTGTTCTTCTCAAGTGCTGCTAACTCCTCGAGCATGGCATTACGCCACTTAGGATCTGATTTTGCTTCTTTCCAATCTTTAGGTATTTTTGTGGATTGTAATGATGCAATAAATGCTTTATATGTGGGAGACAATGATTCATATGAGACATAATTACTTATATCATGCTCAAACCCATATCTTGTTGGAGGTTTTCCAGCTGTACTCCTTGCTTCCTTTCTTAAAGCAATAGGCAGGTTAATGGAAGGTTCGGCCTCTTCTCCCCCTGTTTTAGTAAACTCAGTACCATTAAAATCAACATCTAAACACTGTGGCTGCTCCTCCTGTTGCTCTACCAATTGTGGTTGCTCAACTTGTTGTGCTGGCTGCACTTCAACTATGTTCTTTCTTCTATTATAAACTTGAAGAGTACCTTGTTCTTGCCTTGCATTTATATTTATATTGTCTCTATTTTCTTGGCTCTCACTCACTTGGCCATTACCCACATTTTCTTGCCTCTTATTCACTTGGGCATTACACACATTGTATGGAATCAATCCTGTGATAGTTCTCGATCCCCTTGATTGCTTTTCTTCCTTATCTTGTGAAACATCTATGTCATGCTCCCCCTCTTGACCATCTGTTGGCGTTTCTTAGCGTTACTACTAAAGATAGACTATGAATCCATCCTTAATAATAAAACTAGAAACGTAGGTTGACATT
>CM041631.1:29740597-29800272 GCA_023333625.1 Bothriochloa decipiens | reverse complement strand
GTACGCCAATCGATAGCTCAGTATGAAATAAGAATTACTCTGCAAGCACACAGAACTATCATTATAGCATTTCAACCCGTGAGTATTCAAGGGTGTTGTATTTATAATTTCCCGTAGGAGGGCATAATGAATGCATCTAGCTTTGGTACAAACATGATTACTTATTGAATGTATAGGTAGACATAGCATAAACAGGGGTAAAGATAGGTTTTCAAGATAGTGGACACACCCATCGGAGCAACCTCAAGGATAAAAGGTAAAATAAAGAATAAAATAATGAATATGTGAGCAGGAATTGGTATATAACTATGCAAAGAATAGCTAATAACATCTAACTAATGTGAGCAGAGTCAGGACTAAGTCTGCGATTCTAGGGAGATCCCCGTAGCTGGAACCCCAGCCGATAGAGACTTTACAGAACTCCTACCGAATACCTGAACATGGGGGATTACTAGGGATGGACAGGCTATCACCACCTTCCCACCTACCCCTCTGCCCGTAGGGCACCCGCATATCCGCCGATTCCCGCATACCTGAACACCACGCTCACGTACTTGGAAACAACTCCTAACCTCCCAGGACCCCAACCCTTCGGATTGACAGGCTCGATTAGGAGCAACCACCACAACCCAATGGATCATTATTCCATCCTTAGTTCTTCCTCTATTCATACTAATTAGATGAACGATGAAGAACAATGATGATCATATCAAGAACATAACACATAGACTATGATCTAGTTTATATGTTATGAACATAACATGAACACAACTATACTCTAATTCATGTGCATAGTCATATAAGTATGATAAGAACTTGCTCATAGAGGAGAACTGATCTATATTCATACCAAGATGTTCTTGATCCTCCAAGGAGACAAGTTCTCCTTGATAGCTTTGCCTTGCTCAACTACTAGTACTAAACTAAAGAGAACAAGTGTAGAATGTGAGGTGTAGTGCTCCAAATGATGGTGTGTGTGTTGAGTGGTGTGGAGCTCTCCTTTTATAGTGCTCATAGGACGGTTCGGGCGTCTCCACATTTGGAAGGAGGTGAAACCGCCTTGGACTGACCGCCTTACGAACCGCCGCAGAAGATCGGGCCCGACAGGCCCCACCAGGGGTGCGAGCGCACCCGGGTGCGGCCGCTCCCTCGGCTGGCCCGGCTGCCAACCGTCTTCGGGTGGTGGGCTGCCTCCTGGGCCTGGACTTCTCCCGTGGTTATGGATGGATCCAGTTTGGTGTTTTGTAGGCTTTTCTATTTTATTTTGATTTTTGCGCCTTTTCTGAATACGCTTTCTTGAAGTGCGCTTTCTTGTGTCTTTTGCGTATTTCCACGTGTCATTCCTGCAAGTCACATACATAACAAAACTCATAGAAAGGTTAGATGAAGCCCTACCTTCTATTTATTTTAGTATTTAAAATAATGTTTGGTAATTATAAGATAAGGGTCGCCAACAACTCCCCCACACTTGGTCCTTTGCTCGTCCTCGAGAAAAGTGATAAGGACCAAATGGGTTCATCTTCCTTGTCAAATGAATCTGCATACAGATTATTCCAAGCTTCACCTAGACTTATGAACTTCAAAGTGTCTACCAAATCATCTTGGGTAATTGAAACATGGAGTAGCCTGGATTCAAATCCTCTTACTTTGTCCCTGAGCAAAAACTTGGGTTTTTGCAAGATTTTGAAAAAGAAAGATAGCTTATGTTCCTTGAATGACTCTCTCAAATCGCTCATATTTGTAAGTGGTTCCTTACCAAGGCATGAAAGAGTGATGCCTTCACTTGATCATCCTACCTCTAAAAAGGCTTATCTGGAGTTTTGGGTAGGAATGAAAATGACGAGGCATACTTACCCTGCGTGTGTTGTCGAGTCAAACCTCAGACCATACCGGAGGGAGTGCGCCATACCCCTAGATCAGAATGTGCATGTGTGTGGAAGGATATGAAGGTGGAAACCTAATTCTAATTCTTTTTGTTACTCCATGCATCATGATTCTCCTTCTCAACAAAACTTGGAGGGATATGGGCTATAGGTACTTTTAAATTTTTTTTTGAACGGGAATTTGAATTTTTTCCCGTTTATTTTCTTATGCCCCTTGGCATAGTTTTTTTAAACATAGCCCATACCCTGTCACTGGTGTATAGAACTTTGAAGGAGATATCATGCTGATGGGTGGATGGAGTAAAACTTTTTGCATAAGGGATGCATGGTTCGTCAGGGTGAGAACCAGCATTTTTATTTGGTGAAGAAAGTGCGCAACTCTCAGTGTAAGAGTTGGCACATTTTTGGTGGATGGATGAAGAGCATGTTTTGCGCAACTCTCAGTGTGAGAGTTGGCATTATTTGGTGGGTGCAAGTGAATCCTGATCTTGGAGGTATGAAACATCTCTCAACAGCGGTCACAAAATTTGACCAAACTCAACACAAAGTAAGTAGCATATGTGGAAAGTTCATCATATAGAATCATATTTGGCCTTGGTAGGTATATGCTCAATCATTCAAGGAACATGCCATTTGAATTTTTGTTTTATAAAATAAATCCCAAGTACTTTGCAAGAACTAGTAAGCATCATGTCATCCTACTATATCTCATCTGTCAATTACTTAGATAAAATGGGTTCCCTAAACAGTGTTCATAAATCTGTAGGAATATCAGCAGGGAATAAAAAGTATGCAAACATTGTGAACGTAGGAGACACGTTTGATGGAGTATGAAGGAAACATCATTTTAAACCTTTTCTTTGAAAATCTTTTTGATTTTGAGAGGGGGGAGAAATTTGCACAAACCGAGATTTGATTTTTGTTGTGCAACCATTTTGGAGAATCCTTCCCCCACACTTGTTTTCTTCCTATCTTGGTTAGTCACAAAAAATATATATAGAAAACAAGTGCACAAGATAAATAAAGATTTTATTCATTGATAACTTCGAGTAGGCACATTACATTGTAAGGGAAATAAAACATAAAAGATAGTGAAAGGAAAAATGTGCCTAACCAAAGATTTGTGCAAGAGGTGTGTTCTAAAGATCTTCGACGAGATATCCGACACCTAGGGCTTCAGTGACCTTTCTAAGCCTAAGGTTAAACTTGAAGAGAAACTTATTGACATCATCGCTAAGATCCCTGATCTCAGTGTTCTTTGCTTCTAGGTCGTCTTCTAAAACCCTTAACATAGCACGTAAGCTTGCCTACTCGGCTTTAAGATCAGTGAGGACATTAGGATCATCCTCTTCATCACTGCTTTCGTACTGTCCTGCACGACGTTTGATGGATGGCTGCGGCAAGTGCCTCCTAATCCTAGGGAGAGTGCCAGAGGATTCTGCCTCCTTGGCCTTGCCAGCCATCTTGCTACCAGCACGACTGCTAGGCCCACTACCACTAGGAGCCTTCCTCTTGCGTCCTATGTTGCAAGTGGTAGGACGGGCAGCAGCGGGTATGTTTGTGGTGCTATCTATGGGTGCTTTGAAGTTTGCTGGTAGGATTGCTAAAGGCTTTCTTCTCTCTTGGTGAGGAACTCTCTTGGTAAGGTGCTATGTCTAGGTTTGGTATGGCCTTTGGAGCGTTGATCAGCGAAAGGGCGTAGCTAGACATGGTTAGCACTTGGGGATGGGAAAGCTTAACAAGCTTTGCAAGAGGGAAAGAAAGAATGGTTGGTGTGAGAAGAAGAGGGGCCTATGGGGGGTTTTATAGGTGCTACCGTCGTTTCTGACTAGGAAACAACTTGATCGTGACCAAAGGTTCGATGCTGGAAGGATCAGAGGGTGACACAAAAAAAGATCGGCGTGATCTGGCGTGGCCATGGGTGCGGGCGCACCTGGGTTTGGCCGGACCCCTGGGTCCACCTGCCAACCTCTGCCTTTCGGTCAGGTGTACCTTTGACTGCGTGGATCTCAATCCAGGTTGTGATCAAGTGTGATGCGCGGTGAATCAGAGTGATAGTGTGTGTGATAGAGTGTAGGATATGAGTGATTTTCAAGAAAATAAAATCTAGATCACACTATCATGCATTTATGAAAGAATATACCTATGATCAAAAAGATTCATATGCAAGAAAGGAAAGATCATAGGGGTATTTTAGACTAAACATAAATGCAACACTAACACCATGTAAGCATTTATTTGTAAAATACATAAATACCAAAAATATATAACAAACATAAAAAATATTTATTTATTATATATTTTTTCTCTTTTTTTTAGAGGACTATAAAGTTACCTTATTTCCATCATCATCTCTCAGGACCTCCTTCTTTCCATGGTATAAAATAATCTGTAGAGGTTAGTCCATAGGAGTATTCCTAGTCTATGCATAGCATTTTTGTTTCAAAGGTTTTGTCAACCTAGGTAAGTCAGTAACCCAAGCACCATGCTTGCATTAAAGACTTATGAGAGCATGATGGAACGCTCATCATGTATCAAAACTATGTGCTAAGGCAGGGACTAGAAGGAATGTAAGTAGCAAGAATCATGTGATTGATAAAGGCAATTATTGAAAAAAATGTATCAAGAGCTAAAATTATTTAAGTGTAAAAACTAGCTAAGGATAACTTACCGATTTACCTTTGGCAAGGGCTCACCTTTTATAGTCCGTTGAGCCAGACTTTTCTCCCATCATTGTTTGCTTGATGATGGCACATCCGTCTTGGGAGGAGTAGACGGTTGTACCTGCTTGGGCCTCCACACTTTCTGGGTTGTCTTGGGTGGTGTGGTAAAAGGTTCAACCTTTTTCTTAGGTTTCCATACCGTTTTCTTTTGTGCAGGCTCGGGGATTTCTTCCCTCTTTTCTTGGATTTTCTTTTTAGGAGCCATTTTATTTTTTTGCTCCTTATTGTTATTTCTTTTGGGAGCCGCCTTTTCTTTTGGCTCTGGCTTTTTCTTTGATTCTTTTGCTATTTTGGATATATTTTTCAGAAGCTGAGGCTGGATCTCAACCTCCTTGATGCCTTGGGGATTCGGCCCATAGCGGATGCGTATCATGTTGCATTCTTCTTGATGGCGAGGCCAAAATTCAAACTTCTCTTCTTGGCCATTAATGTTGAAGCGGATTTCTCCAGCTCCAACATCAATATGTGCTCCTGCCGTACTCAAGAATGGCTTTCCCAGGATTAGTGATGTTTCTTTAGTGAGCTCCATGTTGAGCACCATGAAATCCACTGGGACATAATATCCTCTAATCTTGATAGGGATGTCTTGCGCAATCCCTGTTGGGTACCAAATTGACGAGTCGGCCAACTGGAGTGTCATATTGGTGGGCTCCAAG
Organism: Bothriochloa decipiens; assembly: GCA_023333625.1. Lineage (NCBI taxonomy): Eukaryota > Viridiplantae > Streptophyta > Magnoliopsida > Poales > Poaceae > Bothriochloa > Bothriochloa decipiens. The sequence goes on along the minus strand of CM041631.1, from coordinate 29,795,010 downwards.
TTGGTGAAGTTTAGCCTATCAAAGACTGATTTTGGCATGACGCTCACGCTCGCCCCAAGATCACATAGGGCATGGTTGAATTGCTGTGTGCCAATTGAGCATGTGATTGTGGGGCACCCAGGATCTTGCTTCTTCTCAGACAGATGATCGAGTATAGCTGCGCTACACTCTTTTGTCAGCTTGACAACTTCTGTGGACGGCAATGGTTGCTTGTTGTTGATGATGTCCTTGATGAACTTGGCATAGGATGGTATGTGCAAGACATCCATCAGCGGGATGCTGACGTGTGTCTTCTCGACCATTTTCATGAAACGGAGGAACTGCTCATCTCCGGCCTTCTTCTTCCTCCTCAATCTTGTGGGGAAGAGCAGCATCGTGGTGTCCACATAGTTTTGTGGGGTTGGCTCATCATCTTCGGATTCTTCTTGTGGATCAACCGACTCGACTGGTGTCTCCTCCTGCTACCGTGAAGTCCTTCCTACCTTAGGGTTAGGATGAGGTGGATCACGAGTGGTCTTACCCCCTCTCGTGGTCACCGAATTAACATTTTCGACAGCATTATCAGGAGAAACAGCGGACTTCGCAGCAGAAGCAAGCTGAGCAATCTGCGTTTCTATTCTTTTATTGAAACTAACTTGATCCTTAACAGATAAGGTCAGGCTATCAAGCTTGGTATTTATGTTTTCAAATATTTTATCATTGAAAGAAAGCTTTTTGGTAAGGTTTTTGTTTATTTTAGCCTAGCCTAACACAAGATCTTTCAATGAAGGCTGGGAGGAATTAAAACCTGAATTAAAAGTGGAAGGATTACCTTGGGGGCGATTCTGGTTGTTCCACCCATTACCTTGTTGCTGATGTTGGCGAAACCCGTTGTTGACGAACGATGCTTCCTCCTGGGTTTCAGGAAAGTTGTTCCCCATGTGGCCAACATCTCCACAGTGCTCACACATCATGTGTGAGTCTATGGCCTGGACGGTGCCGGTGGCAGGATCAGTGGCACGTCCCTCAAGTCTTTTCATTAGTAAGTCTATTTTTGTAGCAAGCAGGTCCATCTCCTTCACGGTGTGCATGCCTTTTTGTGTTTTGCGTCCTTCTCTCCAACTCTGGTTGGCTACCATCTTTTCAATTAGTGTCGTGGCACTGTCAATGGTGAGAGAGAGGAATACGCCTCCAGCAGCGGCATCGACATGCCCCTTAGACATGGCCGTGAGGCCCTCATAAAAGTTCTGTAGCATGAGCCAATCTTCCATCCCGTGGTGGGGTGTAACATCCTAGATGTCAATGACAACTAAAACTTGATCAAGTGCGTTGTTAAGGCATAATCATTGAGCATCATGGTATAAATGCATTCATGTTTTAATGATATCTTTTATGTGATACTTAGTTTTATACATGAAATGATGATGTTTTCTGTTTATTTAAAGTTTCTTGTCATTTTATGTGTTTCTATAAGTTTGTAAAACAACCAAAAATTTATCTTGTTATCTTGTGCTTTGCTTAATGTTTATGTTAGGTCAACCATGATATGTCTCAACTAAAACAAATTTACATTTCATAGGTTGCTTGTGTTTCTAAAATGTTATGTCACATGAAATCATAAAACCTTACTTTCGAATGTCATTTCAAATACCTAGTTTATACTCTATGTACTTGAGGTGTAAACCGTGTGTACATTAGTGTCAAGCATAGTGTATAACTCTAAGTCCAACCCTTAAAAAATGATTTTCAGATTTGAAGTTGAATTTGGATTTCAAAGCTTATTCCTAAGCCTTGCAATTCAAAACTAAATTCAAATTGGAAAACTATAAAAATGTTTTTAAAAGTCAACTTGGTCAACCAAGGGTGTCATTGGGTCAATGACCTAAAAATGTCCTTGGATGATGTTTGTGATCACTAATGACCAACCAATTAATTTAAAAACCAAATCGAGTTTGAACTCGGTTTCAAAAACCCTTTATTTCTAAATCTTATTTTATCCCCTTTTCTATTCTTCAAAATCTATAAGGAATTTTGATATACTCTTAAAATATTATTTGTATATCTTTACAAGAGCTACAACAATGGTATTTAAAGTTTTTAAGTTTCCAAAGAGAATTTCAAATGAAATTAAAAATACAGTTTTCTAACATTTGTCCCTCTTTGATTTTAAATTCAGAATTCAAAAAATTATGCATTATTTGAGAAAACTTTGTATATGAAAAATGTTTGGTTTGAAAAGTTGAGCATTTCATAGATTTGAATATTTTTAAGTTCTATTGAAAAATCAAAAGTAATTTCAAATATTTTTTCTAGGGTTTTGCTCCCCTTTTGAATTTGAAATCATATTTTAAAAACTAAGCAGAATTTCAAAATATTTGTTAAATGAAAATTGTAGCTCTTGAAAAATCCTGCAAGTGATATTTTGGGATATTTTCAAGTTCTTTTGTAAAATCTAATTTAATTTTCAAATTTTGCCGAGTGACTTCACTGTCTACAATATTGCTGACGTCATCATCGTTGTTTCTCCTCACTGCTCACCGTCGCCGCCGTGTCCATGGCCGCCATACCAGCCTGCCTCTGCCGCCAGCTCGCGCCCGCACTGGAAACCTTTTTGCCTCAACGTGTCGTCCCGTCCATGCGCGCCCGTCGTCGTATAAGAAGCGAAGCCGTCGTCATCTTGTCCTTCCCATCGTCGTGCTGTGATTTTTGCCATTAGCTAGCTCGCTAGCTTCATCTCATCCCCGCGCACCCACCAAGCTCCATCTCGTTGCTCGAGCCGCGCGCGTGCAGTCGTCTTTCCGGAGTCCGGCAACCTACGCTGCCACCGTCGACTCCGTGGTCGCTGGCCAAATTCGCTCCAACCATACTATCTCCATTCAATTCCTCTTGACCATGGTTTCACTACCCTCCTACAAAACCAGAAAGCCCACATTCGCCTCATGGCACCGCCTAAGTCGGTCGCAAGCTGTCTTCTTCTCCACGGGTGATGACAGTGTCGCCACATTCGACCTCACCGTTGCCAGGCGCCACCGATGGGCCATTTCCTCCATCTTCACGCGAATTAGCTTTGCCTCATTGATCTAGCACTCATAGGACCCTTTGTTTTTGCAGACGAGCACCAGTCGTGCGGGAGCGCGAGCCGTGCCAATGATGCGCGCCGCCGCAGACCACCTCGCCGTTGAACTCAGTGCTCTGCCACGCCTCTGTCATCATCCTCATGTTAGTCAGCCCCGAGGTGAGCCTTTAGTACCACTTGTGCCCTTACTTTGATACTTAATGCCTTGAGATCGTCGAAACGCCGCTGCCGGCGGGCCGAGCTCTGTCCGCGCCGCCGTGTGCGTGCCTGCGCGCGATAGGGAGCCGTTTGGCGTCGCTTAGCCACCCAGTTGCGTCCACCTTAGCCTGCCGAAGAGCGTGGTCATCTTTCCCTGGCCAGAGGAGCTCTGACAGCCGCTGCCACCATGTCGCTGCATCGCTGAGCCGCCATGGCTGCCGGCAGGGCTGCACCGACATGCTTGCTGGTCTAGGAGATGCGCCATGTCACGTAGGTCGCGTAGGTGTAGGCCTCGCTTCCCAGGATCTCACCGCCGATGAGAATCCGGTCAGCCTTGCCGCTGCTCTGCTCTGGAGTCCGTCATGGACCAGTGAATGTAAATTTGGGAAAGTCTAGGGGTCCCGATGAAAAGTCTATGACTCATTTGAATAGTACCAAATAGTGTTTAGACTTGTTTATAAATGTATAAAAATGTAAGGGCCTTTTTGCAAAGTTGCCAGGCCAAACCTTGGCCAGGCTGGGTTGGGCCGGCCTGCTCGCGCTCTTGGGCCAGTTTTCCCACAGCGCTGGGCCGAATTGGGCCAGAACCGGCCCAAGCGGATCTTTTTCTTTTCTTTCTTTTATTCCTTTCCAGAATTTGTGAATAGTGTTGCATTTTGTTTATTTCATATTAAAATAATTAGAGTTCCTAAAATTATGAAAATTTTTGTGGAGCCTCTTTGAGTTGAACTTGATATAGGAAAAATATAATATACTAATTTTAAGTGCATTTGCTATGTTTAAAAATTAGCTCATTTAATTCATAAATGTGCCTTCTATGATTTTTTTTAATAGCTAATTATTGCTCATTAAATCATGAAAATTGTTTTGCAGCCTATTTATGATGTTATCTATGTAAAATGAAATTTTAAAGTTAATTTGATAACTTTTATTTTAATGCATTTTATTGCTTAATTAATTTAATTAATTAATTAATGCTTAATTGACTTTAATCATTTTAGAATTGTGTGATGACCTTAGGTCATTATCTTTTAATGACCTTTGACACTTAATTAAGTTGATTGAGTTATCTTAGTGTTGTAATTTATCCTTAATTAGTGATAATTCTTGTCATTAATAAAACTCCCTAATGAAGTGATTAGCACTTAATGACTTAGGGTTTGTTTGATTGACTTTGGGATTGATTGATGACTTTGGGTCATAAACACATAATGACCCTTGGCATGTGGTTACTTGTTTGAACCCTGTTGAATTATCTTGATTTGCTGGTTTAACTCAACTAAGGTAAGATTTACTTGTGTAACCCTAATTCTCCTTGTTAAATTGGTTTCTTTGGCTTGCATCTGTATCGCGAAGAAAAGCTTTACTCAAGTTATTTATGTTGTTATGCTTTCATCTATGCCCTATCATGCATCATGTCATGCATCTCATCATGCTAAAACATGCATCTTTTATATACGTGTAGTGTATACGAGAGTGAGAAGGTTCGTGTTGAACAAGTATTAGAAATGGTCATCATTCCATGGTGCAGATATCGTCGATCCATGGTGTCAATGCCAAGTCTGACAATTGGAAACTAACTTCTCTGCAATATAGGCAAGCCCCAGATGCATTCAAACCCTATTCTATTTTATAAAAGTTTTATCGCTTCAGTTATGATATGTTGTATTAAGTAATAGGAGTTGAGTGAAAACCCACCAACTGCATTACCTGTCTTACTTCCATAATTCCTTGTTACCTGTTCTAAAAGATGCGTAGTAATGCTTAGCCCTGCTTAATTAATTAAGTGTTCAGAGGTAGAAGAATGAAAAAGATGAGATTGGTTTTATCTGTTGGAATCATGATGATAGTTAATACATCGAGTCCGGACGGCTAACTTGCATTAGGAACGGAGTCCCTCTGTAGTGTTTTTGTCTGTTGATGCCCTAGGTTCCGTGTCGATGGTGAACTGGTGATATCGAGAAACTAGAAATCCACATGCATGAAGTGTCATACAGTGGGCCAGAGTCCCCACGTATGTCATGGAGTGACTTATAGTGGGCCAGAGTCCCCACATATGTCATAGTGTGTTATACTGTGGGTTTAGGTTCCCATGTATATCGGTACACTGGGTCGAAGTGCTCACATGTACCATGTGGTGATATATGGCTGCGGTTGTTATCCTGGTATATCGGTTCATCTGATATGCTTAGGAGTTAGAGTCTCCTGTATATCAGTGACCTAGGTCCCAGCTGGGTATATGAAAATGGATTTGAATCGCTATTTCTTCTTGGAGAAGAACACTTGATCGGTGTTCATCATCGTAGTAACAACTTGAATGATGTTTAAGGTTTAAGAATGAAGTTAGTTGGTAATCTTGATCTAGAGCAAGACAACCTTACTTTCTGTTAAGCTTTTCTGCAAAACTCTTATCTTTTGCAAGCCTTACCTTGTCCCTCTAGCCTGCATTTCCTGAGTCTTCACCCCTCTTCTTCGTCGGGTCAGTCTTGTTGAGTACTTTTATACTCAGGGTTTGTTGAACCCCTGTTGCAGGTGCTAATTGGTGTGCAAATCAAGTTCATGTCAGTGGGCTCGACGTGATCTGGTTGTCTCCTCCTGACTTAGGCGCTCTACCTAAGTTGTCTTCTGTAGTTCTTCTCTGCTTCCGCAATTGAAGTTAAGTTTGTAAAAGTTAACTTTTTCATATATTTTGTAAACTTAATGTTATTACTCTTCCGCACTCTGATATATGTTTTATCATAAATGTTATAATGTTACAGCTACTCCTTTGTTGATCCTGGTATGAGTGTAAAATATGGTTAAATCAGGGTCCTTTGAGGACACCCAACATGGCTTTCTAAGTTATCTGGACACATGCATGACTGTCAGAAGTCTTTGGGACAATGACAGGTACATGTGGGCCATATACTTTAGAAGGTTCTGCCACATGGGGACAGGCTCGAATGTACTCCTAGAGCCTTTCCCAAGCTTCAGGAATGGATTCGAGTGAAGTTTGCTGGAAGTTTGATATCTTTCCCCTTAGATCATTTGTTTTGCTCATAGGGAAGAACTTTGCGAGGAACGCCGTGGAACATCTGTCCCACATGTTGACTGCTTCCTTGCTCTGGTAGAACCATTGCTTCGCCTTCCTCAAGAGAGAGAAAGGAAACAAGCAGAGCTTGACGCTGTCAGGTGCGACATCTTTGATGATGATTGTCTCGCACAACTCAAGGAAGTTTTGCAAATGCGCGTTTGCGTCCTCACTTGGCAAACCTCAAAACTGGTTTGCCTGCACCATCGTGAGTAGGCCAGTGTGGAGCTCAAAGTTTCCATTCCCGACATTGACAGCGGGCCCAACAGGCACATTGGCAACAGCGGGGGTGGAGTACTCGCGGAGTAACTTGGCCATGGTGATCAAAGCGGATGGTGCAGAAGTGACCGGTTCACCTGCCAGTGGAGTAGCAGAAGAAGAAATGGCACGAGTCCTTCTCTTCCTTAGGAGTGCTTCCGAATCGTTGACGAAGTTTTCCGGCAGGTTGAAACCGCTCATACACTATCCTATTTTCATTCCAATCAAAAAGAGGAAGAAAACAGCAAAGTTACCCTACTTAAACTATGGCTACCAATGCTTATTATGTAATCAATGTTTATGCCAATGCTAGATGTTTGCATTTTTCTTTTGCCCTCTCCGGCAACGGCGCAAGAAATGCTTGTTGGCGTTTCTTAGCGTTACTACTAAAGATAGACTATGAATCCATCCTTAATAATAAAACTAGAAACGTAGGTTGACATTTCTATCCACCATTACTTTAGAAAGGTAACCCTTGGCCCTTAACGGCGCCGGCCTAGGTAATACAGTCTGGTAACAATAGTTAGAAATGCCGGATTGGCCTTCCTAACCATCCTTACTTGCGATATGCAAAACTATGGCACGACACCGAGGGGGTGCACAAGAATTACAATCTTAAGTAACGGTACTTAGGTACGCCAATCGATAGCTCAGTATGAAATAAGAATTACTCTGCAAGCGCATAGAACTATCATTGTAGCATTTCAACCCGTGAGTATTCAAGGGTGTCGTATTTATAATTTTCCGTAGGAGGGCATAATGAATGCATCTAGCTTTGGTACAAACATGATTACTTATTGAATGCATAGGTAGACATAGCATAAATAGGGGTAAAGACAGGTTTTCAAGATAGTGGACACACCCATCGGAGCAACCTGAAGGATAAAAGGTAAAATAAAGAATAAAAGAATGAATGCGTGAGCAGGCATTGGTCATATATAACTATGCAAAGAATAGCTAATAACATCTAACTAATGTGAGCAGAGTCAGGACTAAGTCTGGGATTCTGGGGAGGTCCCCGCAGCTGGAACCCCAGCCGATAGAGACTTTACAGAACTCCTACCGAATACCTGAATGTGGGGGATTACTAGGGATGGACAGGATGTCACCACCTGCCCACCTACCCCTCTGCCCGTAGGGCACCCGCATATCCGCCGATTCCCGCATACCTGAACACCACGCTCACGTACTTGGAAACAACTCCTAACCTCTCGGGACCCCACCCTTCGGATTGACAGGCTCGATTAGGAGCAACCACCACAGCCCAACGGACCATTATCCCATCCTTAGTTCTTCCTCTATTCATACTAATTGGATGAACGATGAAGAACAATGATGAACATATCAAGAACATAACACATAGACTATGATCTAGTTTATATGTTATGAACATAACATGAACACAACTATACTCATTCATGTGCATAGTCATATAAGTATGATAAGAACTTGCTCATAGAGGAGAACTGATCTATATTTATACCGAGATGTTCTTGATCCTCCAAGGAGACAAGCTCTCCTTGATAGCTTTGCCTTGCTCAACTACTAGTACTAAACTAAAGAGAACAAGTGTAGAATGTGAGGTGTAGTGCTCCAAATGATGGTGTGTGTGTTAAATTGTGTGGAGCTCTCCTTTTATAGTGCTCATAGGACGGTTCGGGCGTCTCCGCATTTGGAAGGAGGTGAAACCGCCTTACGAACCACCGCAGAAGATCAGGCCCGGCAGGCCCCACCAGGGGTGCGGACGCACCCGGGTGCGGCCGGACCCTCGGCTGGCCCGGTTGCCAACCGCCTTCAGGTGGTGGGCTGCCTCCTGGGCCTGGACTTCTCCCGTGGTTACGGATGGATCCAGTTTGGTGTTTTGTAGGCTTTTCTCTTTTATTTTGATCTTTACACCTTTTCTGAATACGCTTTCTTGAAGTGCGCTTTCTTGTGTCTTTTGCGTATTTCCACGTGTCATTCCTGCAAGTCACATACATAACAAAACTCGTGGAAATGTTAGATGAAAGCCCTACCTTCTATTTATTTTAGTATTTAAAATAATGTTTGGTAATTATAAGATAAGGGTCGCCAACACCATCCTCACTTATACTTTGACCATCAAGCTCAAATAAGGAACTCAAATCAGTCTTCTCCCCATAATAGGGTTCATATTCTCGAAATGTCATGTCCATACTTACAAGAAGTCGTCTTTCAGTGGGACATCAACAAATATATCCCTTTCTACTTGATGAGTACCCCACAAATATGCACTTAACTGCTCGAGGGTCTAACTTTCCCACTGAAGGTCTATTGTCCCTAACAAAGCAAGTGCATCTAAATACCTTTGGTGGAGCAATAAACTAATTCTTTCCTTGCAACATCTCAAAAGGTGTTTTCCAACCAAGCAATCTTGAAGGCATACGATTAATCAAATATACTGCCGTCATCACTGCCTCACTCCAAAGGAACTTAGGCACGTTCATGGTAAACATAAGTGAACGTGCGACCTCCAAGATATGACGGCTTTTTCTTTCAGCTACTCCATTTTGTGGAGGTGTATCAGGACACGTGGTTTGGTGCAATATGCCCTTAGTTGATAGAAAATTGACAAAATCATTGTTCACATATTCTGTTCCATTGTCTGTCCTCAATATTTTAACTTGAGCATCATATTGATTCCCAATAAATGAATAGAAATCCTGAAAACATTTAAGTACTTCACTCTTATGCTTCATGAGATATATCCAAGTCACCCGCGAATAACAATCAATAAAAGTAACAAAGTACCTCATTCCACTTATTGAGGTGATCGGGCATGTCCACACATCAGAGTGCACAAGCATAAATGGAGATAAGCTCCTTAGTCCTCTGCTTACATATGTTGATCTTGTATGTTTTCCATATTCAAATGCATCACACACCATTTTTCTCCTGTCCACCTTACTCATCATCTCTGGGAACACTTTTACCATAGTGTCAAATGATAAATGGACTAATCGACAATGTTGAAGCATCACTTTAGCTTCATCTTCATTTGTACTTACTGTCAATGCAGCGCCCAAGAACTTGTCATCTTTCTTTCGGTCTAAGAACCATAGCCCCCCATACCTAATGCCAATTCCAAGTTCTTTTCCTGTCTTCTTGTCCTCAATAATACAATTTTTCTGATCAAAAGAAACCCGACAGTCCATTTGATCAACTAAAGCACTCAATGATAGTAGGTTAACTAGAAAGGAGAGGACATGCAAAACCGATGACAACGTAATTGATGGAGAATATTTTACTGAACCAACACCTTTTATAGGTTGGAATGTTCCATCAGCTATTTGAATAGTCTCACTATATGTGGATGGATATGCACTATATGTTGCAAACTCACTAGATGCACCTGTGACATGTCTAGATGCACCTGAATCAAGTATCCAGTTTGCAAAAGATATACCTTTGTCCAGACGAGAAAGATTGATGAGATTGCCGAGCATAGTTGCCTTTTTATTTTCTTTTGAAAAATTGCTCTCCCTTGAGATTCCTTGTAATTTTTCCATCTTCCCCTTCCCATTCGACTCTTCTGTAGATGACATTAGCTCAGAAGCCCTTGCTAAAAGTAATTAAGCCAACTTCACAAGTTCCTTCATGGTGAGGATTTCAGCCATCTTCTCAAACATCTGTTCGATCCTTTCACTCTCTGCCATTGCTTAATCACTCAGCCACAATATCAATTTGTTCCCTGCTTCCTCTTCTGCTTTCTTCTTTACTTCCCCCTCAACAGCAGCAGCATGTAGCAACAGAACCAAATCTCACTCACAAGCAGTCCTTCCTCAACAGCAGCAACCTCTGTTTTTTTACTACACCAGCAGCCTCCTTCTCCACGAGCAGCACCTTCTTCTTCCCTTCTCCCTCCGTACAGCAGCACACACCACCTCACACACCTCAGCAAGTGCCTCTTCCGGCTCTCAGGCATGAATCCAGCCGCCTGAGACACCACACCAGCCGTACGGCTCACAGCCTGCGCTCCCGCACTTCACTCCTACGACGCCCATGTGCTTGCGCGCTGCTCCTGCCTAGGCCTACGTGCTACTCGCGCCGAGCCGCGTCGAGGCCTGCACACCAGTAGCCTCGAATCGCACGCCGCCCGCGCCCCCTCGACGCGCCTCCACTCCGCCTGGCCGCGTAGCTTCTGCCGGCGCGCCGCCGCTCACAGTGGCTCTCCTGCGCCACCACCTGAGGTACACCTCCTCTCAGAAAACAGCCGCTTGTGCCTCTTCTCTGGCTTGAGCCCGTGCGGGGGCCTCCTCCTCCATGTGACCAGCTCGCTTCTCTGCCTCTTTCACGCCTCTCCGCCTGCCACGGTCACGCCGACGAGGTAGGGCAGGTGGCCGCCGCCGCCATCCCCCAAGACAGCTCCGACACCATGTTGAAATATCTGGAAGTCTCTCTCTCGGTTCAGATGTCTAGGTACAGGTATACATATATATCAATATGGGAGTCTTGGGCCTAAACTAATAGATACAATATACAGCTCAACAATCAGTCATGCCATAATCTATTTTCAAATAAAGATCACACATTGACCTTTTCTGAGTCAAATGTTCACATATTGCCTCACGCAATAGTGATATCTTGTGGTTTATTGATTATCCCTATTCGATGGGGGACCATGGCTGCGCTCGGCCTTATCTGCTTGGCCAAGCGAAGCCATGGCGCTGGGGTTGAGGAGATGAGGGTAGGCGACGCTGCGACCGGTGGTATTGCCGTCGTCGTCGTGTCGAGCTCTCAGCACCTAATTGACCGCGCAGGGCCAGGCGGTGCGAGGAGGGGAAGGAAGAGATGGGCCGCAGGGGGGACGGTGGTAAGGAGAAAGGGAATTCAAAAATAAAGAAGGTCTTCTCTATTTTTTGAATTCCCTTTTCCTCTTTTTATTCACATCAAATAAACTATACACATGCTTGATTGGGATTGAATGCAAAACGAAGGCGAATTTAAATTGTGGGGATATGGTAATGCAATGTGGAGGTCTAGGGGGTTATTTGGGTGGGGAATGTGATTCTAGAAAAACAAAGAAGCAAACAAGGGATCATAAAAACATTATTTCAAGCAAGCAACACTCAACATTGAACCTAAATATATATGATGGATTTTGATGTAGTTTTGGAAAACATTTTATTGCAAAAGGTTGGTTTTGCGGGAAAATAAAATAATCATGTTTTAATTTGTTGCGAGGGTTTTGAAAAGTTCAAACTTCTAGTGATTTTTTTTACAATGATACAAAATACACGGGTGTTGCAGGTAGCAATTTGGCTTGAAAAAATCTCCGCATAATGCAGCATGTGGAAAAGGGATTAGTCTAAACCTAGTTCAATGTTACAAACTTGCTTGGTCGCAACTTCCTATGATCTTTAGCCTTGTTATTGTTTTCTACACCATATATTTTAAATTAGTCGTTTTGAATTTTTTTAATACATAGAGACTAAGTTATATTTAGACACATAGCAAAAGTTACGTAACCACAAAAGCCAAAATAATTTGTAATTTAGAATAGAGGGGTAGTATTTGCTTCCGGTCGTGTCTTCAATGGGTTCTTGATGACTAGCTTGTGGTCCATATATATATATATAAAATAGTCATAAAAGTTATATGTAGGAAACTTGTGGAGTCATTGTAGCACCCAAGTTCGTGGTCCATTTCACTTGTTTACTATGTTTTTCTTTACTATATTATAATAATATACATTGCTTGTTTTTTTTAAAAAAAGCACAAGCTCTGTGAGTTTTGTTAGAATGAGCAAGTAAAAGAAAAAAAAAGGCTAAGGAACTAATCACAGATCAGTTGGTGGGTGTCCACCAGATTTAATTTCATGCCTTGGTAGGTTTGAATGGCACAATACATTAAGTGATAGATGATGTCTCTGTCGATAGCAAGGCACTACGGTAACTTTATGAATCATTGATATTCGAGAGACGGCTCAGAAAATCATGATTGATTGACAACACAACAACAACAACAAAACAGTACAACCCAAAATAAAATAAACACGGCACTACTAACAACCGAGAAAAACACCTCCACAGCTCCACGGCTTGGTAATGCTAACCGACAGGATGACACGAAGAAGAAAAATAGTGCAAGGAGAAAAAGCACCATTCGTCGATGTTGCCGCCTTTCTGTTAAAAAAAAAAGTATACTATTTTCTTGGGCAATGTGATTGCTGTTTCCTCCGTATTTGATTTAGAATCATTTAGGACAGTGACACGGTCTTCAAAGTACAACTTTAATTTTATATTTTTTAAAAAATATTCATCATAAATTGATATATCTATACTTTTATGATAGTATTTTTCAAGTCAAATCTATTTATATGGTTTTTACCTTTCTAAATTTAACAACTTAAAAGTTATTTATGATTTATGTTATCAATGTTTAATTCAAATCTTGTCATTTCTTTTTCTAATATGAAGTGACTACATCATTATCATTTAAAAACGGAACAGGGTCGGCAGCGATAGTGCAAGCAGCCCAAATACAATATCATGGACCTACACCTACCGATCAAGTTCATTGAATTCCCACCAAATACGGATATTATATTTTGCGCTTTGGATTTGCTAATTGGCTTGTCGTTTGCTCACCCAGCTCTCCGCAGCTATATCCACCGTACCGCTGACTTTATGGGCTCATTGCTACTAGTCTACTGGCTAGTACGAGCTCCATGCTGTCCTTCTTCAAGGTAGTTCCGTCCCAAACGTCTGAGATTCAGATGCGTGCATGCATTGTCTGAGATTCATATGCGTGCGTGCGTTCGTGGGGTGTGATTTCATTCTTCCAACTCTCTGCTCCCCGTGTGAAAACCTAGTAGCTGGTGTCTGCGGCTTGTCTGGATCCATCCTACGCCGCGGAATCTATCACCATCTTTTGGTTATCTGCTCCATCCTATGCCAAGAGCGCACAAAGCCACAAGGGGATAACACACACTGTGAGTAGTTCATTATTGACGTTTTTTAGAAAAAAAAAGGAATAAATTGTATTTCGGCCTCAGCAAGGTTCACTATTGACATGATTTCATCTTTCCAACTCTCTGCTCCTCGTGAGAAGACCTAGTAGCTGGATCCATACTTCGCTAAAGAAATCACCAGATCTTTTTGGTTATCTGCTCCATCCTTCGCCAAGGGCACACAAGGGGAGAACAGATACGCTGTAAGTAATTCGCTATTGATCTATCTCCTGTGGTTAGCCCGTTCTCGTCCTATTCTATTCTATTTATTCTAGCTTGCATTCGACTTGCTAGTGCCATTCTTGTTGCCTAGTCAACGGAGATATGAGGCGCTCACCGCTAGGATTCTAATATTCTAATTGGAGGTCAATCTCCAATCTCCTTCGCCAAGGGCACACAAGGAGAGTTTATCCGTCAATTCTTGCTCATCCGTCAAGAGAGAATTTCCCTATTAGTTACAAGGTCAGTTTAAATTTTCTCTGTCAGTTAGTTACTTATTACCACCAAAGAAGATTCCAGATTTTTGTGCCAGTTAATCACCATTAGAGAAACCAACACCGAGAGAGGAGAGAGAGAAAGGGAAGGGGAACAGGGAGAGTGAGAGGAAGGTGGGAAGGGATGAGGTTGGGGAGATTTTTCCTCACAGTCGCGCACGCTGGGCGTGCCTCCCACCCGCGCGCTGTGCCCTTTCTTTTCTCTCCCTTACTTGTGGGCCATCAAATGGGGTTGTAGCGCATGAGTCTCGTTTTCAGGGGCTGCGGACGGATTGGAGCACGCAAGTGTTGATTTCCAGGGGCGCGAACTTGATTTTCGGGCATCCTCACATCGTCCCTGATAGTATGGCTGAACGTCTCGGCTTAGCTACCCACACGAGGGAAGGTGGAGGTGGAGCGTCCGTGACAAAGGTTCCCGGCCGAGAAGAGTGCTTTACACCGTGGGGAAAAACTGGTCTGGTGTAGTGCATTAGAAAAAAAAAGATAAACATTCTCACAAAGAATGTTATTCTTAGATTATGAACATATACTAGAAAACTCGCGCGGCTTTGCCGTGCCCTTCTTTGAGTTCACCAGCGTAGCATTTTTTTTATTTTAAAGTTTTTTTCTAAAAAAAAGGTTTAGCACTCAAGCTATGAGATTAGATATATAAGTTGTTACTGGAGAAGTGGAGAAGAATACAACATCTTGCATTAGAACATTACTGAGAAGACCTGATCATCAATTTAGTGATTCAATTCAGATTTCTGAGTATGTATTCATAATGCATTGCTCTCACTAAATCATGCAACTATACAGCTGCGTTTCAACTGTACAATAGTTACGTTGTCCTTGAGTTGTCAGCATAGCCCAACATGCGAATGGTATTTTATATAGTGGTAAAAAGTGAAAACATTCAGTCTACTAAGCTGAAACAACACTTTGTCCAAAGGAAAAATTGCATGGCATTTCTCTATGAAATGTGCTACCATCCTTGCACTCCCAAATATCTGCAGGCAGAGTTTCATTTCAAGAGCCTGCATGGAAACAAAGAATGCATGATGATGTATGAGAATGGGAGTGCTGTAAAGATACAATGAAGAAATATTTAATTTAGCATATCCAACTTTTGGAATAGGTGAGCCATACAAAAGGAAATAAATTTCTTCTAATAGAATAGAACTTTTTTTTTGGGGGGGGGGGGGGGGCGTCCAATAGTAGAACACTCATATTTGGCCCTGTTCAATTTTCTTGCTCAATGTATTTTCCGTAAACACAAATGTGGTTAGATTTTACTATTCAATAGTAAGGGGAGACTGTTAAATGACCTAAAGAGCATAGGAAGGAACTATTAGTGAAAAAACGATTTAATACCTGTCACCATTCCTCCACTGCAGATTTCCCATTCACTGAATAGTAGAATCTGAAGCTGAAATTACTTCATGTGTAAAATATTTTATGAAGGTAGTACTAAATTTTGTGCCAGCAGAAAATATGGAGCATCGTACGTTCCTAGAGATTTGTGCAATGATGCGTAAATGCAGGCATAGCCCTTATCACAAGCTTGCTGTAAAAAAACTAAGAAAGAAAGATGCACATAGAACCTCTATGGTTGCCATTGGACATGGTTACAAATCTGTTAGTTACTACAAATGAGATAAGATGTAGTTTTGTAAAAGCTAATGACGTAGTAGTTTCTCCAGGAAGTATGCAAAACTTGTAGTCAGTTTAGAGCTTTCACACAGAGACTTGAAATATGATGATTTTAAGGAAAAAAACATTACTTCAATTATTATTGGTTACTTAGTTTATCAAATTATGCTATCTTTCAAAAATAAATCGTCCATTCTCTTCAGATAAACTAGTCTGGTGTCATCTAAACTATACATATCACAGTGCGCCATTTCCTTTCAGCACATACTAACAAGAGATCTGCAACTTCACCTGCCGTGTGAGGTTATTCATCTTGTTTGGTCAGCACCTTGTTCTAGGCATCTGGGGTCGAGGACGTCTGGGCTGGTGCTGGTTTGTTGAGTGGCTTGCTTCGGAGTCATTTCGTCAAACAGCTGCTGGGCGTCTTGGATGTCGTCAGCTGCTCCGGCTGCCGGAGCTCTGGCCCATCCGCTATGCAAGGTGGCACTGTGGCAGGTCACACAGGGGGGCGGGGAGCTACAGAGCGTCAGCGCGGAGGAGGTCCCGGAGGAGGGCTGAGTGAAGAAGCCGGTCACTCCAGAGCTTCCTTGTTGCGTAAGATGTCTCCTAGCGCAAACTCCGTAACCACCATGATTGGGAATGCATGAAAGTAATCTAACAGCTTTCTCTTGGTGATCAGGATTGCGTAGAGCAGTTTCTAGATATGGGGGTACCGTTGCTTGGACTCGTTGAGTACTTCGCTTACATAGCAGGTCGGGTGTTGAACGCCATACGCGTGCCCAGGCTCTTCGCGCTCGACCACTATTATGGTACTGACAATGCGGTCGGTAGCCGCGATGTAGAGCAGTAGGTGCTCGCCCTCTCTGGGGGCCGTGAGATCCGGTGGAGACGTCATATACTGCTTGAGCTCCGCAAAAGCATTATCGGCCTCCTCTGACCACACGAATTTCTCTTGTGTCCTATGCACCGCCCCTAGGTCTAGTGCTCAAGATTTCCTCAGAACTGATCTCCATCACTTCAGATCTATAGTGCTACTCGTTAGCTTTCCGAAAAGTCATATAGCATCTAAATCGGAGTTCGGAGCTAAGAGATATGACCAGTTTATCAAACGCTACTCCTGCTGATTTGGCTGCGAGTTAGGTTGCAACTTCCAACTCCTGGACAACCATAACTATTTATTTTCTTCTCCTTTTTCAACACCTTTGCAAATCTGCTAACACCACCAAGTGTTCATTTTGAAGTGCAAGTGTGTTAGCATTTTTCAAATATTTTCCAAAGGTTTTCATTTTTCTCACCTTTTGTGCACTAGGCCTAAATGCAATGCATATAATCCAACACCTAGTGGCACTTGATGACCATATTGTTCCAATTGAGAACCCTTCTTAATAGTATGACCATGTATCCTAAATGTGATCACACTCTCTATAATGTCATGATCACCTAAACCAGAAAACCCTAGCATATACCTTTGCCTTGCTCATCTACGAGTTTTTCTTTTTCTCCTCTTTCTCATGAGCTTGACCATATGCCATCATGTCCATCATGCTAATCACCATGGTCTTGTGGCCTTAATCTCCAAACCACCTAGCCCTTCATCATATGTGTTGCTAAGCCTAATTCAATTCACTTTACACAGAGACATTAGCAACTAGGTGTCATTAATTACCAAAACCAAACTTGGGCTTTCAACAGTTGCCCTGACGGAGGTCCTCCCCGCCCGGCCATGGTGCAAGCGTGAGCCACATGTTTCCGCTACGATCGCCCGGAGCTCACCCTGTGACCAACCAGTGGAGAGTACGTCACAGATCTAGCCGGATCCGTTAACCGTGTCTGCACAGCAGAACTCGCTGGCGGAGAGGCTCGTGCCCAAAATTAACGAGGACTTGGTCGGAGGTGGAAAGGAGCTCGCGTGTAGAATCACCCAGAACACTAAACTTTCCCTAGAGGAGGAAGGTAGCATGAGGCAGCATGGAGTGGAGTGCGAGCACGAGCGCGGCTTGCCGCCCGGCCATGCCCAGTGTGCATGGCTCACCTCCCCGTAGGTTCCCAGCGGATCTTTAGCGAGCCAGTGTAGCTTCTCCCATGGATCTGGCGGTGTAGCAGCTCCATCCACGGCGCCGAATGCGACGAATCCTCCCAATGCTGTTGGTGGCAAGCTCCTCTGGATCTCCTCCCTCCTTGCCGGCAAGCTCCTCTGGATCTCCTTCTGGTCATCGATGGCCCAGTTTATCTATGGAACTAGATACTATGTGGAGAAGATAAGATGAGTATGGTGGGTGAGTCCTAGGTGCTATTCCCTCTAAAAATAATTTTGGGGGCTCTAATTTTAGGGCTCCTGCTGGAGTGCAGCCTAGAAATCTGGGCTCTGAAGTAGAAGCCCCCAAATCAAAAGTAGAGGCTTTGATTTGGGGCTACTGTTGGAGATGCTCTATGAAAAATGTGAAATTAAGGGCAAGCTCTACTACCTTTAAGTACCTCAATACCTCAAAGGCTACTCCAATTTTTGGAGTTTTCACTCATACAGAGTTAGAGGATAATTACCCACACCATTCATTAGCACCTTCGCATCTATTCCATTGGACTCCCTCCCGAGTCCCGACTCCCATGGGCAAGCGGCGTCTGTCTTTCTGCTTCCACCTTCCAGCGCCTGCGCCCCTTCTTCCCTACCCCTCCCGCTCCTCTTCCAGGGCTCCAGCGCCGGCACCATGGATGGCTCGGAGTCCCAAGACGATGGCCATATATTCCGGACGAGCTTGTGTTTGGGGAGCACATGTTCCTCAACTCTGTCCGTCCTACACCGGCGCCCAGAGTCGGGCTCCCTCGTCCTCCTCCGGCTGTGGCACCGCCGGCCCCCTACGGGCTACAGCGCACCCCCGACTCTGGCCCTATACGGTTTGCCCCCAGGTCCGGCGTTCTACGGCGCCTTCCCCTAAATAGCTAATGACTTTAGAATAGCTAGTCCAGCTGGATCTCTCTGAAACGACTCTATTGTAGCTTGCACAGTCCTCTGCTATAATGCTATTTCTTTTTTATTATTTCCAAGCCTCATCTACTATTTGCATGTTACAGTTGAGGACTTCCTGAGGGTTCTTTTTTTTGTTTTTTTCAAATCAAACTGATAATACAAGAGTACTAACGGCCTAGCAGTGCGTTGCTTGCAGGTGATTTCCTTTAAATTATTGAAAGCGTGGGAACAATGCCAGCGGCCCTGGGCACTTGGTTGGGTAGTACTGTCAGCACGGTCGTGAAACCACTATTTGACGATCTTTACATTAATGTAAAGTATCTCTTCACCACTGGGAAAAATGTCAGGGATCTTGATACCAATACTCGAACTCTTGTTGGCCTGAGGAAGGACGTGCAGCGGCAGCATGAAACTGATCTCCGGAATGGCAAGGAACAAGGCGAAGCAAGTGCTTGGCTGAAGAGAGCAAATACAGCTATAACTGACGAAGAGAAAAACCGTGAGCGCTATGGACAGAGGTGCAAGATTTTTGGGTCATGCGCCCCAAACTGCTGGTCCAACTACAAGATCAGCAAAAAGGCAGCTGAGACGCTTCTTGAAGTGGAGTGGTGTACCAAAAACAGACCTAAAAATGTCACAGAAGAGTCACCGCCACGACCTGTAGAGCCTATCCAAGTCGAGTCTGTTAGTCTCAAAGCAAGCCAAGAGCGTATTGTTAAAGATGCCCTCCGGTACATTAAGGATGATGCTACCATGGGACTGGTTGGAGTATGGGGTCCACGTCAAGTTGGGAAAACACTTCTTCTCAAGATGATCAACAATTCATTTGGTGCATCTAATGATACAAGGGGGGATCCCACCCATCCAAGAGGGAGTACATCTGAACAGAGAGGGGACACTGCGGGTCACAGTACATCTGAGATAATAGAAGAGGAGTCTTCTTTTCACTTCGTTATCTATGTGATGACCTCTATAAATTGTACAGTGAAAACCATCCAGTCTCAAATTCTGAGGCGGCTCAAGATACAGGACCAGGATAGTGATTCAGAAAATACTCGAGCTACCAAGATATATCACTTCCTCAAGGATAAGAGCTTTCTTGTACTGCTAGATGACCTTCAGAATGATCTGGACCTGGCAGCAGTTGGCCTCCCACATCCCCTTGGAGGGCATGGCCAATTAAAGTGGAAAGTGGTAATCACAACAAGGTCACAAAACTTGTGTTATAAGATGAAGGCCAACAGAGATATAAATGCTCCTGGTCTACAAATGGATGAAGCACTCGAGTTATTCAATGGAAGTGCTGGTGGCGAGATTCTTTATTCCAATCCCAATATAAGAGCACACATGAAAGATCTCGTGGACATACTTAGGGTTCTGCCAACAGAGCTGATGAGTTTTGGCAGGGACATGCGTGGAAAAGGAGACCCGAGACAGTGGCAAGATGTCACTCATGTCATCAAGGAACTGATCAAAATCCAGGATCCAGAAGCAAAATCGCTGGTATATATATGTTTACGATTAACTCAAACTTCGTGTCAAGGTTTTACTTCCTTCTTCTCTCTCTATGACTAATCTTTTTTTTTTTAATGTTATTTCCTTCCAGAGGGAGCAAATTGTTATAAAGCTTAAGGAGGACATGAAGAAGCTGCGTGAGGAAAGCACCGATGTCCATGTTAAGATTGAGCTTGCCAAGGGAAACGACATGGTAGCAACAGACATGGCCAAAACCTGGCTGGCCAGAGTGGATTCCATCATTTCTGACAGTACGACTATCTGTGAGTCCGAGCAGACTGAGGCAAACTGGGATATTAGCATTGCCGCTGCCAAGCTTCGTGAGATTGGAGAATGTATAAATGGTCGACCCAGTGCCAGTGATATTGCACAGCCACCATCTGTCATGCATATCCCTGTCCACGTTTCTCCACAACTACAACAACCAAGTCAGAAGTTTTTGGTTGAGCAAGTTCGCCAGTACATCATTGATGATACAGGGGGAACAGTCGGAATATGGGGTCCAGTTGATGTTGGGAAAACACTTCTTCTCAGCATGATCAACAATTCATTTGAAACAGGAAACTCCTTGATTGCCAGTTCATTAACCAGAGGGAACCCTCCATTTGACTTTGTTATCTATTTGACGGCCTCAGAAGAGAGCTTGGTGCAAAATATCCAATCTCAAATTATGCAGCAGCTCAAAATGCAGGACAACGGTGATTCATTAATCCCTCGAGCCACAAGGATATATAAATTCCTCCAGGATAAAAGTTTTCTTGTGTTGCTGGATGGCCTCGAAACCCATCTGGACCTGGCAGAAGTTGGCTTCCCCCCCATCGGAGTGCATGGCCAATTAAAGAGGAAAGTTGTTATCACAACAAGATCACAAAGCGTGTGTGATGAAATGCATGTAAGCAGAGCTATAAATGTCTCTGGTCTGGACATGGATGAAGCACTCCAACTATTCCAACAGACTGTTGGGTGTGAGAACCTTTATTCTAATCCTCGAATCGGTGAACATGCAAAAGATATCGTGGATGTACTGAGAACTCGACCATCAGAGCTAATAAAATTCGGAATGGAATTGCATAGAATAGGGGACCTAAAACAGTGGGAATATGTCATACTTAACAAGAAGGAATTTTGGCAGCAGCCATCGGGAGCTAAAGTGTTTAAAGAGGCCATGGAGTATATTAAGAATGCGCCAGTGGATGTTATTGGAATCTGGGGGCTGGGTGGAGTGGGCAAGACCCATCTTGTAGAAAAGATCCAAGATCAAGCGAACTCATTTTTTGATCATGTTATCTCTGTGACAGCCTCCAAAGAGTGTTCAGTGGAAAAGATCCAAGATCAAATAGTAAAGAATCTCAACTTAGAGAAAGCAGATGGCATGAAAAATCAGGCGAAGATCATTTCTCGATTCCTCAAGGGAAAAAGTTTTGTGCTATTCTTAGATGACCTTTGGGATCAGATTGATCTGGTAGCAGTCGGAATACCGGTTCGTCTTCCAAGTGAAGGACAACAAAAAAGGAAAGTGGTGATCACAACAAGAGACAGGAAAGTGTGTGGTCTAATGGAGGTGAGAAAAGAGATCAGAGTGGCATGTTTAACAGATGATGAGGCCTGGCAACTATTTCAAGACAAGGTCGAAAAGGGGACTCTATCTTCTAGTCCTCGAATTGAAGCTCTTGCAAAGGAACTTGTGAAGGAACTGAAGGGCTTGCCACTAGCTTTGATAACGACTGGGAGGGCAATGTGGGCAAAAAGTGATCCAGAAGAATGGGAATATGCCATTAATTACATGAAAAAATCATGCTGCGATGGTAATGACCCCCTCTCAATGGAAACTGTGGAAACTGTCTTCAGACAACTCAAATATAGTTATGACAGCCTAAAGAATGGAATCTTCAGAGTGCTTTTTGACTTGCTCCCTGTGGCCAGAGGATTGGGTCTTTCAAATGGAGGAGCTCTATGAATGCTGGATAGGCTTAGGTATAGTGGATAAGTCTGACATAAATGAAGCCTACAGAGAGGTGCATAGTATAGTAGGTGAACTTAAAGCTGCATGTTTGTTAGAGATAGGTGAATACCCCGGTTGGTCCTACGTTGTGGAGAGAAGGAAATATTCCCAGCGGCCACTGTCGACTAAAGCTTGTGTTAAAATGCATGATGTGGTCCGTGATATGGCTATATGGATATCTAATGACTGTGGTAAGAGTAACGACAAGTGGGTTGTTCGTGCAGAAATTCTTGCAAATTCATCAAGAAATACAATTCCCTGGAACAGAGTCGAATGCGTCTCATTAATGTACAATGGAATGAAGAGACTTCCTCCCTTTGGTTCTGATCATTGCTGCATGAAACTCAAGACATTATACCTTAACAGGAATGAGCTGTCTGAATTTATAGCTGGAAGTGGAACTAGTCAAAGTTTCACTGCACTGTGGATCTTAGCTGGAACCAGCTCACAAGGATATCTGAGAGTTTATGTGGATTGACGAACTTGGAATATCTCAATGTGTCAAACAACCAAGATTTAACCGAAGTGCCCGTGAGCCTTAGTCAACTAAAGAAGCTCAAATTCTTGTATCTAGGAGGCACACAATAAGAATGATGCCAAAGGGCATCATATCGAGCCTTACAGAATTGAAAGTAGTTGACCTGATAACTAATACTTACGGTGAATTTGGTACTGATTGGATAATTCGTGAACTGCGCACCCTTGCAAACTTGATAGCAGTTGATATTGCCATCCGAAGTGAAACCGAATATGATGAACTATTACAAGACGCCCCTCACCTCCCCATTAGAGATTTGGTCATAAGCAGATTGAGAAAAGCATCAGGGCTGTGCCTTACAGATGGTACTTTTTCTTCGGGAATTGAGCGAAGGACCTTATACCAACTGCATATTGAGTATTGCTCAGTAGAGAAAATAATAGCTACAGAGATGCTGGAACCATTTCAAGCTCTCAAGGTGCTCGTGCTCTTTAATTTGCAAGATCTTACGGAAATAATGTGGAAAGGAACAACACCGCAAGGTCTATTCCCAAGGCTCACTCATTTTGATATATTGCATTGCAGTAAGCTACAGCACCTCTCTTGGGTCATGTATCTTCCTTGCCTTCAATATCTAGATGTGCGCAGATGTGGTAACATGAAGCAAGCTTTTCTGAGTACGGAGAACTATGGGGAAGAAATGTGCAGGCCGGGCCAAGAGAGTTCAAGTGCATCAGTCGATAGATTCCCTTGCCTCATACGTTTGCATTTCGAGGCGAACACAGAGCTGATCAGCCTGTGTGATTCTGATGTGACGTTCCCATCCCTGGAGTGCCTGGACATTATTCGTTGCCCAAAGTTGAAGAAGCTTCCTTTCACGAGACAAAGTCTGCCGAAAAAGTTGGCTAAACTACTGGTTGGCGAGACTTTTTCAAATGAAATACATTCGTACGGGTTGAATTATGCTCCGGGTTCTAACGTGACGTTTGAAGGAACGTCTAGAGGGCCCATGGTTCAGGTTACTCTTCGCTAGGGGTTTGCTTTTATACTTAACTGCAGTTTGTCCACTTATAAATAATAAATACATCTTGTAAATAGAATGGAAACAGCGTACCATTCATTGTGATTCTCTGTGTTTTGTAAATTGTCCTCGTACAGTGAAAATTATTGGTCGCCGCTTGTGATTTTTTTTTTTCGTTTGGATTTTTCACATCAAAATCTATGTCTCATATATTTGATTTATGTTCACATTATTTGCTAACAAGTGGTATCAACTGTTAAGACATGTGATTGAAGAAAAAGTTAGGGCTTTATTTCCTATCGTACGCGCCACCATCATTCGATGGATCTGATCGGCGTTTGGTCGTGCCAACCTTTACCCGCGCTGATCAGATCGGCGTGATCCTGCTGTATCTGTTACCAAGGCGAGGAGGACGCGATCTGTCTGCCGTTGCAAGTCCTTTATTCTTAACAAAACACGCGCTAGGAAAAAAAAAAGTTCGTGCTCATCGTTGCCGCTGCGTTCCACGAGGCGGCTCTGCTCTATTTTTACTTTTTTTTTTCTTGACAGCAGAGGACAATGGTGGATCTAGCGGGTAATTTCTGTTCCATTTAGGATAAACTTTATGGTCTATTTAGGATAAACTTTATGGTGCACCATCATGGTGCACGCAGATCAGAGAGAGATAGAAAGGAGGAATGAAGTAGAGAAACATACCGTCGGGATCTGATGCTAGCCATCACTGGTTCGTCGATGAAGTCTACGCACGGGCAGCGACGGTCGGGGAGGATGGCGGCGCCGGTGGAGCTTTCTATCGCTCACAGCACTCCCTCTAGATCGGATTAGGGATTAGGACGGTGGGGGTACTATAGCGGCGGCAGTGAACCACGTACCCGGTGCCACTGGCCCCACCTCCTCTTTATAGTGTTGCGCGACAGGGGCCCATCAGCCGTCTATGGGCTGGACGCTCCCGATCAGGACATGGATCAGGGCCCAGTTAGGCCGTTGGGCTTAACTAGTGGAGATCAATCTAACATTCTTCCCCTTGATCTCAACTCATATCTATTACTTCAATACTTAAACTTTACACTTATTTCATCGTAGATCAGTGCATAGAGCGTACCTCATCGTCATGGTCTTTTAGTCGCCGATAGATTTAACAGCTACGATGCACATCTCTATTCTGAAATAGATTCTTTAACTTTAGGCCCATTATTGTCCGGAAATCATAGGCTATACAATAAACCCATGTCGACTGTGCGTTTTCTGAACGCACTGGGTGGTAAACCTTTAGTAAGCGGATCCTCAAGCACTTGCTTGTTATTTTTTATGTTCAATACTTTTTAATATAATTCCAGACTTTCTCCTTTACAACGTATAACTTTAACGTCAATGTGTTTAGCAGCACACTTGACGTGTTGTCATAGGAGTCGATTACTTAAATGGTTATTGCTGTTGTCAACCATTATCAATTCTAGGTATTGGTTCTGTTAACCATTTTGCCTGCCCCGTAGCCTCATAACATGTTATAATATAACCTTATATCATTAATGACATCACAATTGTTTTTTGGAACTTTTTCACAATAAAGCTCCTACAGCGAGTGTTAGTGAATGTGGATTTCACTGCACATTTTGCTGAACTTTCATCTCTGTACCCACAACTATTTGAGAGTATTTAATCTTTCTTATTCAACATGAGGCTATGAATCTTTTTAAGATATTCTTTATTCCATTCTAGTGATCTATATCTAGACTGGACTTTTACCAAAATATCCCGGATACATGAACTATGTCAGGGTAACTTCATACTTATAAACATTCATTAAGCTTCCAACAGCTGAAGCATATAGGACGTCTATTTGATCGACCTCATATCAGTTCTTCAAAAACATTTAAAAGTTCTTAAATCTATTACCCTTGACTATAGGAACAGGCATAGGTTTACTCGTATGCATACTTTATTTCTTTAGAATCTTTTCTAAGTATGCAATTGTAACAGATCTAATACCCCTTTTCTCCTATCTTGGTAAGTTCCAATTCTTAGAATGAATGACACCTTACCGAGATTATTTCTATTGAAACTTGAGGACAACAACTTCTTCTTTTCCTATAGTAGATTAACATCACTACTAGCAAGTAACACGTCATCCAAATATAGGGTTAGAAAATGAATTTCTCATTCTTAAACTTTGCATAAATATAATTGTCCTTTACATTCTCTTTAAAACCCAAATTCTCTTATTATACTATCAAACTTCAAGTGCTACTGTCTTAAATCTTGCTTCAATCCATAAACGGATTTCTTTAAGTGGCATCCCATACATTTTATTTCTTCCATAACAAAACCTTTTGGTTGTGCCATGTAAATTTTTCATACAAATTCTCATTGAGGAATGCCAGCCTTACATTCATATGACATGATTTTAAACCATAATGTGCCACTAACATTTATTGTAAATCGCGTTATATATCATTTTCTTTATTTCATCCAGAGCCACATACGTCTTGCAGACCCATGGCAGCCTACTATTTTGGCTTCATTAGAAAATTCTTCTAAATCCTAAACAGCATTGGTATTTATCAATTTTATTTGACCTTTCTTTGCTTCTTGCCATTTAGACGAGTGAATGTCTCTCCTGGCTTCTTCAAATGAGGTGCAATCACTCTCAAGTTGAATTTAATCAAACATAGACTTTATAATCATCAGAAATATCTGACTCTTATTCTTTGAGACCTTTTAGGGCCTTAGGTACTAGCCCATCTTTCATATGGGACTACTGTTGTACTTTCATTGTCAAGAGGCAATTGGTTCTTTAGGCTCCTATATTACAAGATCCTTGTTTACTTATTCATCTTCTTGAGGAGCTAATAATAGGTGTTGTAAGACATCATCAGGTATTGAGCAATTTGTTGCTCCACTGTAGTGGGCATACAATCATACTTCTATTTAATTTTTTAGGTATCTATATAGCATGCTCCCCAGATTACTCCATCTTCTGTAAAGAGGATGTATCTATAAATTTCTTATTTGGGTTTAATCTATTACAACTTTTATGATGCTTTGAGCACCATTCTAGTATCTCTGCCTATGCTATCTTCCTATCAGAATCATAAAAGGTCCAGGAATTTAGCTATTTCTTTACTTAGGGGTATCAATATTATGATCGTTTCACTCCCTCATTGATCAAATTCATCTTTTATAGATCACACTTATTCATAATGCATATCATGCATCACATTATCTAAAATATTAGGGAGTAGTTTTCTTAATAATCTTTCTTAAACAATTTCACAATTCTCCCCCTCGAAATATGGCATTAACTTTACTACCACAATTTTGAAAACTATTCAAAACTCTTATGAATGAGGAGACATTTATCATTTACTTCATTCACATGATTGTGCCATGCAAAATGAAGTTATTTCTTAAATCTTTTGGGGACTACTCTTTCCTCATTGCACCTTATGAACTCATCAGAGTCCATCAACGCTTTTGCAAGTCACACTTACATGTCATTCTTTCTTTTGGTTCATATACAACTTTCTTCTCCCGCCATGCAGGATAAGTTCTGTCAAACTCTCCCCGCTATGCGGGATAATTCCCCATAAAGGGGCATCAATGCCAGAATTTGCTCTCAAGGCATATTCAATTATAAAATTCAAAATTAAATTTGAATACTCTTTAACACACATGCTTAATTCGACATTGGTCAAATTAAACATGACTTATTACATTTCATATTATTATGATTAAAACTGACATATTACAACTCTTGACGTGATTAAAGCTGAAAATTAAATTCTTCTTCATAAAAAAATACATAAAATACATTGGTTAACTATACTCTTATTGATCTATACTTTTTTCTTAGATCAATATCCCTAAAATCTTTTCTTTCAAGCATTCTTTAAAGAGAACATTGTCTCTTATATAATGGCCTTCTTTTATGCAGAACTTGCGCTTTTCATCTTTTGAGTCACAAGTACCCAACACATTTTCTTTCTGCCTTCAAGAATGAAAGCATGGAGATCTTAGTCTGAAAAATATTCAACAATAATTATCAATAATGAGCATGAAGATAACCCTACACTGGTTTGGTTAAAGACATGCATATCAAACTTTTAAAACTTTTCTTTTATATTCTAAATCACCGTTGGGCAGAAATAGAATAAGACATCATTCTTCTATATTAATTCCACATCACCGTTGGGCAGAAATAGAATTAACATAGGAAAAACTCAATTATTTTTGTAACACTCTTCAAAATTAAATTCTCCCGTTAGTTCAAATTTAACTAGAAGATAATTACCATCATTGCAGCAGAAACATGAAAAACACATTTCTTGATCTTTATCTATTCTCTGAAAAATTGTTCACCTTGATGCAAAATTTATCAGAGATTCAAACTTTAAACATAAACTCACAGATAAATTATAATATTATTATCGTCAACGTTGGTCAGAAAATAACAATACCATAATTTAACTTAACCATAAACTAGTTAGTTCTCCAATTAAAATTTTCTCGTCGGTTCCAATTTTAATTGGAGAATCAACTTTTCATCATTTACTCAATAAATGTAAATCCTCTTTAAATTAAATTCTCTTGTTAGTTCGAATTTAATAAGAAGACAACAAACTTTAACTTTGCAGCGAAAACTTGAACAACATTCTTTAAAACAATACTGATTCCGAAGCACTTTTCTTTACTCATCTGCTCTCTAAACAAATTATCCCGTTGGTTCAAATTTGAGTAGAGATTATACTTCAAAACTTTGACACAATTGATTAAATTCATAATAAAACTATTTTCAAAGGAAATACAAAACAAAGCTCAAAGCTTTCTATTCATTTTGTCCTGAAGGCCTACGTACGGCCCACAGCCTGCTCCCCCGCGCGCGGCCCAGCAGCGCACTGCTTCTTGGTGGCCCATTATGCCGCGTCTCTTTTTTTTGGACCAATCGGCTGCAACCGGCCCACGGCCCACTGGTGAGCGCCATTCCCCCGTGACCCAGGCCGCAACCTGGGCCTAGGCCGGCAATCTGCCTTCCCGCCTGGGCCAAAACTGGCCTAGTTGCTTCTCTGCCATCGATCTTCATCCAAGGGCTGTGCGCGTGTTTCGGGTAAACAAAACTCACCACCGGCCGCTGCCCCTCAAACCCTAGCACCCTGTAAGGTCCTAGATGGCTAGACGGGGTGAATAGCCTATTAATAAACTACAAAGCACTAGACAAAACTTATTAGTAACACAAATGGCGTAATGAGCAGTTTTACCTAGCCTAAAAGGTGAGCAAGCCTCCTAATGATAATTCTAATATATATTATGATCTCTATGTCACACAAAAGCTATGTCACTATTTTCTAATCTATTGAGCTAGCAAGAGAACTAATTCTACACAAGCTACACAATATAATCTAGAAAGTAAATACAAGGTAGAGAGGTGATTTCAATACCGACGGTGAAGAGAAGATGTTGCCAATCACCAAGATGATATTTAATCAATCATAATGACAATAATATATATATAATTGAGGAACCAATCACCGGGAGGCAAGATGACACAATTGTTTTGTTCACCCGGTGTTCACTTGTGCACTGACAAGCTACGTCACCGGTTGTGTCGACCAACACCTAGATGGTTCCTCGGTGTGACTCGCAAGCCACTTGCCTCGCAAGGCACTCCCTCGCAAGGGAATCTTAAGACACCACTCTCAAGTGAGGTAACTCAATGATACGCGCAATGTATTAGAGTTGCTTTTGGCTTCCCACCGAGGATAAGCACAAGAACCTTTTACAAATCAACCAGAGGTGGGTAAGAACAATCATCAATGCTTCCCAACGCCTCCAACAATCTCCAAGCCGGCTAGGAGCAATACTCTCCAAGAGTAACAAGAAATCCACCAGCCAAACAACTCGCAAGTGTCACTAGATGAATCACCTCATGCAAATGCACTTCGAATCACTCAATCTCACTTATGATGTGCAACCAAGCAAGCGAGAATGAGAGGAGGGTTATTCTTCAGCTCATAAGAATGAATGAGATGTTAGAAAGTCAAGAGGGAAGGCCAAGCCTAGGCCAATCTCTATTTATAACCATCCCACCACGAAACTAACCGTTGCCAAAAGATTCTCCCCGAAATCATGCACTTCGGACGCGTCCGGATGCCACCTTCGGATGCATCTGGACCATTCATTTTTTGTGCGGGAATGATATCCATTCAAAAACACAGACTGTGGATGTGTTCGCACCCCAAGTGTGAAGAACACTGTTCAGCGTCCACACTTCATAAAAAAAAATTCCAACGCAACTGGCCGTTACACCTTCGGACGCATCCGACGCTCTTCTCCGGACGCGTCCGGAGCTTGCCCCAAAGCGCGGGCAGCTTTGAGTTGTGTCCAGAGACCTCCGGACGCTGATGTGTGAGCTCTGGCCACGTCCACAACCAGCTCTGGACCCGTACGCAGCCCCTCTGGACGTGTCCGGAGGTCAGCGTCCGCAGCTCACTGTGCAGCCGACCACCCCGCACTAAAACGGGCATATTTCTTAGCTCCAAACTCCATTTTTGATGTTCTTAGACTCATTGGAAAACTTACTCAGAGGACTAGACAACCCACATATCCTCTTAATCCTAATCATTAAGGATCAAAGCAGTTTTCTAAACCTTTCTCTCTTCTTCAAGTTGATCACAATCAACTTCAACATCGCCTCCCTTGCAAATGTGCCAACACCACCAAGTGTACATCTCCATGTGCTTGTGTGTTAGCATTTTCATAATCATTTTCAAGGGTTTTCAATTAGCATACTAGATCCTAATACATTAATATGAAATGATAGACCTAGTGGCACTTATTGGCGTTTCTTAGCATTACTACTAAAAGATAGACTATAAATCCATCCTTAATAATAATACTAGAAACGTGTCTTGACATTCCTAACCACCATTACTTCAGAAAGGTAACCCTTGGCCCTTAATGGCACCGGCCTAGTAATGCAGTCTGGTAATAACAGTTAGAAGTGCCGGATTGGCCTTCCTAACCATCATTACTTATGATATGCAAAACTGCAGCACGACGCCTTGGGATGTACAAGAATTACAATCTTTAGGTAATGGTACTTAGGTACGCCAATCATGATAGCTCATTATAGATAAATCCACAAACGCACGAAACTATCATTGTAGCATTTCAACCCATGAGTGGGTGTCGTATTTATAATTTCCCATAGGAGGGCAGGACGGATGCATCTAGCTTTGGTATAAACATGATCACTTATTGAGTGCATAGGTAGACATAGCATAGGTAGGGGTAAATCATAGTTCAAAGACAGTGGACACACATCTGAGCCAACCTCAAGGATAAAAGAAAAATAAAGAATAAAAGAATATATCTAACTGAGAAGGCATTGGTCATGTACAGCTAAGCAAAGAACTGTTAGTAAACATCTAACTAGCATGTGTAGCATCAGGACTAAGTCTGGGATGACAGAGAGATCCCCGCAGCTGGTCTGCCAGCCGATAGAGACTTTACGAACTCCTACTGAATACCCGAACATGGAGGAATGCTAGGGATGTATAGGGCTATCACCACCTGCCCACCTACCCCTCTGTCCGTGGGGTACCCACATATCCACCGATCTCCGTATACCCGGGCACCACGCCCAAGTAATTAGAAACAACTCCTAACCCCCTAGGACCCCATCTCTTCGGAGTGACAGGCTAGGTTAAAAGCAACCGAGAAGGCACAACGAACCGTCACCTCATCCTTAGTTCTTCCTCTATTTATACTAATTCAATGAACGATGAAGAACAACAATGAACATGTCAAGAACATAACACATAAACTATATGCTAGTTCATATATCATAATCATAACATGAACAAGACCATACTCTAGTTCATATCCATTGCTATATAAATAAGATAAGAACTTGAACTTGGAAGAGAACTACATAATATTCATACCAAGGTGTTCCTTCTTCTTCCAAGGAGACAAGCTCTCCTTGCTAGCTCTTGCCTTGCTCTAATACTAAAACTAATCTAAAGAATACAAGTGAGAGGTGAGGTAAATGGCTCCAAATGATGGTGTGTGTGTTGGAGGGGAGCTCTCCCTCTCTTTTATAGCCCAAGTAGGATGGTTTGGGCTTCTCCAAGTATGGAAGGAGGTGAAGCCGCCTTGAGGGAACCGACCCAAGCACCGCCTAAGAAGACTGGGCCCGGGAGGCCCCACCAGGCGGGCGGCCGGTCCCCTGGTGGGCCCATCTGGCCATCTCCTTTTGGGAGCATGTGGGCCTCGTCGTTAGCTTTGTTTTGATGGGTGATTGAGCCCAATCGGAGTTCGGATGAGAAAGTTATGGCCAAATTACTCGGGCCTACTCGTGCAGTCCTAAATTAGACTCGAACTTATATATCTTTTTATTGGAAGCTCCAAACGAGGCAAATAATATATGCATTTTGATCAGCGCGATGAGCTCTCAGCATTGGTGTAGTCCATTTCATTGTTTGACAAACTTTTATTCCATGAAATATTAAGTTTCCTGCAAAATAGTGGAGAACACCAAAACTCGTGGAACTTGTTAAGTACATAATATTTTTCTATGATGTTCCATGGATTTATATTATTATTGGTGGTATAAAAAGTGAGTTAAAGACCGCCAACAACTCCCCTACACTTAGTACTTTGCTTGTCCTTGAGTAAGGTTTGAAGGACTAAGCGGGTTTATCTCCTTGATTTTAAATCTGCATACAAGTTATTCCAAGCTTCACCTAAACCTATGAACTTCCAAGTGTCTACCAAGTCATCTTGGGTAATTGAAAAATGGAGTAGCCTGGATTCAACTCTTCTTACTCGTATCCCTACTCAGAAACTTGGGTTTTTGTAAAGTTTTTTGAAAACATAAAGATAACACTTGTTCCTTGAATGATTCTCTCAAGTCCCTCATATATTTGTATGTGGTTCCTCATCAAGGCATATAAAGGGATTGCCTTCACTTGATCATCCTACATCTAAAAAGGTTTATCTGGAGCTTTAGGTAGGGATGACAATACTTAGGCACACTTATCCTGCATATGTTTTCAAGTCAAACCCTGGACCTCACTGGAGGGAAAGCGTCACTCTTAGATCAAAACTGTGCGTGTGTGGAGAAAGTATGGTGGATATTTATGGTGTTTAACCTACTATGCTCTTTAAGAATACATCTCCCTCCTTATTAGGATTTAGAAAAATCTTCTATGAGAGCATGGGCTATCCTTATTCTCTCTTCTCTCTTTTTTTCACCTTTTCTTTTCTCTTTCTTTTTTTTCTTTTTTTTTTGTATTTATATATTTTTTTCTTCATCACTTTTTTTCTCTTCTCCACTTTTTTTTTTTCTTTTCCACCTTTTGAATGATAGCCTCATGTCTCTATTTGCAATAAAAACTTTAAGGGAGATGTGGATAAAAAATTCAGAGCATTTATTTGGATGGAACCTAACAAGCATATTTTTGGTTCACTCCCAATGTAGGAGTAGAATATTTTGGGTGAATCAAAGTGGAAGGAAAATTTTGCGCCTACTCTTAGGGTAGGAGTAGTGCAATTATTTGGTGGAAGGATGAATGAATGTTGTGTGCAACTCTCAGAGTAAGAGTTGGCAACTTTTTTTGTGGGTACTTGAATTCTGATCTTGGGAGCATGAAACCTCTCTCAACAGGGGGTCACAGAACTTGACCAAACTCAACATAAAGTAAGAGGTATATGTGAAAGGTTTTGTTATGAGAGATCATATATGGTTTTGGTAGGTATTTGCATATCATTCAAGGAATATGCTATATTGATTTTTGTTTTGTAAAAATAAATCCCAAGTTCTTTGCAAGAAATGATCAAGCGTCATGTCATCCTACTATATCTCATTCATCAATCACTTAGACAAAATGGGGTCCCTATAATAAGTGTTCACAAGAAGCAGGAATATTGGCAAGGAATAAAGAGTATGCAAATTTTAATCACAGGATGACATGGAGATGGAGCATCAAAAAGTTTTGTCTTTTCAAAATTGTTCAATGATAAGATCCAAAACTTTAAAAGGAGCGAGGGTAGAGTTGCACAAACATCGAGCAACCATCATACAGAAGGACGAGATAAAATGACTGCTATTTGCTCCTTCATCCTCAACGGTGGTTTGTGCAATGTATTGGGGAGATCTTGAGTTTCTTTTGAGTTATGCTTGAGGGATCTCCCCTACACTTATATTTTTTTACCTGTTTTTATTATAATAAAGAAAACAAAACAAGAAGGACTACAATAGGCAAGAGCCTTATTGGCTAAATCATCAAGGAAAGAAAATTTTATTATCTAGATTTTTTTATTTTACTAAAGACTTGTTCATCCAACTTTTATCAGAGCTCAAGCAAGGCTGAGATATAAGATGCAATGAAAACATAGCCAAGAATTATCTCCGTCTCAGGTTACTGCCATCGTTTATGAAAACAACTCAAGGTTCCTTGATCAAATTTCAATACCATGTCAAAAATTGATTAAAGAAGGCTATTTCAACCTAACCAACATGCTTAATTTTAAAAGTCCTATGAATGTACCAATGAGCGCTCAAGTAGGTACACCCAAACGTAGAGCAAAAGTCATAAATAGGGAAGCAAGAATTTGAATGATCATATGGAGACAAGTATGAGCGAAGGGGTTGGCGAACATTTATTACCTTTTGCATGCCTAATTGCTCTTATCAGCAGCATAGGTGGATTTCCTTGAAGATGCTACACCGGTGGCGTGGTCGTACATGCTCCAACTCAGGTGAACCATCAGGCCGGATCACACACACAACTAGTGTATATGGACCTTGGGCTTTATTGGTAGCAAAGGTGTAAAGAAGTAGACTCCTTCATTTTATATATATATATTTATAACTCCGATGCATCTTTTTTTCATCTCTTTCTTCGTCTTTTTTAGTATATTTTTTCAACTCTCTCTCTCTTTTAACTCTTTTTATTTATTTTTTTATTACAAGGCAAAGCTAACATCGACTTTCATTCATTATCATGAATGACCCTTGGTGCGAGTGGGACTTGGGATTCTCATCGTCTTCCCCATACTTGAACTTTTGTATAAAAGTCAAGTGTATTTAGTTAGGGTCTCCTGTAAGTGTGTTCCTCCCCTCAAGAGCATCATGGTTTGTTGTTGATGTCGCTACATGTTCTCAAGTGGTATATGACCATTCTTGATCTTAACCTAAAAGGGTTAGTAACAAGAATACCCAAAGGTGCATACTATCTTGATAGCATGTCCTTGCATTCATTGAAAAGGAAAGGTTTTTTATTTTTATTTCATTTTTTTGCAAGGTAACAGAATGATATGAAGTGATAGATACATGTTACCTTGTTGTGGTCCTTTCCCAAGTTAGCTCAAAGCCAAAGGATCATGGTTGTACCCTGCACTTTCTGATTTCTCCTGCATGGTCATGATCTGGTAGATCACAAGGGATCTTACCCTCCCTTGTGATTACCGCATTGAAAAACATATGCAAGAGGAAAATTAAGCTAATTGTTTTTTCAAAAATTTTATTCAAACTTTATTATTCAAGGGAGGACATTTAATCTTGATCATTTTTTGAACTTAACTACCGATGACCTTCGGCAAGGGCTCAACATTTATAGTCTGTTGGCAAGACTTTCCCCTCTTCATTGCTCTGCAGCTGCATGAACAACTCGAGAGAATTCTCGGGTTGCCCCAAGATTTTTCCCATATTGTTGACATGAATGGAAGCAGCAATTTGAGCAAACTGGGTTTCCATCATTTTATTGAAACTCAGTTGATGTTTAACAAGAGAAGATAGAGTTTCAAGCTTAGCATTTATAGACACAAACATTCTATCATTGAAGGAAAGTCTTTTAGCAAGATATGCATTAAACTTAGTTTACTCTAGAACAAAGTTTCTCATGGAGGGTTGATTGAAATTCAAATTTAAATTTGAATTGAGATTGTTACCTTGTGGGTGGTTCTGGATGTTTCACCTGTTATTACCTTGTTGTTGATGTTGGCGAAACCCATTGTTGACATAGGATGCTTCTTCCTGGGTTTCGAGACAGTTGTTCCCCGAATGGCCAACATCTCCATAGACTCCACACGTCATGTGTGAGTCCATGGCTTGGACGGTGCCAATGATAGGATCAGTGGCACAGTCATCCAGCCTCTTCATTAGGAGGTCTATTTTAGCAGCAAGCAATTCCGTCTCCTTCATGGAATACATGCCTTCTTGTGTTTCTCTTCTTTCTCTCCAGCTTTGGTTTGCCACCATCTTTTTGATGAGTGCAGTGGCATTCTCAATGGTGAGGGAGAGGAATGCCCCTCTAGCTGTGGCATCAATGTGCCCCCTTGACATGGCCGTCAGGCCCTCATAAGTTCTAGAGCACAAGCCAATCTTCCATTCCATGGTGGGGACAGGCTCAGACATAGTCCTGCAGCCTCTCCCATGCTTCAGGGATGGACTCGAGTGATGTTTGCTAGAAGTTGGATATCTCCCCCCTTAGAGTAATGGTTTTGCTCATGGGGAAGAACTTGACTAGAAACACCGTGGAACATTTGTCCCACGTGTTGACAGCTTCCTTTTTTTGGTAGAACCACTATTTTGCCTTTCCCGCAAGGGAGAAAGGAAACAGGTGGAGCTTGATTCTAGTTGGTGTAACATCTTTGATGATGATGGTGTCGCACAACTCAAGAAAGTATAGAAGATGAGCATTTGCATCCTTGTTTGGCAAGTCACAGAACTGGCTTGCCTGCACCATCTTGATTAGGCCAGTACGAAGCTTGAAGTTTCCATTCTCGATATTGACAGCGGGCCTAACGGGCACGTTGGCAACAGCAGGAGTGGAGTAGTCACCGAGTGACTTGGCCATGATGATAGTAGTGGATGATGCGAGGGTGAATGGTTCGTCTGTCGGTGGAGTAGCAGAAGAAGAAGCGGTACGGGACCTGTTCTTCCTTAGGAGTGCCTTTGGATAGTCGATGAAGTTGTTCGGCAGGTGTCGATGTTTTATCACCGATAGCCCACAACCGGGGTACCTGGCAGGGTGTTTTGTTTCGAGGAGCTTGGCAGACTATGGAACTCTGCGGTTGCGGCAACAAGCTTGATGAGACAGATGATTTTATACTGGTTCGGGCCCTCGACTTGCGTCGAGTAAAAACCTTTATGTCCAGTCGGCGTGAGCCTGTTGCGTTGTATTGCTGTGTATGAGGGATTATGTGTCATTCTGTTTTTACAGGGGGTACCCATAGCAGCCTTATATGGGGCGAGGCTGGCTGCGGGTTCTAAGATTCCTAGTCAGATTACAGGATCGAGTCCTAAACTAAGTGTTTCATACTCTTTCCTATTACAATCTGTCTAGGATATGGTAGTTCTCTCGTCATGTTGCTCTGAGTTGTACTCAAGTCGGGCGGCGGGCTCTTCGATCCTCCGTCTGTGTTCCGTCTTCTTGGGGAACCTCCAGTGTCCCCCATCGACAAGCCCCAAGCGTTCCAGGATTTGGAACTCGAAAGCCAGGTTCTTTCGAGGTAAAATCTTGGGATGCTCTTTCTCCTGGTTGCTTGTCTTGGTTCTTGGGTGAGTGCAATTTTGGAAAAAATTACACTCACTGAGTGTAGCCCCCGAGCCTCTTGTTTTTTGGTACAAAAAGCTAGAGGGTCTAGTCATAGCCTTTGTCTTCTGGTCATCGTCTTCATCTTGCTTTGCGGAGTGCAAATTTTTGAAAAAATTTGTACTCAGTGAGTGCAGCCCCCGAGCCTCTTGCTTTTGTGGAACAAAAGCTAGAGGGTCTAGGGAAGAGTTTGAAAAAAACGCCTTCGGTGGTGGGTACTCCTGCAACCCCCGAGCCTTTTCCAGGTTCTTTTTATATGAAAGAACTCGGGAAAGTGTTCTGAAGTTGCTTGCTGATGGTGTTTTACTGTTGTACCGCTGGTTGTTGAATGCCTTTATTGCCTTTGTACTTTTTTAGGGATATGCTATTGGATATGCCTTCTTTTGTCTTGTAGTTTCTTTTAACTGTTTGCTAGTGACTGTGTAGGCGCCTCTGATGGCTTTGCTGTGTGTACTTGTCCTCTTGTCGGCTGTGTCATGATTTCGCGTGCTTGCTCAGTCACTTCAGGGTTCTTGTTCTCTTCACATGGCTGTCCTTGCCTTTTGATGCTCCTTTCTTCTGTGGACTTGGCCTTCGTGCGCCCATTTTTGCCTATAAATATTGCTTGCTGGTGCTCGTCACTTCCTCAATCACTTGTAGCCTTCTAGTGTTTCTCCTTCTTCCTGGTGTTCTTGTAGACTTCTTGAACTATTGCTTCCTTCTTCTATAGTCATGGAGTTGTTGGTGAACGAGCTTGATGAGCCCCCAGGCTTGTTCTATAATCTCTTTTAGCGAATGGTGTAGTTCTTGTGATAGGGGTTAGTAGCAGGCTAATCCCCGTGTTGTATCTTCTCTCGAAGGGCATTGAGGCAAATGGAGTAGGTCTTGTGAGGTAGATAGTTGGTGCTGTTCTACCCAGACTTCCAGGGCCTCTCCTCGATCATCTTCTTGCTCTTTGCGGAGTTGATTAGCGTGTGGTCAGCTGACTACCTTGACAAGTTGTTGTGGATCTGTAGCTGACTTGTCTGTTGTTGTATCAGTTTGGTTCGTCGGCGCAAATTAGCACGTGTTGAGAGGGGATATCAGGTTCTTCTAAGGCGGCATAGCGGTATCTCACTGCTGTCTTGATGAACTTGATGCTTCTCTGACTGCCCATTCAAGTAATCTTGGCTGCGAGTTCTCTTCGGCAAATACGTTATCTGGGTTGCTCCCTGCTTGATTGCATTGAATCTTGGTGGAGGTTTGATAACCTCAAATTCCACTGGGTTCTTTGTAATCATTTTGTAATGATTTCCTTTGCTTTCTTTTGTAGCTGTATTGGATGTTGAATCCGTTTGTACCCAATTGTAATGAAATGGAAATGATATTTCTTTATCTTTGCCTTCATCTGTTGAGCGGGTTGTTTGGCAACCAAGACGCAGTTGCATGAAGTGGTTCTCAATGCTTTGAACTTCCTTGGGTTATGTCCGGTCTTGCAAGTTGTTTCCCAGTATGGACGAGTTGTTTGATTGCTTGGATCTTCAAGTTCTTTGCTCTGGTGGTGATGTATACTTGTACTTTGTCCGAGTTGTTCTGACGTTGATATGTCAGAGTTCCTTTCCCTGAATATCTCTAATGGTAAAAATCCATTCTGAGACATTCTGTTTTTTTGTCCGTTGGGAAGCTATCGTTTGCCCTTATTACCATTGAGATTTATCCGTTGTGGCCGCTGTCCTGCGGTCTGGTTTGGGCAATTGTTGGCCCACTGGGCCTTTTTAGATCAAGCGATCCTTATAAATATCTCACCATTTTACCCTTCTCCTGTATGCTTGACCCTGTGTTGTCCTTACGCACAGTAAAATCCCCAATCTTTTAGCTCTCCTAGCCGTCTCTGCCGCGCATGAAAATCCCTAGCTTTCTCTCTGTTTTCTGCTGTAATCTATGGTTTCGTCAAGCAATCCGCAAGCTTTATGGTCGAAACGCGATCTCAGAGTAAGGGCAAGTCCCCTGAGGTAAGTTTTGGTTGAAAAGGTCTCCTTTGTTGCTGTTCGTACTATTCTTGATCGTGTATCTTCGTGCAGCAGACTTGGCCAGCACCGATAACGACGACGGTGGATCTTGAGGAGCTGGTGGCGTGTGATTTGCTACAGGAGCAGTCACTTTCTGGGTATGCTTTGCCTGGCCAGGATCTTGTCCCTAATCCTTCTGCTGATCAGACGATCCTATTTGTTGCTTTTGTTGCTGCTGGACTCTATTTTTTTCCTTCTTCTTTCTTGATGGAGTTTCTCCAGTTCTTTGGTCTTCAGCTCTATCATCTTCCCCAAATGGAGTTCGTTATCTATCTGCATTTGCGCATATGTGCGAAGTGTATCTCATGGTTCCCCCTAATCTTTGTTTCTTTCGTCGCTTCTTCTGCCTTAAGCTGGATTCGAAGTCAGTGCCTTTTGGTTGCTGTACCATCCAGATCCGTCAGGGGATGGCTGCTGAGCTTTTCTCCCTTGATTAATTCAACAAGAAGGTTTGGGCAAACAAGTGGTTCTACGTTCCCAAACTTTCCCCCTATTTTTCTTCTGATCTTTCTATCACACCTCAAGATACTGGCTTGTGAGCTCAAAAACTCTCTGATGCTGAGCTTCAGGCGATCAATCCTCTACTTGTTCATCTCTGTTATGTCAAGGTGCAGGGACTTACTGGTCTTAGCATTGTCGCCGGGTTCTTTCGCCATCTTGTGCAACCTCTGATGCAAAGGGATCACCTTGGCTTTGAGTATACTGGGATTCTTGATTCATCCCGTATTAAGGCTGAGGTGGTGCTTGGTGATGATGATCTTTTGCTGCGTCTGAATGACGTTCTTGGTTCCTTGTGTTCCTCCTCTGCTTGAAGAGTATTCCTCTACCTACCCTCCTCCTACGGTAAGTGCTTTTCCTCTTGAGATTTTGTTCGTGCGAGTTCTTTTTTCCCTTTTTTTGTTAATGCCTTATTTTTTAGGGTTTTGGCCAAGATTTCATTATTCATCTTGCTGCTGTTGAAGGGGCCAATCCTGCTGAGGCTGCTGCTGAAACTGCTTCTGCTTCTACTTCACGCAAACGGTCTGTTCTTCCTGGTCTTAGTTATGGTATTTATGATGGTGGTTTTGAGTCTGTGTCGTATAAGCCGCACCCCAAAATTATTAAGATGGTTCTTGGTGTCAGGCGAAGGTTGTCATCTCGTCCTCCTGTTATTCCTGCTGGGAAGCCGAATCCTGCTGCGTCGAGTTCTCTTCAAGTCACAGGTAATATCATCATAGATGAGGTTGATGCTGAGTTCTTTTTCTACCTTCTTATGCTTGTGTCTCTTATGCTTTGTTTGCAACTTTCTTGTAGATGGCGCCAATGTGCTTCTTTTTGAGGATGAGGATGATGAGGATGTGCAGGCTCTCCTCGTTCACAAACAGTGAGTATCTTGCGACTTCTTTTGTCTCTTGGTATGATCCTGTCTTTTTTATTGATGCTTTCGCTTATGTAGTCTAACAGAGGGTTCTGGGACTTCTTCGTCTCATTCTCCTTCTCTTGCTGCCCATATGACTTCTGTTGTGCAATCTCTTGCTGCTGTTCCTCTGCCTATCATCCCTAGGAGGGGTGTGGGTTCTTTCAAGCTTCCGCTGAGGTAATTATCTTGGATACCTTGTTTAGCTTACTTTCATCTTTGTCTTTGTTCTGATGTCTTCTTTCTTTGCAGGCCTGGTACTATGGATTCGCCGAGTTCTTCTTCTGACACGGGTCCTGGCCGAGCCCCCGAGGATGAACCTCAGGCTAGGAGTTCTTCTGTTGGTAAGATTCTTGCAAGTTCTTTTGTTTTCTTCTTGCCTCTTTCTTCTTAAACTTCATGATATGTCTGTATTGGCTTCTTGTAGATGTTGTCTTGCAGGCTAGCCAGTCGGCCACCGTTCATGCGGGTTCTGGCCCCGCTATGCAGGCGGTTCCTTTGGCGGCGCCTGCTGAGTTGGGCCGTGAGCTTCCTCATGCTAAGCCGGTGACTCCTGAAGTTTCTGATGTTGGAGGAGACAGTGGATTTGTGGCAGATCCACCGTTGCACATTTTATCAACTCCTCCTTCTTCCTATCCTGTTGTTCTAGAGATGAGCCGATCTCATCGCTTGGCGGAATTGAAGACTTGTTTTGAGGAGTTCTCCACCAAGTTTGGTGGTATGGTTCATGTAAGATTTCTTCTCCTGAATTCTAAAATTTGTTTTTGATCCAGCATCTTTTCTGACTCCTTTTCTCTTCTAGTCTCTTTATCAAGATCGGGAGCTTCTTTTTGGTCCTGTTGAGGCTGCTGCGACTGCTTCTAGTATCACCAGTCTCGAACGAGTTCAGAAGGAACTTGCTTGCGTTCAGGCGGAGTTGGTCCGCGAGCGTGAGCTGCGCCAAGCTGCGGAGGTGACTCATGAGGCTCAGTTGGCTGATGAATTGCGTCATTGGGAAGAGGCGACCAAGGCTGCTGTTGATGAGGTGCAGCTCTTGAAGTCTCAGGTTGCTGGTATTTTTCTTCTTCCGAGTTGTTGCTTTTGCATTGTCTTCTGCCAAGTTCTTTCTTCAGTTTGTTTGATTGGTTGCTCTTGTGTAGAGTTTGAGCGCAAACAGCTCCAATGGCACCAGGACTCGAAGGACATGAAAGAGACCCTTAGGACCTCTGAGAACAAAGCTGAGTTGGTAAGAGAGATGCATTCTCGCTGTGAGGATGCTGAGCGAAAGTTTGCCTTGGCTCGCCAGTTCTAGCGTGATGCTGATCGAGATGTTTTTCAGGCCTTAAAGACTATTCAGGAGTTGAGAAGTTAACTGGATGTGGCCAATGCCAGGTTCCAGTCGCTGTGGGGGGGCTATGTCCTACCTTCTGTCCTTTATTGGTCTGGAGCAGGATCAGCCCCTCTATGCTGATGTGGTGAACTATGTGCCTTTGATTCCATCGTGTTTCTTCAAGTTCATGAAAGATAGCTTCCGGAGATGTGTGAGCAACATCCTGTGCCATGTTTGAGTTCTTGCTCCTGAGGCTAAGCTGGAGAAGTTGGTTGACCCCAATCCGTCAG
Organism: Bothriochloa decipiens; assembly: GCA_023333625.1. Taxonomy (NCBI): domain Eukaryota; kingdom Viridiplantae; phylum Streptophyta; class Magnoliopsida; order Poales; family Poaceae; genus Bothriochloa; species Bothriochloa decipiens. The sequence goes on along the minus strand of CM041631.1, from coordinate 29,752,732 downwards.
TTGATTTTGTGCTTCAGGTTGGAGAGCAGGGGGCTGGTCTTGCTTCTCTTGTAGAGCAGGTTGTAGATAGGATAGACTTAGGTGCTGACCCAGCTGCTCCTGCAACTTGAGCGCCTTGCTTGTAAAAAATTTCTTTGGTCTTTTGTGGTTTTGAACTCATGGGGCTGTTGCTGCCCTTTTTTAACATAATCCTTGCAGTGCAGGTTTCGTCCTGGTGCTTTGATAATCTGATGAGTTCTTGCTGTGCGGGCTTCATCCCGTCTTTTGAGAGATTTTGATGAGTTGTGTGGGTAAGAACCAAAATTTTGAATAGCCTTGATGAGTTGTATGGGCGTGGACCCGACTTTTAGATAGCCATGATGAATTGTGCGGGATTTAACCCAACTTTAGATATCCATGATGAGTTGTGCGGGAATATCCCCGACTTTAAATAACCTTGATGAGCTTGTGTGGGTATATCCCCGACTTTAGATAGCCATGATGAATTGTGCGGGCATATCCCCGACTTTAGATAGCCATGATGAATTGTGTGGGCGTATCCCGACCTTAAATATCCATGATGAGTTGTGCGGGTATATCCCCAACTTTAGATAGCCATGATGAATTGCGCGGGCGTATCCCCGACTTTGAATAATCTTGACGAGCTGTGCGGATGTAGGCCCGACTTTAGATAGACTTGACGAGTTATGTTGTAGTTGTTTCTTCATAGTACTCGCTGGTAGAGTTGTGGCTGCTCATGAGCCGTAGTCATTCTTGTTGTTTCAAACTACCCGCTGGTAGTGTAGTGGCTGCTCTTGAGCCGTCATGGTTGTTGTTGCTTCAAACTACCTGCTGGTAGTGTAGTGGCAGCTCTTGAGCCATGGTGGTTGTTGTTGCTTCAAACTACCCATTGGCAGTGTAGTGGCTGCTCTTGAGCCGTAGTGGTTGTTGTTGCTTCAAACTACCCGCTGGTAGTGTAGTGGCTGCTCTTGAGCCATAGTTGTTTCTTTGTTGCTTCGGACTACCCTCTGGTAGCGTAGTGGCTGCTCCTGAGCCATAGGTGTTGCGAGGTTTGCTGCATCATGCCGCAGCAAAGTTGATGTCTGAGCCTGAACCCGCATGTTGTGTCTGAGTTCAGTCCAGTAAGTTGCGCTCTGCATCACATCGCAAGCGAGGGTGGGGAGTCAAAAGTCCTGGACCAACACAATGTGCCCTGATCCTGCTGTTGTAGCGAAAGGTTTTGACTCCCAAACCAGCACTATGTGCCCAGGTTCAACTGCATTCTCGATTCGCAGTAAGGAGGAACTTTCTGATTGTGAATCCGGCATGAGAGCTCATATTCACCCTAGAAAGGCCCGAGCAGACTGACACGCGGTGCCCTGATCCAACTCGATGCTCTGCGCATAGGGCAGGCAAGATAGGGAGCCAAGGTCCTAGACTGACACTGAGTGCCCTAATCCCACTGTTGCGAATAGGTTTGGACTCCCGAACTAGCACTAGGTGCCAGGGTTCAACTGCATTCTCAATTCACAGTACCCTCTGATCGTGAGATGACACAAGTGCCCTGAATCACCCAGAGAGGCCTGATCTTGGACTGACACGGAGTGCCCTGATCCAGCCCAGAGTCGCACGCCGAGCGGCTAGCCTGTCCATGGAGCGGTACTAAGACACTAGTCCATGCAGGCACACTATGAGATCACCCCATAGCGTGATATCTTGAAGAGGCATTGAGTGCCTGTTGTCCTTACTTTGCAAACAGGAAGAGCTAGTTGTTCTTATTGATTGGTGGATTTTTGCTTCATCTTGATGGGTTCTTTATAGGACTTCTTCATTTAGTTGTAAAATCTTCAAAGTTGGCTGATGTGCCATGTGTTCTTCAGTGGGATTTCTTCATCTGTCATGAGCTCGTATGTGCCTGGTCCTGTTGCTCTTCTTACTTTGAAAGGTCCTTCCCAAGGGCTTAGTAGCTTGTGTCTTCCATCTTTCTTTTGGATGAGTCATAGAACTGAGTCTCCTGGTTTGAGGGTCCGGGGTTGTGTGCTCTTGTCGTAGTGCCTTCTTAGTCCTTGTTGGTATCTTGCATTTTGTAGGATTGCACACTCTCTGACTTCTTCTAATGAATCAAGTTCCAGGCATCTTGTTTCTTCGGCTTCTCCTTCTTCGTATTGCTCTATCTTTGGTGATGTCCATATTAAGTCAGCTGGAAGTATTGCTTCTGACCCGTAGGTAAGAAAAAATGGTGAGTATCCAGTTGCTCTGCTAATCTGGGTTCTTAAACCCCAAACTACTTTTGGTACTTCATCAATCCACTTTCCCCCATAGTCCACTATTTCTTCGTAGAGTCTTGGCTTCAGTCCTTGTAAAATTAACCTGTTTGCTCTTTCCACTTGCCCATTTGCTTGAGGGTGGGCAACAGATGCGTAATCTATGGTGATTCTACAATCTATTGCCCAAGATGTGAACTCATTTGTGGTGAATGGCGATCCTAGATCGGTTATGATTCTGTTGGGTATTACAAATCGGAACATGATGCTTTGTATGAACTCGATGGCTTTTTCTGCACTGTATTTGACCAAGGATTTGTATTCTATCCACTTGGTAAATTTGTCGATTGCGACGAAGATGTACTCGAATCCTTCGGATGATCTTTTTAGTGGACCGACTTGATCCAATCCCCAACAGGAGAAGGGCTAAGAGGGCGGTATGCATATCAAGTTGTGTGCCAGGACGTGCTGTTGTCTTGCGAACATTTGGCACTTTTTACATTTCTTGACCAAGTCTTCTGCGTATTTCATGGCTGTGGGCCAGTAATATCCCATCCTGAAAGCTTTTCCTACCAAGGTTCTTGAAGTCGCATGATTGCCACCGCAACCAGCATGTATTTCTTCTATGATGTTGATTCCTCTTTCCCTTGGTACGCACTTGAGTAGAACTCCTGATGAAGCGGCTCTTCGGTATAGCTTGCCTCCAACTAATACATAGTTTTTGCTTCTATGTATTAGTTAGGTTCTTTGTGTTTTCTCTTCTGGTAGCATTTTGTCTTTGATATAGTCTATGAACTGTTGTCTCCAGTCTTCATAAACTATCATAACTTGTCTTGTCAAAGGGTCTTGGTCAATCTCCATTGGGTCATCCTTAGTTGATCCCGGTTGTTGTTCTTCATCGGGTTGTTTGATGGATGGTTCTTTTAATTCTTCTATGAATATTTCTGCTGGTATTTTTGCTCTGTCTGAGCCCAGTTTGGCCAAGGTATCTGCGGCCACATTGGCATCTCTAAGAACATGATGGATCTCTAATCCTTGAAAAATTTTCTCCAATTTTCTAACTTCTGCATAGTAAGCGCCCATGTTGTCTTTTGTGCAGTCCCATTCTTTGTTGACTTGGTTGATAACAACTGCTGAGTCGTCATAGACTAATAGACTCTTTATTGCCAGGGAGTGGGCTACTCTTAGCTCGTGTATGAGTGCTTCATATTCTGCTTCATTATTTGTGGCTTGCTAAAGAATTTGCAGGACGTATTTGAGTTGCTTTATTTCTGGTGATATGAGTAATATTCCTGCTCCAGCGCCTCCTAGCTTTAGTGAGCCGTCGAAGTACCTCCTCTAGTGATCTGTGATGGGTTCTGGTTCTTTCAAGGTTGTTTCTGTCCACTCGGCTAAGAAATCTCTGAGAGCTTGGGACTTGATGGCTTTCTTTAATTGGAATTATAGATTCAGAGCTCTGAGTTCCACTGCCCATTTAGATATTCTTCGTGTTGAATCCTGGTTCCTCAATATGTCCGAAAGTGGGAAATCGGTGATTACTGTAATCCTGTGTTCTTGGAAGTAATGTCTCAGTTTCCTTGATGATATTAGGATAGCGTAGAGTAGTTTCTGTATGTGTGGATATCTGACTTTTGACTCTGTTAGAACTTCACTGACGTAGTAGACCGGTCTTTGTACTTTGTAGACGTGGCTGGGTTCCTCTCTCTTGACCACAATGGTTATGCTTACGACATTCTTTGTAGTGGAGACGTATAGCAGCATGTCCTCCTTCTCTGTTGGTGGTACCAAAACTGGGGATGAGGCTAGGTAATGCTTTAGTTTTTGAAAAGATTCATCTGCTTCTTCTGTCCACTCAAACTTGCCTGTCTTTTTCAACAATTTGAAGAATGGAATGCCTTTTTCTCCTAGGTGTGATATGAATATGTTGAGAGCTGCAATACAACCCGTCAACTTCTGAATGTCCTTGATGCTTCTAGGTGGCTTCATGTCTAGGATTGCTTTGATTTGTTTTGTGCTTGCCTTGATTCCTCTGTTACTGACTAAAAAACCAAGTAATTGTCCTGCTGGCACCCCGAAAACACACTTGTTTGGGTTGAGTTTCCATCTCCATTTCTTTAAGTTTGTAAATGTTTCTTGTAGGTCTTCTATTAGTGCATCTGGTTCATTCATTTTGACCACAACGTCATCCACATAGGCTTTAGCGTTCCTTCCTATTTGATTCCCAAGGTTGTTTGTATTGCTCTTTGGTAGGTGGCTCCCGCGTTCTTCAATCCAAAAGGCATTGATATATAATAATATGCCCCAAACGGTGTTATGAAAGATGTCTTGCTTTGGTCTTCTTCTCTGAGTGATATTTGATGATATCCAGAGTAGCAATCTAGAAATGATAGTAAGGCTGCCCCTGCCGTTGAATCTATCACTTGGTCGATTTTTGGTGGGCCGTATGGGTCTTTGGTGCAATATCTGTTGAGGTCGGTATAGTCTATGCACATGTGCCAGTCTGGCGAGTTCTTCTTTTCTATGAGTACTGGGTTAGCCAACCAATCTGGGTTGATTATCTCTCTGATGAACCCTACTGCCATCAGCTTTGTAAGTTCTTTCTTGATTGCTGCCTTTCTGTCGGGTGCAAATCTCCGTAGCTTCTGCTTGATGGGTTTTGAGCCTTTGTTCACATCAATGATATGCTCAACCAAATCTCTCAGGACTCCTGGCATGTCAGCTGGCTTCTAGGCAAAGATATCTTTGTTGTCCCTAAGAAACTTGGTGAGCACGAGTCCCTATTTTGGGTTGAGTTCTGCACTGATGGTTGCCATCTTCTCGGGATCACCAGTTTACAGGTCGATCTTCTTTGTTTTCACCTCAGTGGGAGTAATGAAACTTTTGCTCGCCTTCTTCATTGGGATTTCTATTTCTTGTGGGTTCATTGTTGCTGCTATCATGGTAATCTCCCTTCTTCCTTGTTCGCCTTGCAATTTTTCTGCTATTTGAATAGCTTGTATGTCACAATCATATGCTTTCTGCAGATCTCCTTGTAGTGATAGTATCCCCTTGGTTGTTGACGTCTTGAGTAGTAGATATGGATAGTGAGGTACAGCCATGTATTTGGTTAGTGCTGGTCGTCCCAAGATAGCATGGTAGCATGATTCAGTTTGCTACTTCAAACTTGATGAACTCCGTCCTGTATTTTTCTTTGGTGCCAAATGTAACTGGCAGAGTGATTTGTCCGAGGGGTACTGCCGCTGTTCCTAGTACTATGCCATAGAACAGTGTACTTGTTGGTGTAATCATCCCTTCATAGTCGATGCTCATCTTCTTCAAGGTTGTAGTGAATACGATATCTAATCCTGCTCCGCCATCAATTAACACTTTTGGAACACTAATTCCTGTGATTGTGGGTGCTACGACCAGTGGATAACAACCTGCGTTGGATGTACTTGTCCATTGATCTTCCCTTGTGAAGTTGATCGGGTATTCTGACCAGTTCAAGTATCTTGGCACAGCAGGTTTTGCTGCCATGATTGCTCTATGTGCTAGCTTCTGTTGCTGCTTATTTCTTGCACCAGGTACTCTAGAAAATATCACATAGAGTTGTTTCTGTGGTTCTTGAAAATATCCTTCAGGTTTCTTTTCTTCCTTCTTTGGTTCTACCATCTCTCTGTCTTGGTTGTTATTGTACCTTCCACTTTTTCGGTATTGGCTATTGAAATCATGACAATCTTTGAGTTTGTGTCCAGCTCTTGGGTGCATGGGGCAGTTCATGTCTTCAAAATTTGCAAATTGCCTTTGCTTTATTCTGTCTTTTTCTTGAGGAGTCAGGTTCTGATAAGTGCTAGTTCTTTTATTTGCCATTGCCACCGTGTTGTCTTGCCTTGGCCTTTTATCATTGTTCCTGTAGTCGTTGCTTCAGTAGTCATTGTTCCTATAGTCAGGCCATCCCCTTCTCTCATTGTTGTCCCTATTGCTAGAAAACTTTTTGTTCATCTTTTCTTTGGATGATATGAGTTTTTCAACAGCTCGCTTGAACTCTTCATTGGTTGTTGGAGCTTCACTATAGAATTCTTTGAATTGCCACCTTGTATTGATTTCGTTGCTGAAAGTGTCGATGACTTACCTATCTGTGATCTCATGCACCTGAGCTCTTGCTTCGCCGAATCTTCTGTAGTGTTCCCTGAGTGATTCACCGTTCTTTTGGGTGATTCCTTGCAGTTCTGTTGTGGTCATTGGGTGTATGATTATCCCTGCAAAATGACTGCAGAATTGTTTTTGCAAGTCACTCCAATATCTGATGGATCCTGCTGGTAGTTTGTCAAACCATTGTAGAGGCATTGCTTCTAGTGCCATTGGGAGGAATAATGCTTTGAGGTCCTCGTCCCCTCCGGCTAACTCGATGGATTGTGAATAAACTCTGAGCCATTGTTTTGGTTCTTCTTTCCCATTGTATTTTGAATGGTTTGATAGTTTAAACTTGTGGGGTAGCTTGATATCTTGTAGCCTTTTGGTGAAACACGGAAACCTGTCGTAGTTGTCTTTCTTGTTGTAATCTGGTGATGGTGAACTTCTGTGCTCCTTGTAGCGTGACCTACATTCTGATTCTCCATAACCTTCTTCTCTACTTATCATTCTGCTTTGTCCTGGCCTTCTTTGTGGTGGGTATGGGCGGGTTCTTTCAGATCTTGGTGGTAGGAGTGGTTTTGAAAACTGTCGATTGGTCGTTCCACTTCTTACGTTGCTACTCACTTTTGGTTCTATTCTGGTAAAGACTGATCTTTGGGGTTGTCCGCCTTGCAGTTGTACAACAGCGGGTTGTTCATTTTGAGCCTTGCTCGCGGCTTTTTTGGGTTCTTGTGTCTTCTTCTATGTGACTTCCTTTTCTCTCTGCGCTTTCTTCAGAGTTTTGAGTTGTTTGGCCACTTCATTGATCCTCTTCTGCTCTTCGATCTCAGCCGCTTGTTTTTCTTCTTTCATTTTATTGTACATCAGACGATCCTTTCTGTACTTGTTCCATGCTTGCTTCTTGCGCTTTGCCTTAGTTCTTCTACTTGATCGACGACGGTTCCTGCCCAGCCTTGACATCTTGCGGTCCTCGCTTTCATCCTCTTTGGTTCTTTCATCCTCGGATATGTTGTCTTCTGACTCATCAGATGAATGTACTTCTGGTGGTCTTGGAGATGCGGGTAATTCGACCACATTGGCCATGTGGACGGTTCTTCTTTTCAGCCTCCTTAGAATTGTTGTTGGTTCTTCTTCTTCTGAATCTGAGTTGTCAAAAAATAAAGTAGTGAGCTCTTTTCCTTCTTGAAAAGGCAGTTCTTGATAATGTTAATCAGGTTGCATCTCATTGGTTAAAAAGTACTTGGCCAACGAGTTGCATAACCTTCTTTAGTCATAGCTGTTAACATGCTTCCCTGCCTTCCTGTTGGCTCGAAGTTCTTGATGATCTATCTTGCCTTTCCTCTTGGGTCTCGAGGATTGTGAGTTGGAGTAATTGGCTTTGCAGACAGGTTCTCCCTACTCCTCCCGTGGATTGGGCACCCGTGGCATCCGAGCGACTTCTTCAGGTATTCCTGCACAATGGATGTCAAATTGCACAACTTGTATGGAAACGAGTTGGGAATCTTGATAAATGTCTTTGAGTAGTAGTCAGTGTTCATGTTCTTCTCAGAGTCGGTTTCGTATTCCTCTGCTTCTTGACTTTGAATTGATTTCTTGATGGTGTCCGAGTCGAGCACGGTCTTTGAATTCTTCTCCGAGTCAGCTTCATGGTCTTCTTCTTCCCTATTTGGATCCAAAGTTGAGAGTTTTACGAGCTTCTCGGCGAGTTGTGATTCTTCCATGGCGTTCATCTTGATGTCGTTGAGCTCTGACTGCTTAGCCAGACGGCTTTGGAGCTTGCCCTCCCCGTTGGCCTCGCAGATCCAGGAGCCAAAAACGAAGGTTGTTCCCATCGAAAAACTCATGTTGAAGGTGAGGTCCGCCAAACTCTCGGTGTACAATCCACCAAAAGCCCCTATCTGACGCGCCAGCTGTCGATGTTTTATCACCAATAGCCCACCACTGGGGTACCCGGCAGGGTATTTATTTCGGAGGAGCATGGCAGACTGTAGAACTCGGTGGTTGCGGCAACAAGCTTGATGAGATAGATGATTTTATACTGGTTCGGGCCCTCGACTTGCGTCGAGTAAAAACCTTTACGTCCAGTCAGCGTGAGCCTATTGCGTTGTATTGCTGCATATGAGGGATTGTGTGTCATTTTGTTTTTACAGGGGGTACCCGCAGCAGCCTTATATGGGGCGAGGTTGGCTGCGGGTTCTAAGATTCCTAGTCGGATTACAGGATCGAGTCCTAAACTAAGTGTTTCGTACTCTTTCCTATTACAATCTATCTAGGATATGGTAGTTCTCTCATCGTGTTGCTCCGAGTTGTACTCAAGTCAGGTGGCGGGTTCTTCGATCCTCCGTCTGTGTTCTATCTTCTTGGGGAACCTCCGGTGTCCCCCAACGACAGCAGGTCAAACCACTCATAGACTATCTTGTTTTCTTTCCAAAAAAAAGAGGAAGAAGATAAGCGAAGTTAGCCTGCCTAAACTATGGCTACCATTTGCTTATTCTGCAATCAATGTTTATGCCAAGCTAGATGTTTTTATTTCCTTTTGCCCTCCCCGGCAATGGCGCCAGAAATGCTTGTTGGTGTTTCTTAGCATTACTACTAAATATAGACTATAAATCCATCCTTAACTTCCCTTCAAAAAAATCCATCCTTAATAATAATACTAGAAATGTGTGTTGACATTCCTAACCACCACTACTTCAGAAAGGTAACCCTTGGCCCTTAATGGCGCCGATCTAGGTAATGCAGTCTGGTAATAACAGTTAGAAGTGCCAGATTGGCCTTCCTAATCATCATTACTTACGATATGCAAAACTACAGCACGGCGCCTTGGGGTGCATAAGAATTACAATCCTTAGGTAATGGTACTTAGGTACGCCAATCATGATAGCTCATTATAGATAAATCCGCAAGTGCATAGAACTATCATTGTAGCATTTCAACCCGTGAGTGGGTGTCGTATTTATAATTTCCCATATGAGGGCAGGACGAATGCATCTAACTTTGGTATAAACATGATCACTTATTGAGTGCATAGGTAGACATAGCATAGGTAGGGGTAAATCATAGTTCAACGATATTGGACACACATCTGAGCCAACCTCAAGGATAAAAGAGAAATAAAGAATAAAAGAATATATCTAACTGAGAAGGCATTGGTCATGTACTGTTATGCAAAGAACTGTTAGTAAACATCTAACTAGCATGTCTAGCATCAGGACTAAGTCTGGGATGACAGGGAGATCCCTGCAGCTGGTCTGCCAGCCGATAGAGACTTTACAAACTCCTACTGAATACCTGAATATGGGGGAATGCTAGGGATGGACAGGGCTGTCACCACCTGCCCACCTACTCCTCTGCCCGTGGGGTACCCACATATCTACCAATCTCCGCATACCCGGGCACCACGCCAGTGTAATTGGAAACAACTCATAACCCCCTAGGACCCCACCCCTTCAGAGTGACAGGTTAGGTTAAGAGCAACTGAGAAGGCATGATGAACCATCACCTCATCCCTAGTTCTTTAGCTATTCATACTAATTCAATGAATGATGAAGAACAACGATGAACATGTCAAGAACATAACACATAAACTATATGCTAGTTCATATATCATGATCATAATATGAACAAGACCATACTCTAGTTTATATGCATTGCTATATAAATAAGATAAGAACTTGTACTTGGAAGAGAACTGCATAATATTCATACCAAGTTATTCCTTCTTCCAAGGAGACAAGCTCTCCTTGCTTGCTCTTGCCTTGCTCTAATACTAAAACTAATATAAAGAATACAAGTGAGAGGTGAGGTAAATGGCTCCAAATGATGGTGTATGTGTTGGAGGGGAGCTCTCCCTCTCTTTTATGGCCCAAGTAGTATGGTTCAGGCATCTTCAAGTATGGAAGGAGGTGAAACCGCCTTGAGGGAACCGACCCAAGCACCGCCTGAGAAGACTGGGGGCGGCTGGTCCATGTGATGGCCGGTCCCCTAGTTAGCCCATCTGGCCATTGCCTTTTGGGAGCACGTGGGCCTCGTCGTTAGCTTCGTTTTGACGGGTGATTGAGCCCAATCGGAGTTCGGATGAGAAAGTTATGGCCAAATTACTGGGGCCTACTCATACAGTCCTAAATTGGATTCGAACTTATATATCTTTTTATTGGGAGCTCCAAATGAGGCAAATAATATATGCATTTTGATCAGTGCGATGAGCTCTCAGCATTGGTGTAGTCCATTTCATTGTTTGATAAACTTTTGTTCCATAAAATATTAAGTTTCCTGCAAAATAGTGGAGAACACTAAAACTCGTGGAACTTGTTAGATATATAATATTTTTCTATGATGTTCCATGAATTTATATTATTATTGGCGGTATAAAAACTGAGTTAAGGACTGCCAACAGCACTCATGAACCGAATTACCGAAGACTTCCCCTCTTCATAGTTCGGCTATCTATCCTAAACCACTCACACCCTCGATGGTGTCTTGAGTGCAAAATAAAATGACCCTATAAGTTATACCTTTGCCTTGAGCCCATTTTGCTTTTCCATTAACCGCCAAGCCTTCACATGACATGTGACATTCCACATCATCATGCAACCGTCTTGGTCCATCGATCTCGATCTTGCTCTTCACCGTTGGTCGGTCCATCGGCGCCAAGTCTTGCCCAAGCTTCACCACGCATGGTCCCTCACTTCAAGCCTCGACTTACCCTTCACACTTCCACACGGTCCATCGAGCCAAGCCCCATCTTAATCTTCACCTTCTAGTTACACAACTCCATGTCATGACCCATTTACAATGAGCTCCACTTGACAAGGACCACCTTATCTAAATCATCCACTTAGATCAAAGGTTAGTCCTAGGTTTCATCAATTATCCAAAACCAAATTAGGGACTTTCATTCTCCCCCTTTTTGGTAATTGATAACGACCTCACAAAAATGATTTTATAATGAAGATTTTAAACTTATCATGCTTGTCCAAGCAATTTGAATCATGAATAAGATTTGGACAATCATCACAAATTTGGTTTTGGTAGTATTAGTTCCCCCTACATATGTGCATAGAGTTTGAATTGAAAGCTTTGCACATATGCATGGATATAAAATTTATGGGAGAGTAATTCTACCAAAATGATGCTAAGGTGTAAGAAATGGACCTTTGAAGCATGATACCAATCAGAGTTGCCTTTTACACCATCCTTAGCACCATTGTTGCACTAGACATGCATCAACACTCAAGAACCCCGTGAGATCAACATTATAGCAAAGGCTCTTAATTCACATGTAAAACTAAACATGTCTAGTTACATTCTATTCATGCTAGTAGATTATTTCATCATTCAAATTCTAGACTAGCATTACATCACACAAGCATGTATATGATTGAAATACATGTGCAAGAGCAAGTCATATGATTAATGCACAACCAAGTGTAACAAATTGGTCACAAGCTTGCTCCCTCTTCTTGTGTGCTTCAAAAATTTTAATTTACCCCTTTTCATTGGCATATATTTATGACTTATCTCTCCCCCTTTGTCATTGATTACTAAAAAGGTATGGTCAAGTTGTGGAGAGTAAGTTACATTAGTACTTTTGGTGAGATAGAATCAAATTTTATCAAATTTGGTCTCATCTAGCTTTCTTGCCAAATATATTCAATTCGATTTTAACCAAAGACAAGTGATGTGAACTAGGGTTCCCGATCTTCCGAAAGGTTCTAAATTGGTGGAATCGTGACACAATTCGATCCGGCTTCCGAACAACTCGGCTCTGAACCCCGCA
>CM041631.1:29729195-29740587 GCA_023333625.1 Bothriochloa decipiens | reverse complement strand
ATAACTCATCAAGCATGTCATCAAGCCTAGGAATAGGATGACGATATAAATAGTAATATTATTAATGGCTCTACAATCAACACACATGCGCCAAGAACCATCTTTCTTAGGAACCAAAATCACAGGAATAGCACAAGGACTAAGGCTTTCTCGTACATACCCGCGGTCCAAAAGCTCTTGGACTTGTCGTTGAATCTCCTTAGTCTCTTAAGGGTTGGTTCGATAAGCAGCACGGTTTGGCAATGTTGCTCGCGGAATCAAATCAGTTTGATGCTCTATTCCTCTCATAGGTGGCAGCCCCGTGGGTATCTCAGCTGGAAAAACGTCCTCATATTCCTACAAAAGATTAGTGACAGCAGGAGGTCTCGAACTAACAACATCATCAAGAGAAAACAAAGCTTGTTTGCAAACCAAAGTATAGCAAATATCATCATTAGAAATTTCAGCAAGGTCACATTTTCTTGCAAGCATAACACCACCCTTCAATTTAATTTCCTCGACCATAGAATTAGGTGTCAACTTATCCTTTTTAGGTGGGTAAACAGAATTTGCAACTTGCTGATTTTCAGATTTAACATCATGCAAACTAGCAGCTCGTTCTTTATCAGCTTGTACAATTTCAGCTGGGGTCATTGGCACCAAAGTAATTTGCTAGTCCTCCACGCCTCCAAGCCATCCCTTATGCATCCCTTGGTCCTCTCCATGATTCTTAAGTACAATATAATCATTAGGTAGCAATCTATTCTCAAAATCATAAAAAGACTTCCTTAAGAACGAGCTCACCTATAAATTTAGTTGTCGTGCGTGAGCTCTTGTGATTGGACCTTGAATGTCTAGCGGAGGATCATCTTGTGCATCCAATGGAGTGATGTCCTCATCATCAAGCTTCTTCACACCTCACTAGAAGGGTTATCTTGCCTATGTTGAATTGAACACTTATAGCAAATATTCTAGATTTAACACTAGGATTGGAAGCTCACAAACATGGCATATATCATCACTAGATCAAATCAATCATAGAAGCAATAGTGATGCTATATATCCATCAAATTCATTTGATTTTTTACGAATGCACCATAATGCAACTTGTATGTCTATATGTTCTAGAAAGTCCTAATATCCCATGAATGACATGTCAATACAATTTTACCTTGCATTGTCAAAGGAGAGGCATGTCAATAGTGGGTGGGGTGCATTCAACTCATGTTTGAAAAATCAAGAATGTTCATCTCATTTCTTAGCTTGCAAAACCTCTTCTCATCAAGTGGCTTGGTGAATATATCGGCAAGTTGATCATCGGTGCCAATGCTTTCAATTGAAATATCACTCTTTTGTTGATGATCCCTTGTGAAGTGATGCCTAATGTCAATGTGCTTTGATCTTCCATGTTGGACTGGGTTTTGTGTCATTCTAATTACACTTTCATTATCACAAAACAATGGTACATTCTTGAAGTTGAATCCATAGTCCTTCAAAGTTGATTTCATCCATAGCAATTGTGCACAACATGCTCCCACACTAACATATTCATCTTCGGCGGTAGATATTGTCACACTATATTGTTTCTTTGAGGACCATGATACTAGTGATCTTCTGAGAAATTGACATATTCCACTAGTACTTCTTCTATCAATTTTGCATCCCCCATAATCGGAGTCCGAATATCCAATCAACTCAAATTGTGACCCCTTGGGATACCAAAGTCCAACATCTTGTGTATGCTTCAAATACCTCAATATTCTTTTAGTGGCCTTGAGATGACTCTCTCTTGGTGAGGCTTGATATCTTGCACACATGCATACACTAAACATGGCATCCGGCCTTGATGCGGTGATATAGAGTAGGCTTCCAATCAATGATCTATATTTCTTTTGATTCATCATGGTGCACCATGAACAACAATAAGTAAAAGCTATGTTCATCCTATCATGACCATGGTCATTATGCTTGGAGTTACTTTATTTTTAGGAAAAGACACTAACATGTAACTGAAAGATCAACACTTCAGTTACCATAAATAGAAACTGGTACATTTTTAATAATGATATGGTAACAACCAGAAGCTACAGCTCCATTCTTGGGGTTGTTGCAAGACCTGTGCAACTTGCATTTAGACAAGGGAATGGACTTGAATCATCCATAGTTCAATTGGATTTTTTCTTCATGGATTCCTTTGGACTGGATTTATTTGGACTTGAACATAGATGGAGGTGATCCAAAATTAACTTTGGATAATTGGACATCCAGAGATGAAAATCCAAAATCCATTAGACTTTAAAGGATAAAGCGCGCAAGGCATGTCATGGGCAAACCGCACTCTTCACCAGCAGCGATGGCAACACTTTCTGCATCCACGGCAAGAAGGACCAGGACCTCTTCATCTTCACTGACGTTGGCCTCCACATCAACGCACACTTCATCAGCAAGTGCGTCCCCACCATGAGCCACGAGTTCATCTGGATCTAGGTGCTCAGCATCTACTTCACGCCCCATCACCTCTACGTCAGGACCCACAATACCGCCAGGTGGAAGCAGATACGACGTCGACTGCCTTAGCCTGCCCTTGACGGTGAGCCCATCACCATCCCGGCGCAGACCTTCGCTCAATGTCACGAGGAATGCCACGCCCAACGGTGTGAGGGTGCATCTCATGGGGTGCACGATGTCGTGGCCAACGTTATGCCAGCGAGGACTCCCACATACATGTCACCTACTGCGTGACAGAGGACAACAACCTCTGCATGATAGTCAGGCTCATGAGACTTCCAGCCTCCCGTTATCTGGATATTGGATGGATGTTGGGTTTTGATTGGATTGGATTTTCTCTCATTTTAGTTGGACTAGAGTGGACGTGGACTTCAAATAGTTGGATCATTCTTAACTTCTTTTGATTTGATCCATTACAAGGTCCAATTGCATTGGACATATAATCATCACTCATCACTCATCAGCATGCTGACCAAAGTCGATTCTGCTATAGGCAAGGAACAATAGTGACAGATGGAGACATGGGGTAATACTTTGTTCTGCACAGTAATAGATGAAAGAGGTTGCCTTTTGTTGTTTCTTGTTTGTTTGCTCATCTAATGCATTGTTGTTCAGTTGCTTTTCAGTGATGGTGTGCCTGGCTAGTTCAAGCTGTGCAGGGAGTAACACCTTTTGATTGTTTCTCTGGTCCTGATCCACTGTGCTACTTGCAGCACTGCCTGCTGCAGCTGCTGCTGTAAACACTGCTTGGCTGCAGCACCCAACCGCAGCAGCTGCAGGCAGCAGCCAACGGGAAGAAATCTTACAACAATTCAGCACAGCATGTCAAGGCAGCCGCAGCAGTTTGGGCTACAGCCGATGGGCTGTTTCTGGTTGATCTTGCGGTCGCCTTCATTTTGCTAGGCAATCTGAATCTGATAGGCCTAGAGTTAAGTATAAAGTAGACCCGTTCTGGGTATCTTTTTGACCTCTTGGTCATCTAATTGCTGTCTGAACTACTCTAAAACTGTTGTATTTCCGTTATTCAAGTAATGGGAATGGGACCTGCCTCAGTTCAAAAAAAAAAATATAATGCATTGTTGACAGAAGTAATGCGTTTAGCTTATTATTGTGTAATGGAATGGACTCAATCACAGAGGGCATATAGCAGTCAAAATTGTCTGTAATTTCACCATGTCAAAGAACAATCTTGTGTCACCAAGCAGCGAGCAGTCGGTGCTTAGACTGAACCATACAGGGCATGTTTTAAATCACACAGCATGGTTCTGGAAAAGCAGAAGAAAAATGACAACAATAGTAATGGTAATAGACGAACCGCTGCAGAAGTGGGGGGCGCGGCGGAGGAGGCAGAGAAGCGGAGGCGGCGGCTAGTGAGGAGCTGGAGGCGGGCGGGGGAGCTCCAGCGAGCGGCGGCGGTGATGGTGGCCATGGCGGATATCGCCGGTCGAAGTTCGCACACCAGAAAACAAATGTGTCCCTTTCCCTTTGAGAAAAACAATAAATTTATAAATTTATTATCGGCCTATGATATGATGATACTGGGCCCTCTTTCTTCTCAGCCAAACCTCACATCTTCTTTTATTTTTCTGCTATAAGAAACATATTTTAGTTTTTTATAATTTTGGATGGAAAGTGAAAAAATAAGTTACTTCTGGATAAACTAAAATAACAGTGCGATTCCATCTCCATACAATCACATTGATGAGGTGACAAGTATAGATGGACAAATTAAGAATAACCATAATAAGACAATTTAAAAGGTAAACTATAGAATACGATATTCTCATAGTCACGGGGGCATTCATAAAACATCAGTGTACTTGTCTTAAGTAGTTTTAGGTGCCTTTGGTTTAAGGGAGAATTGCTTATTTGGGTGTGAAAAAAGGTTTGGTTACTTATTTGGTATAATTTTTTTTAAGTTGTCTATTTGGACTTGAAGTAAAAGTTTGTTACTTATTTGGCCTTTTGTTACTTTAGAGATCTTAACGGTGTTAAGCGATATATAAAAAGACAGTTTTACCTTTGCGCTAAAAAAATAAAAAAACAAAGCCTTGCTTCTCACTTCTCTTTTTTTTTACTTTTGGTTTAGTGAAAATAGAATGAGTTGATCTATTTCCACCACATTTCCTCACAAGTTAATAATTAATTAGTTTATGCGTGAAGAATAGATTGATTCTACCAAAACTAAATATGCTATTAATTCTTGAGTCATCTTGCTACCAACATCCATCTAATTTCATGAAATATGAGAAAGAAATAGACCAC
Source organism: Bothriochloa decipiens (assembly GCA_023333625.1). NCBI lineage: Eukaryota > Viridiplantae > Streptophyta > Magnoliopsida > Poales > Poaceae > Bothriochloa > Bothriochloa decipiens. The sequence continues at coordinate 29,735,835 of CM041631.1, read as the reverse complement.
ACAAAAACACAACATAATTTGTGTAGTCTCGAGTCATTGTTATCAACTCAAACAAAGCACTACACCAGCTCCAAGAGTTGAGTTTTGCTTGCCCGACTCCAATTATAGTTGTTTGGTGCTACTCAAGGTATCCAAACACATCATACTCCCAATTCAGGCAGTGATCTTGTCGGTTACCGAGAAAAGGGGTACCCTAAATCTCCCTTGTTTTCGATTGAACCCCGAGTTTACCCTCAGATTAATCTCACGGGGACCCTCGAAAAAACACGTGCAAGACCAGACCATACATCCTCGACCCACCGGGGCCCACCGGCAAATACACACTGGGCCGACCCACAACAGAATACTTAACTTCTGCCGCAACCCTCGACAAAGTCACTGACGTCACCAACTGATGATCACTCGAGGGGGGACCCCGCGTCAAGTGTCGAGGACCCGGCGGGACGGACGCCTCGATACAACGAGGGTCAAGCCCCCTCGATCCACCAACTCCGGGTGCGTCCGACAGCGCATTTGATGCAAAACTACCTAACCCCGTCCAATCGTATGGCTATAGTAGCCGCACAGTGGTCCGTACAGCGGTCGAATCCCGCTTTACCGCCCATACTGGGGACGTGCATCGGTCTGCACGGCACTGTTACGCCGTACTCAGCACTGTTAGGCCGCTCGAGGCCCCCCTCGACGCGCTACGCGACAAACAACCGACATCGGATTCCCTAAGTTCAATCTTATCCGTTCAACCACTACGCTCGAGGCTACCCCTCGATTGGGCCTCGAGTATGTGTCGACGCCCTCCGGTGTTCAACCACTACGCTCGAGGCTACCCCACGATTGGGCCTTGAGTATGTGTCGACGTCCTCCGGTCAACCCACATCGACCTCGAAAGCTGCGCCAACAACTCCCGATGCGACCCCAACAGGGACTCACACGTCCTCTACAGGGAATTGCATCTTTCGTCAGTCAGCAACCACGCCTCCAAAGGACGCCTATCAACTCCAAGCCATGCTGCTACAGAACAAGCCATGCTCAGCGCACGTCTCTACAGTGGCCTCGAGTTGACCACCACGACCCGCGATGTCACCACTGCGTCATCGAACCAGGACACTTGTACCCCTGTGCCTCCCCTTGGCCTATAAAAGGGGACGCCAGGATACACAACAAGAGAGGCCGAGGAGAGGCCCAATCGGACGAAGAACCGACTCCACACAACAATCTCACGAACAACCGAACACACGCCTAGGCAGACTCCTAGACTCTGAATAACTCTTTCGCTCTATACTCAACCCCCCTTGAATTCTCTCCTTCGCTTGTATTCACCCCTGTACAAGCACTTAGGTGCAAGATAATACAAACCTTCTCCCCCCGCTGGACGTAGGGCCTTCTTTGCCCGAACTAGAATAAATCGCTGTGTTCTTCTTGCATCACCATCCGAACGAGTTACGCACATATACGTTTACTCGTTGGCTTAGGACACCCCTGGGTTCCTAACGTCGACAGTTGGCGCGCCGTGAAGGGGCCCGACACCGGGCCTCGAACCCTCTTGGCGACGCTCTCCGGCATAATATCCTCAGCAACCATCCGGCTCCCCTCGAGCTTCTCTCCAAAGAACATTTGGCTCATGCGGAGCGAGCACCGCATCAGGGGGAGCACCCGTCGATGGTGGAAGGCCGAGGCAACGACCCTGGCAATCAACCCCTGCCCTCGAAGGGTCGCCAGGGCGTCGAGGAGGTCTTCGAGCCTCCCTTGATGGTCCCACGCCGGGGCGCCCCAGTTGTGGGGACGCGACTCGATGACGCGCCCCGTGTACTGAGGCAGCAGCCCCTCGTCGTTCCTGATGTAGAACCACTTCGAAGGCCAGGCACCGTGGCTCAAAGTCAGGCCGATAGGGATGAAGATGTCGGCCTTCCTCACGGCGAAGTTGCAGCACCCGGCCCGCACCAGCCTTCGCACCCCCGGCGACACGCTCTTGGAGAAGTACTCCGCCCGAAAAAGATGAAGCCAGAGCTCCCAATGCGCCTCCACCCCGAGGTAACCCTCGCAGACAGTGGTGAAGATGGCGGCGTAGGAGATCGCGTTGGGGGAGAGATGCTGAAGCTCGATCCCGTAGTAGTGGGTGAGGGCGCGCAAGAACCGGCTCGGCGGGGAACCGAAGCCCAGTCGGTGGAACTTGACGAAGCTGACCACGTAGCCCTCCGGTGGGTTCGGCTCGAGGTCCCCCTTCGGTGGAACGAGCCATTCGGGCTCGGCCTTGTTGGTGATAGGGCGAAGGAGCCCGTCCGCCACCAACCCCTCCAGCTCCTTCCTCGTCACATCCGAGGGGAGAAATGCCGCGGGATGAAGAATCTCCGGCGGCGCCATGGCAAGGGCACGGAGCTCTTCGGAGGACGGACGACCCGGAAGATTTTCTATCTCCGCGGGGAAGGCGAAGCGTAGGGAGGCGAGCGCAAGGAAGGTAAGCGCAAGGAAGGCGAGCGCAAGGAAGGCAATCAAGCGCAGGAAGGCGAATGCGAAAACGGCAGGAAGGCAAGTGAAGAGCAACGGTGCGCGGAGTGCCTCCTTTTATAAGGGGCAGAAGACCAACGGGCGGCCGTCGCTTGCCCGACCAGTAAGTCCCCGCATTAAATGCGCCCAAAGTACTCTCCTCTCGATTCCTGTGTGTCGACGTCATGAGCGAGGCCGCCGGGCGCCAATAATACCCTCGGGCCCGCACGTTCACGCCGTTTCGCATTCACCCCCTCGACTCCCATTGACCATGGACACGCGTCAATCATCCACGAATCAGCCGTCATGCCGGCCCCACCACGATCGCGCCGTTCCGACTCCCGCGACATTACGGCCGTCCCGCTTCGAATCTTTTCTTGAAAAACAAGACTAATATGACAACTGACAGTTATCCTCCTCGAAATGCGCTTTAAGTACAGGAATCATCCACTACCGTGCCGCTCCGGCTTCTGCATAAAAAGGCACGCGTGACGGACAGGAGGAGTTATCCGCAGGCGGATCTTCCCATGACACGGGATACGGGCCCAGGCCCTCAAAATCTCCAGGGAGCGAAGGCTGGCCCTCGAAAAGGGTTCGACAGCCGCCCTCGAGTACCGGAGTTAGGGGTGACCGAGGGGGCCGACGCGAGTCCATTGCTCGAGAATGAATTCTCGAGGCCCCCTCGGACACATTCAAGGCAAAACTAAGGGACCACGACGGAATCCCCTCGAGGGGAGGCATCGAGCCACCAGACCCGATCGAAAGGGTTTGGCATCCGCGGGACCCACTGTTTTGCTCGAATAAGAGCGCCTCAGGGCCACTAGTCGACCCCTATCGAACGGGGCATGAGCTCTTACTTGAATTTCCCGATAGTAGCTCACCTGAGACGTTGATGCTCGCCCGAGCATGGGTAGCACAACGCTTCTCCCCCCTCTACCCGATCAAAAGGGTTCGTGAGGGTCGAACGAAAAAGTCGAGCTCGCACCTGACCGGCTTTGACGAAAGAAGCTAAGGAGCGGACTCGCAACCGAGTGGCCTCGACGAAAGAGGACCCAACCGCCCGGGGGCTCGATCATTCAAGCACGCCTCGACCAAAACCGAAAATAAAAGACCTCGGGCGAGTATTCTACTCACCCGAGGCCTCGGGGGCTACTCCCAAAGGGTGCGCTCGCGTGCACCCCTCGGAACACGACCAACACTCCGAGTCCGTTTAACTAAGCCTCCGCGTAAGTATCAACACTTACACGAAGCCTCGGGGGCTACTGTCGGTTACCGAGAAAAGGGGTACCCTAAACCTCCCTTGTTTTCGGTTGAACCCCGAGTTTACCCTCAGATTAATCTCACGGGGACCCTCAAAAAAACACGTGCAAGACCAGACCATACATCCTCGACCCACCGGGGCCCACCGACAAATCCACACTGGGCCGGCCCACAACAGAATACTTAACTTCTGCCGCAACCCTCGACAAAGTCACTGACGTCACCAACTGATGATCACTCGAGGGGGGACCCCGCGTCAAGTGTCGAGGCCCCGGTGGGATGGACGCCTCGATACAACGAGGGTCGAGCCCCCCTCGATCCACCAACTCCGGGTGCGTCCGACAGCGCATTTGATGCAAAACTACCTAACCCCGTCCAATCGTATGGCTACAGTAGCCGCACAGTGGTCCGCACAGCGGTCGAATCCCGCTTTACCGCCCATACTGGGGACGTGCATCGGTCTGCACGGCACTGTTACGCCGTACTCAGCACTGTTAGGCCGCTCGAGGCCCCCTCGACGCGCTACGCGACAAACAACCGACATCAGATTCCCTAAGTTCAATCTTATCCGTTCAACCACTACGCTCGAGGCTACCCCTCGATTGGGCCTCGAGTATGTGTCGATGCCCTCCGGTGTTCAACCACTACGCTCGAGGCTACCCCACAATTGGGCCTCGAGTATGTGTCGACGCCCTCCGGTCAACCCACATCGACCTCGAAAGCTGCGCCAACAACTCCCGATGCGACCCCAACAGGGACTCACACGTCCTCTACCGGGAATTGCATCTTTCGTCAGTCAGCAACCACGCCTCCAAAGGACACCTATCAACTCCAAGCCATGCTGCTACAGAACAAGCCATGCTCAGCACACGTCTCTACAGTGGCCTCGAGTTGACCACCACGACCCGCGATGTCACCACTGCGTCATCGAACCAGGACACTTGTACCCCTGTGCCTCCCCTTGGCCTATAAAAGGGGACGTCAGGATACACAACAGGAGAGGCCGAGGAGAGGCCTAATCGGACGAAGAACCGACTCCAGACAACGATCTCACGAACAACCGAACACACGCCTAGGCAGACTCCTAAACTCTGAATAACTCTTTCGCTCTATACTCGACCCTCCCTCGAATTCTCTCCTTCGCTTGTATTCACCCCTGTACAAGCACTTAGGTGTAAGATAATACAAATCTTCTCCCCCCGCTGGACGTAGGGCCTTCTTTGCCCGAACCAGGATAAATCGTTGTGTTCTTCTTGTATCACCATCCGAACGGGTTACGCACACATACGTTTACTCGTTGGCTTAGGACACCCCTGGGTTCCTAACGTCGACAGATCTATACCAAAACAAAATTGGCTCAGGGCTATAACCAAACGTATCCTACATGTTTGGTGCAAACTAGTATATGGTGATGCCAAACCAATCACACCTTAAGAGCATGTTCGTTTAATGCCAAATTGAGGGTTATAAGGGATTTAGAGGGATCCAATCTCAAGTCAAATCCCCCTCTAACCCCTTCAATCCCTCTCATGTGGGATGACATGGAAAAGAAGCCAATAGAAATAGTCGCGAGGCGGAAGGAAATAAACAAGCCGTTCATTTCCATTAATCATCTTGCAGAAAACTCATACAAGCTTGGAATTAATATGTTGAGGTGCTCTCAACATCAACATAAAACTTTGGGTTTGATTATTTAAATCGATATACAAAAATTGAACTTTTAGTTTTTGCGCGAAGCTTACACCAATGCACCTATTTATTTTATTTTATATTTTTAATCAAGGTTTAAGGGAAAATAAATACGGTAATAATGAAAAAAAAAAACATATTTCATTTATTCTTGTTAAAAAAATAGAGACGGAGTATTTTTTTTTTTAACAAAGAAAGACGCTGGTAGGCTCAAGCCTAAAGACGGTAAAACTAACATTGGTGCGGAGACCCCAATCCGACTTGGCTTCTTCTAAACCAGGTTGGCGCGGCCGCTACTCTTCCCGGCAAATAAAACCCAGGCTATCGGCGGCGCTGCCCCCCCCCGCCTCCCAGCGCAATCAATCGAGCTTTCGATTCTTGCAATCCCGATCTCGGGCTTTCGATTCCCCAATCGCGATCTCGATCTCTCGCCCAAAGCTCCGCGTGCTCGCATCACCATCTCTTCCCGGCGCGCGTCTCCCCCGATCGGTCCGGAAATGCCGCAGCTGCTCCGCCCTCCTCGCCCGCTCCCCGCTCCTCTCGAGCCGTCGCCGCCCCTGGATCCCGCGTCCATGCCGAGCCCGCCTCCTCCGGCCCCGGCCCCACCCGTGGCGGCGGCGGATGATGAGGATCGCCTCTCCCCGCCGATGATGACCAAGATGAAGCTGATGCTTCCGAGAGCCGTCAACGGCGTCTTCGGCGGCATGAACCGCGCCTGGGGCGTGGCTTTCGTCGGTTTCCACGCTATGATCTGCTCATCAAGATCCTCTCCTTCACGACGGACCCTGAGATGGCTCGCTTCTGGCTGCCGATCTTCCGCGTCTGGATGTGCCTCGGCGTCGCCGCCATTCAGCTCATGCTGTGGGCGCGCATCTTCTGCTGGCTGTATGGGGTGGACGACGTGAAGGACAATCTGCCGACGGCGGCGGCGCTGCAGCTCCCCCCCCCCCCCCCCCCCCCCCGGAGATGGACATGTGCTAGGTTTGGTCTCTGTGTGCTGTAGTTGTTTCTTGCTTGCTGCCCCCAGGTGCGTTCTCTGTCCCATCCTCTCTGTTTTAGTTGCTTACTTGCAGGTGTTTGTGCTTTCCTTGCTAAGGTACACCCCCTTCACTTCTCATCCCTCTCTTTTGATTCCACATCTTTATTGTCATATTGCAAAGTTATGCAGCTATTAAGTTTTGAAACAGATTTAGTGTAGATTTCTTTGCTT
>CM041631.1:29701874-29722010 GCA_023333625.1 Bothriochloa decipiens | reverse complement strand
AAATCCTAACTTCTCCGACATCTGTGTAATCTAAAAATTTCAACTAAAATACCTTTTCACTAATATATTACTAATATTATTTCAACTATAACTATTTAATTTAACAATATATATAAAATAAGAATATAAGTAATACTACCGAAATATAATATTAATCGCTCAACTGCTCATTACATTATCTAACAATTAATATAACACACATTAAATAATTATATATAAAATTATTTTTTTACTTACCGAAAATTTTCCTCTTCCTCTCTTCTCCTTCTTCCTCTTCTTCTTCTCTTCTCTTCCCTTTCCCTCTCCTTCTCTTCTCTTCTCCCCTTCAACTCTCCGCGCCAGCCGCCAGCCGCCTTATATAAAGCCACCACGTCGCCCCCTGTTCGGGCGACAGGGGCCACAAAGTCGCCCCCTGGTCGGGCGACGTGGGGCCCGCCACACCACGTCGCCCATTTAGCAGGCGAGCACGGCCAAGTCACCCCTTGGTCGGGCGACATGGGGCCCGCCGCGACACGTGGGGGACACGTCACCCATCGGCCGGGCGACGAGCTCCACGTCGCCTGTTGGTCGGGCGACATGGCCTAGGTAGCCCGCCAGTCGGGCGACAAGGCCCATCTTCGCCCTTCCAATGGGCGACTGGTGGCCTATTCCTGCAAATTTTTGAAAACGGAGACTATTTTTGTAATTTTTTTAAAAAATATGTTTATTAATAAAAAAAGTCTGTGATTGCTGGCGAATAAAGGGCCAGGTGTAATCCCGAACTCGGTATGGACCAATAGAATAACAAACTCATTCCCGCTCCTGTGTTCTCAGTTCTTCGTCCCCAACCTCTTACTTCGCCCTCAAGTCTCCTCTGATCCTTCCCCGAATTCTCGAAATTCTCAAGTTATCCGTCGAGTTCTTCCCGGAACACGACAACACTGTCCGAGTCGCAATACACACAGGAGGCTCAGGCTTGGGAGACTAGGCCACTATATTCGTGATGTGGCATCGGAGAAGATTTTTTACGAGGACATCACTTCTACAGATACAACTACACCACCTACAGCTATAGTACCATCCATTCCACCATCTAAAGCTAGGTTAACAGTTCATAAATTTTACATAAGAAGGGATAAGAAGGTGCTCCTAATCAGGAACCTTGGTGTTGAAGATAAAGATATTTGAGCTGATGTTTTGTATTGTCTTTGTGGCTGTCACAGACAGTCAACACTTGCATCCAGCTAGTGCTAGTAATAGAAGGCTGAACCATTTTGGTAACTGTCTAGATTCAACCTCCTTTTTCAATGGTAGTAATAGGCTTAGCTGTTTCCAGTTGTACTATAGTAGCAGTAGCCATTTTGGCTATAAAAGGAGGGATACCTCTATATGTAAGAGTTGGGTTTTGTTATAGTTCAGTTTAGTTCATTGTGAAACTACTGCTTGTGTATTCTCTTGTGTCGTCTAGACCAACAGATTCGCCTATATTTCAGAACCCCACTTGATCCTTCATCCCATATCCGCAATTTCAGATTGCTTGCACCTTGTTCTTGTAGGATTCTTCCATTTCTTGCAGGTAATAGACCCTAGTGGTCAGGTCAGTTTGATCTTGGCTAGGCTGATAACATCTTAAGGGTTGGTTTAGCGATTGCTTGGCTATTGAAACCTATTGGTTAGTAGCCTAGATCGTGAGGGTCACCCCTACAAGTAGAAGACATCACACCTCACCGAAAGATTAGGACACTAAGAGGTACATCATTTGGTATCAGAGCAAAGGTTAATCAGTGAGACTGAGTTTTTAGTAGTTGTAGTGTTCTTTTACCTATAATCCAGAAAAAGCCAAAAAAATACAGAGAGAGTTTACCACACCATATCCAAATCATTTTGAGCCTAGTTGCAATCTCTTTTTAGTTTATGCTTTGTTAAATCTCTAGGTTGCATTGTCATATGTTAAGTTGATGGTCATAGTTCTTGCTTCAAGCTTCTAGTAGAGATCTATCTTGAAAAGGAAAGAAGGGAAAGTAAAATTGTCTTTGGCAACCTCGGTGTGAAAGCTAAAAAGGAATAGCAGCTGAGAGATAACTGTCCAGCTGCAAGTTGTTAGGCTGCAAATACAACACTAGAGTTACCAAAAAAAAAGAAAAAAAAAGAGAGAGGGGGTCATATTCTGTCTGGATTGTACTGCTAGACCATTGGAATAACAGCAAGTGTGAACTTATTTTGCTGTTTCAGTTTTGGTTTTCTTGACAAAACTAAGTAGTTATAGCCTGTGCTTGAGTTGTGCACTTCTGGAAAAAAAAGAGAAAAACAAAAACAAACAAAGAAAAACAAAAAAAAGAAAAAAATAAGATAAAGAAAGATTAAAAAAACAGAAGTGGTAGCCTTGTTTCAGGTTTGCAACTCTTTTCCATCCTTTGTTTTCTAAGGTTATTAATCAGCTTTTAAGTCTTCATAGGGCCAGCAATTTTGACTAGGACTTTGAACAGATTTTTAATTTAGCACTACTGATCTGATTTTGTCTAATCCTTGCTACATAAATAAGCTTGTCCTATCTACACTGTCTACTAGCCTTTTAGGTAACATAAGCTTGCATTGGCTGAACTCAACCCTAAAGATCGTTAGAGGCTGATCCAGCTGCCAGTTGCACCACCTGCTGATCTTGGTAAGAACCTGTAAGTATTTGGTAAAAGTTTAAGTGTGAGTGCCTTTGAGTTTCCACTTTACACATTCTATTAGTTGGTAGGCACATATAATCTTGTTGTATTGTTTGTTGTTTGCTGTTAACAATGGCAGATGAGGATGAACCCCTCACACCAAAGACACAAGCAACCAGGGATTATTTGGCACGCTTGCTGAATGAACATACTGAAAACATCACAAAAGTGGTGAATGAGACTAGAGAGGCTGTGAACAGCACCAACATAATCATCACAGCCCTCGATTCTCGCATAGTGCAACTTGAACAAGCATAGTTATCTTCTGCTGCAACATCTCGTGCTACTGCTGCTACTGACGACTATAGTGCAGATACTGAATTAGATGATGTGAACCATTCACATCGATGCCACCGTCGTCGCCAAGAGGTACGAGACCGTGATGACCCTCTACTGAAAATAAAATTCTCTGTACCTTCTTTTGCTGGTAAATATGATCCTGATGCATATCTCACTTGGAAAATAACCATAGAACAGAAATTTGAGTGTTATGATATCCCTGATAATAAGAGAATTAGAGCTGCCACTAGTGAGTTTACTAATTTTACATCTATTTGGTGGCAAGAATACTGTCGTACAAATAGGGATGTTCCCACTACCTAGGAGGGTATGAAGAGAGTTATGAGAGCCCGTTTTGTACCTTCATATTATTCTCATGATTTATTAAATAAATTGCAATGCTTGAAACAAGGTAAAAACACTGTAGAAGAATACTACTAGGAATTACAAATTGGTATGCTACATTGTGGGTTAGACAAAACACCGGAGGCTAAGATGGCTAGATTTTTTGGGGGGCTTAACAGGAAATTCAGACCATACTGGACTATAAAGAATATAATTCTATCACTCGTTTATTTCACCTTGCTTGTAAAGCTGAAAGAGAAGTATAGGACAGGCAAAGGACAAGGGGCCCTTCTGGGGTTATTTCTATAGGTTGGCCAAATCAAAGGCAAGCAAAGACGTCCACAATTTCCTCCAGCCGCACACCTGCACCAAGCTTCTCCAACAGCCATGTGCAGCCTACTTCCTCTACTACACCTACATGTGCACCTGAGGCAAGCAAGAGCCTAGCATCAGCCCCTGCTCCAAGTGCCTCTTCAATTAATTCAACAGGAAGATCACGAGATATACAATGCCTTCGCTGTAAGGGCTATGGACACAAGGCGTGGGACTGTCCTAACAAGCGAGCTCTTCTAATCAAAGATAATGGTGAGTACACATCAGCTAGTGATACTGAAGAAGATTATACTATGCTTGCAACTGACCCTGTAGGTAATCATCATGATAATGAGGAAGAGGAAGAGCAATATGGTGCTGAATCAGCAGATAAGTATTTGAGTCTCATTGTACAGCGTGTGCTTAGTGTGCAAATGGCACAAGCTGAATAGAGTCAACGCCACAATCTGTTCCAAACTAAATTTATTATCAACAACCGATCATGTCGGGTGATCATTGATGACGGAAGCTGTAACAACTTGGCAAGCATGGACATGGTTAAGAAGCTTGGCTTAACCACAAAACAACATCCTAGGCCCTACTATATTCAGTGGTTCAACAGTTGTGGTAAGCTGAAGGTAACTCGTATTGTGAGGATACAATTTTCACTTGGCTCATATCATGATTATGCTGATTATGATGTGGTTCCTATGCAAGCATGCTCTTTGTTATTAGGAAGACCATGGCAACATGATAGAGATACCATGCACCATGGTAGAACCAATCAGTATACACTCATGTTTAAAGGGAAGAAAATTACTTTGCTGCCTATGTCTCCTGAAGCTATTCTAAAAGATGAAATAGAAAGAGGTAATAGAGAGAACAAAGAAACTAGCAAAAATAAAAATCAAGTTATAGCTAAGGAAATTGCTTCAAATAAAAAGAAAGAACCAAATGCTAAGAAATATGGAATTATGTTGAAAAGTCATGTTTTACTAGCTACCAAATCTAAAATTTTTGAGATGACAGCAAGTAATTCTGTTTGCTATGCTATGATGCTCAAACAAGCATTATTTTCATACGAGGACATGCCTCTTTCTATGCCTCCTGCTGTTGCTAACCTTTTGTAGGAGTATAAGGACGTGTTCCCAAAGGAAATACCACCTGGGCTGCCACCAATCCGAGGAATTGAACATCAAATTGATCTAATACCAGGTGCTCCCCTACCCAATCGTACACCATACAGAACGAATCCTGAGGAGACTAAGAAGATTGCACGTCAAGTGCAGGACTTGCTTGACAAAGGGTATATACATGAAAGCCTCAGTCCTTGTGCTATTCCGGTTATTTTGGTTCTAAAAAAAGATGGATCATAGCGTATGTGTGTTGATTGTAGGGCTATTAATAATATCACTATTCGATATCGTCATCCTATTCCTAGGTTAGATGATATGCTTGATGAATTAAGTGGTTCTAAAATGTTCTCCAAAGTTGACTTGCGTAGTGGTTATCACCAAATCAGAATGAAACTAGGAGATGAATGGAAAACAGCTTTTAAAACTAAGTTTGGCTTATATGAGTGGTTAGTCATGCCTTTTGGTTTAACTAATGCACCTAGTACATTTATGAGATTGATGAATGAAGTTCTACGTGCTTTCATTGGAAAATTTGTGGTAGTATACTTTGATGATATCTTGATTTATATTAAGTCACTAACTGAACATCTTGAGCATTTACGTGCTGTTTTTAATGCTTTAAGAGATGCATGTTTGTTTGGTAACCTCAAAAAGTGTACTTTTTGCACAGATCGAGTATCGTTTCTTGGCTATGTTGTGACCCCGCAGGGAATTGAAGTTGATGCAGCCAAGATTGATGCAATCAAGAGTTGGCCGACTCCAAGCACAGTCACACAAGTACGGAGCTTTCTTGGACTTGCTGGATTTTATAGACATTTTGTCAAGGAATTCAGTACCATCGCTGCACCATTGAATGAGTTGACAAAGAAAGGAGCTCCCTTCCATTGGGGGCCAGCACAGGAGAATGCCTTCAATTTCCTCAAAGAGAAACTCACCAAAGCTCCTCTACTCCAACTTCCTGATTTTGGTAAACCTTTTGAACTCGAATGTGATGCTAGCGGGATAGGCATTGGAGGTGTTTTAATTCAGGATGGTAAGCCTGTTGCCTATTTCAGTGAGAAACTAAGTGGACCTAGTCTGAATTATTCTACTTATGATAAAGAATTATATGCCTTAGTTCGCACCCTAGAAACCTGGCAACATTATTTGTGGCCAAAGGAATTTGTAATTCATTCTGACCATGAGTCCCTCAAACATATTAGAAGCCAAAACAAACTAAATCATAGACATGCAAATGGGTGGAATTTATTGAATATTTTCCTTATGTCATAAAACACAAAAAAGGAAAGGAAAATATCATTGCTGATGCATTGTCTAGATGTTATACCATGTTATCTCAACTTGATTATAAAATATTTGGTTTGGAAACTATCAAAGAGCTATATGAGCATGATGTGGATTTTAAAGAAATAATGTTGCATTGCAAGGAAGGAAGGGGTTGGAATAAGTACATTGTGAATGATGGACTTTTATTTCGTGCTAACAAGCTATGCATTCCAGCTAGCTCTGTCCGTCTTTTGCTGTTACAGGAGGCCCATGGAGGTGGACTAATGGGACATTTTGGTGTGAAGAAAACAGAAGATGTGCTGAGGGACCATTTCTATTGGCCAAAGATGAGACGTGATGTCGAGCGCTATGTGGCACGCTGCAGCACTTGCCAAAAGGCTAAGTCACATCTTAACCCACATGGTTTATATATGCCTCTACCTGTTCCTAGTGCTCCTTGGGAGGATATCTCAATGGATTTTGTTCTAGGGCTGCCTAGGACAAAGAAGGGGAGGGATAGCATTTTTATTGTGGTGGATAGGTTTTCCAAAATGGCACACTTCATAGCTTGTCATAAAAGTGATGATGCTACCCATATTGCTGATTTATTCTTTAGGTAAATAATTCGTTTACATGGAGTACCTAATACAATAGACTCTGATCGTGATACAAAATTTTTAAGTCATTTCTAGAGGACACTTTGGGCTAAACTTGGGACAAAGTTACTATTTTCAACTACATGTCATCCCCAAACATATGGGCAAACTGAAGTTGTCAATCGTACTCTTTCAACCATGCTTAGAGCTATTCTAAAGAAGAATTTGAAAATGTGGGAGCAATGTTTGCCTCATGTAGAATTTGCTTATAATCGTTCAGTACATTCTACAACCAAGATGTGTCCTTTTCAAGTTGTTTATGGTTTTATTCCTCATGCACCAATTGATTTATTGCCTCTACCGTCTTCAGAAAAGGTAAACTTTGATGCTAAAGAACGTGCTGAGTTGATCTTGAAAATGCATGAAGTTACTAAAGCAAACATAGAAAATATGAATGAAAAGTATAAAATTACAGGTAGTCAAGGTAGAAAGGAAATCACATTTGAACCTGGAGATCTTGTTTGGCTACATTTACGAAAGGATAGGTTCCCAAACTTAAGAAAATCAAAGTTAATGCCTAGAGCTGATGGTCCTTTTCGTATACTAGAGAAGATTAATGATAATTCTTACAAACTGAATCTACCTATAGATTTTGGGGCTAGTCCCACCTTTAGTGTTTCAGATTTGAAGCCATACATGAAAAATGAAGATGAACTTAAGTCGAGGATGACTCCATTCCAAGAAGGGGAGGATGATGAGGACATCACTTCTACAGATACAACCACACCACCTACAGCTATAGTACCATCCATTCTACCACCTGAAGCTAGGTCAACAGTTCATAAGTTTTACATAAGAAGGGATAAGAAGGTGCTCCTAATCAGGAACCTTGGTGTTGAAGATAAGATATTTAAGCTGATGTTTTGTATTGTCTTTGTGGCTGTCCATAGGCAGTCACCACTTGCAGTCAGCTAATGCTAGTAATAGAAGGCTGAACCATTTTGGTAACTGTCCAGATTCAGCCTACTTTTCCAATGGTAGTAATAGGTTTAGCTGTTTCCAGTTGTACTATAGTAGCAGCAGCCATTTTGGCTATAAAAGGAGGGGTACTTCCATATGTAAGAGTTGGGTTTTGTTATAGTTCAGTTTAGTTCATTGTGAAACTCTGCTTGTGTATTCTCTTGTGTCGTCTAGACCAACAGATTCACCTATATTTCAGAACCCCACTTGATCCTTCATCCCATATCCGTAATTTCAGATTGCTTGCACCTTGTTCTTGTAGGATTCTTTCATTTCTTGCAGGTAATAGACCCTAGTGGTCAGGTCAGCTTGGTCTTGGCTAGGCTGATAACATTTCAAGGGTTGGTTCAGCGATTGCTTGGCTATTGAAACCTATTGGTTAGTAGCCTGGATCGTGAGGGTCACCCCTACAAGTAAAAGACATCTCACCTCACCAAAAGATTAGGACACTAAGAGGTACATCAATTTTGCTACTTAGTGAGGAGGAGGAACAAAGCGAGAGACGGAACAAGAAAGGGAGTAAGGGTTGGATGGACAAAGGAGAGTGAGGGACAGATTAAACATATCTACTGCTTTCTAATATTAACTAGAGATGTAAATTACTCTATGACAAAAACACATTATTGTCATTTTTTATCCAGAGTCAATGTATTTCAAATTTTACCTAGTTTGTAACTATTTATTGTACAAAATATGTATTACTATAAACATACTTTAATGTTGAATTTAATAATATTTATCTAGAAATGTCAATATTTTTTATTAAGTATTGTTTACCTTAAAATACAGTTTCATTTAAGATAAAAACTATAATGTATTTTTGAAGCGAAGAAGTCAAATTTTCTTCATAAAATAAGGAAATCCGACAATGATGCGCCCAGCCGCGTCCTCTCACTCAGAGTCACACTTGCTATATAGCATCTTTCAAGGAAAAAAAAAACTGCTCTATAGCTATTGCATTTCTCCTGTTGATCAAAAAAAAAAATGGACAACACACAACTAAAGAATGCCTATCCGTATGTCACCCTTACGCTCAAAATTTGCCAAAGGATGAACGGGTGATGCTTTCGCTGAAAAAGGAGCTCCAACAGACCAACGCCGAGAAGAATTAGCCACCTCAGGAGGGTCCATTGATCAGGGGCATTGGGGTGGTGAGGAATAACCTCGACATGGCCTTCCTGAACCTCTTTCTGACAATCCCCATGCATTGTTCTTTGACTGAACATTTCCAAAACATAAATTCTTTTTGAATTTCTTTGACACCCCCAGTGAACTGTGATTTATCACACCAGTGGTGTTGAAATGGAAGTATTACTGTGGTTTCACTAACTAATATTACATATTCTTTTCAAAGGAAATACTAATATTACAGAAATTGTCACAAAGAAACAATACAATTACAAAATAAAAAATTGTATGAAGTGGAACTTTTTGTGATGCTGAATCATGATCTATTTTAGGCAACGAAACTCAAGAAATAGAAGAACTGAATTAGCTGGTTGACTATGGAATGCTCCTAGAACAAATTTCATAAACTATATGCAAATGGAAGATCCACTATAGGAGCTTATGCTAAGGAGGGACAAGATAACATTTCTTTCCTAGGCCTATAGAACTTATCTCTGTATGACTGACCGACTAGATCTACATTTATCCTGGTTGGCACTACTGTCTCATTTACAAGTGAGTCCACACGGACCAATTGGCGATTCGGCGTTGCTCAGTGTGTACCATTCAGCTTGGGAGACTCAGATGCCGCGTATCCATAAGGGCTCTTGCTAGCCCAGTTCCACAGGTCTCTACACATTTCTGTGATGCCATATTTCGCTCTGAAGAAGGAACATTTATTAAATGACCAAAAATGGTTGTCTTTCAAATAAAACTTTTGAATGATACTATTTATATATATATCTTACTTCCAGTGGAGCTCTCTCTCTGCTTTTGCTGGCGATGAAAAGAGAATCTCAGCATCACCAGGACGCCGTTGACCCATGACCAAAGGGATTTTCTAAAAAAAACAACAGATACAGATAAGAAATCAAGTCGCAAGAACAGAATCCGTATATGTATGGCTACTGATGAAACTTGACATAAAGGTTACAACGATCAACATTAGAGGGAATTTAGAAAGAATTTGTTGAAGTTACACATTACAACGATCAACCCATACAAATTCCTATGTTCTTGTTGTGAATTGTCAAATAGTCTGACTCTCAACATTAGTCTCTATACTATGCCTACATAATCCCCTGGATAAATTCAAGGATTTCTTGTACACATTTAAAATTCATTAGTTGAGGTTTAATTGAGTTTTTTTCTCAAAAAGCCTAGATATGCTAGCAAAAAAGGATATCATGGCAAAGAAACAGAAGCCAGAGATGACGAGATGTCCAATACTCGATATATCAAACCAGGTGTACCTTTCCAGAAGCCTTCTCAAATGCATTGACTATCTCCAACACTGATGTTCCTTTTCCGGTTCCAAGGTTGTATGCTTCACATCCTGCAAGAACAATTAAATTTGGAACAAGATTCAACTACAAAACTTTTGTAGGTTTTGATTTATGAGCATCCAATTAACTCATATTAGAAGAAACTGTTGTGCAACAAAGTTAAAGCATCATATACGATGGATATTTTCCTGGATACTTTTAGATTAAGAAATTGTATCTGTGATACATTATTGTTAACCAGAATAAAGATAATGAAAATCGATAACAAAGAAGATAGTATTTACATCTTTAGGGTCAGTTTGGTCTAGCTGAGTTGTGGAAAAGTTGCAGTGAGTTGTGAGCTGTGAAAAATTTGTTGTGAGCTATGTGCTGTGGAAAAGTTGTAAGCTGTTTGGGTGAAACAAGTATAAAACCTACCCCTTCCCTCTCTTTTTTTTTTTTGAAAAGTAAAACCTACCCCTTCTCTATTTCCACCCATTCGACAAGCTTTGAAATGGCTTTGAAACAACCCTCTATTTCCACCCATTTCGATAAGCACAAAGTGGAAAACCAAAAACAGGGTTCAAGATGCTTCTAAAACAATACTACACAAAAGCAGCCTTAGTGTACATCTAGAAAGTGGTAATAAACATTTCGGCTATAGAGGTATATGAGAGGGCAGCCATTTGTCCAAACCTGTGCTAGATGAGCTTTCGAAAAGCTTCCTTAATGCGAAAAGATGTCCTTCAGCAAGGTCAACCACATGAATATAATCACGAACCTGCAATCATTTTTAAGTGTTGTTAATAGATGGGAATATTCAATAACATTTTACTGCAGTTATCACAATAATAATATTCCTAGAATAGCTTTGTTGACATTTGGCCATGATGTTGTCCACTTCCAACAGCACTTGAAAAGCAAATGCAGGAATCAGACTGAGATTGGAAAGGTGAATCTAATTGGCTGCAACAAATGAGATAGAAACCATTCTCATCATGAATGCCTATCTTTAATGTAGACTTGAGAGCATGGTTAATTTGTATCCACTCTTCCTTTGATCATTTTCTGCAAACCAAAAATATAGGCCTGACGGTAATGTTCAGAGGAGGCCAGGGCAAACTGGCAAACTCTTCTACTGTAAACTACCAGTAATAACATCAGGATTGCCCACATGATGACATGTTTCCTTAGGGGTAGACACAAAAAGGGACCAGACGCTAAGTTGCATGATTGAACAGCTCTAATGTAGGCTTTTTCGAGCTGTACAACATTTGTAGTGTCAAAATGATTCTCACTTCAGTTATTTGGTTCCAATAACTTATATTCTCATAAGCACTAGCAGACTACATAGTTTCAATTGTTACTTCAGCTTTTAAATTGAAGATCCTTAAGAAGCCACCGAATATTACTAGTGATTCCCTATTTAAAATTACATAAAATGCCCTCTACAGAAACATATAATGCCTATAATATGAAATGAACACCAAATGGATAAAGAAAATTCAAATGCTGATGCAAATAACAAGTAACTGAGAGTAGCATAATGAATAAACAGTACCCCTGTCCCATCCTTAGTTGCGTAGTTATTCCCAAATATTGTTAGTGATGGCCTCCTGCCAACAGCAATTTGCTGAACGAAGGGCATAAGGTTGTTAGGAGTTCCACATGGGTCTTCACCAAGGTATCCACTCGGATGAGCCCCAACCGGATTGAAGTACCTAAGCAAAATGATATTCCATTCAGGATCTGAATGGTAGATATCACGGCATATCTCCTCAGCAATAAGCTGCAATTAATATGTATGGCTGCAATCAGGTAAAAGACTTGATGCTAGATTAATTCATAGGAAATGAAGAAGCATACTTTGGTTCTGCCATATGGGTTATGCGGAGTGAGAGGAAAATCTTCAGTGCAGGGTGAGTTCTTAGGTGATCCATAAACTGCAGCTGATGATGAGAACACTAACTGCAAGATCAGGACACATAAGAGGAAAGAAATCAGTATAAGCCCGATTTGAACAACAAATGACCAACCGGCCTAACCTCAAAATGTTACAGTGATAGACATATTAAGCAATAGTACCACCAGATCAACCAAAATTACGAATGTGATGACCACTGTTTTATAGGTGCATGGATCAAATGTTACCATTCCTAAAGGTTGGAAGCAAAACAGCATAAAATGGTGTTGTGCAACAATGTATTCATTTGGCAGCAATCTGGTACATCAACTACATCAGGAAGTAGAGAAACCATTCTGTTTAACAATTTGGCACTCATTTAACATGAAGATAAGTAAACATTTGTAGGAACAACTGAACAAGCCATTAGCTGCATTAAAAAATCAGCTTTGTAGTTACAGTATTTTCAAAAACAAAGAAAAGTGCTAGTGAATATGCTTTTTGTGAAAGAAAAAGACCAGATATGTTGAATGAAGTAGCAAATAATTGGCAAACACTAATTTGCTAGAGGAATCTAGTATCGTAAGCACTAAGAAAAATTTTAGAACAGGTAAATATCAGTTAAGCATGATTATGCATCTGTACATAAATAGGTAATCACATTACAAAATATACCAGGGCGGCCCTGGTGCAAGCGGTAGAGCTTTACCGCCTGTGACCAAGAGGTCCAGGGTTCAAGCCCCAGCCTCTGCACATTTGTACAGGGATGGCTGCTGGCTATTTTCCCTTCTCCAGACCCCGCAGTGCGGGAGCCTACGGCACTAGGTACGCCCCTTTTTTTTTAGTGCAAGGTACCCCACAGATATAGGTATGGCAATACCTTCTTACATCCATGAGCTGCCATAACTTCCAGAAGATTTATTGTGCCAACAACATTATGGTCGTAATAAAGCAATGGCTTTTGTACACTTTCTCCAACAGCTTTCAGTCCAGCAAAATGAATAACAGCATCAAATCTGGAGAAAGGCGTAGCATGGATATAAATAAGTACTGAGTGCAGATGCGTTTATATAGGAGACAAGACTAAATATTGAAAGGTAATTAACGATGAACAGATATACATTTCCTACTAACTGGCTATCTTCCAGTGAGCTTTACCTTGTTGAAGCAAAAAGCTTTTCCAATCCATCTTTGTCACGGATATCACCCTGTGGAAACAGAAAATTTGAGTACCCAGAAGGTCATGAACAGTTTTATGACTAGGTTGAATATGTAATATGACATTGATTTCCAGGTCTACGCCCTAGTAGATTAAGAGATATTTTCCCCCAAGATATGCCATTAAATGGTGCATACAGCCCAGACAAAACTTAAGTGAAAACCATTGATTGGAATACACCACATATAGTGATCCCCCACATATATTCCAATGATTTACACATGACCGGTGAAAAGGATACCAGCATACACTGAAGAGAGGTAAAAGTTATAAGCTCATGCAAACATTTCTGAGGGAAATAAATTGGGCTAACACAGTTTTAAAACTATGGACTATGCAACTAGCACCATGCATGTCTTGTTCACTACAGCAGCAAACAGATTACCAGAAATTTAAATATTGCACATGTGTATTTTCCCAGGAAGAAGATATATGTGTACCAAGTATTGGTTACACACTGTGACACCAGCTAAAAGATGAGCGTTTCCTGTGCACTTATTTAGTCAGGATTTGACAGAAAAGGGTGGATCCATTTATCATGGAAAATAATTTGATGAACAAATATTTACTTCTTTCCAGCTTCGAGTGCAAGTTTACATACTCCTCAGATTGCTAGTGAATGATTTTCCTAGAAGAAGCAAACTTTTTTTGCACAGTATCCCATAAAAGCAAACTGTGTATGTCTATGAACAGTTATTTTGAAGAAATTAGACAGAGGAAAAAACCCTAAACGCATGAACCAAGTCCTCAACAGCAAGGATATGCCATTTATAGATCTACCAACCCCTTTGGTTCTGTCACACATAAATCAAGCTACCAAATACAAAACATGTCACATTATTGGAGCCCGTTGTATATATTCTGCAATGCTGAAGTTTTACTTGTTCAAACATTGACCAACGAAGGCACTGACACCATCCAAACTTTGCCAATTTGGCAGCTCTACCTGTAAATGTCAAGTAAAATCCTAAACAGCTGCAGCTCAAGCATAACTTGACAACAAACCCAGAATAAGAATTTGAGGACTCACAACCCTGCTAAAACTATTGAAGCTTTCACTGCTTCTCATCGTTGTCCATCTACTACATTCAGTAAAACATGAGACAGCAACCAAACAAAGTGTCAAATCAAAAATTTCACCACACGAGTTGAGAATCTGCAGTGCAGATTATATTATCCTCCGATGTATTTACAACATATGAATTTAGACTTCCAATACTGGTTAGCGAAGATACAATTTTTGCATTCCCATGTAAAATCTGAGCAAGTTAACCAAATTCGCATACCAATCCACCATCATTTTCTATCAGAAAACAACCAAATAAAGTGTGGGGGAAAAAATATAGGCTTTAGAACCCCATAAAAGCAGATGGAGACATCAACTCAACTCGAGATCACCCAGAAAATGGAAACCCAGGAAACCTACCCATAAAGGAACTGCAACCAAAATACCTTTGCGGCTAATTATCACGCTTAAATCTAAATTTTCCTACGAATCCTACATAAAGCCCCACCAATATTGGCGCAAAAGCATGTCATCCAACACGGCCAAAATAAATCACCATACCAACAGCATGTCAAAAATATATCACAGAAATACAAATCGGAGCGCGCGTTCGACAGTTCGACACGAAGGGCTCGGCCACATTGAGGCGCAGACAGCGAGCGTGCTTAACTATATACCTGATCCTCTTAATGAAAAACGGGGGAAGTCCCGCTCTCGAAAAAAATAACTATATACCTTATGGAACGCGAGGTTTTTGGCGTTGTCGGGCCCCGCGAGCGAGCGCAGGCGGCGGATGACGAGCTCGGAGGAGTTGGCGAGGCTGTCGAGGACGACGACGCGGAATCCCGCGGTGAGGAGCTGCAGCACGGCGTGGCTGCCGATGTAGCCCGCCCCGCCCGTCACAAGCACGCTCGGCCCCGCCTCCTTGGCCGCAGACATCTCCTCCACCGTACCCCCGGCCCGCGACCCTCCCCTCCTCGATATCCGTCTCTCTCTGTCTAGTGCCTAGTGCGTGCCCCCGGCGCTTGCGGATCTGCGGGGACGAAGCGACGACCAAGTGTCAGAATGGGAGGGGGGAGAGGGGGAGGCGATGAGTGGGGGAAGGGGAGGAGAGAGAGAATCGAGAGCAAGAGGAAGAAATTTGAATGCGCCCGGGGTTGCCGCACGGCCGGGCGGACCAATCGCGCCTGCACCGACGGGACCACTGCCACGTGTCCGCCTGCGGGGATTGTGGGAGTGTCGGTGGGGTTGCCAGCCAGCTCAGTGCTCTCGGCGCTCCCGGCCGAGGCAACGACTCTGTCGTCGGAGGATTCCATTCGCCAGTACACCGTGTGTATCGGTAAAGGAAGTAGTTTTGACCAAATTTGAGTAAAATATTAGGAATATAAATCATTAATAATTTTTAAGTTATTGGATTTATAAATGTGAAAATTATATGAATAGATTTGTCTTAAAAAATGCTTTCATAAAAATATACATATATCATATTTTTATATATATTTTTATAATAACAAGAGGTCAAACTTGTGTTTTAGAGACCGTGTCGCTGTCCTAAACGACTTCTTTTACCAGTACGGAGGGAAAAGTGATATAACACGCCGATTTGTGTTTCCGTGAAATCACCGCACCAACAGACTTATAATTTAGAACAGTACTACTTTTGTGTTCAGTAATCAACTTTTTTTTTTAACAAACCACTAATCAACTTTGAGCTAGGGAAATGAGATGCAAATTTTTTTTTCTATGCTTGGACCCGAATCTTTCTTTTAGGGGCATGCTGATTTCATTCCAAATATGTGAGTTTCATTGAAGCATGGATCCCATTTGTTAATTAATGAACTCCAATTTTTGTGCACCCCTGACACCTAGATAAATAGTGACAGCTAGAGAGATCACAATAGGAGGCATGGTACAAGGTTCGTGGAATAAAGTAGTTCATCATCATCTTACTCTTTAGTTTTTTATTTAGTTTTCAAAACGGGATGAGTTGATCTATCACCACCTCATTCTTTAAAAGACTAATAATTAGTAGTAGTGCCAAGTTATTTTACTAAATTGAAGAAATTGACTCGTAATGCATCACACCACTTAGAATGGGTGATTTCTAAACGAAGCACACTATGGATTTTCCAGTTATGTCTAGATTAGTGGACTAGCTAGTCTTCAATTATGTTAGCTAGATTAGTCAATGTGTGTTGCTATGACCTAGTATTTCTAACACTATTTTTTTAAGTGAATCTAAAAGCCAAGACTATTTTTTAGTAGAGTGTTTCATTACGACGTAGGATCACTAGAGTGTGCAACTCATCGATTTAGGTATCTCGTTATTTGATAAACATGCCTAGTAACAAAAATAAGAACCAAAAAAACAAAAAGGACCTGTATCCTATTGATTACAAGAGCCTTAGTGAATGTGCGTGTATTATGAGGATGTGAGTTGTACTGTGTAATCGGAAAAAAAACAAGAACGAAAAAAATCAATACTATGTTAAATTCCAATGGTACATTATGTATCTACTTGACATCATGGAGTCTAAGTACTCTCTCCATTCCAAATTATGGGAAGTCATTTTAGCTTTTGTAGATGCTATCGCTTACTAATTACTACATATCTAGATATATTATTTTTAGATATATAATTTCTACTATGTATTTAGAAAAAAACAGAATAAGTTACAGTTTGAGACGGAGAGAGTAAGTTCTTTTCTTTCTCTGCCTACCCTTGATTGGGTCCACTTTTTTTTTGAAATGAGATTACCTCGGCTTTTAAGAAAGCCAATAACAGCGTCATTACATACTGGGGTCATCCAGTTCAAACTGTTGCGCAAAAGGAAAAGAAAACAACCACGCTCCTACCCTGGAGGCTATTAGACACTCCTACCCTGGAGACTACTTGATAAGCATGAAACATAGAGACAGAGCCTTAAGGAAGACTATTACAATTCCACAATGTCTGACCCTGGACCATCAAAAGGGTGTTTCCTCAGCATCCATTCAGCTAAGCAGCACGCCAACTCTTTCAGCTTGATCTTGTCCTTTTCTCTCATATTGTCCGCCCACATCTGCATGAAGTTTATAGCCATAAAAATGACAGAGTCAGGCGAGGAGGGAAAACCTTTTTCAATGGCCATTTTATTTATGTTCTTCCACAAAGCCCATGCAATGCAGCCAAAGAAAGCAAAGCAGATTTTCTTGGAGACTCCCAGCCTCCTTGGCACCCAATTTGTAGTCAAATCCCCTATCGAAATAGGAAAATTTTGCATCCCAAATGCTTCTCTAATGCGGCACCACACATGCTGAGCAAAAGGCACATCTAAAGAACAAATGATTATCATTCTCAGGTACTGGACAAATACAACAGAGGGGGCTACCATGCCAACCCCCTTTAGCAAGTGAACAAGCAGTTTGTAACTTATTATGGAAGATTTGCCACATGAAAACTTTAGTTTTCAGAGGGACTCTACAGCCTCAGATTAGATCATGTAACTTGTCCTTGACCCCCCCTGGGTCAGACTATTGTAGAGGGATTTAGTGGAGAAAATCCCAGATTTCTCAATCACCCATCTAACTCTATCCCTACCCCTGTCATCAAGTGACACTTCCTGAATCAAATCATGGAGGTCATTCCATTCATCTATGATTGCTCCATGTAAGTTTCTCCTAATAGGGATCACCCAAGAGCCCTCATTCCATAAATCTGACACACTAGCATCAGGGTTTTGAACAATGTTGAATATCTTTTTAAACTGCATACTGAGGGGCACTCTCCCAATCTAGGTGGCATGCCAAAATCTCACTTTGTCCCCTTTCTGAACCTGATATTCAGCACCCCACTGGAACAGGTGCTTCACCTTGTGAAGACCTTTCCAGAACTGAGAAGAGTTACATTGAGAAGAACTCAGGAACCCTTTTCCTTTTAGATATTTGGCATCCAATATTTTGAACCACAAATCCCCTGGTCTAGTTTCAATCTTCCAAATCTATTTAGCCACCAGATAGTCATTCATCATCTGGGTGTTAATGATCCCTAGCCCCCCCCCCCCTGTGCCTTGGGTCTAGCTAGTGAGATCCATTTAGCCATATGATATTTAAACTCTTCCCCTGCCCCTTGCCAGAAGAATTTAGCTCTAATAGAATCCATTTTCTCATAGACTCCTTTTTGAAGCTTGTAGAACCCCATGGTATACATTGGTAAATTAGTCAAGCATGAATTGGTCAGGATCAGTTTGCCTCCTGATGACATATGTTTCCCTTTCCATGGGTCTAGCCTCTTCAACATCCTTGTTGGTAAACCTTGAAAAGCTCTACTACCCAATACTCTATTAGAGATAGGGATTCCCAAGTATTTGAGCGGAGTGTCTGCCAGTTTGCAGTTAAGCATATTAGCCTTTCTTTCTTTCTCCCCTTGAGAATAACCAAAGAAGATCACCTCACTTTTGTGATAGTTAATTTTGAGTCCTGACAGCCACTCAAAACAGTAGAGGATGATTTTAAGGTTTACTATTGATTTATCAGACTGTCATAATGACAGTAACATCAGCATACTGGATGTGTGAGATCCCTTTCTCAATTACTGATCCTAACACTCCTTTAATGATGTTCTTATCTATTGCCTTGTCTAGTAGAACACTCAGTGCATCTGCCACCAGATTGAAGAGAAGAGGAGACAGGGGGTCTCCCTGTCTCAACCCCCTACAGGTTTAAAAATAGGGACCCCTCGTCCCATTAATGTTAATACAGACCTGTCCACCCCTGGCAGTCTGTATAACCCACTGAATCCACTTATTTGGGAAACCTTTCCCTTTCATTACCTCTTCCAGAAAGTCCCATCTCACCCTGTCATAGGCTTTCTCAAAGTCAATCTTCAAGATCATTCCCTTTTCCTTTTTTTGTCTCAAAGAGTGGAGCACTTCATGCAAGATCACTACACCCTCCAAAATATTTCTGCCTTTGATGAACCCAGTTTGGTTCCCTCCAATCACACCTTGTGCAACTGGTGTTAGCCTCTCATTCAGCACCTTAGTGAAGCCCTTATATTCCACATTCAATAGACATATGGGTCTGTATTGCCTAATATTGTTGGCCTCTTGCACCTTAGGCACTAAAGTAATAACCCCATAATTCAGTCTTCTGATGTCCAACTTGCCATTGTAGAAATCCTTGAACATAGCACAATATCTCTCCCTTATGAGTGACCAAAAATTCTGAAAGAATGCAACCCCAAAGCCATTAGGACCTGGGGCTGCATCTTGTCTCATATCAAAGATTGCATGCTTAATTTCATCCTCAGTGAACCCTTTTGTTAGCTCTTCCCTTTGATCATCTGTAACCTTATGATCCTCAGGCCAAAACCCCCCAGCCAAAGAAATAAGTCTGTTCTCTACAGGGCCAAACAACTGTTTGTAGAAACTAACAGCATGAGCCATCATTCCCTCCTGATTGCTGACCACCCCCTGGTCGGTCTCCAGCTGTACTATTGTTCCCTTTCTCCTTCTCCTATTAGCAAACTGATGAAAAAATTTTGTGTTGGCATCTCCTGCCATCAACCAATGTTTCCCATCCTCTGTCTCCAATAGAGTTCTTCCTGCATATACTGTTCTTCTACTTTTTTCTCAATTTGATATCTCAGGTTCCACTCCTCTGCCCTTAGCTCTCTATGTTCAGATTGTTCATCAATATCTCTCAGCTCTTATATCAGTTCCCTTCTTTTCTGTTCCCCAACTCTCTTAATGTTCCAACCTTTTAGCTCAGTTCTCAACCACACCAGGCCCCCATGCCAGCTGTCAAGGGAGTAGCATTCCTCAGGGCACCTTGCCCCTGCCTCTTCCGATATTTTAGTCACTAAATCATTGAAACCCTCCACTGATAGCCACTGTTGTTTAAAGAAGAAATACTTGGGTCTGTGGGCCAGACCTATTCCATCATAGGT
>CM041631.1:29670112-29681874 GCA_023333625.1 Bothriochloa decipiens | reverse complement strand
AATAACTGATGTGAGTGGTATAAAGCCATTAAAATATTGTAGTGGCATCATGAAAAGCATTCACAAGATTTACCGCCTGTGACCAAGAGGTCCAGGGTTCAAGCCCCAGCCTCTGCACATTTGCAGGGATGGCTGCTGGCTATTTTCCCTTCCCCAGACCCCGCAGTGCGGGAACCTACGGCACTGGGTACGCCCCTTTTTTTTTATCATCAAAAGCATTCACAAGATTAAAGTTATGTAGTTTGATCTATCTATGATAAACAAGAAACCAGAAGTAGCAAAATTAGCAAGCACACTCCAATTACCTGTTTGGGATAGCTTCAACTCATGGTTGTTTCACAGATAACACTTTAAGGCAAACAGATTTCTAGACCAAGATGAATATGACCTCTAAATCCCGACTCAATAAAGGGCGTACCCAGTGCACAGAGCTCCCGCTCTTTGCGGAGTCTGAGGAAGGTTGTCAGTGGCAAGCCTTATCCTCGCTTGTGCAATGCAAGGAGACCATGACTTGAACCCGGCACCTTCTGGCACAGGCGGTAAGACTCTACCGTTGTGTTCCCTTTGTTTTATTATGTTGCTAAAAAAGATGTAAAAGCCCCACATACAAAGCAATCTACTCAAATCACAATGCTGCTGCAAAGTACAATGTGCGACGAGTATGTTACTCATCAGACAACAATGCCCTGGCAACCACACACCAAAAGGAAAAAGAGATCCTCACCCAAATAGAGGAACTGGACACGGGTGGCCTCATCCGCGGGAAGCCATGTCTCGACGACCCGCTCAGCCGCCGCCTCGAGCAGCGACGGCCCAATCGCAGCCCACTCGGCGTCGATGAGCTTCCTGACCCGCTCCTCTGAGGCGGACCAGTCGCCCCACAGGGCCCTGAGGGTGGTCTGAGCGAAGGAGTTCCCGACGTTCGCCTCGAACTGGTCCGCTGCGGCGACGGCCGCATCGGAGGCGAGCGCGGGGGACCCTCCCTCCTCGACCGCGCGGCGCACGCGGCCGTCGGGGTACGCGAAGAGCGCCCTCGCGGCGGCGTCGAAGTTGGGCGCGCGCACTGCGAGGTAGGCCGCGACGGCGATGTGGGTGGCGGCGATTGGGGAGGCGGAGGCGGAGGCGGGGAGCGAGGCCAGGAGCTGGAGCGTGTCGAGGGAGGATGCGGAGACCCGGTAGGCGGCGAGGCGGCGCAGGAGGAGCGCGCGGCGGAGGCGCGTGGTCGGGTCGGAGGGGAAGGGCAGCGCGGCGAGGAGCCTCTTGGCGGCGACGGCGGGCACCAAGCGGTCGCCCAGGACGTGGTCCAGGATGAGGCTCGCGTCCTCCGGCCTTGCCCCAGGCATTTCGGGGGGATTGAAGAAGCGGCGGCGGCGGCGGGGATTCGAGCAAAGTGGGGGGCTCACTTGCCGGACGTCCGGACTGACGCGCCGGCGCGGCAGCTTTGCGAGGTTTTGGGTTTTCGGCAAGGAGAGGCCCAGAAAGGATTTTTTTTTAATCACCAGCGTAATATTTATTGCAAATAATATCTCAACTTTGTTGTCTCCCTGAATAATACTTGGGGTTGGAGATGATAAATTTTTAAACGAACTAGCAACATTTAGATCGAATCAAAAATGGTCAATCGATTGGAATTCGGCCGGAATGAAACCATGTCAATTTAGATCTTTTCTCTTCTAATTTACCCGGAACAAAGACATGCCACCCTACATACTGAACAAACGAGCCGCCGGTCCGGTTCCAGTTGACACACCTGGATATAGGCCTGGATTGGACACTGTGGTGCCGAATAGGGCCTAAGGAATTTTCTAGCAGTGTGATGAAGAGTCCGAAAATGAAATGTGTATCTTTTTTTCATCACTAATTTTCTGGCAGTCCTACAGCAGCTTCTCCAAACTAGCTTTCTATTTTTAAACTTGTCGTCACGTTTGCTACCACATCATCAAACTTGTTTTCTATTTTTAAACTTGTTGTGACTGCTAAGAGAAGATTAGTCAAATCGTTTTTTAAAACTGAATTTAGCTATTGTTAAAGAATAAATGTTTTCAACACTCTATAAATAAATGACTCTTCAAAATAGCCAGCTTTTCATCCCATCTCATTCGCTCTCTTTGGATAGTTCATCTCACTAGTCATCCTTTACAAAGTTTGTTAGGATATTCTAATATTTTATTGTCAAATCTTTTTTAAAACTAGCTAAGTCAGTAAATTTAGTTAGTCTTTTAGCTAATCTCTTGGAGATGCTCTGACACTGCAACACATACAACCGCCATCAGTGGCAGGATTGCCTGCGCCTACCGTTCTCAGCACAGGCCACCACCAATCTTGGCGGCAAAGGCAGGTGGAATGGGTACGCCATTCCGGCATACTTGTTCCTTTGGTGTTCACGCTCCACGTGCAAGGTCTCGAGCTCGACGGAGAAGAGCCATGTCTCTTCACGCGGCGTCACCAGAACATACGTCTCATGCGCCGCGACGATCATAGCGTTGCGCTGGAAGAACCTCTGCTTGCGCCCCTCCAGCCCGACGGTGGCCTCCGGCAGCCGCACGAGCTTCTCGACCACCCACCACTTCTCGCCGCCCTGCTGGTGTTGCACGAGGACCATGAGCTCATTGCTCACCAGGTGGACGACACGCAGTGCGTGATCGTCCTTGCCGCTGCCGATGACTCGGAAGCTCCACCTGTCGTACGGACCGCCGGTATTGTCGGTTAGGAACGGGACGCGCGAGAACTCCATGGTGGCCTCGTCGAGAACCAGCATGGCGCCGCCGTCGTCTTCTCCGGTGATCACCCAGTAGAGCAAACCGTTCACGCGCCCAGCGAAGCTTATGCAGTCGATCGCTCCCGGAAGGCTGACGGCGGCGGCACTGCTGGTTGAGGCGGCGCCGGCTGGCAGGAGGACGCGCCAGCCGCCATCGCTCCCCGACGTGAACACGCAGGCGACGGGCGTGCCGCGGCCCTCCTCCGACGCGTGGTCTTCGTGCAGCACGGAGATGACCCTGAAATTGGACATGGACATGATGCCGACGACGCCGTGGTCATCACCGTCGGCGTCGAGTAGGAACACGCCAAGGCACGTCGCGTGTTCCGGCTGGCGGAGGATCCCCTGGCACCGCCGCGTCAGCGGCTCGCAGACGAGGAGGTCGGGGAAGCTGTGGCTCCGCAAGTGCGCGTCCCAGCCGGTCCGCCTCCTGAACAGGAGCAGGAGGCCGCCGCGGCTGTCGGCGAGCGCCCAGCCGCTGTCGCTGTCCGGAAGGAAGTCGTCGAGGGAGAAGTGGCGGCCGTCGACGACGCCAAGCGACGACGGAGAGGGGACGAACGCGGGGTTCTCCGTGATCGGCGGCGACTTGTAGTCCACCCAGTCCGGGTCGAAGGCGTGGTAGTGGCCGGCGACGAAAGGCGCGTGCGCGTGGAGGGAGCGGTAGCGGGGAAGGAACCCGGCGGCCGCCGCGATCCGGCGCCACCGCTTGCACGCGGCCGCGGCGCGCAGGAGGCACGCCGAGGACTCGAGGCGGAGGAGGATGAGCTCCAGGAGGTGGTCCGGAACGTCGTGCACGCTCGTCGGCCCTGCTGCCGCTTGGGGAACGTCTTTTTTCGACACGCGCTTGCTCTTGGGCTTCTTGTCCTTGTTGCTCCGACGACGACGCCTCCCGGCCGCCATGGCAGCTACTGATTCTTGTTCGGCGGTACGGTAGTGTACGTCTGGCTCCGGTGGGTTGGCCAGCAGTTTGTGCGCTATATATATGTGTGTGTGTGTGTTCAGTGTTTGACGGCCTCCAAGTAGCTTAGCCGTGTGACTGGACAGGTGATCCACTCCTCCAAGTAACTAACAGTAACTTGCGAAACGCGGATTATTAGAGCTGTTTTTTTGTTTGTTGACGGAGGTTGTTGACGCCGAAGATCGCTCCTCGGACCAAGCACATCATCAGTGGGCTTTGGACGCCCTTGAGGTTGCTCAAAGCACCTGCAACAGCGGTAACAACGTAGCGTGACCGGCAAACCGATCTAACGACCGATAAGCCGACCTAGAGCTCGCTGAAGACCGTAGAAAATCCTAGAACAACCTCCGGAAGGATCCGTCAGGAGGAGGCACGTAGGGGATCTCCTAGGACTAGCAAGACTGCCTAGGATCGCCGACAATCTCGCCGGGAGAGTTGCCGAACAGCAGGTAGAGGGGTTGAGAGGTAGAAGAAGGGGTAAAAGGAGTAGATAGATTTGTTTTGATCGATTGGTTTGATGATGATCAATCGGCCATGATCCTCTCATATATATAGAGGGGGTGGTCTTATCCCGGTGAAAAACAACTCCAACTCGTGTACGTCAAGTTTCCCACGTCCAAAATTACCAAAAACGCGATTCAGATCGGAATCGGTTTCACGGACAACGCGCCGGACGCCGGCGCATCCAACGCGCGTCCGGCGCACTCGCGCGCACGGACCGCTCTGAGCCGCGTTCGGTGCGCCAGCGTCCGGCGCTCGGTCCTCACGCAGCGCCCCGCGTCGCGTCCGGCGCCTGCTGACGCGTCCGGCGGCCAGCCCCCTACACGGACCTCCCTGGGTCGCGTCCGGCGTGCGTCGGACGCGTCCCGCGCCCCTCTGAAACGCGTCCGGCGCCTGTCTGGCGCCGAAACCGCCCGTCGCGCCGAAGTGAATGCGATGACGATGATTTTTGCCATGTCCAAAGTCTTTATAATCTTCTTAATCCTCTAAAATTCTCCTCGGATATTTTTAAGTGTCAACAGAGGTAAACTCTGCTTTTAAAAAGCAAGAGCTGAAACTTGCGTCCTAAGCAACTCGTCGAAGCGGGTTAAAATTCTGAAATTGAATATGAGCAGAGAATGGTTGGCGAAAGTGACTTTACATAGGTTTGTGGGGAGGAATTGGTCTGGTCGGCATAATGATGCTGCTTTTTTTACGTGCGTAGCACTAATAAGGAATCGGGTGAAATAGTTTATGCACACGTTCTGGCAGTAATTTAGCGCTAACAGCAAACCACGGCCGTCTTCGGTTCGGGGGATATATCTCTTTCTTCAACGAGAGAATCGATGCCTAAGTACAATGAAGGGCATGTAACACAACCGACCAATTTATTAAAACATAAGTACGTAATTTGCTATTAGATAGCAAACTTATATGATTGAGACCTAATAAACCCGGTAGTCATACCAAAATTTTGAAGGATTTCAAACCTTCTGGCATAGCCAAGATCGTAATAAGTTTAGCCGTTACCATTCATAACATACATAGTTCGCACATAGTTTAAAATATCGAAGTTCGAAATAAGTTATTACAACCCAAGTTTAAATTCGAAATAAAGCGGAAGCGATTTAGTTCAAATCCACACACACTTAGTTCAAATACAGTGCCAGGTCCTCAGTCAATATTCAGCAAAAGCATAAGGTATAGAGTGACCATGCCCAAGGTCTAGTCATCACCCAACGCAGGGTAGAAGCAGTGCTGGCAATAGCCATAGTATATCTCACCATATGCAACAACATAGAAAATAAAACCCTGAGTACGAGAATGTACTCAGCTAGACTTACCCGTCATAAACTAAAAATAAATTGACTCTAAGGAGTATGCAAGGCTGGATAAGATGGATAGCTGACTCATAAGTTGCAGAAAAGCTTGCATTAAAGAAAGATTTGATCATAACCTTCTAGCATTGTATTTTAATTTAATTA
Source organism: Bothriochloa decipiens (assembly GCA_023333625.1). Taxonomy (NCBI): domain Eukaryota; kingdom Viridiplantae; phylum Streptophyta; class Magnoliopsida; order Poales; family Poaceae; genus Bothriochloa; species Bothriochloa decipiens. The sequence continues at coordinate 29,676,194 of CM041631.1, read as the reverse complement.
ACCTTATCATGCTAAATTAGCACCTGTACTAAACAAGCATGGTAATAGTTATTCAACAAGAATAATAACCAATTTCCGGTTGAGTGTCTTTCAACATCACGGCTCAACCATCTCATCTCTTTATTCAAGTTATTACTACGATGCCGCTGCTCAAGTCAAATGTTCACTGTCCAGGAACGATGGCGATTATAATCGATTACTAACCAGCTAGTGGGGTATTCCTCACACAAACCACTCACCCGCTAAAGTGAGCTACAGATCACCGGAAGTTCGACTCGGAAAAATCGCGGGATCAATAGGTACCATCGTATCTGGGAACCGCCCGGCTGCCTTATTCAGGGCGACCCTGACCTCGGACTTACTCTCCGCGTAACCCGTGGTCCCCCATCTTCTCCAATACGATGCGTACAGTAGGTCGACTCCCGGCCCAAACCAAACTCAGGCTTCGCGATCGGAACGACTTATCCTTCCAGCTAAATGTGAGGCATGCGTTCAATATGACTTGAGGACGTACAATGGAGGGGTCCTAGTTTGACACAGACGGGATAACCTCACCGAACCTACAGTTCAGTCCCAACACCAATCTCGCCGGTCTCGATTTATTATCTCCACATGGTTATCCAAGATAACAATGTATTTAACCATTCTGAGTCACCACCTATAACTCACGGATGACAGGAAATCACCCGACTTCTACCGATCTATTTAAAGCAAAGCTAAGCAGATAATCGCACCTGAACCTAACAGGATTGAAGGATATACAGTGGGCAAGGAATATAAGTAATGCAGCAACGGTATAAAACAACGCCTATAACTTAATGCATCAAACAAGTAAATGACTCAAGTTAGATATTTTATAAACCACAGGGAGAATGCTCCGGGGCTTGCCTTTCAGGAAAGAGTTTGGCTGATGGTCGGGACACTCTGGAAGATCAACCTCGGGATCCTCTTCTGCTGCTATCCCCTGCACCAAGGCTTCCTGCTGGCCTTCCTCTCCTTGTACTCCGGGAACTACCGTTTCGAGCTCTGACGATCCTGTATGATGCATGGTGCGTATGAATACCACGAATACATAGTAAATACAAAGGTACATGCTGATGTGAATGAATGCTCAATCGAAGATAATTGACATGATTTTAAAACATGCATGATAAGCACATGTCATCTGCATTCTCTTCTACAATCAAATCTTATACAAGCCTCACATTACAATTTACTTACACATTAAAAGGAATTATAAACGAATATTATTTTGTACACTATCCTCTACTAAACCAAAACAAATAACAGATTTTACCTATCATAAACATCAGAAAAAACATTATTATACACATGAAATAATAACTTAAAGCCTTATTAATTATTAAAATAAATCAGGGTAGAACTGCAGCATGACTTTAGATTACTCAGAAAATTCTGTAAAAATTACAGAAGCTTAAGCATGCCTAATGTAAACTACCATAAAATTTTTAGGTCAAAACAGTAAGTATTTTATCCTACACAAAAATAAAAAGGCAGCATAATTTAATAGACATAAAATACTTTGTATATAGAAAAATGTCAAACAACAGATCTCAGAATATTTTTAGCTCTAGATTAGCATCAAAACACTCTACAAAAAGTTTCATGCATAAATCACTTATATATTATTTATTATGAATTATTTATCATCTACTTGAAAAGATACCATAATTAAACAGGACAATATTTACACATGACATAGCCTTTTAATATTTTTTACAGATAGATCATGACATAAGAAGACTAACAAACTTGGATTCATATTTTTCTGAGCAACAGAGAATTACTTATGCATTTTCCAAGATAAAGGTATTTAATAGGGATAAATAAATCTATACAGAAAAGTATCAAAAAAATCACATTTCATATTTTTCATGCATAGATCTACTCATAAGAAAAATACTAAAAATTGAACCAACTCATTTGGACTAAAAATGAGTGAGATATGATTTTTCAAAACTTTTACCAAAAATCTAGAAAACAGATTCTTTAAAACAAAAAGAAAACAGTTTTGCACCGGGAACCCTGGACTTTCCAGTAATTAACCGAGCCCTATTTTCAAACTCTCTGAGTCTGGCCACTTTGCACTTAAGTCCGGGAAAGATTAACATATTCTGCCCGTGATCCACGCCGAGGGGAAAGGTCGCCGGCGGTCGGCAATCTCGCCGGCGGCGAGGTCTCCGGCCAAACTACGGCCACCATTCGACTCAACTCAACGTTGCGAACCCAACGGTGTACAAGATGAAGGCCATTAGTGTGGTTTTGACCGACGGCCACGCGCGACGGCGGACGGCGGTGAGGGTCGGTGGTGCGTCGGCCACCACGGGCCACGGCGGGTCGCAAGGACTAGCCTACCGGGTATAGCAGGCAAGGCAACTCGGATTAACCAGAGAACATGAAGATATGTTGGCCGGAGCGACGACGGTGATGCATGCCGGCGAGCGACGGCGTGCATGTCGACGGTTCGACGGCTGCCGGCCAACTCTGGCCAAATCAAGGCCCAAGAACTATCCTGCGACCTAATTGAAGTCGGGGCGACTCGATTGTACTAGCACATGAAGGCAAAGGTCCACCGGAGTGAGCTCTGTGCGAGCGGCCGACGAGCGGCGGCGCGACCCGCGACGGCGGTCGGCCAAAATTCGACGAACCCTAACCCTAATCGATCCCATAAACTACACCAGCCTATTCTACTCATGCAGGCGACCACGATGCGCAAGATAAAGGAGGAAGAAAGGGGTTGCTGGTCATGGCGGACCACGCGGCGGTCGAGGCAGCCATGGCCGACGAAGGAGGAAATGGTCGATTCGACCTCTACCTTAAGTCATTGGGGCAGAGAGTGTGCGCATGGTGTGCCTCGCACCACGGCGGAGCTACTGGCGAGCTCTGGGAAGAAAATGACAGGGCTATGAGGTGCGATGACAATGCGAGCTCGGGGCGGCGGCAATGGCGGGTTCCGCGTCCGCTTGAACTCGGGGAGAGAAATGCGAGGCGAGGAGGGGCGTCTGGTGGTGGTGGGTGGAGAGTGAAGGCGAGAGGCGCGGTCGGGACGCCTTGAAGTGAGCCAACGACCGGAGGGCCGGGCCATGGCGTCGGGCTTCGGCGTGCGCATGGCGCGCGGGCAGGCGATGCGGGACCGGGGCGAGGGACGCGTGGGCGAGCGGTGGGGCCAGGCCGAGTGCGGGGGCGAGCGGCGCTCGGATGGGGAGGCCAAACAGCGGGCAGCGGCGTCGCCCGGCGTACGGACGCCACGCGGACGGCGTCGGCACGGACACCGTCGGCGCGAGGAAGAAGAAGAGAGGGAAGAAGGAGGCCGACGGGTGGGTCCCACTGCGCCAAGATTCGTGCAGAACTTGATTAACTCCATATTTCACAATTTAAGCCGAATTTGAAGAAACTTTTAAAAGATGAAATGTTGCTCTCAATGAGTAGAACATTTCACTTTTAAACATCAAAGCCTAATTCTGCCTTGAATTTAAAATTCGAAAATAGGGATTTAAAATCCATTTAAAATTAAAAGAAAATCATTTTTATAAACTATTTTTGACATTTTTGACCCACTTCCAAGCCTTTTCATGAAATGACCCAAAAATAAGATTTGCTCCAAATAATTTTATCTACAAACTTCATTTAATACTCAACCCCAAACAAGCAACCTATCACATAGCTCTAGTTTAAATCAAAGCAAGCATATTTTTTATTTTATCATTTCATGTAAGCAATGACTATGCAAAGAGATGCTTATGCTCATGATATGCAAGATAATGCATGCTTAACACCATGGTGTTACAGGGCACTTCTATGATTTCTCACGCGAGCACGTCATTGACTTTTGTCAAGCAGATGCAAATGGATCATTCCTCTACGAGAGAATGCATGGATCTCATCAATGGTCATTAGAATGTGTGGGTGTATATATTCTTTTTTATTGGTTGTGCACATCGTCTTGTTATGAGCCCACATCACCTGGAATCGAGTTAAACAACATCGCAAAAGTTTTCACCGAGGCCTGACTAATTAGACACGGGCTGCCAAATGAGGTCTCACTTTTTATGAGCCAGTGGTTACCCTCCCTTTTTTTTTTAGTAACAGTGGTTACCCTCCTCTAGACGCTAATGGAAGTCAGGAAGTACCGACGACACACGACACCCGAGCCCTCGAAGTTGGTTTGTGAGGAGCTCCAGCAGCAGGAACGGACAGAGTGAACTCGATCAGACAATATAACAGTGTGAGGCCGAAAGCTCTCGTTGTGCTGGAATAGCTCAGTTGGTTAGAGCGTGTGGCTGTTAACCACAAGGTCGGAGGTTCAAGCCCTCCTTCTAGCGATTTTTGTCTATTTTTTTATGGTCTTTTTAGATTTAGATTAGATTCAAATTCATGCTAACTTTTTGACATTCGAAGTATTTTTTTGGGCTATTGTTAGATTTTAATTTTGACCCACAAATATGGTCTCTTTTTTGTGTTTCATAGATCCAAATTTATGCTGATCTAAAATTATTGAAAGCATGAAAAATTATGTGCACACCATTTTTTAGCTTTTTTCTTTTATGTGACAAATAAGTCCATTTTTGGACAATAAGCTATTGCCTGGACTTTAACATTTATCCTAAAGCTATTAAAACCTGTCAAATTCGGTACTCTAGTTGGTATTAAATTAGGTTTTCTATTTTTCTAAAAATAATAAATATCGTTTAATACAAAAAGTAATAGTTAGTTTGTTTAAATAAACAAATAGGAACATGTACAAATCTTTTTAATGATATAACCTATCTGATACCCTTTTTTAACGTGTTTTGATGGTAACACCATAACAGTGTCGTCCGCTATTTATTTAATTATTATTTTGTGCCATACTTTGTACATGTTGATCATTTGATTAGTTCATGGGCATGATGCTTGAAACCTCCTATTACTTAATTAACTACATGATTAACATAACGTATAAAATAATGCTAGCCATACAAATAGGATAAAGTAAGGGCCCCCATAAAGTAAATACATATTTACTGTATGTGTTACTATAACTTATTGTGATGATATTTACCAAAATGTTGTAGTAAATCACGTAAGGTGGATTATAGTAATCACATAAATTAGCAATAAAATCATTATTGTTACTCGGAGTGGCCGTAGAATAGTTATGTTCAGGTCCTATGGAGAACAATACTTCTATGACCACTTTGTGTTAAATATAGAAGTATACTCCCTCCCTCCATTTATCGGGGTCGTTTTAGGATCGGACACAATGACAAAGGGGAGTGACCGCATGTAGAATTTCTCATTAATAGTCACATTCTTCTAACTCTGTCAAATTACTGCAATTTTTTTAAAGATGAATCCCATAAATAGATGGAGGGAGTATTATAAAAAATGACCTTTTGATGCCCACGTGACTACACGAGTGGAGATCCACGCCAAAACAACCTTTGAAGGCCCAGGCCGCCACACACGTCGGGAGGTACTAGTCCTAAGAGCAACTCCAATAGATGGCCTATCTGAGCCCTCATCTCATTTTGAGGGTCCAAAACGCGAAAAAATACCTCCAACCGGTCTCCTATCCCATGCTTGAAGGATGAGGGTGCCTCATTTCTCTCTCCTCGTCCCCCACATCGGAGGGACTTGGATTCCGTGCCTCATCCGACGAGCAGGCCAACGGCTGTCTTCCCGCGCCGCCGCGGAGTTCTCCGATCTAGTACGTATTTGTTCCCCTCTTCTCCTCCTTGTGCCATCCATGGCTGCCTCCTCGAAATACGGCTTCTAGACATGGATGAGAGATGAGGGATCGACAAAATACCTTGTATATCTGGGCGCATAGGTGGGCCAAAGTCTTTGCTAGCCTGGGTCCTTGCCTGGACTTCTCTTTCGGAATCTCTTGAGGCCCAATAGATTGTCCATCAGCTGAGGACGAATTTCGTGGGCTGAAAGTAGCGTAGTAAGGAGATAGCAGTTGCCTTGCCCAAGCTCTCCATAGTCCTAGGTCCGCCTATGTCTGGGCGCCGTGGCCGCCGACGCCCGCGCGGCCACCCTTGTTGGCCCTCGTTATGCTGCTGATGTGCCCCTGCAT
>CM041631.1:29624162-29670102 GCA_023333625.1 Bothriochloa decipiens | reverse complement strand
GGGGACACCAGCGATCTACTTTTTGATGACTATGGACTTGACACACAGGTTGAATAAGTTGCTGAACAATTTACCTCTACATTGAAATGTGCTAAGAAGAGGACTAGAAATCTCACATCCTAGGAAGACAATGTGTTGGTGACAACATGGTTAGAAGTTAGCCTGGATCCGGTTAAGGGCACTGATCAAACTCGTAGTACCTATTGGCAGCGAATTCATGATTACTATCATGAGCACAAGACTTTTGAGTTGGAGCGTAATATCAGTTCTCTCTCACACCGTTGGGGCATCATCCATAGAAGTGTTAATTCAAATATATAGCCATTCCAATATTGACGAATTAGAAATTAATAGTACTAAATTATATGAAAAATAATCTATAATATTTAGTCATAACAAATTGTTATTAACAAATAACCATTTAATAATACTAACACGCTTCACATATATATAATGTTGGATGTGATAGTTACAAGTTATGTATAAAATATAGGTGAGAGAAAATAGGGAGGCTAAAATGAGAGTTCGGTTGGAGTGTAGAGAGAAATGAGGGATGAAATCTGGACGAGGGATCCTTGGGAGAGTAGGGAGTGGAATCTTGAGGGATCGGTTAGAGTTGCTCTAACGCATTAGTTTCACGCTCCAACTCCACGCCAACGTCCTCTGTTGCTCTATCGAAAATCCATCCACCCATCTCGACTCTTGAATCCTCCAGGCGCCCAGTGTGTGAGTACATCTCTATATTTTCTTGTTCTAACAAAAAATCATGTGTTCACTAATAGTCTAATATAACATCATCGAGTCATCCTTCATACAGCAAGATCATGGATTCACTCAACATCAGAGACGATCGAGATTGATCAACAATTAAGTATAAATCATGTCAGTGTTTGTACAGTGATGTACTCAAATATGCGGACCAAGAAGTCAATTTGTGTATGTGCATTTTGTGTAATTGCCAGGTATTATGTTCTAAATAATTGTGTAGATATGAAGAAATAACGGGGGTGATAGTCTTTTGGACAATTATCTTGTCATGTTCATTGAATTGGATATATTTAATTATCTTAAGTGGATGAAGATGATATAACCAAGACATTCTTTTCCCTTGGAAAGTGGTGGCTAAAAAAACAAGATAAATACTATTTTCAGTGTCTTACTCTTCTATTCCTCATGATATTTTCTTTGAAGTGGATGTTTTAAACTTAATCTTAAAATTAAAGACTTACCGTGTTTTTAGGGCATGTATATATACTGTTGTGAATATTATAGGTGTTACTAAATTGTTAAATGATTTTACCAAATTGTATATGAATTTTTTTATGAGATACTCTTAGTTAAAATTCTAGATTTGCCACTTGTTTTACCAAACATTTTCTTAACCTATAAAATATGGAGAAAAAAAAGGTTGTTTCAGTGAAGAAGTTACAACTAGAGCTAAGAGTGCAAATGATACAAAATTTTCCAAACGTCGAGCCCAAATCCATTTAGATGAGTCTAGATCCATTCGTATCGGAGTCAACAAGTCAAATTGTACCAATAATTACTTACATCAATAGATAAACTAGGTGATTCCCCGCGCGTTGCTGCGGAAACTTCTCAGACTCATTTGCCGATTTTTATATGGGAGTAAAAATGCAACAAATTTCAAATAAGATAAACTATACATAGAACTTTAGCTTAATTAATGAAGTACTTTAAAAGAGGATGCAAGGAGTTAATTCAGAGTAGGTAGTGGTGTGACATGCATGCATGTAGTGCATATATTATCTATATAAATGCAAAGGAAAAGCTTTAAGGTCACCCTAGCTTCCTGCATTGTAGGTGGCTGCATGCAGTACTAACCGAGGAATGACGGCTCAAAAGAAACTATTCAGTTATTGCTTAATGAGGATCTTTAGCTCCAAGTAAGTGGTTGATGACGTAATCGGATGAGATGTGGCACAAGGAAGAGCTAGAGAAATCACTTTAGTGGGCATTAGCTTTATATGAATTTTTAGAAATCTAGGATTTAGGATATCATAATACATATTAGTGAATATTTTTGACACTTTGACTTGGACAACTATAATAAATGTAATATATATTAGTAAATAATATGGTTTGTTGATATGAATAACTTAAATGAAGATATAATTACATGTTCTAGTATAAAGTGCTGACATGGACACTTATATGACGAGATAACTCTATTTGTTTTGCTGATAAGCTGTACTAAGAAGTATATTGTTTGCTGATTGTTGTAATAGACTAACACTGTATCATGGCTAATAAGTTGAGGAGCCTATATATAAAGTTTATAATAAAACAAGGAAACTATTGTTTTTCTTTTAATATGCATGTATCACTTCCTATAAACATATCCCCGAATTGGAGAATTCTCCACCTATTTAACAAGATGGTCCATGAGGTTATTTTTTTTTTCTTTTTTTTTCCTTTGAGCAGAACGAACGTAGCTTAACTATATGCACTACACAGCTACACAGGCATGTATGCGTGCATCTGGCCTTTGCTGGAATTTTGGTCCGCCTGCGGTCGTTTAAGTACCGTATAACACCAACTGTCTTTTTTCTAAGTAACACCAACGGTCGTTTATACAAGGAAAAAGAAAAGGTCCGCAGCTCCACCCTTTTCGGTTTCGAATCCAATTTGGAAAGGCCACCGCCCACCGCCCACCAGGCCAGGCTTCCCTTTTCGGAAAGTCTCCCTTTCCTTTTAACTCCGCCGCCGCCTCGGCCTCCTCATGATTTCGAATCCAATTCGGAACCGCCCTCTCGTCGCCGCCGCCTCTTTGGCCGAGTCCAGTCTCCAGTCCGCAACGGAAGGAGAGGAGGTGTCGACCGTTGCAGCGCAAGCGCGAAAATTACACGAATCGTCCGAGAAGGCCGGGGGCGGAGGAGCTCTGGAAGGTGAGGGAATGGCGACGTTTCGGCCACGGGATCAGGGACGGTGGAGGAGCAGGCCGTCCCCCTCTCGCTCCACGCCGACGCCTCCGCGCGCCAGGCGCTGCCCCCGGTTCACGCTTTTCAACCCTGACTTCTCCGGCACCTGCGAGGTGCACGAGGCCTCGCGCCCAGTGGAGGTCGACATCGACAGTCCCGTCGTCGTGGGCGCCGCCCTCGTGTTGGCCTCGCCCTTGCCGAGCCGGAGGAAGAAGGAGCGCAGTACGTCTCAGCGTCCTGCTCCTCCTCGTCGCCGCCTTGGACCAGGCGCGCGGTGGCACGGTCGCCACGGAGCTCATCACCCCGGACCTCATGGCGTCGTTCCTGCTCTTCCAAGACAGCTACGGCGCGTTCCTCGCATCACGGAGCGGCGCTACAACCCGGGGGAGCAGATGGAGCGGTTCTACCTCGCCGTGCTCCACTCGCCGTCCAAGACCTGCGTCTGGGTCGCCAACGGCGCCGAGCAGCTGCAGCTCATGGCCAAGGGGATCTCCATAGAGGACCCCAACGGCACCAGCATCTGGTCCACCCACTGCGTGAGTAGATCATGCCTTTATTACTACCTCAGTTTTTTTCCCCAAATTGTGTAGTGGATTATACTGAATTGCATATTGGAGTATTGGTTTGACATACCCTGCCACCCTGGGCCTCCAGTAGTCGGTTTGCTCTCCCATCAAATGAATTCAAGTCTTCCATCGTCCTCTGAGTTCAGTTAGTTGTGTATTTTCTTGCTGCCTAAGAAATCTACTGATCCAACTCATCCCTCCTGGGTTGATTAGTCTATTCGTGTTATGCACGCATGATCCATCTTGGTTGGCACTAGACAATAGGATCAACCAACCTCAATGTACAGTTGCAGCTTATTTCTTCCATTATTTCTCTGGGTTCAATCAACTACCGCACTCAAGTTCGAGAAAATTTGAGTTCGGAAAGGGCTTCCTATGTGTGCTAAGATGTGATGCTTTTTGGGTCTTCTATCAAGTATGGTATAGCTAATGCTTTGGAGGTTGTGATGCGCAGCTCTGCTGTTTGGATAGATGGAGGTGCCAATGAACTCTACACAGTCAGGTGCTCACTTTCCTGTGCAGCATCGGTCCCTCTCGATAGACATCAAGGTACCTGTCTTGCTGCAGCATGTTTTGATTTGTTTTGCATTTAGTCAGATTAAGTGAATATGATGAATATAATGTACAGTAGAATATGATAGTTTTCCTAGACTGAAGACCTAATAATATCTGCTTTGTATGATTATTAGTATCGAGTTGGTATTGGAGAGTATGTTTTGCTTTCTTAGAGTTTTCTGAATATGAAGATAAGTTGATTACCTCCTTTTGGATTTTCTGGGGAAACAAAACAGATATTGTCATCAGTAAATATGAAGATACCGTTTTGGTAAGTTGATAGTGTTGTGTTCGTTTTTATTCAGTTGGCCCCTGATTCTCACATGACAAAGATGTTCATCTTTATTAAATCTGCAGGTGACCGTGACACAAATCGGCTACATGGGAACCATACTAGCTGCCAAGTATGCTTATTTGTTTTGATGCAAATTTGTTCTCCTAAACATGTAAAATTCATTTTTGTTATTTGCATTATTAGTTTTGCATAAGTAGCTTTATCTGTTGGATCCTTATGAGAGAGTACTCAAGCTCTCTCCACACATACTTTCACTGACTCGATCATCTAGTAGAAAGATCTGCATACACTGTAGTCACAAGCATATCAAGCACAACTGCCAGGTTGTTCACATGTCTAAAAATCTGTATGCGAGATCATGCCTTTATTACTACCTCAGCTTTCTTGATGGTATCAATGGATGATGCACTGATACTCCACTTTGGTGCCATATCGACGTCTTCTGTCCTACTGCTTCGATACTTCTGTGAGCTACTTGCTTGCTGTTGGTCGCTAGATGTTGGTTGTTTGAATTCCTAAACTTTCACTGTCTGTTTCTAGCAATAGATTTGATGGTCTCGAGCCAATGTTATTTTCTCCAAAAAAACATATTCTGATTTATGAATCAGCAGGATCACAATGCAGATAAGTTGGTTTGAGGTTTCCAAACTTCCGGATATTACTAGAAGAAATGTTGACATTGAATAAAATTAATAGAATTAGTTCTAGGCACCCTGGATAGTTCCCAGTTGAAACCATTAATGTTGAGTCCGACAGCAAAATGTATGTTTGATGACTGATAATTTTGAACTTTGCAGGGAACACTTTAGGATATCATTGTATCTGTGATTGAGAATCGCCTTTGGTGATGATTAAATAGCAGAGCTGGGCATGGGATTGGCATATTTAACTCATCGATAAAGATACTGTTTAGCATTGTGCAAGAGGAGCCATCGTTTACGATGTACGTCAACAACCAGCCTGGGGAAGAGGTATCCCCATTTATCAAGATAAGTATTTCTTTTCCTTTTTTCTTTTACTTTTTATTTTGGCTCTATAGTTAGTTAAAAAAAGATGCATAACTAAAAACAATACAAACAATTATCTCTATATTAATAATGAAATCAAAATAAAAGAGTCTGTTTATAATTTGCTTAGTCTTTGTTTATAAGAGCTGATAAGAAACAAAGACAACTCGATGTAATCTCTAAATATAGAAATGATGAATAGTTGCTCTGAATTCCTTTCAAGTTTCTAGTTTTTAGCCTTAAATTCTCTCATGTTTTAGATAAAACTCTTTTGATGTAAAGATTTACGCTGAACTTGAATAATAACCATGAGCAGTACCAATACATCGCTACCAGGGACTAATCATGCAATAGGCAATGTCCATTATACTTGGGATTTAGGAAGTGTTCACTAGCTTTTACGACAAATATTAATGTAAGCATCATAGTTTCCTCTCAGTTGGGTTCACCTAGCTAGGTTGGGTTTGAACCTACTTGGCAGCAGCACCAGTGATATGTTGTTTATTTTGTGATTCATTTTTTAATGGCAACCCTTTGTGGGCCATGGCTCCAAATTATTACAATCTCTAAATATGAAAATAATGAATAGTTGCTCTGCTGTAATTCCTTTCAAATACCTAGTTTTTAGCCTTAAATTCTCTCAAGTTTTGGATAAAATTGTTTTGATGTAAAGATTTACTCTGAACTTGAAACTCGTGGGTAGCAAATGCTTGATCTAAATCTAGATAATTGACAGATATGAAATGAGAAGATTTGAGCTATTGTTTATCTTGTTTCAAGTGACACTAGAGTTCTGAAGATTTGTCTTTTGAAAAGCTTAAAAATGCCACATGATGAGTTCCTGTATGACGAGAGATTGAATTCCTACCATAGCTATATATATATGCTTGCTAGACTAGGAAAACCAGCTCATAAACTGCCTGCTTTGTTTTGAGCTTGGTCAAACCGTGTGAGACCCTTGTCAAGAGGATGTTCATGCTCCCAAGATCAAGATCACTTGCACCCACATATATTCTGTTGCTCCTACCCTGAGAGTACGCAAAAACATGCCTTTCCGTCCAAAATCTATCTCCTACACTGGGGAGAAGATCCAAAAAGATTGTTAGGTTTTCAAATAAATGCTCTAAAATTGTGATACCTTCCCAAGTTTACTATATTCCAGGCAAGAGGCATGAGGCTATGCAAAATAAGCATCTAAAGGAAAAAAAAGAGAAAGTACAACAGTCCCAGTTTGTAAAAGGAAAAATTAGATGAGTACCATTAAAAGATTCAAAGTTTAGAAAACTACCACTCAAAGATCCGGCTATAGAAAACTACCACCGAAAGGTTTCTCCGTCATTGGTTTTTACCATTCACGTTAACTCATCATTAACTCACATGAAAAAGGAAAGTAAAAAAAAAACTCACGCACACACACCCTCCGACCCAGGCCAAAACACACGCACATACCCTGAGACGCACGCACACAGCACCAGGATGCACGCACGAACCAGAAGGGGATCCAAGGGCACCGGCGGCGATCCTCCCACCAGGCTGACGAGGTACGAGGAGCAGGCGCCGCTGCTTCCTCCCGAGTTTCTGAGCCGCCGCCGCCGCTTCCTCCTGCCACTCTTCTTCCTCCTCCTCTTCTCTTGCTGAGCACCATCCACGGCTGTCGATGGCGAGCAGCAGCAGCGCACGTGGGCGAGCAGCAGCAGCTCGTGGTTCCCAGACAGCGTGGAGCTCCCAGCCGGCGTGCTGCGCCTGCTCGTCCACATGCTGCTGCTCCGCGCACCTGCAACATGCTCCGTCGGCCACATGCTGCTGCTGCTCCGCGCGCCGGCCGTGTGCTCCGCCCAGGCCGCGAGCCTTCGCACCGACTCGTGCAGAGTCCTGGCCGCATCGAACTGACTGGAGCTCCTCGCGTTCCCTCGCTGTGTATTGATGGCCGTAGGTTGAGGATGAAGCTGACAGATGATGGCCGTAGGTTAAGGATGAAGCTGACAGATGGGGCCCACACGTCATAGAGAAGCTGATAGGTGTGCTAATGTGAAGTTCACAGAGATGCTAGAAAACTATAACGGTGGGAGCTTTCAATGGTATTTTTCTATGTTTCAATCTTTCAATGGTACTTTTCTAAATCTTCGATCTTTCAGTGCTATAGATCTACTTTGCCCTTTGAAAAAATCCTCAAAATAATACCTCATGATCTCTGTGCCTGAAGAAGGTCTTCATTGTCATCAAAGAAGGAAGAAAATATCACAAGATGTCCATAGCAAAGTTCTTCATAAATATCCCAAGATGTCTCTCTAGGAGCAAAGGTAGAATTAGATTGGCCACCAAATATTTTCACACACATGCACATCTTGATCTAAGGGTATGATACTCCCCTCCTCGAATCCCGTTTTGACTGGGCAATACATTCAAGGTAGGTATGCTACATCCTTGAAATACCTTCAACTCCATATAAGCCTATTAGTTGTAGGGTGAGAGAGAAGACGCAGTGTTACTTTGCCTTATGCTATACCACATATCTTAAGAGAAAAGAGAAGGTATCATTACCTTGATAAGGACCCACAAATACTACATATGAGAGACTTGAGAGGGTCATACAAAGGAATATCTGAGTTTTATTTTAAAAATTTACAAAACTCCGGAATAAAGGTTGATCGAAGAACTTGAGAAATAGTGCTTGACTTGATCTTTCTGTCTTTTAATTGCTCAAGATCCAAGTGAAGGCTAACAGCCTCATGGTTGAAGGTAATATGGGAAAGTTTGAAAGTCAGAATAGTTTACTCTAATTCGGAGGAGAATTTTTATTTGAACGCATGTGTACTTTTGAGGCTTGAAAACGTTGATGCTACTCTTGATCCAAAGTTTGTTCACCAAGGCAAAACTATAGACCATATCTTTACAGCTACCAACTATGCCATTAATTTGGAGCCATGGCCTACAAAGGGTTGCCACTAAAAAATAAATCACAAAATAAACAACACTTCACTGGTGCTGCTGCCAAGTAGGTTCAAGCCCAACCTAGCTGAGGTGAACCCAACTGAGGGGAAACTAGTACATTAATATTTGCCGTAAAAGCCAATGAACACTTCCCAAGTATAATGGACATTGCCTATTGCATGATTAGTTCCCTGGTAGCGATGTATCAGTACTGCTCATGGTTTTTATTTGAGAATGGACCTGTATGCCTGCATTTTAGTGTTCGTTCTGCTCATTGCTTCAGTGGTTCGGACAATGCTGTATTAATAACGTGAATGGTTTTTATTTGCAGTGCGCACCTGCTGATATACTGCCCCTGTCCGCCATGTTTGATTGTTGCGTCTATTCTGATTGACGTTTGAGTTCTGAGTTCCATTACTTTTCCATATCTGTGTTCTTCACGGTGACTTTATATGTTTCTCTATTTGGAATGTGCAACTTTGTATTTTCTCTGTTATCCAAATGTTGTTTCCAACATGTGGAAATTACTGAATTTATTTTGCTATGTACCAGTCCATGAGTGCGTGTAAAGGTCAAGCCTCATGAGACCTTACCTATTCTTGCTCCATATGACATTTATGCACTTCATATGCTTTTACTGCTCATCCATTCCTATTCTCTCTCCTCTCCGCGCATTTGCGCGGGTGAACCTACTAGTTACTTTCATGGTTGGAAGGCCTGATTCACTATAGCTGTGATGAAGGCCATGGTGAATAACAGTTCTTGTTCTATTTTTGCTGTTTGTTAATTTATTCCAGCACTTAGGGTAATTTATTCTGTAATTTCAGATGTTGAAGAAACTAAGCAAGCAATTAAATGGAGAAGACTGGAGTTGGAATAATCTTAATACTCTCTGTTGGGCTATTGGATCAATATCAGGCTCCATGGTAGAGGAGCAGGTTTGTATGTTGTTTTGTCCCTTTTCTTCTTTCTAAGAAACACTTTTGGAAGTATCAACCCTTAACTGTTGGAGCATGAGGTTTTAGGCCCATGAGGCTAGGCCCATGAGACCCATGTATGCAACTATATTGCTATCCCCTAGGGTTAGCTAAGGAAATGAGGAAATCAATCTCTTACATGGTATCAGCCTGAGATCCACCTCTCCCTTCCCTGGCGGCGCCGCCGCCCCTGCTGGTGCTCGCCGGCGCGCCACCGCCGCCGCTGGAGCAGCCATGGCCGGCCGGCAACCTCCTCTTCCTCCTCCCCACTACTTCTACCAATTCCCTCCCCTTCCCACCCAGTAGACTGTTGACACTAATTAACTCTAAATTTTTTACCATCAACTGTGCCAGGATAGTCCCTAATTAAAGGATAACAATAGGAAGAAAGGGTTTATTCTAATGAGTTCCACGAGTTGTGTTGCTCCCACTTGTTTTGCAGGATATTTAAATAATTCTTCATAAAAGTATTTCAAGTAAGGAATCTGAGCACACCATGGCGAAGAGCTTGTCGAGACGATCGAAACAAAGCACCGGAAGAAAAGTCCTTGACGACCACGACTTGGAAGACTCTAGAAGAGTCTAGAATTCATCATCATCATAAGACCAGGGACTAAACCGACAAGATTCCATGGCTCTGCAAAATAATATTTTCTAGGGATTTATCCAGAAGCTGGGGAAGGAAAGAATCTATTCAAGTTATGTCTCGTTGCGCAAACGGATCGGAAAGATACACTAGAAGGATGTAGAAGACACTAGAAGACACGAGAGCGAAGAGGAAGCCCGGCGGCCACCTGGTGGGACCGGCCGGTCCCCCATGCCAGACCGGCCGGTCTGGGTGGGTCCCACCTGGAGGTCTCTTTCGGAGGTCGAACCCTAACCGCCTTTCTTATCACATCTTGGCCGTTGTTTCAAGTCGGTTTGATCCAAGATCCACAGTTCACCCCATCGGGATATAAAAGCAAGGGCAGACCCCCATGAAGGATCATTATTATCATCATCTATTCATCACATCATAATTAGTCATTGTGTTCGGGGTACTCCCTTGAAAGGAGAACCTAGAGCATCCACCTTCTAGGGCATTAGCTAGAACATAAGAATAGGAATTAGGGGAGGCAAGCAGAAGCTTGGGCTCTGGATCTAGTCATAAGGAGGCTTGGTAATGTCTTGTATCCCTCTTTGTATTCAACATTGTTAATCTATTTGTGTTTCTAGTTTATTGTGTTCTTCTTCTAGTTCATCTCTGTGTTCTTCGTGTTCATTGTCTAATTGTCTAGTTCATCGTGTTCTTGTCTAGTTCATCATCTAGTTCATTGTGTTCTTGTTCTTGTTCACGTTTATGTTCCTCACCATGACTTGTTATAATAATAGATTCATAATTATAATGTTCATTGCCTATGTTAGTTATATGTCTAGTTTAGTTGGAGTAGTTTGGTATTTATACTCATGCTCGTATAGCGCTTATCCTGATGATCAGAGGGTAGGTGGTAGAGTTAATGTAGGCGTGGTGCCTAGATTAAATTTATCTGCGAGCGCACCCAAAGTTCCGGGCCATGTGGTAGATCACGAAGGTGACTATTATAGCTTTGTTGAGTCCTCTGTAGCCCACTCCCCGAATATAGGACTTAGTAAGGCCCGAGTTGCGGGGGTGATGTCTTACTCTATTCTAACCCACCTTACAACAATGTCTCTTGAGTATGGATAGTAGATTATTTTGACCATGATAGCTAGATGTAATTGCACTAACTGATGTAGCTCAATGACCTATAGTTATAATCAACCCTAGGAGTTATGTATCTCTAATCCTAGTTCTTTATAGAATCATACCTAAGAAGGAAAATGCTTGGTGGTTACTCTTTTGGATTCCAATTGAACATTTACTTATCTTTATTATTATATGATTAATTCCTGTTTTGAGGAGATCTAGTAGAACTCTTATCACAAGTGTAAGTTATAGCTTTATTCTTAATACCTCCATTCTGCCTTCCTTGTGGTGAATTATAAATAACGATAGCTGGAACTAACCTGGGTGAAATGCTACAATGGGAGTATTTATCTGTGCGCTTGCAGATAACCTTTTATATATTTTATGTCAAGTGTTTAGAAATAATACGACCACATTTCTTGCGCTATTTTAGGGATGATAACTTAACTTAAGCGGCGTAAGGAATGCCAACAAGCATTTCTGGCGCCGTTGCCAGGGAAGGCAATGGAGGTCTAGAGAAAAAAATTGAATATCTAGGAATAACTTTACACATGTGATAATTGAGACATACTATTGATCTTTACTCAAACAGGCTAATCCTGCCCATTTTGTCTTTTTCTATATTTTATGCAGGGTGATGAATGACTAGTTTTGAACGTCTGGCAAACTACGTTGATGATCCTGAAACTATAATCAGGCTTGCTAAAGCACAACTAAGAAGGAAGGTTCCAACCAACTTGCCAGGAGATCAACTAGGAAGTAGCTCAACACCAGTGTTAGAAGCAATGGCTGACAAGACTCTCCGAGAATTCTTTGCTCTGACTACTGCTAACATCAGGATTGGACCGACAGTTAATGTGGGAGATGATGGATTTGAGCTCAAGCCAGCTTTGCTCCACATGGTGCAAGCTAATCAGTCTTGTGGGAAGGCACATGAAGATGCAAATACTCATCTCCAACACTTCCTAGAGATTTGTAGCACTTTCACCATCAAAGGAGTCTCAAGAGATGCCACACTACTTCGTCTGTTCCTGTTTTCACACCTGGGAAGAGCGAAGCAATGGTTCTACTCCAACAAAGATACACTTACTACATGGGATGCCTGTTCAACTGCTTTCCTTGCAAAGTTCTTTCTCATAGGCGAAACAAATGCCCTACGTGCAAAGATTTCAACATTTCAGCAACAGTATGATGAATCTATTCCCAAAGCATGCGAACACTTTCAAGATCACATTTTAGAATGTCCTCACCACGGGATGGAGGATTGGCTACTTATGCAAACATTTTACCATGGGCTCACTAGAAGTGCTCGTGAAAATATGGATGCAACTGCTGGAGGATCGTTCTTGTCACTTACTATTTGTGAAGCCACCGCTCTTGTGGAAAAAATTGCTTCCAACCAGGGATGGAATGAAGAATGCACTCAACCATGCAAGAGGGGAGGTATGCACCAAGTCAAGGAGGTAGACATGTCGTCTGCCAAGATGGACCTGCTCATGAAGAAGCTTGACGAAAGAGATCAACAAAAGAAGGAAGTCATGCACATCCGAGACTCTCGTATGACTTGTGAAGAGTATGGAGGCATGGGTCACATAGGAAGCAACTGTCCTGAAGTTCTGGGGGATGTCAACTACATCAACAATAATTCCAACTTTAGACCCCAACAGAATCAAGGATGGAATCAACAAAGGCCTAATTATCAAGGTAATTATCAAGGTAACCCCCAAGGTAACTACCTAGGTAATAATTTTAACAAACCCCCTTTGAGAGATATGATTGCTAATCAAAATGAAGTTATTGAGAATATGTCTAGAAAGATAGCTTCCAATGATAAAGTTCTTGAAAGTATAAATAATAGAATGGATAGCTTTACTTCTGCCATAAAGAATCAGCTTAGCTTTAATAAGATGATGGAATCACAATTCTCTCAGTTAGCAGCTTCAGTACCTGTGACCGAAAAAGGTAAGATTATGGGGAATCCGGAGGAATTAGAAATTGCAAATCTTGTAGATATTTTCAATGTAGGTGAATTCTTCATAGCTCCGCCAAGACCACAATGGTGGCCCGATGGCAGATATCTTGAAAAGAAGGGAGATCCAGGGAGACCCGTCATCCCCATTCGTATTAGCAATCAAGAGTTTGAAGAAGTTGTATGCGATCTAGGAGCAAGTGTTAACATTATGCCTAAGGTAATATATGAGAAACTTCATGGTAATCGTTTGTTGTACACAACCATGTGTTTGCAGCTTGCAGACCAGTCACTGTGCTACCCCATGGGAATACTTGAAAACATGCTCGTAAGTGTTGGACACTTGTCTCTAGTGTTAGACTTCGTGGTGATAGAAACAGGAGGAGATGAAAGAGCCCCAATTATTTTGGGAAGGCCATTCCTCAGCTCAGCTAAAGCCATCATCTACGCCGATAGCACCAAGATCTGTTTCACCATAGGGGAGAATAAGGAAAGATTCAACTTCAAGAACCAAAAGAAGAACAATGCCTCGAAGAAGAAGAACAAACCTCAATTCAAGAAGAATGTCAACATGTATGAATGTATACTACCAACTCCAAAGAAGAACAACAAGAAGAGAAAGGCAAAGCTACCTGATCAAGAACAAGTTTGGATGGTCAACACAATTGAACCACCTTATAATGATGTCATTCCCTCAATCAGTTTTGATGATCCTGGATTATCTACCATAGATTGTATGATCAAGGAGAGTACCTTCTACAAGACCTTCTGTGACATTGGCTCAAGTGTTAACATAATGTCCATGGTAACGTATAAATATTTATATCAAGATACACCTTTGTACCCAACATATTTGCAGTTGCAGCTCGCGGATCAATCTTTCCGATTTTCAGAAGGAATAGCCTAGAATGTGACCGTAAAGATCAGGGATCAAGAAGTTGTTGCCGACTTCATGGTTTTGGACATGGGAGAAGAAGATGACGTTCACCTTATCCTAGGAAGACCGTTCCTCTACGCCACCAATGCAATCATCTATATGAAGCAAGGAGAGATTCACTTCCACTTTCCTGGAAGGAAGCTACGCTGTTATTTTAACAAATATATTTATTGTGATAAGCCAAGGAAGAACAGGAATGGAAGGCGACACTCCCAACGTAAAGGAAAATAAAGATGAAGAACCCACTCAAGAAGATAAGGTAATGGAGGAGATCGCTGCCTTAGACATCCATGAAGAAGAAGAGACAAAAACAGGAAAGGTATGGAGAAAGAAAGAGACAACACCATCAAGCACTACAATACAAGAAAGCAAATCAGAAGAAGAGAAACCCTTTGATGACCCCTGGAGACAAGCAGTTTTAAGAGGAATAGAACGTATAGATCAAGAGCTTCAGGAATCAAGTAATGGCCAAATAGAAGTAGAGAAATCAAAGGAAGACTCTATCCCCTTTAACACCTCCTCAAGTGCTTGAATTAGGGAAGGTCTGGTTCGACGGACCTAAAACTCCGAACCTTCGCCAAAAGGTCAATATGGTAGTTATCTGCATAAGTTTCTGCATATTTATTTCCTTACATAAGTTTTTACTTTAGCATGTTTAGTTTAGTATCCTTGCATTAGAAAAGAAAATAAAAATATTATTGCTTTATCTTTTCGCATATATATAAAAATAAAAAAATTGACAAAATATAAAAACTCTTAAGCCCCATGAGAATTCCTATTTACTGTGGTGGCACAAAAAAATAATAAAGTTTTTCCTTTTACATACATAATAAAACCCTAAAATATGGAAGTTCTGAAAGGCTCTAGACAATCAAGGAAGGTTTATTTTCGCTAACACTTAATCAAATTCCACAAGCTTTGTTGTCTATTTGAGCTCAACAGGATTCAAAAGATTCATTGATATTTGCATCAACCTTGGAGAAATCCAACAAGATGAAGAATGTCTCTATTTCCAAGCTGAACGACTACGTCAACATCCAGCTTGGGGGAGGAGCATCCCCCGTGTATCTAGTTAAGTTTTATTATTTTACTATTTTAAGTATTTTGAGTTTCCCATACAAAAAGATGCATAACCAATAAAACCAAATAAAAAGTTTTGTTTGCTTAGAATATTTATATATGTTTTCGTTTTTAATAAAAAGAGGGTATAAGTCTTAACCTGCCTTAAATAATGGAGCTTGGATAATTCTTGTATGCTTGGATATGATGATAGTTGCTTTACCATAAATACCTTTTAAGTATTCTACACTTACGCATGCGCTCTCCTGAGTTTTGGATAAGACTATTTTGATATGAAGATTTGCTCTTAACCTAAGATTTATGGTTAGAAATTGCTAGATCTAAGTCTAGGTGATTGGGGAGTGTGATATAAGATGGTTTGAGCTGCTATTTTCTATACTCCATGTAATACTACAGTCCTGGGTATTTTATTTTCAAAAACTAAAAACTACCACATGATGAGATCCTGTATGATGAGAGTTTAAATTCCTACCACAGCTATATATACATGCCTGGTTAGCATAGGAAAAATTTCCTTATTATTTTAGCTACTTGTATATATTGAGTTTGGTCTAGCCGTGTCGATCCTTAGGAACTTGTCATATGGTTAAAATCAAGATTCACACACACTTTGCACCCCTTGCTACTTCTACGCTAGAAGTACGCACCACCATATAATCCCATTTAGATCCACCTCAAAAATTTGTTCTGCTCCTACACTGGGAGTGAACATCCAAAGATATCATAGCCATAGGTTTTTCCTTGTTTTTCTAGCCATGCTCCATATTTGCTCCGCAATCATGTATATCATCAATGTTGCAAGTTATCCAAGGATAGTGTCTTCTAGTAAAAAGAGAGAGAGAGAGAAAGAGAAGGAAGAAAGTGTTGCAAAGTTTCAAGTTGTCTATCAAAGTATCAAATGCCTGAGATCTTTTAGAAATTTTCAAGTTTCTACAAGTTATCTTTTGCAAAAGTGTAATATTTTCACCCTTTTCTACCTCCCACAAATATTCTCTACTACTTAGATTTTACCTTGAAACCACACATGCACATCTTGATTTGATTGTATGCCAAGGATTTTTGGATTTCATCCTCTGGATCCATGTGTTAGACTAAGCAACATATGTATTACAAGTAAGCTATCTCCTATCCCACCTATGAACTCCAGATATTTTTAGTGAGGGTAAGGAAGAGAGAAGGCATGATGCTACTGTGCCTAAGTCCAAAAAAATACCACATATACTAGAGGAGAGAAGGCAAACCACCATTATTGCCTTGGTGAGGATCCACAAATACCACAAGTGAGAGACCTGAAAGGATCATACATAGGATCTCTGAGTTTTATTTCAAAAACTTTACAAAAACCCTAGGATAAAGGTAGATCAAGGAACACGAGAATAGTGCTTGATTTGATTGTTCCACTTTTCAATTACTCAAGACCCAAGTGAAGGCTACAAGCTCCATGGTCAAGGGTAATATGGGTAAGTTGGAGTGTTAGAATAGTTGAGTCTGAACCAAGGGAGAGTGTTAGTTTAGCATATGAGTACTTGTAAGGGAGAAAATTTTGTTGCAACATCTGATCCAATTCCATACAAGGTTTTGCTAAGGGACTAGCAAAAGGTAAGCTTTGGGGAACTTGCTGACACTAATTAACTCTAAATTTTTTACCATCAACTGTGCTAGGATAGTCCCTAATTAAAGGATAACAATAGGAAGAAAGGATTTATTCTAATGAGTTCCACGAGTTGTGTTGCTCCCACTTGTTTTGCAGGATATTTAAATAATTCTTCATAAAAGTATCTCAAGTGAGGAATTTGAGCACACCATGGCGAAGAGCTCGTCGAGACGATTGAAATGGATATATCACTTGCTATATTTGGAGCACTGGAAGAAAAGTCCTCGACGACCACGACTTGGAAGACTCTAGAAGACTCTAGAATTCATCATCATCATAAGACCAACGACTAAACCAACAAGATTCCACAGCTCTGCAAAATAATATTTTCTAGGAATTTATCCAAAATCTGGGGAAGGAAAGAATCCATTACGTCTCGGCGCAAACGGATCAGAAAGATACACTAGAAGGACGTAGAAGACACTAGAAGACATGAGAGCGAAGTGGAAGCCCGGTGGCCACCTGGTGGGACCGGCCGGTCCCCCATGCCAGACCGGCTGGTCTGGGTGGGTCCCACCTGGTGGTCTCTTTCGGAGGTCAAACCCTAACCGCCTTTTGTTGACACTAATTAACTCTAAATTTTTACCATCAACTGTGCCAGGATAGTCCCTAATTAAAAGGATAACAATAGGTAGAAAGGATTTATTATAATGAGTTCCACGAGTTGTGTTGCTCCCACTTGTTTTGCAGGATATTTAAATAATTCTTCATAAAAGTATCTCAAGTGAGGAATCTGAGCACACCATGGCGAAGAACTCATCGAGACGATCGAAACGGACATATCACTTGCTATATTTGGAGCACCGAAAGAGAAGTCCTCGATGGCTACGACTTGGAAGACTCTAGAATTCATCATCATCACAAGACTAGGGACTAAACCGATAAGATTCTATGGCTCTGTAAAATAATATTTTCTAGGGATTTATCCAGAAGCTGGGGAAGGAAAGAATCTATCCAAGTTACGGCACGTTGCGCAAACAGATCAAAAAGATACACTAGAAGGACGTAGAAGACACTAGAAGACACGAGAGCGAAGCGGAAGCCCGACGGCCACTAGGTGGGACCTGCTGGTCCCCCATGCTAGACCGGCCGGTCTGGGTGGGTCTCACCGGGAGGTCTCCTTTGGAGATCGAACCCTAACCGCCTTTCTCATTGCATCTCGGCCATTGTTTGAAGTCGGTTTAATCCAAGAGCCACGGTTCACCCCACTAGGATATAAAAGCAAGGGTAGACCCCCTGAAGGCATCAATCTCATTCATATCATTCAACTCTATTGAGTTTAGGGTAGTCCCTTGAATGGACAACCTAGAGCATCCACCATCTAGGGCTTAGCTAGAACATAAGAATAGGAATTAGAGGAGGCAAGCAGGAGCTTGGGCTCTAGATCTAGTCATAAGGAGGCTTGGTAATGTCTTGTAACTCTCTCTTGTATTCCTAGTATTAATCTATTTGTGTTTTCAGTTTATTGTGTCTATCTTCTAGTTCATCTTTGTGTTCTTCGTGTTCATCATCTAATTGTTTAGTTCATTGTCTAGTTCATCATCTAGTTCATTGTGTTCTTGTTCTTGTTCTTGTCCATGTTTATGTTCCTCACCATGACTTGTTATAATAATAGATTCATAATTATAATATTCATTGCCTATGTTGGTTATATGTCTAGTTTAGTTGGAGTAGTTTGGTGTTTATGCTCATGCTCGTATAGCGCTCATCCTGAAGTACAAGGGATGGGTGGTAGAGTTAATGTAGGCATGGTGCCTAGGTTAAATCTATCTGCGAGTGCACCCTATGTTCCGGGCCATGTGGTAGATCGCGAAGGTGACTATTATAGCTTCGTTGAATCCTCTGTAGTCCACTCCCTGAATATAGGACTTAGTAAGGCCCGAGTTGTGGGGGTGATGTCTTACTCTGTTCTGACCCACCTTCAGCAATGTCTCTTGAGTATGGATAGTAGATTATTTTGACCATGATAGGTAGATGTAATTGCACTAACTGATGTAGCTCAATGACCTATAGTTATAATCAACCCTAGGAGTTATGTATCTCTAATCCTAGTTCTTTATAGAATTATACCTAAGAAGGAAAATGCTTGGTGGAACCTCCTTTGAGTGATATTGAATTATTATCTCTTACTTATTTGTTATGATATGATTGATCCCTGTTTCGAGTTGATCTAGTAGACCTCTTATCACAAGTGTAAGTTATAGCCTTATTCTCAGTACCTCCATCCTGCCTTCTTAGTAGTGAATTATAAATAACGATACCTGGAACTAACCTAGGTGAAATGCTACAACAGGAGTTTTTATCTGTGCGCTTGCGGATAACCTTTTATTTATTTTATGTAAAGTGCTTAGAAATAATAAAACCACATTTCTTGCGTCGTGTTAGGGATGACAACTTAGCTTAAGCGGTGTAAGAAATGCCAACAAGCATTTCTAGCGCCGTTGCTGGGGAAGGCAATGGAGGTCTAGAGAAGAAAATTGAATATCTAGGAATAATCTTACACATGTGATAATTGAGATATACTATTGATCTTAACTCAAATAGGTTTACCCTATAGTTTTGTCTATTTATGAATATTTTATGAAGGCTAATGTAAGACTGGATTTGAACTTCTGAAGAACTACATTAAGGATCTAGGAAAAAAATTAGAAAGTCAATGGCTAAGGATCTAGGAAGAACTACATCAAGCTCAAGAAGAAAGATCCCGACCGATTTATTAGAAGATCAACCAGCAAGTAGCTTAACACCATTGTTAGAAGCAATGGCTAAAAGATCAACCAGCAAGTAGCTTAACACCATTGTTAGAAGCAATGGCTAACAAGACTCTCTGAAAATTCTTCGCTTCGTCTACTGCTAACAGCAGGACTGGACTGACATTTAATGTGGGAGATGATGGATTCGAGCTCAATCCGGCTATTGCTCAACATAGTGCAAGCTAATCAGTTTTGTGGGAAAGCACACGAGGATGCAAATCTCCAACACTTCCTAGAGATTTGTAGCACCTTCACCATTATATGAATCTCAAGAGATACCATACTACTTCGCCTGTTCCCGTTCTCACTCCTGGGAAGGACGAATCAATGGTTCTACTTCAACAAAGATAGAATTACTACATGGGATGCCTATTCCACTGCTTTTCTAGCAAAATTCTTTCCCGTAGGCAAAACAAATGCCCTATGTGCAATGATTTCAACATTTCAGCAGCAGTATGATGAATCTGTCCTTGAGGTAGGGAGTGCTTTCAAGATTACATTGCAGAATGCCCTCACCACGGGATGGAAGACTTATGCAAACATTCTACCATGGGCTCACTACAAGTGCCCATGAGAATATGGATGCAGCTGCTGGAGGATCGTTCTTGTCATTCACTATTCGTGAAGCCACCATTTTTGTGGAAAAGATAGCCTCAAACCAGATGGAATGAACAATGCACTTAACGACGTAAGAGGGGAGGACCTGCTCATGAAGAAGCTTGATGAAAGAGATCAAAAGAAGGAAGTTATGCTCATCCAAGACTCTCATATGACCTGTGAAGAGTGTGGAAGCACTGGCCACATAAGAAGCAACTGTCCTAAAGTTCTGGGAGATGTCAACTACATCAACAATAATTCTGACTTTCGCCCCCAACAGAATCAAGGATGGAATCAGAATCAGGGTGGAATCAACCAAGGCCTAATTATTAAGGTAATTATCAAGGTAACCCTAAGGTAACTACCAAGGTGATAATTTTAACCAACCCCCTTTGAGAGATATGATTGCTAATTAAAATAAGGTTATTGAGAATATGTCTAGAAAGATAGCTTCCAATGATAAAGTTCTTGAAAGTATAAATAATAGAATGGATAGCTTTACTACTGCCATAAAGAATCAGCTTAGCTTTAATAACATGATGGAATCACAATTCTCTCAGTTAGCAGCTTTAGTACCTATGACCGAAAAAGGTAAGATTCCGGGGAATCTGGAAGAATTAGAAATTTGGAATCTTGTAGACATTTTTAATGCAGGAGAGTACTTCATAGCTCCACCAAGACCAAAATGGTGGCAGGATGGCAAATATCCAGAGAAAGGAGATCCAGGAAGACCCGTCATCCCCATCCACATTGGAGCTCATGAGTTTGAAGAAGCTGCCTATGATTTAGGAGCAAGTGTCAATATTATGCCTAAGGTAATATATGAGAAAATTCATGGTAACCCTTTGTTGTACACAACCATGTGTTTGCAGCTTGCAGATCAATCATTGTGTTATCCCAAGGGAATCCTTGAAGATGTGTTAGTAGGCATTGGACACTCGTCTCTGTTACTAGATTTTGTGGTGATAGAACAAGAGGAGATGAAAGAGCACCAATCATTTTGGGAAGGCCATTCCTCGGCTCAACTAAAGCCATCATCTACGTCGATAGCACCAAGATCTGTTTCACCATAGGGGAGAATAAGGAAAGATTCAACTTCAAGTATCGTATGTATACCAACCGAGTTCATCCTCAACAACCGTACAACTACTTGAATGTTGACAAGTCGAAGGAAGAAAAGAAGAACAATGCCCTGAAGAAGAACAAGATTTAAGAGAAGAAAGCTCAAGTCAAGAAGAATGTCAACATGTATGAAGGTATACTACCAACTCCGCAGAAGAACAACAAGAAGGGAAAAGAAAAGCCACCTGTTCAAGAACTAGTTTGGATGGTCAACACTATTGAGCCACCCCATGAGACTGCTCTTCCCTCAATAAGTTTTGAAGATCCTGGATTGCCTACCATGGATTGTATGATCAAGGAGAGTACCTTCTACAAGACATTCTGTGACATTGGCTCAAGTGTCAACATAATGTCCATGGTAACGTATAAAGATTTATATCAAGATACACCCTTGTACCCAACATATTTGCAGCTACAGCTTGTGGATCAATCATTCTGATTTTTGGAAGGAATAGCCAAGGATGTAGTAGTAAAGATCAGGGATCAAGAGGTTGTTGCTGACTTCATGGTTTTGGACATGGGAGAAGAAGATGACATTCACCTTATCCTAGGGAGCCCGTTCCTCTACACCACCAATGCAATCATCTACATGAAGCAAGGAGCTCTCAACATCAAGAAAAGGTCAACAAAGAAGAAGAATCTAATTAAGGAGATAAGGTAATGGAGGAGATAGCTGCCTTAGAAATCCATGAAGAAGAAGAGCCGAAAACAAGAAAAGTATGGAGAAAGAAAAAGACAACACCATCAAGCACTACCGTTCAAGAATCAGAAGAAGAGAAGCCCCTTGATGACCCTTGGAGACAAGCAGTTTCAAGAAGAATAGCACATATAGATCAAGAGCTTCAGGAATCAAGTGGTGTTCAATTAGAAGTGGAGAAATCAAAGGAAGACTCTGTCCCCTTAGACACCTCCTCAAGTGCTTGAATCAGGAAGGTCTGGTTTGACAGACCTAAAATTCCAAACCTTCGCCAAAAGGTAAATATGGTAGTTATAAAGCACTACCGTACAAGAATCAGAAGAAGAGAAGCCCCTTGATGACCCTTGGAGACAAGCAGTTTTAAGAAGAAAAACACATATAGATCAAGAGCTTCAGGAATCAAGTGGTGTTCAATCAGAAGTGGAGAAATCAAAGGAAGACTCTATCCCCTTAGACACCTCCTCAAGTGCTTGAATCGAGAAGGTCTGGTTCGACGGACCTAAAACTCCGAACCTTTGCCAAAAGGTAAATATGGTAGTTATAAAGCACTACCGTACAAGAATCAAAAGAAGAGAAGCCCCTTGATGACCCTTGGAGACAAGCAGTTTTAAGAAGAAAAACACATATAGATCAAGAGCTTCAGGAATCAAGTGGTGTTCAATCAGAAGTGGAGAAATCAAAGGAAGACTCTGTCCCCTTAGACACCTCCTCAAGTGCTTGAATCGGGAAGGTTTGGTTCGACGGACCTAAAACTCCGAACCTTCGCCAAAAGGTAAATATGGTAGTTATCTGCATATTTAATTACCTGCATAAGTTTCTGCATAATTATTTCCTTGCATAAGTTTTTATCTTTAGCATGTTTACTTTAGCATCCTTGCATTAGAAAAAGAAAATAAAAATATTGTTGCTTTATCATATTGCATATAAAAAATCAACATAAAAACCTTAAGCCCCATGTAAATCATTATTTACTGTGGTGGCACAAAAATAAAGTTTTTCCTTTTTGCATATATAAATGATAAAAACCCAAAAATATGGAAGTTCTGAAAGGCTCTAGACAATCAAGGAAGGTTTACTTTTACTAACGCTTAATCAATTCCATAAGCTTTGTTGTCTATTTGAGCTCAACAGGATTACAGGACTCATTTGTATTTACATCAACCTTGGAGGAATCCAACAAGATGAAGAATGTCTCTGTTGTTAAGCTGAATGACTATGTCAACATCTAGCTTGGGGGAGGAGCGTCCCCTGTGTATCTAGATAGGTATTCCTACTACTATTTTAAGTATTTGAGTTTGCTACATAAAAAGATGCATAATCAATAAAACCAAATAAAAAGTTTTGCTTGCTTATAATATACAAATATATATATATGTTTTTGCTTTTTAATAAAAAGAGGGTACAAGTCTTAACCTGCCTTAAAAAATGGAGCTCTAGATAATTCTTGTATGCTTGGATATGATGATAGTTGCTCTGCCATAAAAACCTTTTGAGTACTCTATACTTAAGCTTGCACTCTCCTGAGTTTTGGATAAAATTGTTTTGATATGAAGATTTGCTCTGAACCTGAGATTTGTGGATAGCAATTGCTAGATCTAAGTCTAGGTGATTGGGGAGTGTGATATAAGATGGTTTGAGCTATTGTTTTCTACATTCCAAGTGATACTAGAGTCCTGGGTATTTTATTTTCAAAAACTAAAAACTACCACATGATGAGATCCTATACGATGAGAGTTCGAATTCCTACCACAGCCATATAACCATGCTTGATTAGAATAGGAAAGATTTCCTTACTGATTTGGCTGCTTGTATACATTGAGTTTGGTCTAGCCATGTTGATCCTTAGGAACTTGTCATGCGGTTAAAATCAAGATTTACACTCACTTTGCACCCCTTGCTGCTTCTACCCTGGAAGTACGCACCACCATATAAACCCATTAGATCCACCTTAAAATTTTGTTCTGCTCCTACACTGGGAGTGAACATCCAAAATTATCATACCCATAGAAATTTCCTTGTTTTTCTAGCCATGCTCCATATTTGCTCCGCAATTATTCGTATCATCAGTGTTACAAGTTATTCAAGGTTGTTCTAGTTAAAAAAAGAAGAAAAAAAAGAGAGAGAGAAAGAAAAGGAAAGAAAGTGTTGCAAGAATCAAAGTTGTCTATCAAAGTTTCAAGTGCTCAAGATCATTAGAGTTCTTCAAAGTTTAACAAGTTATCTTTTACAAAGGAGCAATGTTTTCACTCTTTCTAACTCCCACAAATATTCTCTACCACTTTGATTATACCTTTGAAACCACACATGCACATCTTGATTTGATTGTATGCCAAGGATCTTCGGATTTCATCCTCTGGATCCATGTGTTAGACTGGAAAACATATGTATTACAAGTAAGCTATCTCCTATCCCACCTATGAACTACATATATTTTTACTAGATAGGGTGAGGAAGAGAGAAGGCATGATGCTACTGTGCCTAAATCCAAAAATACCACATATACTAGAGGAGAGAAGGCAAACCACCATCATTGCCTTGGCGAGGATCCATAAATACCACAAATGAGAGACCTGAAAGGATCATACATAGGATCTCTTTGTTTTATTTCAAAAATTTTACAAAACCCCAGGATAACGGTAGATCAAAGAATGTGGAGAATAGTGCATGACTTGATTGTTCCGCTTTTTAATTACTCAAGATCCAAGTGAAAGCTACAAGATCCATGGTCAAAGGTAATATGGGTAAGTTGGAGTATCAAAATAGTTAAGTCTAAGCCAAGGGAGAGTGTTTGTTTAGCACATGAGTATTTGTAAAGGAGAAAATATTGTTGCAACATCTGATCCAATTCCATACAAGGTTTTGCTAAGGGACTAGCAAAAGGTAAGCTTAGGGGAACTTGTTGACACTAATTAACTCTAAATTTTTACCATCAACTGTGCCAGGATAGTCCCTAATTAAATGGATAACAATAGGTAGAAAGGATTTTTCTAATGAGTTCCACGAGTTGTGTTGCTCCCACTTGTTTTGCAGGATATTTAAACAATTCTTCAGAAAAGTATCTCAAGTGAGGAATCTGAGCACACCATGGTGAAGAGCTCGTCGAGACGATCGAAAGGGACATATCACTTGCTATATTTGGAGCACCGGAAGAGAAGTCCTCGACGGCAATGACTTGGAAGACTCTAGAAGACTCTAGAATTCATCATCATCACAAGACTAGGGACTAAACCGACAAGATTCCACAGCTCTGTAAAATAATATTTTCCAGGGATTTATCTAGAAGCTGGGGAAGGAAAGAATCCATCCAAGTTATGGCACATTGCACAAACGGATCGAAAAGATACACTAGAAGGACGTAAAAGACACTAGAAGACACGAGAGCGAAGCGGAAGCCCGGCGGCCACCAGGTGGGACAGGCCGGTCCCCCATGCCAGACCGGCCGGTCTGGGTGGGTCCCACCTATAGGTTTCCTTTGGAGATCAAACCCCTCATCGCATCTCGGCCGTTGTTTGAAATTGGTTTGATCCAAGAGCCACGGTTCACCCCACCGGGATATAAAAGTAAGGGTAGACCCCCCTGAAGGCATCAATCTCATTCATATCATTCAACTCTATTGAGTTCAGGGTAGTCCCTTGAATGGACAACCTAGAGCATCCACCATCTAGGGCTTAGCTAGAACATAAGAATAGGAATTAGAGGAGGCAAGCAGGAGCTTGGGCTCCAGATCTAGTCATAAGGAGGCTTGGTAATGTCTTGTAACTCTCTCTTGTATTCCTAGTATTAATCTATTTGTGTTTTCAGTTTATTGTGTCTATCTTCTAGTTCATCTTTGTGTTCTTCGTGTCCATCGTCTAATTGTTTAGTTCATTGTCTAGTTCATCATCTAGTTCATTGTGTTCTTGTTCTAGTTCTTGTTCTTATTCTTGTCCATGTTTATGTTCCTCACCATGACTTGTTATAATAATAGATTCATAATTATAATGTTCATTGCCTATGTTGGTTATATATCTACTTTAGTTGGAGTAGTTTGGTGTTTATGCACATGCTCATATAGCGCTCATCCTGAAGTATAAGGGGTGGGTGGTAGAGTTAATGTAGGCATGGTGCCTAGGTTAAATGTATCTACGAGTGTACCCTATGTTCCGGGCCATGTGGTAGATCGCGAAGGTGACTATTATAGCTTCGTTGAATCTCTATAGTCCACTCCCCAAATATAGGACTTAGTAAGGCCCGAGTTGCGGGGGTGATGTCTTACTCTATTCTGACCCACCTTTCAGCAATGTCTCTTGAGTATGGATAGTAGATTATTTTGACCATGATAGCTAGATGTAATTGCACTAACTGATGTAGCTCAATAACCTATAGTTATAATCAATCATAGGAGTTATGTATCTCTTATCCTAGTTCTTTATAGAATCATACCTAAGAAGGAAAATGCTTGATGGAACCTCCTTTGAGTTATGTATCTGTAATTCCTAATTCTTTCTAGTCACGCCCAGGAAGCAATATGCTCGGTGGTTACTCTTTTGGATTCCAATTGAACATTTACTTATCTTTATTATTATATGATTAATTCTTGTTTTGAGGAGATCTAGTAGAACTCTTATAAAAAGTGTAAGTTATAGCTTTATTCTCAATACCTCCATTCTGCCTTCCTAGTGGTGAATTATAAATAACGATACCTGGAACTAACTGGGTGAAATGCTACAACGGGAGTATTTATCTGTGCGCTTACCTAGAACTAACCTGGGTGAAATGCTACAACGGGAGTATTTATCTGTGCGCTTGCAGATAACCTTTTATATATTTTATGTCAAGTGTTCAGAAATAATACAACCACATTTCTTGCGCCATGTTAGGGATGACAACTTAACTTAAGCGGTGTAAGGAATGCCAACATAGACCTGGGCTCCGGCCGCCGCCACTGCCCTAAATCATGCCACTGGTCTGCCTGTGGGCGCGGGGGGCCTACACGCTGCTGCCCCTTCCTCCATCCCGGTGGGTGCGTCCGCGGGCGCGAGGGGCCCATGCGCTACCACCCCGACCGAGCTCCTGGCGGCCGCAGGGGGTTCCGCGACCCGCCCCTCCACCTCTGACCCCTCACGTGGGGTTCTCTGCCCCGAGAGCAGCCGCCATGGCCGTGGTGACGGATGTGGGGGCCGGCAGGGGTGGCGAGACTGGTGCAGGACCGGGGGATGAGGTCCCTGTTGCTAAAGATTCACCGCTGCTCATTCACCCGCCCCCTGCTACTTCTCAGCCCGCCGTCTGTGCTGGTGCGGGGATGGGGGCTGGCGCTAAGGAGTCTAATGCCACCATCACTCTCCCCACTGGTGGTCTGGTTGTGCCCTTTCCCTATGGCATGCCACCATGGACTCCAACCTTGGTGACGGCCGTCGGGGTAGGTGTGGGTGCGGGGACCGGCATCAACCCTTTCCCTGCACCACCACCCCCGCTGACCAGCTCGGGACAGCCTTGCCGCTGCCTGGGCTGAGTACGCAGCGGGGCAGGCTGCCCTCGCTTGGGAGCGCGAGCACGATGTGGCCGATGCTCTAGCTGCACAGATCGCCACCATAGAGCAGCTCCTCGCCTCCCCTGCTGCCCATGACGGTGGGGCTACCTCCTCTGGCTCAGCGGGAGCTGGGGTTGGGGTGGGTCACCGCACGTCGTCCACCACAGCGGTCCTCTACCATGACCCGGCTCCACTACCAGGTTAGGGGTGTCCAGAACATCCGGCTCCTAGGCCCGGTTGTTCTCGAGCCGGAGTCGCCTTCCTACGCCCGCTGGTGGGATCTGGTTCTCCTCACCCTCCGCCACTACGCTCTCGACGACCATGTCCTCCTGGACCCCACCAGCACGGCCTAGACCACCTCATGGCTGCGCCTCGACAGCATTGTCCTGTCATGGATTATGGGGATGATCTCCCTGGACCTTCATGACCTCGTCCGCAACACTCCGCATACGCGTGCAGCTTGGCAGGCGCTTGAGGGCCAGTTTGTGGGCAACACCGAGGCCCGAGCTCTATGTCTCGATGTGAGCTTCCGGACCTTCGTCCAGGGCGACCTCTTCATCGGTGAGTTCTGTCGCAAGATGAAGAGCATGGCGGACTCTCTTGGTGACCTTGGCTGGCCCGTGGAGGACCGTATCCTGGTCCTCAACGTCCTCCGCGGCGTCAGCGACTGCTACGCTTACCTCCGGATGTGGGTCATTCGCCAGCGCCCGTTCCCCACCTTCCTATAGGTCCGTGATGACCTTGTCATGGAGGAGCTCCAGCTGGGGGTTCAGGCTGTGTCAGTCTCCACACCGGGGCCCTCATCTTCCTCGTCTGCTCTTGCTACTACTCCACCACAGCGTTCGTCCACTCCGTCGCCGTCGTCTCTTCTTGGTCCTTCTCCCCCCGGGCCGAGCGAGGGTGGGGGGCCGTGGCGGTGGAAGTGGCGGTGGTGGCCGCTGTCGCCGCAGCGGCAAAGGTGGTGGCCTTGGCGGTGGTGGCAGTGGGCACACTCCAGCGCCGGCGCCTCCTCGGGGTGCACCCTGGCCCACCTTCCACCACCCGTGATCGGGGCGCATCTCGATGTGGCCCTTCCAGGCCCAGGCTCCCAGCGGCGAGCCTCGTCCGCTGGCGGCCATGTTCGCTGGTGCTCCTCCGTGGTTTCCCTCAGCGACCCTGTGGGTGGCACCTCCCGATGCCTACTCGGCATCCACGTGGGCTCCACTTCCTAGTGCCTCGCCCGGGCTAGTCGGTTGGGAGCTGACGGCCTTGGGCGCCTCCTACATCACCGTGGCCCTGACACCTCCTGTGGGGCCAGAGTGGGTTGCTGACTCAGGAGCCACATACCACACCACTCCGGACCCTGGTATACTCTCGTCTGTTCGCCCTCCTTCTTCCTCTCTTCCTTCGTCCATCATGGTCGCAAATGGGTGGTGTCTTCCTGTCACGTCCGTGGGTGCCACCGGTGCTCATGGCTCTTTTCGTCTTCCTGACGTTCTTGTTGCATCTTCTATGGTCCACAACCTTCTTTCTATTTGTTGTTTTACAGCTGACAATTCTTGTTCTGTTGAGTTTGAATCTTCTGGTCTTACTGTGAAGGATTTGGTTACCCGACGTCCTCTGCTCTGATGTGACAGCACGGGGCCCATTTACACCCTCCAGTTTCCGACGTCTGCTCCCTCTTCATCGTCGCCGGCTCTTTTGTCAGCTGCTTTCACCACCACGCCCTCCTTCACTACTTGGCACCGCCGCCTCGGCCATCCTGGACGAGATACTCTGATGCAACTTAGTCGTAGCTCCGACATTCGTTGTACTCGAGCTCACGATGAGCACTTGTGTCATGCGTGCCAACTGGGCCGCCATGTTTGTCTTCCTTTTTCTTCTTCTACTTCACATGCGGCTCATGTTTTTGATCTTATACATTGCGACCTATGGACATCTCCTGTCATCAGTATTTCTGGCTATAAATACTATTTGGTGGTGGTTGATGATTTTCTCATTATCCGTGGACCTTTCCTTTGCGTACCAAGTCGGAGGCTTTTCCCACTCTTAACCACTTTTTTGCCTGGGTGTCTACTCAATTCGGCCTTACCATCAAGGCCCTTCAGTGTGACAATGGCCGTGAGTTCAACAACACCACCTCCCGTGCCTTCTTCCTCTCTCATGGTGTCTGGTTGCGTATGTTTTGTCCGTATACCTCCTCCTAGAACGGCAAGGTTGAGCGCATGATTCCCATCACCAATGACACCATGCGCACCCTTCTGCTCCAGGCATCCCTTCCTGTTCACTTCTGGGTAGAGAGTCTTCACACCTTCACCTACCTCCTTAACCGTCTTCCTTCCGCTACCTGCCCAGCTCCCACACCTCACCATGCTCTTTTCGACACCCCTCCTCGCTATGAGCACCTTCATGTCTTCGGGTGTGCGTGCTACCCTAACACCACTGCCCCTGCTCCCCACAAGCTGGCTCCCCGCTCTACCCTGTGTGTCTTCCTCGGGTACTCCCCGGACCACAAGGGTTACCGGTGCTATGATCTCACCTCCCGTCGGGTCCTCATCTCTCGCCATGTGGTGTTTGATGAGTCTATCTTTCCCTTCTCCACCACTACCACGCCAGCTTCGGCCCCTGACCTCGACCTCTCCGTGCTGTTTCCTACTGACCCGGTGGTCCAGCCACCTTTGCCGCTCTTTCTTGCAGGTACTGCTCCACCGTGCCCTTCGCCGGCACCGTGTCCCAGCTCGCCACCCCTCGGTGCCGCCCCTGACTCCGTGCCTTGCACAGGTCCGGTGGCCTCCCCCCTCCAGGCGGCCCCTGAGACGGGCCTGGGGATGCCGGTGTCTGTTCCTCCGGCACGCTGCGCCCATCCGGTGCCCGTTGCACCCCCGACGTGCTTCGCCTAGCTGGTGCACGTCCACCAGCGCTGGGCACGAGCGGTCCCGTTGCCTTCGCCTCTGGAGGTGGCCTCACCTCCGCCAGCGACGCCGCTGCCTTGGTCACCACCGATGGTGTCTCCTTCACCGATGACATCGACACCACTGGTGGCCTCCTCTCCGCCGGCTACGCCTACTCCACCACCGCGGCCCCTGACTGTACGTGCTGTGTCGCCGGTGTACCACTCGCCGCTTCTTTACCGTGACCCACGTCATGTTCACCCTATGGTGACGCGGCACGTGGCTGGTACCCTGCGGTCCCGGGCTCTTGCAGCGATGCCCGGCGACTCGCAGGTCTCTCCTGTACCCTCTTCCGTCCGCGCTGCCCTGTTGGACCCTCACTGGTGCCACACGATGGAAGAGGAGTACGCGGCGCTCCTTGCCAACCAGACTTGGGATCTGGTGCCTCGTCCGCCAGGCACCAACGTCGTCTCCGGCAAGTGGATCTGGACACACAAGCGGCGGACTGGGGTACCCTTGAGAGGTACAAGGCTCACTGGGTTCTCCGGGGTTTCACGCTGCGCCCTGGGGTTTACTACGATAAGACCTTCAGTCCTGTGGTGAAGCTGGCGACCGTCCATACAGTGCCCTCCATGGCTCTTGCTCGCTCCTGGCCAGTGCATCAGCTGAATGTTAAGAATGCTTTCCTACACGAGAATCTTACTGAGACAGTCTACTGTAGTCAGTTGGCGGGATTGTTGACTCTTCTCATCCTGACATGATCTGCGGGCTCAACAAGTCTCTCTATGGCCTTAAACAGGCCCCTCGGGCGTGCCACTCTTAGATTGCTGCTTTCTTGGTGACACTAGGTTTTGTGGAGGCCAAGTTAGATACGTCCCTGTTTATCTACCACCATGGAGCTGAGACTGCGTACTTGCTGCTCTATGTTGATGACATTGTCCTCACAGCTTCCAGTCCTTCACTACTGCACCGCATCATTAATGCTCTACAGTAGGAGTTTCCTCTGAAGGATCTGGTTGTGCTTCACCACTTTCTCGGGGTCACTGTTGAGCCTCGTCCCACCGGGCTTCTTCTTCACCAGCGGTAGTACACTCTTGATATCCTGGAGCGAGCATGGATGACTGGCTGCAAGCCTTGCTCCACTCTGGTTGACGCACAGGGCAAGCTGTCAGAGGCTGAGGGTAGTCCAGTGGCAGACCCCACTGCGTACTAGAGTCTCGCTGGTGCACTTCAGTACCTCACCTTCACCAGGCCAGACATCACCTACGCCGTGCAGCAGATTTGTCTCCACATGCATGATCCCCGAGAGCCCCACCTAACTGCTCTCAAGCGCCTCCTCCGCTACCTCCGCGGCACCGTCGACTACGAGTTGCTTCTTCACCGGTCTCCCTCCACCGAGCTGGTGGTCTACACTGACGCGGACTGGGCCGGGTGTCCGAACACTCGGCGCTCCACCTCCGGCTACGCCGTATTCCTAGGTGGCAACCTGGTGTCCTGGTCTCCAAACGTCAGCTGGTCGTCTCCCGCTCCAGTGCCGAGGCGGAGAACCGCGTTGTTGCTAACAGCGTGGCTGAGGCTTCCTGGCTCTGGCAGCTCCTCGCCGAGCTCCACAGCCCTCTCTCTAGGAGCACGCTGGTCTACTGTGACAACGTCAGTGCGATGTACCTCTCCACCAACCCTGTGCAGCACCAGAGGACCAAGCATGTGGAGATTGATCTACACTTCGTCTGTGATCGGGTCGTCATCGGGGTTGTTCGGGTCCTCCACGTCCCGACCACCTCCCAGTTCGCCGACATCTTCACCAAGGGTCTCCCGTCCTCGACCTTCACCGAGTTCCGCTCTAGCCTCAACATCACCAGTGGCTAGTTGCGTCTATGGGGGGCTCATGTGTTGTACTTCTTTTCGTGTCCAGTCTACAAACTCCGCTACGATGGTAGTTCAGACTGTGGGGGGTGTTGGAGTATGAGGTTTTAGGCCCATGAGGCTAGGCCCATGAGGCCCATATATGCAACTATATTGCTATCCCCTAGGGTTAGCTAAGGAAATGAGGAAATTAATCTCTTATATTAACTAATGTTAGATGTGGTGACGGAATTCTAGAATTTTCTCATGTGTCTGTTGTAGGAGAATATATTTCTCATTATGGTTATCCGTGATTTACTAAACCTCTATGAAGGCACAAAGGGAAAGACAATAAAGCTGTGATTGCAACTTGCAAGTACCATAATGTAATAAAGCATTTCTCTACCATTTATCACATGTATATGATTATTAGCTATTATTTGTCTAATTTATGATGTAATTGTTAGGTTTGTTGTTGGTCAGTATCCAAGATTTCTCAGAGCTCATTGGAAGTTTTTGAAAACCGTGGTCAACAGTTTGTTTCATGCATGAGATGCATCCTGGAGTCCAGGTCAGTGTTGCCTTTGCCTTCTTTGAGTTGGCAAGGGGCATCTTTTTACTGTGGATGTAGTTTGGTCATCTTTCTATTTTTCTCGAATGCATGGTTATCATTACTTGTTTGAGTATGTGATTGAACAAGTCATTTATCATCCTTCTGTTTGTATCTTGAACTTATTTGGTAGGTGATGGCTTGATGGTTCTCTTGTCTTTTTGTATTTGGGCCTCCATTTGCATATGCACTTTTTTCCTCGAACAACACAGGAGAGCTACGTGTCATTTCATTAAGAGGAAAGAAACATAGGGCCGGCAGAAACCGTCCCAATTACAAAAGGAAACCCCCCCCCCCCACACACACACAGCGCCAAAACAGAAAGCAGACTCTTACATAAAAAAGAAGAAGCAACCACCGCTAAAAGCCTAACCAACCTAGACACAAGGTAAGTGGCCTTGGAGTTTAGAAGCTCCTGCCAACCCCCAGAAACTTCCATCTAAACTGATCAGGTACTTCCTGCTGCAAGGTCAAGCCTTCCACTAGATCCCAAATATGGAAAAGACCTTCCAAGATTTGGACAGTACGCGCACCTTTGATGTCTGCCACCCATCTCTGATTATTTGCATATGCACTTAAGTTAGTATTTTCGGTAATGTCTTCAATGAAAATTGTGGCAGACATGTGATATATGCTGCTGTGGCTTGTGGCAGGATATGGCATGTGATACCTTCCTGAAAATTGTTAAAAAATGCAAGAGCAAACTTGTGACACAACAGGTATGTTCAAGAATTTTCCCAAAGGTCTATATGCTTGTACTTTTTTATCTACTTCATGACCTACGAATGCTATTCATTCTATTTTCATGTTGTTTCACTAGTCTTAAATTCATCCATATCAATATCCTTTGTAGATCATTGCCAGGTGTTGATTTTCACATTTGCGCATTGTCTCCAGGTGGGCGAGAATGAGCCGTTTGTTTCTGAACTTCTGTCCAATCTTACTACAACAATTGCTGATCTTGAGCCGCATCAGATTCATACATTTTACCAATCAGTATGTTGAACACGAACGAGAAAAAATGGTCCAATAAAGTAATCCATTAATACTTATTTTTTAAGAACATTTTCCGTGGTTACTGCTCAGGTTGGCCATATGATTCAAGCTGAATCTGACAACACTAAGAGGGATGAATACCTCAAGAGATTGATGAGCCTTCCTAATCAGGTTTCTTGTTTTGTATTCTAGCATGACCACTTTGGTTTTTGCTATTGTTTGTTCTCGAATACGATTATAACTTTGTTACACTTCGGCTTTGTGATTTTACAGAAGTGGTCAGAAATAATTGGACAGGCAAGCCAAAGCATTGATATCCTGAAGAACCAAGATGTTATCAGATCAGTTCTTAACATCCTACAGGTAACATAATGGAGTCTGGAAAAAATATCTTATTTTACTCCTTTTGCATTATTCTATAAGTTTCATCTATGCTGGTCAGAGATCGTTTTAAGTTGTACATGATGTCCTACAAGTGTCAGGCATCTGAACTTCCCATGAAGTGTTTATTGGATAATACATCATATCTAGATTGGTGGTATTTGTTGGTGCTAGGCCAGAAAATGTGTTTGCTCTTGCTAAGGTTTTTTTGAGGGCTTGTTAAGCGGTTAAGCCCCAACTTTTGAATGTAAATGGCTAATGTCACAGTTTTTTGAATTGAATAATTTGGTTGCCCCGCCATATTTGGAATGAATTTTTTTTGTTGCATTGGTGTGGCAGCTGATCTTTGTTGCAACGTTCAATGGCTATTTCTGAAAAAGGTTCAATGATCCGATGAGCAATTATGAACACATCCTACTTTATTTGGACACCAGCTGTTAATTGTTTCTAGTGGTAGCTTGACACATGAACACATGATTCAGAAATGTTTCTCAAGCCACCATAGTGGTTTAATGACATTTCCACCAAACACTAGTTAGAGACTGTCAACAAGTTTCCATTGTTTGTTGCATTTTCTCTTTAATTTGTGTAACTGGAAACATTGGCCTTTGACTCTTTGGTTTCCTTTTAGCATTGTGCTAACTGGAAACACCTATACCACTAGTCCTCAAAGGAAGGATCATTGATCGTATGCGCTAGAGTTTTGCAAACCAAAGCAATCTTGGAGGGAGAACCAGAATTGCCTTACAAACACACAGCTAGTGAGCAAGTGATCAATCGTGTCCTCAGCTATAAAAAAAAGGCTTGGTGTTCTTATAAATCTGTATTTTCTTTTTCTTTTTTCACATAGTGCACAACTGCACATATGGAGATATTTTTGCAGATACATGTTTTGTAATGTAAATGCACCGAATTTTTTAGGTATACTAGTGCATAAACCCAACTTATGTGTGGATAAAGGATGTAACTTCAGAATAATTCCCCTTTACTAACATGTCAATAAGCAACTTTTCAGCTTATGCTTTGTTCCTGACTTCCTGTTGCTGACAACAAAAATCACTTACTGCACATGCTGCATACATTTAACGCAGAGATAAATTAGTTCTGCGGTGCCATCATATGTTTCTATAATTGGATGGACTATCTGAGTATGTGGCGCAATACTATAAACATCATTTTCTTCTTATGCAGGTTACATATAAAACAGATCTGTTCTTGCCTTCTTGGATAAGAACATTGATTATGCTGTTAATGAGCATCAAGTTTTGTTACATGCTTCAAGATGTTCATTTGTTTCCAGTCTGTTTCCACCTTCTGAAGAATCAACTAAATTTACAAAATTTACATCGATAGGTTCAAGCTTTAAGGTAAAACAGAATGTTGCTTGTCCCTTATTTTTTTAGATTTGTTATCAGGAAACTTATCGTTTCTGATAAGGTTACAGCAACAATTACAAGCTTTGCTCGAAACTCTGAGTGCAACAGAGCCACATTACATCTGCTGCATAAAGCTCAATAATGTTCTCAAGCCAGCAATTTTTTGAGAACAGTAATGTTCTCCAGCAACTTCGATGTGGGGTAAGACATTGTCACAAGTATTGTCACTGGAAGTACATGTTTTGGCAGATATAGAATGGTTGAATAGAAAAATAAGGACAGGCTTATTTTTGGTAAAGCAAAATTATTTTGAACCATCCGCCCTTCTTTCCTATTTAACCATATATGGCGGCTGCTAAATGTTTGTTCATTTGAACTGATCTAAGGACAAACAACAATCATGTGTACAAAACAGTATACAGCATACAGGTACTACTGTCCCAAAAAGAGTGCGCATTATTTGATATAATAAATAGTGTCAGCAATCATGGTTTCAATTTTGACTAAATTTATAGAGGCAATCATGGTTCCAAATAGGTATACTATAAAAATACATTCCATGAAGAATCTAATGGCATATTTGATATAATAAATATTATTTTTTCGTAAAAAATGGTCAAATGAAGATTGTCTTGACCTAGCGCTGTAGCTAGAAGTGCACTCTTTGTGGGACTGAGGGGGTATATTATAAAATATCGACTTTCTGCGGTACACATAATAGCAGTATGCCCAGGGATTTTTATGCTTTTAAATCTTGCTCTTAATGCAATTTTTTTATGAACTAGCCGTTGAAGATAGAGATGCTAAACTGATACATTATATAATCTTGTAAACAGGGAGTATTAGAGGCAATAAGAATAAGCTGTCTAGGATATCCAACAATGAGGCGATTTGGCGAATTTGTTGATCGTTTTGGTGTTTTACCACATGAAGTTCTTTGTGAAAGGCATTCTTAATACTTTGATCTGATCTTTTGCATTTTGGTTTCCATTTTGATCTTACATTTTGTACTTACTGTTACATTGGCAGTTATGATGAAGTTACTGCTACAAACATGCTTCTTGAGAAAGTCAATCTCACAGGCTATCAGGTCAGCTACAAGTGGCTGAATTAGTAGTTTTGATGTGTTTAAATCAATCAAATTTTCCAATAGTATTATGTTTAGACTTTCTTTGGATTTTCTACTGTTTCCCTGTTTCCCTTTATCATGATTCAACATATTCCTGTATTCTCGTAATCTTGTAAATACTAAGGCCCAGTTTGGAATGTTTTTTCTTGTTCCTGTGTTTTTCCTGCGAAGTTAAACTGATTCATGTGAAATCCTTCATGATTCCTATAAAATTCCTGTGTTCCAAACAGGCCCTAATAGGCCACTGCACTAAGCAGTTCTAGTAAATGGTATATACTTTCTTTCTTGCCTCAGCCTTTATGTTGCTCCCAGAAAAATCCCCTGTGGAGGTTAGTTCTACTTTAGTTTTATGGTTCAGTACCGTAGGAAATTGGGTCAATTTCAACCCAAACAATGGACATGTTATCTTGATGATGTCAAGAAAACTATCTGCAATTCCTTAACAATGGACATGTTACAATTGTTTTTACGTGCTGGTCAAATGGCTGAATTAGATTCTCTGCGAACTGAGCTCTTGGGCCATTCTGCCATTAAAATTCAGAGAAAAGTATGGTCATACTTGGCTTGCAAA
The DNA here is from genome assembly GCA_023333625.1 of Bothriochloa decipiens. Taxonomy (NCBI): domain Eukaryota; kingdom Viridiplantae; phylum Streptophyta; class Magnoliopsida; order Poales; family Poaceae; genus Bothriochloa; species Bothriochloa decipiens. The sequence goes on along the minus strand of CM041631.1, from coordinate 29,633,031 downwards.
AATTTCATTCAACTGCGAATATCTGCTACTCAGCTCCAGACTGTACATCTTAAATAGTACTGAAGATAAAAAAATATGTTTTAGTAATATCTCTGATTTTGAAGTGGACATAATGATTGCTGAACTGCGATATCTGAAGGACAAATTGCAAGACACATTATGAAGATCTCCACAGGGAGGCTGCTTCATTGACCATACAAACCTACTATCGTATGCACTTTGTAAGGAAGAACTACAGAAATCTCTGTACTGCATCAACTACTATCCAATCTGGTCTACGTGGTATGGCTGCTCGCAAGAACTCCAGTTCCATCAGCAAACAAATGCTGCAGTGATCATTCAGGTATGATCTTAAGTCTCCTTTTTGTTTTCTTTAAATTAAAAGCATCCAATTTTCAGTCATCCATTTAAAGTCTTATCTTTTTGTGTATAAATAAATGGTTTGGATCGTGCTACTAGGGCAGTCAAACTATGGTTATGTTTGCTTATGTTTTCATATCCATATTCAACCATTGACTAAAGTCTATCATGTTTACTTAGGGATTGTTATATCTTTTCCTGCACTGCCATTCCTGAATAAGTTTGTATTTACACTTATTATGATTATAATTTAAGCACATGTTTTATTACTTGCTCTATGCCACAAAGAAATTACTAGTTATAAGAATTTCAGATGAGGGTAAAGTTTTAGTTTACTTTATTTGACAGATGTTCTGGCTTTCTGTATTTGCATGGAAGGGACATTAAAAAAATTGACCAACCAAGGAAACTCCACCCTTGCTGATGACACAACATGTGTATTATGGGCCTATAGACTCAACTTTTCTGAATGGGTCCAAAAATATGCAGTCACTAGAGCACATGAATGCACTTAATAAGTGTGTTTTTATTAACTTTGGTTATCTTAATTTCTTTATTATTTTCTTCCTCCGTTCGAAATTATAAGTCGTTTTGACTTTTTTTAGTTCATTCATTCTATTGTATACAGTTAGCTTCTAAAGTCAACTAGTTCTTTTCTAGTACCAGCCAGTTTGAAATTGATTGTAATCTGTTGGAGTATGAGTGCATTAGGCCCATGAGGCCCATATATGACATATATTGCTACCCTGTCTAGGGTGAGCCCAATTAAGGAATCAGAAATTCTAACATGGTATCAAGTTAGGGTTTTCTTCTCCCTCCTCCTCCCTAGCCACCAGCCGCCGCCGGCCGGCCAACCGCCGCCACCGCCGCCATGGTCGGTGCCCCCCTCCTCCTCCCTCTACCAGCGCGGGTGGCCTTCCCAGGCGCGGGCGGCCCCGGCAGGGGCGGGGGAGCGGCCTTCCCAGGTGCGGGCGGCCCCGGCAACGGTGTGGGTGTTCTCGGCGCAGCCCCCAGTGCCTCGCTGGCCACCGTTTCTTCTTCACGCGTCCTCTCCTCTGCTTTCACTGAGCGCGCCTTCATGCCGGGCGTGGGCATCTTCACGCCAGGCGCACACCCCGGCGCCGCAGCCCCTGCCCTCTTCCTGGCGACGGGCGCGGCTGCTGCCGGTGCGGGCTGCCCCGGTGCCGCAGCCCCTGCGGCAGTGGCTGCAGCTACATCTCACGATGCACAGCGGCGGCCGCGGCCTGTGCCGCTGGTGCTGCCTGCTGCTCGACCTGGAGAGCGTTGTTGGCTGCGGCCTTTGCCATGGCTAGCCGTTCTACTTTATCCTACTGCACTGTGTCGGCTGCTGCGGCGGCGACGCGCTCTGTGGAGGTAGCCATGCCTCCCTCTCACCCTGGCTGTAGATGCCAATTGTTAGTACTCAAGACACAAGATAGGAGCTGCCAGAGGGCAGTTTGCCCTCTATGACCTTTTGATTGAATTGCAAAAGTAGAAGTCTTGGTTACAAAGCAAGCTGCCCACCCCTTTGCTCATATAGGCAGTTGCTCCCCAAGGCATATTCCTAACTGCCTAAAAGGCAGGGCTTTTCATTCCTTACTCTTACTTGGCTGCTAAGGAGCATGATCAACTTGACTCCCAAGGCAAGCCACTAACTACTCTTACTGCTAGCAAAAGCAAATTACATAATAGTGGGATCAACACTAGGCTAACTCTAAAAGGTACATAACATCCAAATATGTGTCTTCAATTTCAAGAACACCCAGATTGCTACTGATGGAATGTTTTTCCAGTCACTAAACCCAACTCCTTGCTTTTATAGGCAGGGGCGAACCCCCGGGCATATTCTAACTGCCCAAGGGCAGATGCTTTTGATTCTCCTATTCTACATGGCTGCCAAGGAACCAGGATCAACTTCGCTGCCAAGGCATCCATACTTACCTACTCATAGTGCTAGTAAAGGTAAACAACAACAAAGGTATAGTAAACTAGGAGATAACTGAAGATGACAAGGCTAATCCTATCAGTTCCCCCCCTTTGGCTATATGCCATATGCGTGTTGTTTCTTATGCATACTCGTACGGATCCTGAATGATCAATCAAGTGCCAAGGTCTATTTGCTTTGAAGTCATTACTTCCTGGAATTTGCTCCATGGCTCTACCTAGCTTTTCTGGTTTTGGTCTCTCTATAAAGCAGTGTTATGGTAAGTAAAAAAAGAGCTTATCTCCAATAGTTTGCTATTTTGGAGTTGCCAAAACATAAAGTTCCGTTTGCACCGAGAACCCTACACTTTTCGGTGATTAACCAAGCCTAGATCTAAAAACTTTCCTCTTAGATAAACTTACATTAGGAACCCTGAGAGAGAAATAAAATTGAATTTTAGCCTGTCATTTTTCTATCTCGTATTGAGACCACGGGATCCGGTGCTCGCTCCTGCTCCAGCATCGCAGGCCCATCGGCGGCTCATCGTACGTGGCAACCATAGGCCTGGATCAAGAAGGAGGGCCATCATGCACCACCGCGGCAGCGATCAAGGAGTCGCACCGATCCTACAATCTCGCGCTGGTGGTTAGGGGCATGCGGCAGCTACAGAGTCCTTCATTAGCGCGATGCGATGGCAAGTTGAATACGCGCACGTAAAGATGTGCGTGCGGAGGAGAGGGATAGCAAGTTGCTATAAATGCCAAGTAGATTTGCCAAACTGTTTCAAGGGTGTGGTGATCTAGGGTAGCTGGCCCTCGATTACGGAGCTTGTAATCTCGTGTCGTGGTCTTCCAGGAGCGAGGTTTTGTCCCTCAGCTAGCTGGGCTTCGTTGGAGGAGAAAGTGAGAGAGATTAGATGGAAATAACCTTGCTTTCTCCTCAAGAGTTCTAATTACAAAGATATATGGCCAGAGGCCCAAACTAACGGGAGCCAATTACTCCATAATTCTAGGAGTTAAAATAGCAAACCAATCCATACTTTCCTATCTAGCCACCGGAGGTGGACTCGGCTTGAGCAACACGCGCTGCGCGTTTAACAACCTGCGCACGTCACGGGCACGCCTACGCCTGTAGGATTGGCCCCACATGACATCTCTCCCCCCTCCAGGTCCAGCTCATCCTTGAGCTGAAATTTTGGATACAGCTCGCGGAAGTCGTCGAGGTCCTCCTAGCAGGCTCACCGCGCCACTGAACCAGTACTTGGAGCACGCCGCGAGCTAAACGAGCTCGGTTGACACGGACGGGTTCTGAGCCACAACACCGTGGCAAATGGGCGGCAGGACGTGATATGGCCCCACGAAGCAAGGCTTGAACTTCCTGGTCGCAGTACGAGGCATCGAAGCTGCTGGGCGCTGTCGTCAACGAAGAAGAGCCTAGTCGCCCACTTGGTACGACATTGTCCGGTGTTGTCGGTCGTAGTGATGCTTCTAGGACGCCTGCGCCTGCTCAAGGCGGTAGCAAACATCAGCAAGAAAGGCCTCCTGGGCTTCCATGTCTTGCGCGACCGCGGCAACCCACGTCTCACCAGGCTTGTACGAGCGGCTGGTGAGCCGATCACGGCCATACACCACATGGAACAGCGTGTCCCGAAGCGAAGACTGGTACACCGTGTTGTAGACGTACTCAGCCCATGGCAGCCACCGAAGCCACTGGCGGGGACGGTCGCCGATGAAGCCGTGCAGGTGCATTACGATGACGCGTTGGACTGGGGGTGGAACGCCGAGGACATGTGCACCCGAGTGCCCATGAGGCGCATGAGCTCATGCCAGAACTTCGAGGTGAACATCGGGTCGCAGTGAGACACCATGGACTACGGCATGCCATGGAGGCAGACGCTGTCGGTGAAGAAAGCTTGTGCCACGAATTCGCGTGGTGTATGGGTGCGCCAGTGGAATCGACGACGGAGAGGATGACCGACTTACCATTCACCTTTGGTAGTGCTTCGATGATGTCGAGGCCGATGTCCCCCAGACAAAGGTGGGGATGGGCAGCAGCAGAAGGATGCCCGTTGGGTGCAAGTGTTCTGAATTTACCGCTGGCAAGTAGCACAGGCGCGCATGAAGTCTTGAACCAGGCACCGCATGTTGGGGAAGTGGAACTCGAGGAAGAGGCGGTGCACCGTGCGCTGGACTTCGTCATGCCCATCGTTGTGGACAACGGCCATGATTTCCTGCAAAAGAGGAGAGGCTGAAGGAAAGTACAGGCTCCCATCAAAGGTGACCATGTCATCGACGATCACCCACGCGTCGGGTTTGTAGCCTTGTGGTGGCGGAGGCGGCTAATGAAGTCGAAGGAGGAGCCAAAATCGCCAGGAGGGCACCCTCATCAGTGTCACGGCGAGGGAGGGCGTCGGCCACTGTGTTGGTCACCCTAGACTTGTACTCAATGGAGAAGTCAAAGCCAAGCAACTTGCCCACCCAATGGTGTTGCGGAATCGTGGCAAGGCGCTGGTCGAGTTGGTACTTGAGGCTATAGTGATCAGTCTTGATGCCTACAAGTACGACCGCCAATGTCACACGAGTCCGATGAACTCCCGCTCGTAAGTGGCGAGGGAGCGGTGGCGTGGGGCGACCGGCTGACTGACGAAGGCGATCGGGTGGCCGTCCCGTATGAGCATCGCGCCGAAGCCATAGGTGGACATGTCGCACTCGACCATGAATGGCTTGGTGAAGTCCGGCAAGGCCAGCACTGGAGCTGACATCACGGCCCCTTTAAGTGTGCTGAAGGCAGCCGTCGTGTCGTCGTTCCAGGCGAACCCCTCCTTCAGTAGAGCGGTGAGCGGGGTAGTGATGGGGCTGTAGGTAGTAGCCCGCCAAGCCGAGGAATCCGCACACAGCAAGTGCGGAGCAAGGCTGAGGCCAGTTGTGAATGGCGTGTACCTTGGCCGGGTCCATTGCCACGCCTACCGTGGGGATAATACGGCCGAGGTAGGAGATGTAGTCGACGCCGAACGAGCACTTAGAGCGCTTGATGAGGAGGCGGTGCTAGTGAAGAGTGGTGAGGATGACACGAAGGTGGCGCAGGTGATCCGCCCAGGAAGTGCTATAGATCAAAATGTCATCAAAGAATACAAGCACAAATCAGAGGAAGGCGCACAACACGACGTTCATGAGGGCCTAGAACATGGCCGGGGCATGCGAAACGCGATCTTGGAGATGTCCTCCGGCGTCATGTTTGGTGAAGATGCAGGCACCGTGGAGTTCATCCAGTAGGTCATCGGCGACCGAGATAGGGAATGCATCCTTGACAGTGATGACGTTCAGCGCGCGGTAGTCGACGCAGAACCACCACGACCTGTCGGCCTTCTTGATGAGGAGGACCACTGAGGAAAACGCCAAAGAGCTACGCCGAATGAGCCCCTGAGCCATCATGGCCCCACACTGATGCTTCAACTCGTCTTTGTGCAGTGCCGAATAGAGATATGGCCGGAGGGCTACGGGCAACGCCCCTGGCACCAGGGTGATGCTGTGTTCGCGACTGCGTGGAGGCGGCAAACCCTGGGTCTCGGTGAAGACGTCGTCATACTCCCCCAAGAGCTCCTGCAGGAGCGTGCTGCTGGCCGTCGTCGTGCTCACGACCGCTGCCCGTAGCCCGGCCAGGCCATGCCAGTAGAAGCTGCAGCCCTGGTGCTCGAAGGAGATGGAGCGGTTGCTAAAATCCCAGACGACAGGGCTGAGCTCTGCTAGCCATTGGGTGATGAGCACCACATCATAGGCTACCAAGGGCATGACGAATAGGTCCGCTGGGAACATGTCACCACCAACAGATAGCGGTTCGTCATGGATAATGCCCAGGCAGGTGACGCGCTTGTTGTTGGCGACCATTGTCGTGCGACGTGGTAGGCGCTGGAGGGGAAGGCTGAAGGGGTGCGCAACTGCCTCTTAGATGAAGTTGTGGGTGCTGCCCGAGTCAAGGAGAGCAACGAGGGAAGCCGACACTAGTGCGACTGTGATCTGCATAGTGTCAAAGAAAGCAACCCTAATGATGGATTGGGGGAAGAACACGGGCGTGTGCTCGGGCGCCGCGTCCTCCATGTCCCCCGCAGCGTCAGTGTCGTCCTTCTCCTCAGCGCTATCGAGAAGGAATAGGCGTTTGCAGGTGCAGTTATGGCCCCGGGTGAATTTCTCATCACCATTATAGCATAGGCTGAGGCGACGATGCTCCTCTCGCTTTGCCTGGGTGAGGCGTTTGATGGTGCACCACTCCACTGTGATCGTTGTCGGTGTGGGATCCTTGGCTCCGGGCGGCGCTGGCAGGGCCAGTCGCTGGGGCGGTGCCAGAGCCAATGAAGCATACTACTCGTGGAGCTCGAACTGCCGGGCCAAGCTCATGGCAGCTGCCAAGGTTGATGCTGAGCGGGGGGAGAAGGCCACCCGTAAACAACTGGACCTACTGCGCCTTGTCGAGGTGACCAACGCAGGGTAGAAGGGCCTAAAACTAGTCTTGGTACTCCTCAACTGTGCCCGTGCCCGTGCCCGTGCACCGGCACTCGGCTAGCTCGGCCAGGGGGGCAGAGCGCAGCGGCGGCCCATAGCGCATGTTGAGCAGCTCCGTAAAGCGTCACCAAGACGGCGTGCCCTTGTCTTGCTGCACTTGCATGTACCACAATTGGGCAGCATCCTCCAGATTGTACGAGGCCATGTAGGTCTTCTCCTCTTCCATGATACGCTGCTGATGGAAGAACAAGTTGGAGCGATTGATGAAAGTCCGCGGATCAGACTTTCCATTATATCGTGGAAAATCCATCCAATAGTGCTTCGGTGGCCGGTCTTGGTGGTGCCTCTCGGATCCCGACCTCAGGCCGGACCACTGTTGACACCTCTAACACCACTTAAGCTATGTTGTCATCCGCAGCATTGCGCTAGAGATGTGGTATTAATAAATGCAAATGCTCCTTTAGAAATTAATATGAAATCCAGAAGCGCACACCGATGTAGCATTTTAACCTTGAGTAAATCAGGTATCGTTATTTATATTTTTACCCATAGGAAGGGAAGGATATGAGCAATGAACATCACTGCATGTGATAATGGAGAGTATAACCATGTCTTGTTCTATCTCTCATACAGGGCAAATGCTCTATCTCAAAATCTATATCACTAGCATGGAACTAGGACGAACTACAAGAAAAATCCTAAATTATTCTAACTATAAGTCAAAGCATGCAATGATCAGTGCAATTATACTTGGCAGACAAGGCTATGTCTACGCATAGAGATATTACAAAGGAAGATGAAGAACAAAGCAATCACTTTCCTGTAATAGTTTTGTACCGGCCCTATACTCGGGAGGACTACAAAGGACTCCAGAAGACTATCACTCCCACGATCTACCACACAATCCGTAATATAGAGTGCAATCGTAGAAAAATGCGATATAGGCACCAGGGTCGACAAAGCCAAACGACTTTTGGCAATAGATCTTCTCCTCAAGGTGCTCATGGAGGAAGGTGTTCTTCATGTCTAGATGATAAATGGGCAAGGAACGCAAGGTGATGCTAAGGATGGTGTGGATCGTTGATGATTTGACAACCGTTGAGAAGGTCTTGTCGCAGTGGACGCCAGCCTGTTGGGAGAAACCGCGGATGAATCAGCATGCCGTCGGAGTGGAACTTGTGCTTGACTAGCCACTTGTCGATGACGATATTAGCGCCGGGGGCCGAGGTACGAGGCGCCAGGTGGTGAAGAGAGCCTTGTATTCTACCGACATCACAGCCTGCCAGTTGGGGTCGTCAAGGTTGTCGCAGTAGTTTGCCGGAATCCGGGAGGCCATCATGGCAGAGAAATCGTAGCGGTGGAGGTGGGGCGCAATAGGAGGCGCCGGGAACACCACCCGAGCGCCTTAGGGGTGCCACGGGCGCTGTTGGGGGCGCCATAGGGGCTAATGTGGACACTGTGGGTCGGGGGTGCCGCTGATAGGTGACAACAAAGTTACCGATCCCGCCCGAATGCGGAGTGGGGTGCACTGGCCTGCCTCGAAGCTGTACCGGACCGATGCAGATGATTGTCGGGTGCTGGGGATCCAGCAGCACAGGCTCACTGCTGGGGAGAAGCTCAGTCGGGCACTCAACGCTAGTAGGCGGAGTATCCACTGGTGGAGAGTCCCTACATCAAGAAGTCAAGTGATGACGACATGGAGGCCGCCGCCGAAGCTACAACATGACGTGACACGATGACACGCTGAGTAGCCATGTCCAGGTTGCGATACCCTTTGTGGGAGGAAGGGTAGCCGAGGAACATGCACGGGGTTGAATGAGGGGAGAATTTGTGGGATGTCGTGGCACTGAGGTTTGGGTAGCAGAGGCAACCGAACACGACCGAACACATGAAGGGAGGAGTTGTGGCACTAAGTATGAGCGAAGGCCTGAACAGCAGGCGTACCTTTATCTATTTGCTTCTTTTCATACAAGACTGTTCAAAAAACAAAGACCACCAAAGTCATTTGTATTTTGTAATAAAATATGATCTACTTATAAGTAACGAGACTATTTTTCGCACCCCTTTACATTCGGCTTCAATAGCATCC
>CM041631.1:29597755-29618212 GCA_023333625.1 Bothriochloa decipiens | reverse complement strand
ACCGACCGGGAAGTCTTCCGGGTGCGTACGAGTGAGGACAAAGTGCGCAGAAAAGACTAGTGTTGGTCTGTGAGGGCAGTCTATGTCCTAGATAAGCGGCCAGATGTAAGCGGGCCTGGCCTCGAGGAGGCGGGACGTTACATAGCCCCCCTGGTACGGCATCATATGTAGGGTCGGTTGGGGTTGGTCGGCCAGCAGGAACGGAGGACGCATGGGGTACCCAAGGAGACCACCATAGCCGTGCGGCCACAGCAGCACCGTGCCAGACCAAGGGTTGATGTGGGCAGGTGGAGCGCCGGGACGTGGTCCACCGGTGGTCTTGGAGGTGTTGTGGCCACCGGTGTGGCCACCGTTGCCACTATTGCTGGCGTTGCCACCATGACCGCGGCGACGGTTGCGACCACCGGAACCTCCCGTCGAGCCGCCACCGGACCCGCCACCAGAGCTAGACTGGGGACGCGGCTGTTGGGGAGCCGCGACCAGCGCCTGGGCCCCGGCCGTGGGGGCAGGAGTGCCATCGGCGCGGATCTCGATGTCATGGACGTCGATCTCCTCAAGGAGCAGCAAGGTACGCGCCTCGGCGAAGGTGGGGAACGGCCACTACATCTTCAGGTTGGACACCATGTGCTTGAACTTGCCGTTGAGGCCGTGGAGGAGGGTGAGGACGAGCTGCCGGTCGCCGATCGGATCGCCGAAGTCGTTGAGGGAGGCGGCCATCATTTTGAGGCGGTGGCAGTAGTCCGTGATGGTGAGATTGCCCTGTTTGAAGGACCAGAACTCGGCCTCCAGGAGCAGCGCGCGGGACTCCTGTTGCCTGAGGAACTCATCCTCGAGGTACACCCACGCGGCGCGAGCGGCGGGACTGCGGAGCATCAAGGACTGCTGCAAGTCGTTGGAGACGGTGCAGTAGATCCAGGTGACGACGCAGCAGTCCATGGTTTGCCAGGCCGGGCGAGTGGGATGCGTGGCGTCAGAGAGGACGTGTTCCTGGAGGTTGTACTTGCCGAGGATGACCAGGAACATCGACCGCCATCGGCGATAATTGTTGGCCGACTTCTCCAACGTCACCGGGATCAGGATCTTGATGTTGTGGATGCCGATCACCTGGGAGTGGAGGTCCTTGTTGGCAGCCTCCTTGGTGGTGAGGTCCTTGTCGAGGACCGCGGCGGCCTCCTCCGCGAGGCGCTTGGCGGTTTCTTCGGCGGTCTCGGACATCCTGGCGATCGGATCAGCAGGAGCGGCGGCTCGGCGAGTAGTTTCACGATGAGCGGATGGGAGGCCGGCGATGGCTCAGCGGTGGCCTAGGGTTTTAGGTAGGGGCCGGCGATGGCTCAGCGGCGGCGGCCTAGGGTTTTGGGGAGGGGCCGGCGATGGCTCAGCGGCGGCTAGGGTTTGCGGAAGCGAGGACGTAGGAGCGAACCAAGCGTGATACCATGATAGCGATTAGGAATACGCGATGTATTGCTTAGGGAGAATAGTTGTGTACATATAGACTCAATGGGGAGCCGGGTACGGCAGGCCCATGGGCCGTGACACGCTTACATTCTAACAGAATCGATTGCTCCATTGATGGATGGATGACCCTAATTAGCATAAGTGTCGTCATGGTTCCAAAACCCCGCTTCATCCATGACTTCTGACTCGCAGCTGAGAATATGTTCCTAGCTTTTGTTGGTCTGTTCTCTTGACAAATTCTGATTTTCTTGTAATCTTGTAGGTAAGGATGATCCTGGAGTGAAACTGTTGATCTTGCAAGCTGGCAGTATCCCCAATGACAAGTCCTATATTTGTTTTCTTGAGAAAATCATGCTGGCAGTATCCCCAATGACAAGTCCTATATTTGTTTGCTTCAGAAAATCATGCAAATGTTCAGTAAGTTGATTCATATACAAATCCAATCTAATTTAGTTAGCTGGTGGTTGTTCAATTTTCCCTCAAAATAGTTCAGTTGATGTAGCTTTATAGCTGTCTGCAGTAGAAATTTGTATTTGTATTTTTATGCTAAATTGTGCAACAAATTTATACTACTTTACAATTGAAATTATAGCTACTTATTATTATGAAATTTGTGGAGGAGGAATTGCTTACAGTGTTATCTATTGTTAATGGATTTGTAACTGCAGAAAACATTAGCTTTTAATGAAAAGGAGTTTTCCAAATATTTCAAGCCTGGTGACCATGTCAACGTGATTTCAGGTGTTCATGAAGGTGCTATTAGCATGGTTGTTAAAGTGGAAGGGCATGTCTTGATCCTTAGTTAGTTACGCTTGAGAATGTCTCATTTTTCGCTTTCCTGATGCAGGGTATGGACACAATTGATGCACGGTTTGGTGCTTTGAGATATTTGGCAAGCATTCTGCAATCTCCAGGAAGGCTGCCCCCAAGAGGGGACCTAACATGAATTGTATGATCTTATTTTGATACTTTCAGTTTTCATGTTAGAAGGCTTATTTTTGCCTGGATATGTCACAGGGGACTATTCAAATATTCTATATTTCTTGAAGCAAGGGTAGTTATTTTGTGTACCTGTTGATTATAATATTATATATTAATATAGCCTTGCCATCCGATGCAGATGGTGGAAGGTTTGGAGGCGGCTGTGGTTGTAGAGAAAATGATGCCTTCGTGGGTAATAATTAATAAATATATTGAAATGAAATTATGAGTTTCCATAATCAGGGCTTTTTCTTCATGCTAATCACTTAGCGCAAAATAATTATGATTTTGAGAAAATAGTGCCAGTACACAGACCTTCTGTAAGTACAGAGAAAAAAATATAAAAGCATGTTTGTGTGCAAAGTTAGAACCATTGTGTTGTGTAGCTTCCACTTCCAGAACCAAACCACATTCATCAATGCCTATTAGAAGAGTCCTAAGGGGAATTGGCAGCGAGGGCCACATCTGGAGCATGGAGTGGCCTGGTTGATGGAGCTTATTGCGATACGGTGACAGGGATGATGAATGCTTGGGTAGTTTGAGGCGTTTGGCATACTCAAGTGCTGTTTGAAGTCACATTTGTATTGTATATAGAGGTACATCATTTATCTTCTTGCATCTTGCATGAATAATAGAGATAATTAACTTATAGGCTAGCTGCAGTTTGAGGCGTTTGGCATACTCCACTTGTTCATTTATCTTCTACCTACAGAGTTGCATTTGGGGTCAAGTGATCCCTTGCTTTTGTGAAATCAAAGACAAAATGATTTGCGAGACTAAATAATATGAGAATAATCTATTTGTTCCCGTCAATGCCTTTGCTACTGAACAATGACAAGCTTGCATTTCATTTGCTTGAAATTCCCTGGCATCCTAATCAGTAGAGAATAGCTGTAAATGATTTAATATTAAATAGGGCAGCCTGGACTGGATATGGGTGGTTGGACTGGATATGTCCTTGTCGCTGTAAAATAGTGGCAAAGCCTGATAGGGAGTCAGCAGAGATAGGGATATTTGGAATGCAGGGAATCCCTGCACATGTAGAAGGTATGGTGAATTTTCTGCTGTAAAATGTTTCCTTATGTTTTTTGGATGACTGGAGTGCTTAAAACTGTGATGGATTTAGAAGGGCTCTGTTTCTGTTTTTTGTTCGCCTTGTCACTAGGAAAACGGTACACATTGTAGGTTTCTAGACTACTCTAGCTGCATATCACGCTCACATAGAAAATATAATGAAATTATGCATGCATGGGAAATAAATTGAATTTAAGAGCTGAACTTGCAATTTTGTATCATTCCAGAAACAGCATTATAACTTTTACCTTTTACCAACTTTTGTCAGGTGCAGAGGAAGATCCTTCAGCAAAGGTAGCCAAAGTAGAAGGCTTGTTATTATGCCTAATTCGCTAGGCATGACATTTCTTCGTCCACCAGCTTATGGTCTAGCACCTCCCATGTATATTCTTTTTTTTTTTTTTGAAAGGGTTCCCATGTATATTTTTTATTTCCTCCTTCCTACTTTTACCAATTTAATATTTGTGTTCCCCGTTTTGTTCCTTCTATACATAATACAAGTTATTGATTTCTATGTATGGAATTTTCATCTAAGGTAATTGGACTATGGTTGCTGAGTTTTCTAGAAGGTGTTGATACTTGTTTTTACATTTTTTGTTCATCGACATATATCAGCATCCTCACTTCGATTTTGCAACCCCTTTGTGTTTGTGCCACTGGCAATCTCAAATCGATTCCCAAGTCATAGGCGCATGTCCTGGTCGTGCTTGAGGCCCTTCGCCCTCACATGGCACAAGGGGAGGCTGTGAGCTGTGGCACTGACGCCACCATGTGCCAAGGTCGTCAGTGGGCAGGACATATCATCGTCGTCAAGCTAGTGACTGAGGCTGGAGCGCAGTCACCATGCGCTGGGCGTGATCAGCAGAGGCAGCTAGCAAGTCCTTCGTTCAGTACCGTATCTTGTTGGAGTTTAGTTGGAGTTTGGTTAGTTGGTTATTAGCGAGAGTTGTTAGCCTAAAGAGTTGGGAGTTTGTTAGCGCCAAGTGTAAGGACTATAAGAGTCCGGATCTCTTAATGGAAAAGGTTAGCCTGGGATTGTGACTAAAAGTGCAAACACGTTCCACATTCGCCTCCATACAATCTACACAGCAAAGCTAGGCGCCATACCATGTCTTGGATAGGTTAGAGTAATTGAAAAAGGCAGTGATGAGTGTAAAGTAAGCAAGAGGTAGAATACTGATCATTCGATGCAACTGACGACATTTTCGTTAATTACTCTTGTTTTTCGACTATTATTATTGATGAATATTATAAACAAGAAGCTCATAGATTATTAGCTAAAAAAGCTTGACAATTTGCTTCTCAATCTTGTACTTGTGCATGTAAAAAAATAGTTATTTTTCTGGTATTCCTATAATGTATTATGATTTTAGTGCTCCAGAGCACACATTGGAAAAATTCTGGACCCATATAGCAGCGCACGAGCACGAACTGCTGTGCTTTCCATGATTGTGTTAATTTAACGAACTTTGTTTTTATTAAATGTCATTTTAAGTTTGATGTTTAATTTTATAATATTGTTATCTTATTGTGCGATCTATGTATTTTTAATTAAAAAATTTATTTGTTTAGTAGCAATGCACCGGAATGAACTTAGTTAAGTTAAAAATGAATATAGTCTTATGGGTGATTGCTGATGCGTACAGGTAAAGCGTACCTCCGATCCTGCCACAGACACGGCGTGTCAGCATGCTACGGAAGTGCCTCCGGCCGTCCAGCAAACTGCAGCGTCTGATCCTCAGTGACAAGTCCCCTTCAGTGGGCAAGGTTCACAATTTGCACCATCGTTTTTTTTTTTTTGACTATGCTAGGTTTTCAACGGTCAGGATATATCCCTTAGGTCAGGATATATCACTTAGGTCAAGCTTGTTTGGGAATTTGACTATGCTAAATGGTAAACTACCACCGACTGCTAAGAAGCGATCTGCTTTATAATGGTGGGGCGTGTATATATTAGTAATCCATCATTTTTTATGCATCACATAACTTTCTTCTCAATAAAACTGTATTATCATTGACCAACTACTAAAAAAACCATGTAGCTAGTTCCATAACAAATGAATATATGCATTTTTTAAAAAATAATACTACTAAGAACGCTGAAAACACGCACGCACGAAAAACGAACATAGAAACGCGCCCAAAAGTAAGCGCCACACCCATGCGAACTCAACGTGCGCAAACGTGAAAAAAATAAAAATTCCAAGCGCGCCATGCAGCCAAAGCACCCAAATGCCCTTAGTTGGCTGGGTTTGGAACTCAGCACAACAGGCTTCGCACCTTGCTGCTCTATCCACTTGAGCTGGACAACTTTTTTCTTTATGGAATAGCCGTAACCCTATTTAATAGGGGCAAACATGGAAAAATACCGAAGAAAAAGAAAGGAGCAATGGATATGAAATATTGACTTTTGACGAAATCAAGGTCACCTCTGGAGCTGCGAGATATATTGAAGTTGAAGGTTGACGTGGTGACATTATTCCATTTGCTTCAACAACTTTGTTCCTAACTAACATGTTCCACTCAAACATGTTCTTTGGTGTTCCAAAGCGAGAGTTGACTGTGGAGATTCTGTTGTTTCGTAGAATCGTAGGGCCGGTATGGCGTATGCGTGCCGCGCCCTCCAAGTCACAGTACCCTTCAGTGATTAGCACGGCTGTCGATATAACAAATTAAATGGTACAGTGATCTGGCAACTTAATCAAACAAGGAGAAGATCGAGATAATTGCGGATGCATTAATTTCATTCAACCAAATATATTCGGTAGTTGGCCAAGTATATATATAGCTCGTTCTTACTGAAATAGGACCAATCTAGCCACCAGTTTAGCAGATCTTCCTGAGTGCCAACAAGAGTTTGTTTCGTGCATTTCTGTGCACCAATCAATGGGGAAGGGCAAGCGGCGCCGTAAGCGTAACAAGGTCATTGCCAAGGCCAAACAGAGGAGCAAGCTGCCGCTGCCCGCCGGGCCGACGAGCGTAAACGACCTCCCCAACGAGATCCTCGACGCGGTCCTCCTCAACCTCGGCTCCTCGCCACTGCACCTCGTCCGTGCTGCGGCCACGTGCAGGCGGTGGCCCCGCGCTATTGCCGACGCGCCGCCTGTCGCCGGCCACTACTACGTCACGGACAGGCAACCTCCGACCACGACGGGACGGTGGGACTGGTGCCGGCCGGCGAAGCAACCGGCAGCCTTCGTGCCCTCGTCGCCGGCCGTCGTCGACGCGTGCCACTTCTCCCTCGACTTCATATACGTCCCGCCGGTGGAAGGTGACCGCCCACGCACCATATACTACTACTACAAGTGTTCCAGCCGTCGTACACGGCACAACCGGAGTAGGGAGATCACCGACAGCCCACGGCAGCCTCCTCCTGCTGACCAGCGAGCCATGGTGGAGGTACTTAGACCCCAGGCTCAGGTCGCCTGACTTCATCGTATGCGAGCCCGTGTCACGACGATACCAGGGGATCGCTCGCCCGGCCGACCTCAGCCATCTCCCATTAATTGGCGCCTTCCTGCTAGATGGCGACGGCGCCGGCGGCGCCGACGCCATGTCAAGCTTCAGGGTGCTGTCTGTGCTCTACGAGCGCAGCAGGTCGCGCTACCAATTCTGCACGCCGCGGGCGTGCGTGTTCACTCCAGGTAGTGACGGCGGGTGGCGCATATGCTGGCACACCACGGACGACGACGACGTTGAAGTCCCAGACATGGAAACGATCCATTTTGCTGGACGGTGCGCCGGGAAGGTCTATTGGGGGACGATGGAGAGCAGCAGCGTGCTAGTCCTCGACGAGAGCACGCTCAAGTTCTCGCTCCTCGCGTTCCCGGCGCCGATGCAGTGGTCGCAGTGGCCGAATCGGAGGACCAGCTTCCGTGTCATTGGTGGCGTGGACGGTGGTGACCCGGTGCGCGTTGTGCGCATGGACGGCCAGGACCTCGTGGTGTTCCGTCAGCTACCAGGTTCCGACGAGTGGGTGATTGAGTGGAGCATCAGTCTGAGGGACGCGACCGCGGAGCTGCCTGGTTGGCAATACTGGTTCTTTCGGCAGCCGGCGAGGATTGTCGGTGTAGACAAGACCTTCGTGGTACTGACGCCGACGGAGAAAACCTGGCTCTTCTCCGTCGACCTGGATACCATGGAGGTGGACAACGAGCACGTCAGGGACCGGGACCTCAGGCCATCGTACCTGTGCGCGCTGCCATGGCCTCCTGTCCTACAAGCTTGCGTAAATCATGGTGATGCTACTGGTAAGAGAAGACAACACAGTACTGTGCCGCGTAGCCCGGAGGTGCGGCCAATAATTCAGGTCCCGGTCACACTATATGACCTCGATTAGCGTTTAATGCACCGGGTGGAAGGTTCCATTTACAATTTGTTTATGTACTTATCTTCTTGTATCCTGATTATGCACTGTTTATGTTCTCCCAATTATACGCCGTTGTGTATTCTTCCATTATATGCTATTTTACTTTATCTATGTAATTAACAAAGCCATATTTTTTGGCACTAATGGTTTTTGTGGTTGATAAATCAGCTGATATTGTTTTGTTGTGAAAGAAAAAATATTATACCATAGCTGATAAGCAAGGCATATAAGTGCAAGCGAACCCATCGAATGTGGCCTCCCTGTCTTTGTTATTAATCGCCAATTATACAGTAGTTGTTTTAGATAACACCTCAATTAATTAATTATAAATTATAAATTGATGGACATCCTTGGAGTACCACATCTATAAATAGTTTAATTTGTCTTGTCTCTAGAAATACTTGTCTTGAAAATAATTTATATTTTTTTTCATATGAAATTGGATAAAAATGAATATTATAGGTATGATCTAACTTTATAGTTGAAAAATTGTTTAGTGACCGATAGTTCAATACAGCAACTAACAATCCACCGAGCTCAATTAAATAGATAAAAAATAAACAAGATATATTTAAACTTTATAAATTTGACCGAACATTCAAGATCAATACAATATTGAAATTATATTGGACAGATTTTGGATGGCATACACAAAGGCACATTAATCATACTCGTTCATTTATGTTAAACGTGTATTCATGTCACTAGCTTGTTGACATCAAGCCAACATAGAATAGAAGCATATAGCTGATTAGCTGACGGTTAAAGAGAAAACAAACAAATGGGCTTTGATTGACTCACTTTATGTCCGCTATGTCAATAGTGTTGATGCAATGTTCATTCAAAAAAGTGTTGATGCAATGTCACAGGTTAGGCCATGCAAAAGCAAAACAAGAGAATTAGCATCTTCAGGCCAGCAACACTTATCGTGCGCATTTCTGATGCTCCTGAAACATGTTCTGCTCCTCTTCACTTCTTGATTCCTTGTCCTCATGAAATCTGAGGTCTGTTATCTCTAGCAAGCACCGTGTGTCAGACAGCCAATTTTATAAAAACTTGAACTCTCTTTGTTTGCTCATGTTGCAATGCAGGGATATATTTGCTAGTTTTTTTAGATAATGGAAAATATATTTTCGACTTCAATTATCCTCTCGCGAGGATACATCAAGCCATAATTATTACAAAAGGCATCCAATGATATAGGTAAGACCTATGGCACCTAAGAACTCTGGTACAACAAAAATAAACTGATAAAAATTTACATCTCCGATAAAGAACTCTGATTTGCTGACCACCAAGTAAATAAAATAACGCGAAAACATATCCATCAGATCTAAATAATGTTGAAAGAACGTAGGACGCCGATCGCCATGGGAGACTCCAGATGCTATAATGTGGCAACGGTATGAAGCGTCTAACGCATGTGCAAGTGACCCACCACAACGATCCCGGCACCAAAGCCGATAACCCATGGGATCTTCCAAATACGACGTATCCAACGAGCATATGACATCCAACGATGCTATCATGGCCCACCAGAGACACTGGTGTTGGGTTTTCACCCGGCGAGATCCTCATGAAGGACACGACGACGCCTTCAGCGAGGAAAATGGCACCCACGAGCATCATCTCCATCAAAATATGATAGCACTGCCACTGCCTACAAGAGCCATGCCATTACGCCATACACCACAGACATGAACCTTTACTGGATCCAACTATCAAATCTGGAAAACTAGACGCCCTGAAGAGTGTCCCCTGCGAATTTCAAAACCACCATTAGCGCGCACAGGTGGTGCTGCCCACCGCTGCAGCAGGTACAGCCGTGTGGGACGGGACAGGTAGAGCACCGCCCGAACACCAACACGGACCAGCACCGTCGTTGTCGCAGCCGTCTTCCTCCGTGCTCTTGCTGTACCACCGCCATACTTCCTCGCCGCAGCGCTCCTGCGGTAGCACCATCACTTCACGACACTGCCGCATCCGCCAACCCGCTGGATCGCCCCACTTCCTACACCGCTCGCCGTGGAACTAGCCATGGTAGGCTGATCTCGCAACTCGCGCCATGCAGTTCAGATCAGGTGCCTATTAGGTCATCTCGCACCCACGACTTCGTCGTACAAACGTCGTCCTCCATCCTAGGGTAGCCATGGCCACCAACCAGGCGGTGATCCGACCCCACCGCCATCGCCTTCGTTGATGGGGACATGGGAGACGGAGGAGAGGGAAGAAGTGCCCACGCCACCCTTTCACTGCCATCCACCGGGAGAGCCTTGCCGCCACCATCATGGCATGCCACTCGATCCTACCGGTGGCCTACTCCATGACGGTGCGGCCAGAGAGGAAGGGGAGGGTTGAGGGAGCGGCGGCTAGGGTTTGGCCACCTGAGCCGCCTGCGTGGGATGGCTGCGTGGGGGCGTGACCAAATCTCATACCTCCAAGAGCAAGTATATCAATATTAACATAAGAACAAGATAGAAACACCTATCAATTTTTTATTTAGGATCTACATTTTATACGACACCACTTATAACCACAGTATAAGAATGGGATCCAAATAAGCCATAGTCCACCGTATATAGATTTTTATATAATACAAGAACACAAGTATATAAATAAATTGCAAAAGCATCCTTGGAGCCGGTTGCATTAATTGAACGGTAATCCCGGGACCTGATAATTTTGTCCATCACCCACCCCACGAGCCGCCCCTACGGGCTACAGCGCTGTCTCTTTTCTTGCCAGTAGCGTCACCATGATTTAGGCAAGCTCGCAGAATAGGAGGCCATGGCAGTGTGCACGGGTACGATGGCGCGACGTCCTGGTTCCTGACGTGCTCGTTTTCCACCTCCATGGTTTCCAGGTCGACGGAGAAGAACCAGCTTTTCTCATCCCCTGGCACCAGCACCACGAACGAATTGCCTACAGTGACAATACTCACCGGCAGCCGAAAAAACCAGTTTTCCCAACCAGGCAGCTCCGCGGTCGCGTACCTCAGAATGATGCTGCTCTCCATCACCCACTCGCCGGAATCCGGTAGCTGACGGAACACCTCGAGTTCCTCGCCGTCCGTTCGCACGACGCGCACCTTGTCACCACCGTCCATGCCCCCAATGACACGGAAGCTGGTCTTCCGATGCGGCCACTGTACAGTCGCCGGGAACGCGAGGAGCGAGAACTTGAGCGTGCTCTCGTCAAGGACGAGCACGCTGCTGCGCTCCGTACCCCAGCAGACCTTCCCGGCGGTTCGTCCAGCGAAATGGATCGTCGTCTGCATGTCCGAGACTTCAAGTTCAACGTCGTCGTCCATGGTGTGCCAACATATGCGCCACCCGCCGTCGCTACCTGGAGTAAACACGAACGCCCGTGGCGTGCAGATTATGTGCTGGCGGCGCGACCAGCTGCGCTCGTAGAGCACGGAGAGCACTTTGAAGTTGGACATGAAGTCGCCGGCGGCGGCCGCCCCATCGTCATCTAGCAGAAAGGCGAAAGGAACGCGAGGTGGCTGAAGTCGGCCGGGCGCGCGATCCCCTGGTACCGCCGTGACACGGGCTCGCACACGATGAAGTCAGGCGACCTGCGCCTGAAGTAGATGGAGTCCGATCACGACCTGCTGGTCAGGAGGAGAAGGCTGCCACGGCTGTCGACGATCTCCCTGCTCCAGCTATGCCATGTGCGACGGCTGGGACGGTAGTAGTACCTGCTGCGTGGGCGGTCACCTTCCGCCGGCGGGACGTATAGGAAGTCGAGGGAGAAGTGGCCCGCGTCGACGACGGCCGGAGATGAGGGCACGAAGGCTGCCGGTTCCGGAGGTAGCCTGTCGGAGACGTAGTAGCGGCCGGCGACGGGCGGTGCGCCGTGCAGGGCGCGGAAGCGAGCCAGGAAGCCCGCGTCTGCAATGGCGCGGCGCCAGCGCCTGCACGTGGCCGCGGCATGGATGAGGTGGAGCGACGAGGAACCGAGGTTGAGGAGGACTGCGTCGAGGAGCTCGTCGGGGAGATCGTTCACGCTCGTCGGACCGGCGGGCAGGGGCAGCTTGCTCCTCTGTTTGGCCTTGGCTGTGATCTTGTTACTCTTACGCCGCCTGCCCTTCCACATTGAAGATCCGCTAAACTGGCTAGATTGGTGACCTATTCCACTAAGTACGGGCTATATATATACGGCTATATATATACTTGACCAACTACCGAATATATATTTCGTTGAATGAAAGTAACTGATCCGCTAGTATCTCAAATCTTCTCCTTGTTTGACTAAGTTGCCAGATCACCATGCCATGCACATTTCATATAACGACAGCCGTGCTAATTATTGAAGGTTACTTGACTTGGAGGGCGCGGCACGCATATACCGGCTTTACAATGGACGACGGTGGACTTATCTTTTAGTCCAACACGGAAACCAGCACCAGAAAATAAAAATACTCCGCAAACGACTCTGACATTCTTATATGCCGTTTTTATTTTTTAGATAAAGGATAGTATTTTATACCTGGCTTTATCTACCAACAAGTAGAATTAGGCCAATTATTACAAAAGCGAAAACTAAAATAGAAGAGATTGATGGGAAAATAAAAATCTCAACAAGGAACTCTAGCAGTCCTACTCGACAATTGACTACTCCGTGATGTCGACTCCATAAGAGTAAGACTACCAACGTCGAGACAATGTCGCCACATACATCTGTCAGACCTAAAGAAGGTACTGAGAGATCGTTGGACACCGACCACCTTAAAGACATCAGATGTTGTAATCTGGTAACAGTACGTAGCACCTGGTGTATATGCAAAGGAATTGCCACCTCGTTACCGGCTCCAAAGCCGACAACCAAACGAATCTTCCAAGAGCGACGTCTCTAACGAGAAAATGACATCCATAAACGCCATCGTCGCCCAACCAGAGTACTGGTCATGAGTTTTCACCCAGAGAGATCCTCATGAAGAGCAAGACGACGCCTCCAGCAAGGAAAGTGGCGCCCGCAGGCGTCACCGCCATCGAATCTTCGCAGTTCTTCCGTTGCCCACCAATTGCCGAACTGTTATGCCAATGAGCCTCTGTCATTGATCTGGTCCAGGCCGACTACCACCGTTGTGCGGTAAGGCTGCCGAAGCCCAGAACCCGGTGCCCAGGATCTGCGCAGCCACCTCCACCATGGCCGACATCCGCCTCCCCCGAACCTGGGACTTCTCGATCAGGCCACAGGTACCGGATCCGCCCGCCCAAGGCCTAGAGGAGATCGGCCAGCCCGGTATGGAGGCGCGACGGAGGAGGCGAAGACGTCGCCGCCGCCACGCTACGCCTGTCCGAGCCTGTGGCCGGCGCCTCCGTAGTCCCCCCGCCGAGCCCCATGCGACTCGGACGGGATGACGCCCCTGGCCATCGATCTGCGCCGCCACACCAATAGCACGACGCCCCCTGGCCATCTCCTGCGCCACCACACCACCCGCTTGAGAGGAGGGGCGGGAAGAGAGGGCGGCGGCGCAGCTAGGGTTACCGCCCGAGCCGCCTGCGTGGAGGCGGCGTGGGGATATGTCATTTTTATGAAGGTTCTAAAATCTGGAATCTAGATTAACAGAATGGTGACATGTGTATCTCGTTCTTATATTATTCAGTAATTTTATATAGAGAAAACTAAACAGTAGCATTTGGGAAGATAGTCGGATTCTAGAATTTAGAATCTTATATTCTAAAATGTTTAGATCTCAATTTTATTTTTATCTTATATTATCATGTTTTGAGAGTCAAATAGTATGGAGGTATGGATTAAAAAAGTATGAAGGTAATTGCACACGTCACAACTCGCTAGCCGCAAATGGTGGTGGGCTGGATTCCATATTTCCATCTAGACCGAGGATGAAGTGCATAATGAACACCGTCATGCACCACTCGACACTACTACAAACCTGATTTTGGGATACAACCTTTTTGTCCACATAGGCAGATACGTTAGAGTTCAACGAGCGTTAAACTCAAATTCTTCGGGCCATTAGCTTGGTGTAGCCGTTGGGCGCCAACAATATAATCGCATTGAAATGGCTAGCATACATCGAGGCTTGGGAAGGCGTCGGACCCTAGCTTTTGGTCCGACAAGGACGCTCAGACGGTGAGTAGCCAACAAGTTTGGTGGTTATAAATCGATGTTGGTAGGGACGGATCGAGAAATGCCATAGTGGGACGTGCTGGTGTTTGAACGTCTGATGGAACAGAAATCTATCTGACGATGCCATGGGACGGAAGCCGTCGCACATCTACGTGACGGATGCCCACATGACTCCCTCCGTTTCTTCTTCTCATGTGCTGCTCGCGCCCCCTAGCTCACCCCCGCAGCCTGTCCCCACATGTCGCACTACCTGTTTGCCCCCACGTGCGCGGTGAGCATTCCCCTCTCGCCGCCGTAAGCGCAGCACCCCCATCCGCTCGCCCCCCAGCACTTCCATCCGCTATCCATCTGGCGAGCCGATGTGCCCCCGGCCACTTTGGCTTGCATGTGCAACAACACAAAACATTAGGCTGAAGCAGCTGAGACACCATAAACATATTATTGCAATAAAAAAGGAACAACAACTGCAATATTAGGATGAAGTAGCTGAAACAAACATGGAACAACTACTGTAACATGAGATTGAAGCAACTGCAACATATTTAACACATCTCAAGCAGTATGAGATTTGAACAACTGAAACATATTACAATATCTCAAGTAGTACTACTGCAATATCTCATAGAGTACTACTGCAATATCTCATGTATTGCTACTACAACATCACAAAAACATCTACTGTAATAACGCAACAAAATACTATCAGAAAATCTGAAATCTCTATTGCAATATTCAGAAAAACCATTGCAACATGCACGATCTGACCTGCAACATGCACGATCTGACCACCTGAGGGCTCACCGAAAACCCTAGCCACCGTCAGGACCTTGAGATCTAGAACCAATGGAGGAGGAGAAGGAGGAGGAGGTAGAAGAGGATAATAGCTCAAATTGAGGGGAAGGAGGTGGATGACTAAGATATATATTGACATCTCATCGAAGTCGCCGTCATCGCCCTCATCTTCAATCTGAAGATGAGGGTGAGAGGGAGCGGCAGCAGCGACCTGTGTGGGCGTGGTGTTCATCCTAGGAAGGCTTGGAGAACCGCAGATGGAGGTCAGGGAGGGTGAGAGGGAGGAAGCGATAACAATGACGACCTGCTGCGGCGTGCGAGAGCAAGAGGAGGGGCGATTCAAGCGGGAGGAGGAGATGGTGACCGGAGTGAGAGGAGTGGGGGAAGCGGTGCTGTGCGGATAGAACGAGGGAAATCTCTCTTCCTTGGGGGAAGTCACTTCTGATATTAACTGGGTTATCTGACCCCCTAAGCCTAGCATTAGTGCATAAGGGGAGGGCTGCTTGGGCTGGACATTGGAGATATCCATTGGTTGCAGAAGACCCACTCCTAGGAATTTTGGGTTGAACCCCGAGCTACAGCTCCCACCCCCCATGGGCCCACCACCCAGTTCGGGACCTAGATCAACCCTAGATGTCGGTCGACCCATGGTTAGCTCTCTAGGCACTTTGATATATTGTACATTCTTGTGAGCCTAAGAAAACTTCTGGCACTCATCTCCTTGTCAATTGCTTGATCCTAGGTGAGATTGGGAGTGATTCTATTGCATTTGCATTGTGTTTTTGCACTTAGTGGTAGTAGTGATGGAGTTGAGTTGTGGAACTTTTGTTTCTCTTGGTGGTTGCTGCCAGCGATGGCTTGGAGGCAACAATGGATCGTCAAGCAAACTTTGATGATTGTTGTCGGCTTCGATTGATCAATTATAAGATGCTCTTGTGGAAGAGACACGGGATGACTAGAGGCAGTGGGAGGGCGCACACATGAAGTTCAGGGACTACAATTGTTGTTGGAAAAGAAGGATTCTATAGTAGTGCCAAATTGGCTCTTAGGTTGTGTCTGGCAACTTCTTGGAAAATGACATAAAAATTAGCAATGGTGAGAATTTATTTATATTTTATTAAGCTTATAATTAGCACTCCTCATCATAAAGAGTCGATTAGGTGAGAGTTGACCTTCTAAAAACTCGCGTTCTCATTTTACAAAAACTCTTACACCTATCCATGAAACAAACAAAAAAAATCTTTACAAGCTTCTAAAGGAAAACATCTCCAAAGTCTCGTTCCCTCTTTGCAATTAGCCAATTAAAGGAAAACAGCCAAGTGGGGCTAATACCACAATTACGCGTCTGTATATGCGTGTTGGTATAGGTGTCCAAACTTGCAGCAGACGTACTTCAATGATCAGACTACTATACTAGTATTTTGGATTTCAATACTGTAGCACAAACTAAATACCCGTAATGGTATTGGATACATTTACCACGTGCAACCAAACAAAATAAGTAAACAGTGATGCCCACTATTTACTTGAATTATTATTTTTGTGCTTTACGTACTTTATGTAAGTTGATAATATGATTAGTTTCTTTTCGTGAGTATGTTAGATAAGTTGCATTTGTTTATGCAGATAACCATGTTTTGTTCTGCATCCAAACAATATCTAGTGTTCTGTTTTGCATCCTCTCATGCATACAATCGCACCAATCGTCTTGTCTTTACTGAAATCGCATTCCACCTTCATCCATTCTTCATCGCTCATGCAATATTATAAATATAATATGTAAACCTCTATCAGGCAACTAAACACGTCCTACACTATGGCAAACAAGCGAGGTTGAATATAGATTTTTTCCAAATTAATTGTTTACAAATGTTATGAACCTTTTTTATTTAGTTTTAAAGGAAAAGGACTGATCAAATTGTAAAACTCTTAATTACGAGTCGCATTAGGACTCTGATTTGTGCTGATAACATCCAAAACGAGGGGACAAGGGAAGGGGGAAACGAAGTCGACGACTCGTGGTGGCGTCGGAGAGAACCATGGACGTCCCGGACGACGTCGTGGAGCTGATCTTCCTTCGCCTCGACTCAATTGTCTCCCTCCTGCGAGCAGCTTCGACGTGCAAGCAATGGCACCGCGTAGTCGCCGGCGCTGTCTTCCTCCACCAGTTCCATTCTCTCCGAGGACAACTTACTGTCGCTGGCATGTACTACGACACGCCCCGTGTTCCTCGCCGCCGCCCGGACTTCATAGCCTCGCCATGGGTTGACGCCGACGTCGACGGCCGCTTCTTCTCCCTCGACTTCCTCCCGGAGAGCGACACCACTCCATGGGACTGGAGAATCCTAGACAGCCGCGGAAGCCTCCTCCTCTTCGGTCGCCTTCGTGACGACGACCCAAGCGGAAGATCCACTTCGTTCGGGGACGTCGTCATCTGCGAGCCCCTGACACGGCGCTACGTGAGGGTCGATCCGCGTCCGAGGTTTGCCGGGTACAACGTCTCCGACGCCTCCCTGGTCGACGGCGAGTCCGGTGGCATTGGCATGGCGAGCTTCCGGGTGGTGTTCGTCTTGCACATCAGAGGGATCCACTCCGATGCCGGCGTGTTCACCTTCACCATCGATGGCGGCAGCGATCCACAGCAATATTGGTCCTGGTGCAAAATAAGCATCAACGCCCTCATGCTGGACGCAGGGCCTTCAGACGAGCTCGCTCCGACGTCCGTGTACTGGTACAACGAAGGGCAGAGGGTGGTCGCGCTCGACCGCAGCACCGCCAAGTTCTCGTCCCTCCTGTTGCCCGAGGTCGAGGGCTGGAACTTCCACAAGGAGAACTACGACATGAGAGTCACCGCTGGCCATGACGGCACGGCGCGCATTGTGATCCTCGACCTCGGCGCCGGCGGCGACCTGCTCAGGGTGTTCGCGAGGCTCCAGCAGGGCAGCGGGGAGTGGGCGCTGGTGAGGAGCATACGGCCGTCGGCTGTGGCCCGCGACCTGCCGGGGTATAAGCCGTCGTTTTTCAGTGTTACCCTGATGATCCGGACAGATGGTGCCACGCCGGTGGTCCTGCTCTCGCCATGGCAGCAGGACAAGTGGTGGTTTCATCTGGACATCGAGACCATGGAGGTGGCGCCAGCGCCCGACCCTGATTACGCTACGGTGTACCCTTGCAAGCTGCCATGGCCACCCACCTTGCATGCCTGCTACTAGTCGCCTGAATTTGCTATTTGTGCCTTTTTGTTGGAAATTCAGAGATTGATTAAACGATCGTAGAAACAATATAGTAATATCCTTTTTGAAGAATAATATTCGAACAAATTGATTTTTTGCTGTCCTGTTGCGTCTTGAGGTAGCTCATCATTTCAGTGTGTAGTTGTGTCATACTATTGTATTTTTATTGGAAAAAGTCTACATCAGCCCCTGAATTTTGAAACCCGGAATACTTAACCCTCAACCTATAAAACCGGTTTTTCTACACCCTAGACTTTTAAAACCGATCAAATAAACCCATGGGGCGGTTTGGTGGGTGGTTTTGCTTAGGTGGTAGCTAAGCTGGTCTGGTTTGGTCATATCAGCGTTTGGGCCCATTCTCACGTGCCTCCACCCTCACCCTCACTCTCCACGTCCCTGCGCCCCGGCCGCCGCCATCTATGCCGTCCACGTCACCGTCTCGTGCCCCGATGAGATTGGGCCGCGCAGGGTCGCAAGAGCTCGACGACGTCCCGTCCTCCGCCTCCACCAGCGATTGCATCCAGATGGCGAGGACAAGGGATGACGATGGCGCCGGCAGGGCGCGCTTGTCGGGTGGAGTAGCCGCCTCCACCCCCCACCCCCCCCCCTGCCTGCGGTGTGGCTGTGGGCTTGGCCTATGGCTGCTGGCCACCACCGTACCGGTCTCCAACCCGCTGTAGCCTCCACCGCTGCCGCCTCCGCCGAAGGACTTCTCAACCGCCAGAGAAGAGACCGGAGCAGGCAGTGACAGAACTCCATTGAGGAGGATGAGACACACGAACACAAATTGGACACACTGATTTGGTGCTGCGAAGCAGCAGCGTTTTCTGTTGATTGCATTCACTATATAAAGGAATTACATGCTGTGTTACAAGGAAACAAATGAACCAGCTAATCCCGTCATACTCGTGATCAATGGTTGCCATCCCAACCACCTGAGCCATACCACAATCTGTGGCCTCTAATGGCGCTAGCCACCTGCTACCTTCTACAATTAGGTGCTTAGGACTTATTCAAACAGGCAGAGCACAATGCCTAGCTAGTTGTGGCGTGGCGTCGCACCTTGTAGGTCGATGTGCATTCGCCTTCGTTCCAGATGCTCATTGTAGCAAGGCGTCGCTGCTATTCTTGGCGGGCTCTGCATGCATGGCAGCGCTACTATTCTTGGAACGATGCTATTGTGCGACGGCCACGTGACTCACAGCGGCGGAGCGCCTGGCGGTAGCGCATCCGAGTGGGGGCGCAGCAGCGGCGAGTCCGTGGCGGGGGCCAGCCAGGCCCGCGGCGTCCGGACACGCTCGCAGCAGCTCCGACTGCGAGCACACCATGGAGATGCGCCAATGGAGAGGGAGAGAGAGACAAACAGGTGGGGCGAGAGGACACCGCGGCAACTACTGCCAGGTTGGATGACCACCTAAGCAAAACTACCCTTCCAAACCCGGTCAAGGGGTTATTTAGACGGTTTTTAACTTTAGGATGTAAAAAACTGGTTTTAAAGATTAGATGATTAAGTATTTCAGGTATCAAAGTTCAGCGAGGTGATGTACACTTTGTCCTATTTTTATTACAGAAAACAACTATCCAGACTCAAACTTTACAATACCTTCACAGAATACAGATACATAAACAAATTGGAAAAGGAACCCTTCGAGCCGGTTGCATTGAACGGTCATGCAGGTCCATCGTCCAATGTGCCTGGAACCTGAATTATTGGCCTAATTTTGCCCACAACGACTGAACGCCATTACCCATCAGCGGCACCTACGGGCTACGGCGCTGTCTTGTGTGTTGTGTGTCTTCTCTTACCAGTAGCCTCACCATGATTTACGCAAGCTCGCAGAACAAGAGGCCATGGCAGCGCGCAAGGGTACGTTGGCGCGAAGTCGAGGTTCCTGACTTGCTGATTGCCCACCTCCATGGTCTCCAGGTCGACGGAGAAGAGCCAGGTTTTCTCCCCGCACTACAGGAATCCGGCGCTTTGCCGAGTGTTAAAACCTTTGCCGAGAGCCAAATATCGGGCACTCGGCAAAGGGAGGCTTCGCTGAGAGCCAGATGGAACACTCGGCAAAGACCTCTTTGCCGAGTGTCAGGCACTCGGCAACTCGGGGCACTCGACAAAGGGCCTATTTGCCGAGTGCCCGGCTCTCGGCAAAGTACGCCACTCGGCAAAGCTAGCCCAGGCCGAACGGCGTCCGTGGCCGTCGGCTTTGCCGAGTGTGGGCCGTTAG
The DNA here is from genome assembly GCA_023333625.1 of Bothriochloa decipiens. Classification (NCBI taxonomy): domain Eukaryota; kingdom Viridiplantae; phylum Streptophyta; class Magnoliopsida; order Poales; family Poaceae; genus Bothriochloa; species Bothriochloa decipiens. Next base: position 29,597,981 of record CM041631.1, on the reverse strand, counting down.
GCACTCGGCAAATATTTTTTTAATTATTTTTTTCCAAAAATCTTTGCCGAGTGCCGCGTCGGCAGGCACTCGGCAAAGGCCTCTTTGCCGAGTGTCACCCATGGCACTCGGCAAAGTGAAATTTTTTTTTGTTTTTATCATCCCATTTTTTTTCTAGAACCTTGGTACAACAAATACATGTTAAATTTGAAATTGGGGAAAGTTTTGAGTTTTTTTGCTATATTTT
>CM041631.1:29479747-29587755 GCA_023333625.1 Bothriochloa decipiens | reverse complement strand
GAAAACAGCAGAAAACATGAAAAAAAATCTGTTTCCCAGCTTTGCCGAGTGCTAGCACTCGGCAAAGCAGGGAATCATGACCCAGGTCAGCAGCTTTGCCGAGTGCCAGCCTGGCACTCGGCAAAGTGACCATAACTTTGCCGAGAGCCGGCACTCGGCAAAGGTCTTTTTCCGAATAAAAATAAAAAAATAATTAAGCTCTTTGCCAAGTGCTTGCCACCTCCGCACTCGGCAAAGAATTTTCGGGAAAAAAATAAATAATCTTTGCCGAGTTCCCTCCTTGTCAGCACTCGGCAAAAATTTTTTTAAAAAAAATAAAAAAGTCTTCGCCGAGTGCCTGCCACGTCAGCACTCGGCAAAGATGGCCTGGGGTTGACGGCGGCCGTTAGGTTTGTCGAGCGCTGACATGGCACTCGGCAAAGGCTTTGCCGAGTGCACGACACCTGGCACTCGGCAAAGAACCCTTTGCCGATGTATTCTTTGCCGAGTGCCTTTTGCCGAGTGCGGCACTCGGCAAAGCCTTTGCCGAGTGTAAAACGGCCTTTGCCGAGTGCTTCGAGCACTCGGCAAAGACCCTGATTCCTGTAGTGCCGGGCGTCAGCACCATGAACGTATTGCCTACAGTGACAATGGTCACCGGCAGCCGAAAGAGCCAGTATTCCCAACCGGGCAGGTTCTGGGTCGCGTCCCTTAGACTGATGCTCCTCTCCATCACCCACTCGCCGGAGTTCGGTAGCTGATCGAAGACCTCGAGTGCATCGTCGTCCACGCGCACGACGCGCACCTTGTCACCACCATCCAAGCTACCAATGACACGGAAGCTGGTTCTCCGACTCCGATACGGCCACTGCATAGGCTCCGGGAACTTGACGAGCGAGAACTTGAGCGTGCTCTCGTCGAGGACAAGCACACTGCTGCTCTCCGTCCCCCAATAGACCTTCCCGGCGGTTCGTCCAGCGAAATGGATCTTCTCCATGTCCGGGACTGCAACGCCGTCGTCCTTGGTGTGCCAACATATGCGCCACCCACCATCCCTCCCAGGAGTAAACACGCACGCCCGTGGCGTGCAGAATTCATAGCGCCCCCTGCGGCGGCGCTCGTAGTGCACAGAGAGGACCATGAAGTTGGACATGGCGTCGTCAGCGCCAGACCCGACACCATCTAGCAAGAATGCACCAAGAAATGTGAGGTGGCTGAGGTCGGCCGGCCGCGCGATCCCCTGGTAACACCGTGACACGGGCTCACAGACGATGAAATCAGGTGAGCTGCACCTGAAGTATATGGAGTCCGACGCCGACCACCTACCCAACCACGGCCTGCTGGTGAGGAGGAGAAGGCTGCCGCGGCTGTCGACGATCTCCCTGCTCCGGTTATGCGGTATACGACGGTTGGGACGGTAGTGTTGCATTGATCTCCATACATATGGCCCAACGGCCATGTGAGACTTGGTCTCGCGCCCTGATCAGGGGCGCCCAATTGTGAATGATTGGTGGGCCCCCGTCGCCCAGCGCATATATAAGAAAGGTGGGGGCCGGGGCACACGGTACGAGGTTCACCGCGCCGCCAGACTCCCCACCTACATCCTAAACCCTAGACCGATCTAAGAGGGGCGCTGCCAGCGACGGGAAGACTCACCGACGCCAGCGCCGCCACCCCGACGTCCACGCCGCCGGAAACGTCATCGTCATCACCTTCTTCACCGACAGTCGCTGCCAGTGTGTAGCCTCCATCAACGCTCGTGATGGGATCTGCTGCGCCACCGACAACGACCCCGACCGCTCCTCCCGCTGAGGACTTCGGTATGATTCCCATTCCTCTCACTCTCTCCCTCTCTCTCTTTGTTTCCCTCTGTCTCAGTAGTTCATGAACTAGGTTCTACGATTATACACCACATCTTGATGAACCTAACCCGACTAGACTCCACTGCTAGATCGATCCTATGTTGAATATGAACTAACAATGGTATCAGTATGAGCCTCTAGTACATGGATCTAGGTTCTAGGGTATGAAATGATATGAAAATGAAAAGAAAATGAGAAGAAGTCGACCGATCCGATGCGGATCGGGAAAATGAAACCCTAACCCTAACAAGAAACATCAAAGGGGTTCGGGATAGAAGAAATCTAAAGAAAATGACGAAGAAACCCTAACCCTAAGCCCATGAAAACCAACCGATTCAATGGATCGGGAAGAACTGATCGGGAAGAACTATACCTCCCCGACCCTAAACCTAACTTCAAGAACCGAACGGGGAGGAGGAAGAACTTACCTCGAACCCGTCGCTTCTCCGATGCTCCGCCTCCGGCGCGTGAGCAGGGCACCGCCCGTGAGGCCGCTCGACGGCGGCGCGCTCAGCCGTAGGCGAGCGCGCACGCCGGCGAAGGGGCCCATGGCGGCGCCATCTTCTCCGGGCCGCTATGGCCGTCGCTGGCGGCTGCGGCCGCTCGCCCGGTCGCTGCGGCTGGTGAGGAATCAGGGAGGGGGAGAGAAAATGAACCTAGGGTTTTTGGGGTTCGACAGACGGTGGGGGTTTTGACCCCCCCGATCCGCGCGCTCGGCCGTCCGATGCAGATGGACGGCTGGCGGCGATCGGGCCAGCCCACGTGGAGCGGCGCGCGCGCTGGCCACTGGACCGGTTTTGGCCATCGGGCCGAATGGATTGCTGCGGCCCATGAAGTGCATAGTGATATTTTCGAATAAAAATCTGAATTTCTAGAATTAAAAAAAGGAAACGGGCCGCACTGGACCGCAGCGCTGGGCCGCGCTGACTGCGCTGCGCGCGCGTGCGCGAAGCAGGCCGTGGGCCGTTTTGATTACAAGGCCGAATGGTTGGACTTCGGCCCAACATGAACAGTAACATTTTTTATTTTCCAGAAATTGATTTTGATGAATATTTGAATGAATTCGAATTGAATTTTGATGCAAATTTTCTCTGCAATTTTGTCCAACGATATTTTGCATAGAGAATAGAATAGAAATTGTAGACTTTCATTGAATTATGATATTTATGCATGTTTCCGCTGCGAATATTGAATTACTGCTCTCATATTAAATTTGAACCACCAGGATAATTTAATTTTTGAGAGAGAGAAAATATGAATTTCTGGTAATTTTATTATAGTCTTGTTATTTTCTGACCAACGTCGTTAATAACAATATTATAATATTTTGATTCATGAGAATTATGCATAAATTTTACTTCTGCCCAACGGTGATGTAGAAATTTTGCATAAATGATTTTTGGTATATGTTTTAATTTGACCAACGTTAAATTAAGACATGCAATTTTATTTATGAATATATCTCACTCTCTTTGATATGAATTTCAGGAGAAAAATTCTTTGTGAACATCAACAACATCCCGAAGCTCGATGGGACCAACTATCGAGTTTGGAGGGAGAAGTTTGAAGTGGAGCTTGCTTTGGGTGAGGTTGATATGGCAATCCATCACCCGTGTCCTGTTGAACCAGTGGCACTGGTGAGGGGAGCTGATGAAGCTGATGCTGCTTTTGCTACTCGTGAGCGTGAGCATGCAGATAATGTGATGAAATATCAACTTGAACATAAAAATTAGGTTGGCTCCAACCACAAGTGTCTCTTAGTGGCCAAGGCCACTATTGATGAAACCATCAGGGGATCAATTCCAGAATGTGCCACTGTTAAAGAATACCTTGAAAAGGTGAAGAATCAGTTTACTGGGTCTACCAAGGCCACAGCAAGTACACTGATCAAGAAACTCGTCACTTCGAAATACAGTGGTGGTGGCATCAGGAAGCACATCTGTGAAATGCGCACTACGGCATCTAAGCTTCAACCAATGAATTTGGAACACAAAATTACTAATAAGTTCCTGATGCATCTGGTTTTTGCTTCTTTGCCTAAAGAATATGAAAACTTTGTTGTGAACTATAACATGCAGCCCGAAGATGGGGATTTCGAAAAACTCATTGGCATGTGTGTTCAGGAGGAGGAAAGAATTAAAAACTTATAGGGTGACACTGCTAACCTTGTGAGGGAGAACAAAAGAAAGCACTTTCAGAACAAGAATCCTAAACCACAGGGGAAACCCCAGTGGGATAATGCCTCCTCTTCTTCCAAGCCACAGGGAAAGGCCCCTATGAATCATCAAAATCACCCAAATGACCTTTTTGGTGGTGCTGAAAAAGATCAATGCAAGTACTGTATGAAGAGGGGACACTACAAGAGAGATTTCTCTCTCTACCTGAAGTCTCTGCTAAAGAGAGGTGAGAAAACTATTACATTTGTAGATGAATCTCTGTATTTGAATTATACGAAAACCACTTGGTGGATTGATTCTGGTGCAACTACTCATGTTGCAAATTCTTTACAGGGATTAAATGGGAAGAGAATCCTGCAAAGAGGGGAAAGAACAATTAAAGTTGCGAATGGAGTGTAAGCCAACGTTGAAGCCATTGGAGAACTCTCTTTAGAATTAAAGAATAGTTTTATACTTAGGCTTAAAGATGTACTCTATGTTCCTTCTCTGCGTAGAAATTTAATAAGTGTCTCGAAACTTGATGATGATTATTTTGATTGCCATTTTGGTAATGGCCAATGTAAGATACTTATTAATAATGAATGTGTTGGTCTTGCCTTCCGACAAGACAAACTTTATTTATTATCTCTTGCTGAGAATGTGAACAATGTCTGTAATGAGAATATGATTGATTCCCTATCTATGAATGTAAGTAAGAAGCGAAAGAGAATTGATAATGTGTCTTCGAAATTATGGCATTATCGCTTGGGCCATATTTCGAGGGGGAGAATAGAACGATTAGTTAAAGAATCAATTCTCCCACACTTAGAATTTTCTGATCTAGAACAATGTGTTGATTGTATCAAAGGAAAATACGTTAAGAAAATAAAGAAGAATGCCAAACGAAGTACAGGAATCTTAGAAATAATCCACACAGATATTTATGGTCCTTTTCCTGTGAAAAGTGTGGATGGTTATGATTCGTTTATAACATTCACAGATGATTACTCTTGTTATGGCTACATTTATCCAACTAAAGAAAGATCAGAAGCATTGGATAAATTCAAGATATTTAAAGCTGAAGTTGAAAATCAACACAATAAGAAGATCAAGTTAGTACGATCAGACCGGGGTGGAGAGTACTATGGGCGACATACCCCATATGGCCAAGTCCCTGGACCTTTTGCAAAGTTCCTACAGGAAAGTGGCATAGTCGCCGAGTACTCCATGCCGGGGGAGCCTCAGCAGAATAGAGTGGCTGAAAGAAGAAACCGTACCTTAATGGATATGGTAAGAAGCATGATAAGTTACTCCACATTACCGATTAGTTTATGGATGGAGGCGTTGAAAACCGCCATTCACATACTTAATCGAGTACCAAGCAAGTCGGTGTCGAAAACACCATATGAATTATGGACTGGAAGAGAACCCTCACTTAATCACTTACGTGTGTGGGGATGTCCAGCTGAGGCAAAGATTTTCAACCCAAACATTGGAAAGTTAGACCCCAAGACAGTCAGCTGCCATCTCATTGGCTACCCAGAAAGATCGAAAGGATATCGCTTCTATTGTCCTGATAGACGTACGAAGTTTGTAGAAACAAGACATGCTGTGTTCTTGGAGGATGATATGATCAGGGGGAGCAAGGTAGCACGAGAAATTAATCTTGAGGAGAAATGGGTACATGTGCCCACTTCGATGGTTGAAGAACCATATTTTGTACTACCTGCTGCTGTTGCACCAACAGTGCAAGACATTGTAGTGATAACACCTGTTGTTAGCTCACATGTGCTGACAATAAACGAACGTGAGGAACCTGTCCTTCAGGAGCCTATAGAACCAAACATCGCACATGAGGAAGAGCAGCAACAGCCCATTGTAGAACAAGTGCCAGAGGCCCCTAGGAGGTCTCAAAGAGAAAGAAAGCGAGCTATTCCTGATGACTATGAACTTTATAACACAGAAGAATTTCATATGGAGGGTGATCCCACTACTTACGAAGAAGCCATGAGGAGTGCTCACTCATCAAAGTGGTTAGAAGCTATGAAGGATGAAATGAAATCAATGAGTGCCAATAAAGTTTGGGACTTAGAACCTATTCCTAAAGGAGCCAAAATAGTAGGCTGTAAATGGGTCTACAAAACAAAATGTGACTCCCAAGGGAATGTTGAAAGATATAAAGCACGACTTGTGGCAAAAGGATTTACACAAAGAGAAGGGATTGATTACAATGAGACGTTTTCACCAGTCTCTTGTAAGGATTCTTTCAGAATCATAATTGCACTTGTAGCTCACTATGATTTAGAATTGCACCAAATGGATGTGAAGACGGCATTCCTTAATGGGGATTTAGAAGAAAACGTTTATATGGCATAGCCGAAAGGTTTTGTCATAGAAGGAAAAGAAAAGATGGGATGTCGCCTCAAAAGATCGATTTACGGATTGAAACAAGCTTCCAGACAATGGTACTTGAAGTTTGATAGAATAATTAAGAGTTTTAGGTTTAAAGAAAATATTGAGGACAATTGCGTTTATGCAAAGTTCAGAAATGGAAAATACATATTTTTGATCCTATACGTAGATGATATCTTACTTGCTAGTAGTGATGTCAATCTACTAATGGAGACGAAGAAATTCTTGTCCTCAAATTTTGATATGAAAGATCTTGGTGAGGCCACATTTGTTTTAGGAATTAAAATTCATCGAGGTAGAAGAAAAGGGGTTTTAGGATTATCGCAGAAAGCATACATAGAGAAAGTTTTGAAGAAATTTTGTATGCATGCGTGTAGTCCATCACCTACTCCTATAGTCAAGGGCGATAGATATGGGGAACATCAGTGTCCCAAGAACCAATATGAAATTGATCAAATGAAAGCGGTACCGTATGCTTCAGCTATTGGAAGTTTGCAATATGCTCAAACGTGTACTCGCCCTGACTTAGCTTTCGTTACCGGGTTACTTGGCAGATACCAAAAGAATCCAGGAATTGAACATTGGAAATTAGTGAAGAAAGTCTTGCGTTATTTGCAAGGAACGAAAGGCCTCATGTTGACATACAGAAAGTCTGATTCCCTGCAGATAGAGGGGTACTCAGATTCTGATTATGCGGGAGATGAAAGAAAGTCTATGTCAGGATACATATTTACTCTCGCAGAAGGAGCTATATCATGGAAAAGCTCCAAACAAACAGTGACTACGAACTCGACAATGTATGCTGAATTTGTAGCATGCTATGAGGCCTCGGGGCAGGTGAATTGGCTAAAGAAATTTATACCCGGACTGAAAGTAATAGAAGATATACATAAACCAATGAGGTTGTATTGCGATAACAACCCAGCGGTAGAATATGCTCACAACAATAGGTCAAGTGGTGCTGCCAAACACATTGACATAAAGTACTATGTTGTGAAAGATAAAATTCGGGATCATGTATTAAGTCTTGAGCATATAAGAACAGAGAGAATGCTAGCGGATCCGCTCACAAAAGGCTTACCACCCAATGTGTTCAGAGGACACTTAGCCGGCATGGGTTTAAGGGAAAGCCTATGATTCCCGAATAAGAAGGGCCCAGAAAAATGGTTTCATTTCAAAACGGATAAGTATGTCGTGGCTGTCAGTCTAATGGTACTAATTGCTGTGAAGATGAAACACGCTCGATATACAAATTTGTAATGGGATGGAACAGAATTAAGAAAGAAATGAATTGAAAGATAAAGAAGAAAATTAAAGAACGATAAGAATGACGAAGAAAGAAATTAAGGAACTTTAAGAATGATAAGAGATCAAGGGGGAGAATGTTGGATTGATCTCCATACATATGGCCCAACGGCCATGTGAGACTTGGTCTCGCGCCCTGATCGGGGGCGCCCAACCGTGAATGGTTGGTGGGCCCCTGTCGTCCAGCGCATATATAAGGAAGGTGGGGGCCGGGGCACACGGTACGAGGTTCACCGCGTCGCCAGACTCCCCACCTACATCCTAAACCCTAGACCGATCTAAGAGGGGCGCTGCCAGCGACGGGAAGACTCACCGACGCCAGCGCCGCCACCCCGACGTCCACGCCGCCGAAAACATCATCGTCATCACCTTGTTCACCGACCGTCGCTGCCAGTGTGCAGCCTCCATCAACGCTCGTGATGGGATCTGCTGCGCCACCGACAACGACCCCGACCGCTCCTCCCGCTGAGGGCTTCGGTATGATTCCCATTCCTCTCACTCTCTCCCTCTCTCTCTTTGTTTCCCTCTGTCTCAGTAGTTCATGAACTAGGTTCTACGATTATACACCACATCTTGATGAACCTAACCTGACTAGACTCCACTGCTAGATCGATCCTATGTTGAATATGAACTAACAGGTAGTAGTAGTACATGGTGTGTGGGTGGTCACCTTCCGCCGGCGGAACGTATAGGAAGTCGAGGGAGATTAGGCATGCGTCGACGATGGCCGACGACGAGGGCACGAAGGTTGCCGGTTTTGGAGGTAGCCTGTCTGTGACGTAGTAGCGGCCGGCGACGGGCGGCGCACTGTGCAGGGCGCGGGAGCGAGCCAGGAAGCCCGTATCGGCAATGGCGCGACGCCAGCGCCTGCAGGTGGCCGCAGCACGGATGAGGTGCAGCGGCGAGGAGCCGAGGTTGAGGAAGGCCGCGTCGAGGAGCTCGTCGGGGCGGTCGTTTACGCTTGTCGGCCTGGCGGGCAGCTGCTTGTTCCGCCTCTGTTTGGTCTTGGCCTTGACCTTGTTACGCTTATTGTGCCGCTTGTTCTTTCCCATTGATGATGCAGAAATGCACGAAACAACAACAACTCTTGTTGGCACTCAAGAGGATGAAGATCTGCTAAACTGGTGGCTAGAATGGTCATATTCCAGTTTCCAGTAAGAATGAGCTAGCAGTGAGCAGTGTACCACTATTTATATATACTTTGGCCAACTACCGAATATATTTGGTTGACATGAAACTAATCCATCCGCTATTATCTCGATCTTCTCCTTGTTTGACTAATTTGCCAGATCACCATACCATGAATTGTTAGACTTGGAGGGCGCGGCACGCATACTGGCCTTACCATGGATGGTTGACTTATCTTAGTCCAACACGGAACCGGCGCCAGCAAATAAAAATACTCCGCAAATGACTGAGATTCTGAGACATTGTTCTTATAAAGGTTCTAACATCTGTAATCTTGATTAACAGAATGATGACGGGTGTTTCTTGTTCTTATATTTTTTCAGTACTTTTGTGCAGTGAAAACTAAACAGTAGCATTTGGAAAGATAGTTGGATTTTAGAATCTAAAATGTCATTCTAAAATCCAATTGTTTAGATCTCAATTTTATTTTTCTAACTTCTGTTATCATGTTTTAGAGATAAAATCAAATAGGACAAAGTTAACTGGAGGCATCGCCAGCCGTAAATAGCGGTGTGCTACATCGAGTCCAACTGGACCTTAGAGAGGATGGAGTGCTTAATGAGCACTGTCCATTGCACCCATTGTCGCTACCACAAAACTGAATTTAGGGGACAACCTTTCGTTCACAAAGGCAGATATGTTAGTCCAAGGGGTGTTGGACACTCAGATCGTTTGGACTATCAGCTCGAGTAGTACATGTGACGTCAATGGTCACACTGAAATGGCGTCACATTAAAATGGGTAGTACATGTGGCAGCTTGGGAAGGCGTTGCACCTGTAATTTTTGTTCCGACGAGGACCTTGGAACAGTCCAACACCCCTGTGCAGATAATAGTGAGCAGCCAGTAACTGCTTGGCTATGGGAGAAGTTACATTGTTGGCTCTCTTAGCACTTTGGTTTACCGCACATTCTTGTTAGCCTAAGCAAACCCCTCCTACTCATCTCGTTCGCTATTGCTTGATCGAAATGAGATTGTGAGTGATTCTAGTGCATTTGCATTGTGTTGTTCCATCTAGTGCCACTACTGATCGAGTTGAGATCTGGGATTCTTGGTACTCTCGGTGGTTGCCAACATATAGACGGTTTGGAGGCAGTGGAGGATCATTGAGCGACTTGGATCGATTAATTGTAATAAGAGGCTCTTGTAGAAGAGACACGGCCCAAGCTAGAGGCAATGGGAGGGCGTATGCATAGAGGTCAGGTCATGTTACAATTTTCACCGACGACTCCTCTCACGAACCAGTGATTGATGTCATTGGAAAATAAGGTTTACGTAGTAGTGCTAAAAATGTGCCCGGAACCTGAAAAAGGCTTCATCACCGCGCCTCAACCCCATGCGGGAGGGGCAGCCATGGGCGGTGCATCCGGCTATAGCTGCACTTGCCCTGCATGCCCACCTCACCACACCTTGCTGCCCTGACTGCCCACTATCGTCACACCACCACACCTTGCATTACCCACCATTGCTACCATCACATGGGACGACCATGAGGCCGAGGTGGAGGGTGGGGATTCCCTGTGTTCTTAGATAATTCTTTATAATTATGTATGAATCCAATTCGGAACTAGAGCCCTCCTAACAGGTTTGTAGGATCTCAAAATCAACGGTAAAGCTATTCCATGGTGGTTATAGTTAGAACCAGTGCTTCGTATTTGTTTCTTTCAAACCTAGCGATCTTCCAAATTGTAGGGAGCCTGTCTTTCATTTTTATAGTGGTGAGGTGGTGTCATATTATTTAGAGGGTCTTTCTTACAAAATAATTCTTATAGTAATGTATTCCATCTGTCTCTAAATAAGTGTCGTTCTCCCCTCCTGAGAAATAAATTCCAGAAATTACATATTAAAATATATTAATATTTTTCTAAGTAATTATTATCATCGAAAAGATTTTAAAATCAAGTTTTTATAACAAAATTATTTAGACATATAAATATAGCACATATTTTCTGCGAATCGAGTGAAACTCGTAGTATGTACGCGAACGGCGACACTTATTTAGGGACGGAGAGAGTACATGACCTAAATCGCATGAAAGTTCGTACAAGAGGAGAATAACAACAACGCAAATATATTTTTTGTTTTTATATTATAGAATATAACTATATAAGAACACAGGCACATAAACAAATTGGAAAAGAAAACTTCGAGCCGGTTGCATTGAACAGTAATGCAAGTCGTTCGATGTGCCCGGAACCTGAATTATTAATTGGCTTAACTAATAATTAATTTTGTCCACAACGACTGAACGCCAGCTGCACACCTACAGGCTACGGTTCTGTCTTCTGTGTCCTCTCCTACTAGTAGCGTCACCATGATTTACGCAAGCTCGCAGAACTGGAGGCCATGGCAGCGCGCACGGGTACGATGGCGCGACGTCCCGGTTCCTCACGTGCTCGTTTTCTACCTCCATGGTCTCCAGGTCGACGGAGAAAAACCAGCTTTTCTCTCCCGGCGTCAGCACCACGAACGTTTCGTCTACGGTGACAATACTCGCCGGCAGCCGAAAGAACCAGTATTGCCAACCGGGCAGCTCCGCAGTCGCGTACCTCAGAATGATGCTACACTGCATCACCCACTCGCCGGAATCCGGTAGCTGACGGAACACGTCGAGGTCCTCGCCGTCCGTGCGCACGACGCGCACCATGTCACCACCATCCACGCCACCAATGACACGGAAGCTGGTCTCCCGATTCGGCAACTGCACAGTCGCCAGGAACGTGACGAGCGAGAACTTGAGCGTGATCTCGTCGAGGACGAGCACGCGGCTGTTCTCCGTTCCCCAGTAGACCTTCCCGGCGGTTCGTCCAGCAAAATGAATCCTCGTCTTCATGTCCTGGACTTCGACGCCCCCGTCCTTGGTGTGCCAACCTATGCGCCACCCACCGTCGCTACCTAGAGTGAACACGCAAGCCCGTGGCTTGCATAAGCCGGACCAGCGGTGCTCGTAGAGCACGGAGAGCACCTTGAAGTTGGACATGGCGTCGCCAGCGCCGGCCCTGACACCATCTAGCAAGAAGGCGTCATGGAATGTGAGGTGGCTGAGGTCGGCCGGGCGCGCGATCCCCTGGTATCGCCGTGACACGGGCTCACACACGATGAAGTCCGGCGACCTGGGCCTGGAGCGTATGGAGTCCGAAGACGGCCTGCTGGTGAGGAGGAGGAGGCTGCCGCGGCTGTCGATGATCTCCCTGCTCCGGCTATGCCGTGTACGACGACTGGGACGATGACGGTAGTAGTACATGGTGCGTGGGTGGTCACCTTCTACTGGCGGAACGTATAGGAAGTCGAGGGAGAAGTGACCCACGTCGATGACGGCCGGCGACGAGGGCACGAAGGTTGCCGGTTTTGGAGCTAGCCTGTCTGTGACGCAGTAGCGCCCGGCGACGGGCGGCTCCCCGTGCAGGGCGCGGGAGCGAGCCAGGAAGCCCGTATCGGCAATGGCGCGGCGCCATCGCCTGCAGGTGGCCGCAGCACGGATGAGATGCAGCGGCGAGGAGCCGAGGTTGAGGAGGACCGCGTCGAGGAGCTCGTCGGGGAGGTCGTTTATGCTTGTCGGCCCGGCCGGCAGCTGCTTGTTCCGCCTCTGTTTGGTCTTGGCCTTGACCTTGTTGTGCCGCTTGTCCTTTCCCATTGATGATGCAGAAATGTACGAAACAACAACTCTTGTTGGCACTCAAGAGGATGAAGATCCGCTAAACTGGTCGCTAGAATGGTCCTATTCCTGTTTCCAGTAAGAACGAGCTACCAGTGAGCATTGTATACCACTATTTATATATACTTTGGCCAACTACCGAATATTTGGTTGAGATGAAACTAATCTATCCGCTATTATCTCGATCTTCTCCTTGTTTGACTAAGCTGCTAGCCAGATCACCGTACCATGAATTTGTTGGACTTGGAGGGCGCGGCACGCATACTGGCCATGGTTGACTTATCTTAGTCCGACACGGAACCGACGCCAGCAAATAAAAATACTCCGCAAAATGACTCTGAGATTCTGAGACATTGTTCTTATGAAGGTTCCAAAATCTGTAATATAGATTAACAGAATGATGACGTGTGTTTCTTGTTCTTATATTTTTTTCAGTACTTTTTGTGCAGTGAAAGCTAAACTGTAGCATTTGGAAAGATAGTTGGATTTTAGAATCTACAATGTCATTCTAAAATCCAATTGTTTAGATCTCAATTTTATTTTTCTAACTTCTATTATCGTGTTTTAGAGACCAAATCAAATAGGACAAAGTTAACTAGAGGCATCGCTAGCCGCAAATAGCGGTGCGCTACATCGAGTCCAACTGGACCGTAGAGAGGATGGAGTGCTTAATGAGCACCGTCCATTGCACCCATTGTCGCTACCGCAAAACTGATTTTAGGGGACAAACTTTCGTTCACAAAGGCAGATATGTTAGTCCAACGGGTGTTGGACACTTAGATCCTTTGGACTATTAGCTCGAGTAGTCGTTGGGCGCCAATGGTCACATTGAAATGGTGTCACATTAAAATGGCTAGTACATGTGGCAGCTTGGGAAGGCGTTGCACCAGTCATTTTTGTTCCGACAAGGACCCTGGAACAGTCCAACACCCCTATGCAGACAATAGTGAATAGTCAGTAGCTACTTGGCTATGGGAGAAGTTACATGGTTGGCTCTTAGCACTTTTGGTTTACCGCACATTCTTGTGAGCTAAGCAAACACCTCCCACTCATCTCCTTCGCTATTGCTTGATCGAAATGAGATTGTGAGTGATTCTAGTGCATTTGCATTGTGTTGTTCCATCTAGTGCCACTACTGATCGAGTTGGGATCTGGGATTCTTGGTACTCTCGATGGTTGCCAACCTGTAGACGGTTTGGAGGCAGTGGAGGATCATTGAGCGACTTGGATCGATTAATTGTAATGAGAGGCTCTTGTAGAAGAGACACGGCCCGGGCTAGAGGCAATGGGAGGGCGTATGCATAGAGGTCAGGTCATGTTACAATTTTCACCGACGACTCCTCTCATGAACCAGTGATTGATGTCATTGGAAAAGAATATTGTCCGAAATCTTCACTATCAAATTGTGTTCCATTATCTACAATAATGTGTCTTGAAACATCAAATCTACATATGATGTTTTGCCACAAGATTTTTTTCATTGTATGCGAAGACATATTTGTGATTAATTGGCTTTGCTTCAATCCACTTGGTGAAATATTGCCTTGAGCTATTGGTAATTTTTCAATTATGTCAATACCCCATCTTGCTAATGGCCAGGTTGGTTCAATTGGTTGTAGCAATGCTTCGGGTGCATTGACTTTGCTTCCTGCCATTTGACAATTGTGACAGGTTCTAATTATTCCTTTATTGTCGCTTTGAGCTATTAGCCAGTAAAATCTTTACCTGAAGGCCTTTCCAACTATTGGTTTAGCCCTAGCGTGACTTTCGCAGATTCCTTCATTGATATTTTTCAACAAATTTTTTCATCTTCTTTTGAGATGCACTTTAGCAAAGGCCGAGAAATTCCTTCTTTGTAGAGCTCTTCGTTGATGATTCTGTAATTTCTTGTTTTTTGCTTCACTCTGATTTCATCAACTTCGTTTTTTAGTTCATAGAATCCTCTTAGAAATGTCATAGGCGCTCTCTAATCTTTGCTTTCTATGATGTGTACTTTTCTAGCTTGCTCTGTTTTTGACTTTGCTGAGGCTTCGGGTTATGATTTGAAAAAATACTTCTGGAGGTATCTCTGTTTTTTGTGTAGCAACTTTTGTAATTTATTCTATGTCCATATTGTCATTCCTTGATATGCTTCTTACCGTGAATCCAGCGAAGTATTTTTCTTGGTCTCTCAGAAGTTGCAAATATTTTGCTAACTCAGGGTCTCTTGCTTTGTAATTTTTTCTATGTGTCCAGCGACAACTTGAGAATCTGTTTTGAGTATTAGCTTTTGGATTCCCATTGCTCTTGCTTTGAGAAGTTCCAACAATACTGCTTCATATTCTACAATGTCATTTGTGCACTGGACTTCAAGTCTTGCAGCATATTTCAATTTTACTCTAAAAGGTAAAGTTATGATTGCTGCTGCTCCAGCCCCAGCAAAGCCCCAAGCACCATCACAGTATATTATCCATTCTGGTTGGTCTATTTCTTCTTGTTGGTATTTTGTTGGAGTCCAATCTGCTATGAAGTCACCCAGAACTTGAGATTTCATTGTTGCTCTTTTCTCAAATTGGATGAAGTATTGTGATAGTTCAGCTGCCCATTTTCTCAATCTTTCCGAGGATTTGCATCCTTGTAAAACTACATTGAGTGGTTGTTGAATGGGATTATGATTTTTATTAGCTTGAAAATAGTGCTTCAACTTTCTTGATGCCATAAGCACTGTGTATGTTATTTTTATGATTTCTGAGTAAAAGATTTTTAAGCCTGATAAAGCATCAGATGCAAAGTACACTAGTGCTTATCTTTTTGAATGATTATTTTCTTCTTCTTATATCAACACTGCACTAACTGTACTTTTATTTGCTGACACATACAGTAATAGGTCTGCTCCTGGGTTGGGTGTTGCAAGAGTTGTTGGGTTTGGTAGATGCTTCTTTATTTCTTCGAACGCTTCTTATTGAGCTGGACCCCATTTGAAATTTCTTTCTTGCCTTTTAAAGCTTGAAATATGTAGAGATTTTGCTAAGCTGACATTAATATGAATTTGTTTAGTGAAGTCAGTCTTCTTGTTAATTTTTGTATGTGTTTGATGTTTCTTTGGTACTTCCATGTTTAGTATTTCCTTCACCTTCTACAGATTTGGGTCAATGCCTTTTGCTAAGACAATGCAGCTTAGAATTTTGCCTATCTGAACTCTGAAGGTGCACTTTTCTGGATTTAGTTTCAAATTTGCTTTTCTTAGGGTTGAAAAAGTTTCTTGCAAGTCTTCAAAGTGATCTTTCCTTTGTTTGTTTTTTACGACCAAATCATCAGCATATGCAAACAGGTTTCTTGGTATCTAATCTTTCAAAATTGTCCAAGTCATTCTGATAAGTGTTGTTCCAACATTGAGGAGGCCCTCAGCCATTCTTTGAAAATAATAGGTGCCAAATGGAGTTATGAAACTTGTGAATTCTTCATCCACATTTTTCATCCAGATTTGATGATAGCTTGAATAACAATCCAAGAAGCTTAGCATTTCCCTTCCTACCACTTGATCCACTAATGTGTATTCTTGGCATTGGGAAATTATCTTTTGGACATGCTTTGTTGAGATCCATGAAGTCAAGCACATTCTCCATTTCTTGTTATTTTCTACACCATTACTATGTTTGCAAGCCAGGTTGTGAATTATACTCCTCTTATGACTTTTGCGTCTAAGAGTCTTTGGACTTTGACTTTGGCGTCTTGTGTTTTGTCTAATGCCAACTTTCTGAGCTTTTTTTTCTTTGGTCTGAAATTTGGGATGATGTTCAACTTGTGTTCTATAACATCTCTGCATACTCCTTTTTGAGATCGTTCGCTGACCAGGCGAAGACATCCTTGTTTTTCTGGCACCATTATTTGGTGTCAAATTCTATTAGTTTTTCTTCTTCCTTTGTTGTTAAATTTGTGCCTATTATGACTTGTTTTTCTAGCACCATTAGGTCAAGTGGCACCTTTTTTTTGTGTTTTCGCATGGTTGTGCCTTTTCTTGTGACTTGGCATTTTCTGTTTCAGATTCGTCTTCGTCGTCTTCTTCAATGATACATATGTTTTTGAAAGCTGGACTTGAGTCTTTTACTATATTTCTTGCTTGTGTTTGATCACCGAAGATGGTTGTATGCCATTTATTGCTGGCATTTTCAAACATAAGTATGAGTAGTTGATTATTGCTTCAAATGTATTTAGACTTTCTCTGCCAAAAATTGCATTTTATTGGCTACGCATTTCTGTTATATCAAATGCAATCTATTTTGTTCTTACGTTGTTCACTATCCCAAAAGATACTGGTAAGATGATTCTGCCCACTAAATTAATGGGTCTTCCACTCTTCCCAAATTTTTTTCTGTCAATTTTCATTGCATCCAAAGTTGACGTGAATATGATGTCAGCTGAACTACCTCCATTTATCAAGATTTTTGAGACTACCCATTGTCGGTGTTACGAAACCGGCCGACTAGTAAATTTTAGTTTGCGTGTCGGGATCGGATGGTGAGACGATGAGACATGAGTTTTATACTGGTTTGAGCAGACAATCCCTGTGTTATTTATCTCAGGTTATATTACAGAACGTACAAGCACAGCAAGAGAGAGGAGCGAAGGGCTTCTCAGGTCTCGGCGTGTGGGTGCTGGAGTGTGGGTGTGTGTGAGCGATGAATGTGTTGTGAACTTATCCTAATATGTCCCGGCCATCCCCTTTTATAGTGTAAGGTTTTGACCGGGTTGGTAATTACATTTTACTAGGTTCGTACCGTTTAGCATCATTCCCTTCTGTCCTTTGGCCGGTGCCCTTTCATCATGGTCTTTCCCACGTCGGCTTCGTCGTTGACCCCCTGGTAGGAGTCCAGGCCCTCCTTGCTCCTAAGCTAGACACGCAGCTAGCCTACCTTCGGCTCCTCCATTCTAGGAGCACGCCCCTCATACAACTGCCCTTCTCCAATTCGTCATCGGTCAGCGCCCGTCCTTTAGTAGTCATCATGTCGACTGGGGGGTTCCTCGGAGCATGTCGGGTGCCAGTTATCTCCGTCCTTTTGTCATCATGTCGGACATCCTGGCCGGGAAGGTACATCGGCGTGGGTACGGACCGGCAGACCGCTCGTACCTGCTTCGGTAGGGGCCGGGTCCTTCATTGCCCTCCCGTACCTAGAACCCTCCATGGGCCTCCGTCCTCCGGTTGAAGGCACTCGAGTTTGTCTATAGATTCCCCGTTATCCTACGACGGAGGAGGCAATCATCAACTGTATTCGTACGGGCGGGCGTGTCCGTCGTACATCGTGGCCTACGAGCCTGACAATCCAGGTAAGGCGATCCCTGGGCTTTGGCACGCGTATAGCCACAGTAGGCGCACCGCCCCACGTCGGACCATACGTTGCCTGTGGCCCGCCGTCCTTTCTTTGATCTTATCTCGACGTCCAGCTCAGCCCCACGTCGGGTAAAGCGGAGGTCTCGTCGGGGTGCGCCTCTCGTCGAGCGACCCAGTCCGCTCAGGCCTTTCTTGGCCATGGGCCTGCCAAGGCCCCAAACAAGGTAGATCCTTAATGATCAGCCCTTATCGCCTCTTGGGCCTTGCTTGGGGAGATCTGTGATACTGAATCCCGACAGTAGCCCCTGAGATTCAGAGAGGCATTCTTGCCTGTTTGGATCTTTCTCGTGGATTTCTTTCTTCGCTGAGTTCAGTGGACTTCGTGTGTTGCTTTGGATTCGGGGGTGGTTTTTCGGCAGGTCCCAGAAAGTTTGGTGCGAGCCTCTCTGCAATGGCTTCCCCTATTCTTTAGAGGAGACGGGGGGAGGGAGTCCTGGCCTCTATTCTTCGCCGCATGCCTTGTCCCATCACCTTCTATTTCGTCGTGGCATGGTCCGGGCCCTGGTCAAGGCGTACCTTCTTCATTGCGTGTGGTCCTTCTCTGTGTCAGGTGGTTTCTCGTGTTCCGAGGGAGTCCCCGTGGTCCCCTATTTAAAGAGGCAGTTGCTCTGAAGAGGGCTTTGGTCAGCTTTGGCTTCCTTCCCTTGTAGCCTTTCTCCGATGGAGCGCAGGAAGCGTCCAGCTGTCGAGAGCTCGGGTTTTGGAGATAGCCGTCCTCTTTGTCACCTCATGCTATCGGAGGGAGGGTGAGGCTTATCTCCTAGCATTGGTTCGAATTTATGACAATCTTTCTGACCTCTCTGGTTGCCTTTGTAGGACGTTCTCTCCGTCTGGTCATTCGATGACCCGCTCTCTGACGCCTTCCACGTCTTTCCTGCAATCCCTGTGGCGTCTGTGTCTCCTCAGTTGGGAGGGACGGCATTCTCGCCGTCTTCGCGTCTGAACGGGGCATTGCTGGCAGCTTCCGGTGCGGCGCCTCGACCTGGTGTGGCCATGTCGGCGGCGACGTCTCCCCCCTCGATGGCGGCAGGCTCTCTCTCGGTGCTCCACGGGGCGTCTGTGGTGAATCTTCGCCAGCTCCATGACCTAGACGCGCTCTGGGAGATCATCGACACTATTCGTGGGGCCTTGATGGAGTCCGAGGTGGCCGGAGGTCGCCTTCGCGCCCAGCTGGTTTTCGCGAACAGCCGTGTTTTGGGTAAGCGAACCTTGATACGTCGATGCATTCAGGCTTTCTTGTTTGGCTGACACCTTCTTCTTTTCCAGCGCTGGAAGGGGAGCTAGAGTCGCTTAACCCGGCAGCCGTGGCGGTTGTCGAACTGGTGCGCACCCACGGGGGTCTCTTGCCGAGCGTCTTCAGGGAGTGCCCGCACGGATTCATGCCGCTGTGGACAAGGGGGTGCTTCGTGGCACGGCGGTCGCTCTTGCCACGGCGCAGCTTCGTTCTGGGCACGATCTTCACGGCTTTGTGGGCTTCCCGGAGGACCGGGGGGCGGCACAACATGGCCCCTTGATGGACAGCTTCAGGGAGGTTGCCGAAGCCGTAGCCGTTGAAGTCTCTTCGGCGGAGGTCATGGAGGGTTCTCCTTGATCCCTTTCGCTGGCCGACGACCTGGAGGTCGAGGGCCCTGCCACCGGTGCTTCGGCGGATGGCTCCAATGGCGTTCTCGCTTTGTCCTAGGTGTGATTAGCGTCGCCTTCTAGCTTCCCTAGTTTAGTCATTAGACCGTCACGTCTTTTTATCCTTCGGGCGTAGCCACTTTTGTGATTGTAACCCTATGTGTAAGCCTTTCGACGATGTCTGTTTGAATTGTTTGGAACGGCACTGAGCCCCCGGGCCTTATGAATCTTCTTCACTCGGCGTTCCATGAGGGCGTTTTAAGCCTGAGCAAGAGTTATGCGTGGTTATCTCTTGGGTTTCATCGTGCGAGGCGCACGCCTTTCGCAGTCCTGCGCGTCCTGTTCGTCCAGGGTGCAGGGGTGAAATCATCCATTGGTTTCCCTCGTGGGACGCAACCAGACGTTTCGGGGAGTTAGTTAGCGGGTAATTCGAGTGGAATCCCAACGCCCGTTCGCTAGGGCTATCCGACATGGATCCGCTAGGGATCGACTCCAAATTTTTCACCAGTCGACACGTATAGTTCCCGAACGCCAGTCGACAGGCGTTCGAGGGCTCGTTGCCATCCTTCGCTGGATCAACGACATGTACTGTTATCTAGAAAAACTCGAACGCGTATCAAGGCGCCGCCGACGTGTAGACGTCGGGGGTGAGAGCCGCTGGGGCCCACCTATTAACGCCCCTCACTCTGCGTTTTTTGACCGAGGCGACTGTAGAATCCCTTCCTCGAGACCGGCCTTTGAACCTTCGCGGTCGTGCCAGTTTTCCTCCGGACGCGTAAATGTCAGAAACTTGACACTCGTGTGTGCTTTTGCCGAGGCGGCCGTCGAATCCGTTCGTCGGGATCAGCCTTCGAACCTCAACGGCGTGTCACACTTTGTGTATTTCAGCCTTTCCTAGTTTTGTGCTTATCCTAGCCCCCGGGCAAGGTCCTTACCTGTCTTCGTCGTCTCGATGGCGGGGGAGGGACTTTGCCTAAGGAACGCTGACCATACACACATGCGTACACGTACATATATACATACAAGCGTTTACATACTTATTTTTCATAATACAACGTGCAACGTAGGCTTAATATTCGGAACCGTGAAGGAATCTAAAAATAGAAACGCCTGAGGTGTTGGATGTTCCATGAATTATGGAAGACGCGATTACCTACTGTGGTTTTGAGTCTGTAGGTGCCCGGCTTTATTACTTCATGGACGATGTACGGTCCTTCCCAGGGTGACTTGAGCTTCTCCGGTCCTTGCCGCTTTGTATGCGTCGTAGTACGTAATCTCACGGTCGCAGCTCTCTAGGCTTCACACGTCGGTCATGGTAGCGTCATAGGGCTTGTTGATACTTGGCCGAGTCGAGCAAGGCTGCCTCTCGCGCTTCGTCCACCTGATCAACGGCGTCCTCGAGAAAGGTCTCGGCTTTCTTTTCATCGTAAGCTTGTACTCTTGGTGAGCCATAGTCAAGATCGACCAGGAGGATAGCCTCGGATCCGTATACTAGGAAGAACGGCGTGAACCCTGTAGCTCTGCTTCGCATCGTTCGCAGACTCCAGACCACGGCCGGCAGCTCCTCGAGCCACTTCTTCCTGTACTCCCTGAGTCGATTGAATATTTGGGGCTTTATCCCTTGCAGGATCGTCCCGTTGGCTCTTTCTACTTGTCCATTCGACTCCGGGTGAGCCACAGACGCCCAGTCCACGTGGATATGGTAGTCGTCGCACCATTCTATGAATTCATTGGTCGTGAAGTTTGACCCGTTGTCCGTGATGATGGAGTTGGGCACTCCGAACCGGTTCACGATGTCGGTAAAAAACTTCACGGCTTCACTAGCTCTGGTGTTGGTGAGAGGACGGACCTCAATCCACTTGGTGAACTTATCCACCACGACGAACAAGTGCGTGTAGCCCCCGGGTGCTCTGTCGAGCGGCCCTACCATGTCCAGCCCCCAGACCGCGAACAGTCATGTCACGGGTATCGTTTGCAGAGCCTGAGCCGGGAGGTAGGTTTGCTTGGCGAAGAACTGGCATCCTTCACATTTGCAAACTAGCTCCGTAGCGTCGGCCACCGCCGTGGGCCAGTAGAAACCCTGTCGGAATGCGCTGCCGACGAGAGACTTGGGTGTGGCATGATGGCCGCAAACCCCTCGATGTACGTCGTCCAGCAGTTCCTTCCCTCGCTCGATGGTGATGCACCGCTGCAGCACACCTGTGGCGCTTTTCCAGTATAGCTCGCCCCCGACGAGGACGAAGGACTTGGCTCGTTGGGCCAGCCAATGTGCCACCGTCTGGTCTATCGGAACGACGCATTGAGCCAAACATTTGACGTATGGCTGCCTCCAATTGGGCTCAGGAGGAGGATGCGTTTCTTCGGCTACCTCGACATCCATGACGTCGGTGGCCTCGCCGGGAGAGGGGTTCGTCACTCCTTCCCACGCGTCTGCCTCACCCTTTGGTTGGGTTTCTGCCCTGGCCCCCTCTAGCCGGACCGAGGGGGCCTCCTGATCATTGATGAAGATGCCTGGTGGGGGTGGCTCGCGCGTCGAGGCTGCCTTTGCTAACGTGTCAGCGGTTTCGTTCTATCAACGTGGTATATGACTGATCTCCAGGCCGTCAAACTTTGATTTGAGCTTGCGGACCTCTTGACAGTAGGCTGCCATCCTTGGGTCTACACAATTCAACTCCTTCATGACTTGGTTCACAACGAGCTGAGAATCTCCTCGGACGTCGAGCCTCTGGATCCCGAGGTCTATTGCCACTCGCAGCCCGTTGATCATGGCTTCGTATTCCGCTTCATTGTTCGACGCCGGGAAATGGAGTCTGACCATGTACTTCATAGGCACCCCCCGTGGAGTGACGAGCACGATCCCTGCACCAGCTCCAGTTTTCATGAGCAACCCGTCGAAGTACATGGTCCAGTACTCCTGGTCGACTGGCGCGGTTGGTAGTGTTGTTTCCGCCCATTCGACAAGGAAGTCGGCGAGCGCCTGTGATTTGATGGCGCTCCTAGGCGCATAGGATATGTTCTTCTCCATCAATTCAAGGGCCCACTTGGCTATTCGGTTGGTGGCTTCCTTGTTCTGAATGATTTCCCCTAGCGGGGCACTGCTGACCACGATTACTTCGTGTGACTTGAAGTAATGATGCAATTTCCTCTTCGTCATCATGACCGCATAAACTAGCTTCTGGAGGTGGGGATATCGCATCTTGGTATCGCTCAGGATCTTGCTGACGTAGTACATGGGCTGTTGTACTTTGAGCGTGTGGCCTTCCTCCTCCCTTTCGACAACGAGGACGGCTGACGACTTGGGTTGTCGCCGCGAAGTATAGTAGTAGTTTCTCCCCCGCGTCCAGGGAGACTAATACGGGCGCGTTTGCCAGTAGATGTTTCAGGTGGTCCAGGGCCTTTTGAGCCTCCTCTGTCCATATAAAATGCTCAGATTTCTTGAGCAACCTATAGAGCGGCAGGCTCTTTTCTCTGAGGCGCGATATGAATCGGCTAAGCGCGGTGAGGCATCCCGTGACTCGCTGGACTCCTTTTACGTTGTGCACAGGGCCCATGCTCTCGATGGATGCTATTTTTTTGGGGTTCGCTTCGATGCCCTGCTCAGAGACGATGAAACCCAGCAGCATGCCCTTGGGTACTCCGAACATACATTTCTCCGGGTTAAGTTTGATGCTGTGTTCTTTGAGCTTGGCGAACATCAGCCCGAGGTCTCGTACAAGCGATCTTGACTGCTTTGTCTTGATGACGATGTCATCCACATAGACCTCGATCGTGGCTCCGACTAGCTCGTCGAAGCATTTGACCATGGACTTCTGGAAGGTAGCTCCGACGTTCTTGAGGCCGAACGGCATGGTGACATAGCAGTACGATCCGAACGGAGTGATGAACGAGGTAGCAAGCTGGTCGGCCTAGTTCATCTTGATCTGGTGATACCCCGAGTAGGCGTCGAGGAAACAGAGTGTCTTGCACCCGCCGTGGCATCGACGATTTGATCGATTCGTGGCAAAGGGTATGGATCCTTGGGCACGCCTTATTCAGGCTAGTGTAATCGACGCACATTCGCCATTTCCCGTTCTTCTTTCGTACGAGGACGGGGTTCATCAACCACTCGGGGTGTGGTGCTTCGCGGATGAAGCCCGCTGCCAGCAGCTTCTTGATCTCCGCACCGATCGCCTCCTTCCGTTCGTCGTCGAAGTGATGTAGGTGTTGTTTCACCGGCCTAGATCCCAGCCTTATGTGGAGGGAGTGCTCGGCGACTTCCCTTGGTATGCCTGGCATTTCCGAGGGCCTCCACGCGAAGACGTCGATGTTCATGCGGAGGTAGTCGACGAGCTCGCTTTCCTATTTAGGAGTGAGGTTGGTGCTGATGTTGACCGCCTTCTCCACGCCGTCGGCGACCTCGAGGATGACTGGTTTCGTTGCCTCGGAAGGCTCAAATGAGCCCATCTTATTTCCGCCGTGATCTTTCCGATCTGCCGTTGTTATCGTTTCTCTCTTCACATCGGGTCTGTGTGGCCGCGGGGGGCGGAAGCCTCGGCGATAAGTTCTGACATGAGCTTCTTTGAGGCCACCAGTGCAGCCGCGTACGTACAGCATTCAGAGTCACATTCGTATGCTCGGCGGTACAAAGATCCCACGATGATCACCCCTTTCGGTCCCGGGATCTTCAACTTGAGGTAGGTGTAGTTTGGGATTGCCATGAACTTGGCGTAACATGGCCCCCCGAGGATGGCGTGGTACGTGCCTTGGAAATCGACCACCTCGAATGTGAGGACTTCCTTTCGGAAGTTTCTCGGGCCGCCGAACATGACCGGTAAGTCAATCTGGCCGATGGGCTCCGCCTGCTTCCCCGGAACGACCCCGAAAAACAGAGCCCCGAGTGACGTAGGTGTGCGCGGGGGATCTTCATAGCGTCGAGGATCTCAGCATACAAGATGTTCAGCCCGCTCCATCCGTCCATGAGGACCTTGGTGAGGCGTTTGGTGCCGACGATGGGATCGACGACGAGCGGGTATCTTCCCGGATAAGGCACGAAGTCCGGATGGTCGTCACGATTAAAGGTGACCGGAGATTCTGACCATTTGAGAAATGAAGGGACGGCGGGCGTGGCTGAATATACCTCTCGTCGGATGACTTTTTGCTGACGCCTGGATCCACGCGTCGTCAGTCCTCCGAAGATCATCAGGGTCTCGTCCGCCGGGATGTAGTCATCCTCCTTCTGCTCCTTGCCTCCATCTTCGTCGTCGTCCTTGCTCTTCGGACCCTTCTTCTTGTAATTCCCGGTAAGGAAATTCTTCATGGTGCGGCAATCCCTCAGGAGGTGTTTTACCGGAGTCGCATGATGCGTGCAGGGGGAGTTCATCATTTTCTCGAAATGATCGTTGCGCGGTCTCTCTGTCCTTCCTCCCTTATGGTCGACTGCGGCCACCAGCGTTCCGTCGCGCCTCTGCCAGTTTCACCCCTTTTTGTAAGGGCGGTCCGACGTCCCGGCGTCGCCGTCACCTCGCTTCTCCTTGCCCTGGCTACCCTGGAACACCACTCCGACTCCCTCTTCTCCTGAGGCGTGGCTGGTCGCTATGTCGAGCAAGTCTTTCGTCGTCATGGGCTTCTTCCTCCCTAGCTTGTGCACGAGGGACTTGCAAGTGGTGCCGGAGAGGAAGGCTGTCACCACGTCCCCATCCGCCACGTCTGGGAGCTCGTTGCACTTTTGAGAGAAACGACGTACGTAATCACGAAGCATCTCATCTTTCTTTTGCTTGCAATTCTTTAAATCCCAGGAGTTTCCCGGGCGAACGTAAGTGCCCTGGAAGTTGCCGACGAATGCCTCTCTGAGGTCGCCCCAGCTCCTGATCTTGCCCTTGGGCAGGTGCTCGAGCCAGGTCCCTGCCGTATCGGACAGGTAGAGTGGAAGGTGGCGGATGATGAAGTTTTCGTCGTCGGCTCCCCCGGCTTCGCAGGCAAACCGGTAGTCGTCCAACCATAGGGCGGGGTTTGTCGTCCCGCTGTATTTCTGAATGTAGGTCGGGGGTTTGAAGCGTGGGGGCACTCAGGCCGAGTGTATGTACGAGGCGAAGCATCGCGGTCCCGTGGGCTCAGGGCTGCGTTCCCGATCCTCATCGGGGTCGTATCTTCCTCCTCGGCGCGGGTGCCGCGTGCGCGCACGCCCGTCATCATCTCGGATGCTGTGGTTGCGGCGGCAACTGAGACTAGAGTGACGCGGCGTCTCCTCCCTCTCCTCTCGACATCTTTGGGAAGGGTTGCTTCGAAGATCTTGGGAAGGTTGTGGCCCCTGGTGAACAGAGACGTTCCTTGATGGGGCCCCTAGGTTGCTAACGGCGGCTCGCCGTTGGATGGAGCTTTCGGCCTGCTGGACCGCCACTTTGTCCAGCAAAACGCAGAGCTCTTCCTGAAGCCGCTTTGCTTCTGGTGTCGTTGCTTCCGGGAACCTTCGCGCAAGAACTGCTGCCGCGGCTATGTTCTGCTGCGCCCGTTCGAAAACCACGGGCTTCTGGTCATCCTTGATGAAGCGACGTTGGGCTTCTCGAGCCCGAGCGCGTGCTCCTTTCGGCCGACGTTGGCCGATCGCTCGCGCCAGGCGTGCTCTCTAGGAGGCGATTTGCTGCTGCACCTCGTCCAGCTCTCCTTGCCGCGCCTCGAGGGCGGCGACATCCGGCTGTGAGCGTTCCGCGCCTTCGTTTCCTCCGGGCGGCATTTCCGGCACTACGCTGTCTTCTTCATTGTGGATGCTTTGTACCGCCCCCTCCGGGGTAGGTTCTCTTCCTTCGCACATGAGACATTCCCGTTATACTGGAACGTCCCGCCACCTTCGGACTCTGCCGAGTCCGTGCTCTCGTTAGCCGAGAGCATTGGGTCTTCCTCTTCCAACAGGTCATAAAAGGACTCGATCGTCCCAACGAACTCGCCATCCGGATCCTCCGCTTCTCTACCCATGCTTACGAGCTGCTCGATGATCGCAGCGGCGTTCGTAAGCCCGAACGGGTACGACACCGGGACTCGTCCGGAGAGCTCGTCAGACGTGAGCAGGGCTCCGCCCTAGATGTGGATGGCCACGTTGATGTACGAGAGGGCGAGTGATATCATCAGTTCGGCGGTTGGGCGGGGCCCTATACATGCTCTGAGCTGGCGTTCGAGCCTCGCATGATCGATGGCGGTGGATCCTCGTCGTCGGAGGAAAGCTCCTCCGAAGCGTAGTAATCTTCGGACTTCGGGCTCATCGACATGGGCGACCCTGTTTCGTCCTCGAGGCGGCGCTGCTCGCGTCTCCCTCCGTTATCAGGTGAGCTGATGTCGAGACTGGCGAGCTTTCGGGTAACGTCGTCGCGTTCGGCCTTGCCCGAACGGTCGTCTGGAGCCTGGCCTCTGTCGGCCGGGGCCACGAGGTTGGAGCCCTCGTAGTTTGACTCGCTGCCGGTCGGAGGGGGCGGCAGGTCCGGTTCGCCAAAGGTGGCCTTGCCAGTAGCCTCGTCGTCACGCCTCTCCTCCTCGTGGTGGATGACATAACATTCCCGGATTGGGCTGTATCCGTCGTCCGAATCGTATACGAGAGACCCATCACCGTCGCAGAACCCGATGGAGTCGCAATCCGTCCAGTCGTCGACGGTGTCGGCAGGGCCGTCCCTGAGAGAGTGCGACCTGTGCAACAGCACAGGGCCTCCATTTTCTAGGGTCCTCAAACTTTGAAGTTGGAATACATGACGAGTAGTAAGATGTGCTAATCGCTGTAGCTGTAGACTGCTCAACGCTGGTGCTGAACTGCTTTCACACTTTATTACTTGATATGATGGGCAAAAGGCAGCAAGTACTGCATTGGACTGCTGGTTGCATCTGCCTTCATCGAGCGAACAAGTCCATTTCTATGGCTTTTATTCATTGGTTCTCAGTCTTTCGTAATACTTCGTAATATGCATATCTATGATTTTTTGTCTTATTTGTTCTTGTGTATTTTCGTGTGTAGCCATAAAGTGTTTTAAGATCAAAGGATATGAATCTAATTACGAAGAACGTAAAAAACAGAGAACTGAATATGTAGGAGCTAGGGCCTATTTCAAAATTTTGCACAGGGTCTCCATTTATGCCGAGACGGCCCTGGTGTCGGACCCGTCGGAGTCGTGAATGGACCAGATATCGATATCGACCTCGGTGTCGTCCTTGTAATCAAGATCCCCAAGGAGATAGTCCATTAGGGCCCTCATGAAGCCGGTAACCGACCTCCGCGCCGTGATCCTCTAAGCCCGTTCGCTGAGGTCCAGAGGGATCCGCGTGACCTCAGTCCTCATCGGGCTGAGGCTGTAGGCCGGAGCGCCCGGCAGAAGCGGTTCCGGCTGAGTCGTCTCTTCGCCCGAGACTGCCGGGGCCACCACTTCGGGGGTGGCCGCATCGCCGTTCAGCAGCGCGAGAGGCTGCTCTTCCTGGGCAAAAGTTCCCAGGCTGTCCAGGCGCTGTTTCTCCATGAGCTCAGCGAGGGAGTCAACGGAGGTGTTGGGAGCGTCCTAGGTACGGATCGAGCTTCCATCAGGGAAGCACAGGAAGTCGAGACTCCCAAACCGAATGTGGGATCCGGCGGAGGAGTCGGAGCGTGGTGAAGCCATCCGAAACTCAACAACTCATCGAGACGCGCAAATTCTCCTACCTGGCGTGCCAACTGTCGGTGTTACGAAACCGGCCGACCAGTAAATTTTAGTTTGCGCGTCGGGATCGGATGGTGAGACGACGAGACACGAGTTTTATACTGATTCGGGCAGACAGTCCCTACGTCCAGTCCGAGCGGAGCTCGTATTCTTTATCTCAGGTTATATTACAGAACGTACAAGCACAGGTATGGACTGGCAGACCGCTCGTACCTGCTTCGGTAGGGGCCGGGTCCTTCGTTGCCCTCCCATACCTGGAACCCTCTGTGGGCCTCCGTCCTCCGGTCGAAGGCACTCGAGTTTGTCTATAGATTCCCCGTTATCCTACGACGGAGGACGCAATCGTCAACTATATTCGTACCGGCGGGCGTGTCCGTCGTACGTCGTGGCCTACGAGCCTGACAATCCAGGATAAGGTGATCCCTGGGCTTTGGCACGCGTATAGCCACAGTAGGCGCACCGCCCCACGTCGGACCGTACATTGCCCGTGGCCCGTCGTCCTTTCTTTGATCTTATCCCGACGTCCAGCTCAGCCCCACGTCGGGCGAAGCAGAGGTCTCGTCGGGGTGCGCCTCTCGTCGAGCGACTCGGTCCTCTCAGGGCTTTCTTGGCCATGGGCCTGCCAAGGCTCCAAACGAGGTAGATCCTTAATGATCAGCCCTTATCGCCTCTTGGGCCTTGCTTGGGGAGATCTATGATATTGAATCCCGACACCATCCCTCAATGTTTGCTTATATAACCATTGTATCCATGTGAGGGTAATCTTTTAGTCAAATCTTGGTCTGAAATGTGATTTGAAGGTGTGACCATCTTGTCTTTTTTGAATGGGCCGTCAATTGCTATTGAATTTACTCTTCTGAATTAGTTTCTCTCTTCATTTCTTGTGTCGTATTCTAAACTATTTCCACCCGATATTGTTAGAATTCTTCCTCTACTTGGGATGACTGTGTTGCCATTGCTTGTCGAAGCTCCAGGAGTATTGTTGACTTGTTGATTTTTCTGATTGCTGCTTGCCACCAAACTTTCTGACTGGAAATTTTGGTGTTGATTTTGCTCACATTGATTTTGCGGGTATACTGCTAGTAGCTGACAATTGTATATTGGCGGAGGTGGTGGTAACATTTGTTGGTGATATGTGATTGGCACGTAGCTTGTTCTTTCTTGTGCTAAGTGGTTGATGACTTTCATCTATGAAGTTGCCTTGCTTTCTTCTTGCACTTCTTCTAAGCTTTTCTTGACTCTTGGGCACATTTTTATGTATGGCCATCTCCTTTGCCATGGATGATGTAATATATTTCTTCTGGCTTTAGTATTTTTCTCTCGAAGTTTCTGCCTTGGTTGTTGTAGTTGCTCTTTTGCTAAAAATTTTCTTTTAATTTTTGTTTGTATGATAATTTCTTTGATTGCTCTGAAATTGACTTGAGTTGGAAGCTTCACTTGCACTATTTATGTGATTTACTCTTTGAAATGGTCTTTGCTCAAAATTTACCATTCTTGTCCGCTGGAAGTTGTTGTTGGGTTTTGATTGGTTTCTTTCTCTATTTTCTTCCTCTATTCTTTTTATCCACAATACTTTCTCATGTCTTCGTACAACTTTTCAACCGTAGTTGTTCTTTCTCTTTTGAAATGTGATGAAAGTTGGCCCGCTCGCAAGCCTTTAATTGCAGCTATGATAACAACTTCGTTTGGAATATTTGGGTTGCTATTTGATGTTGAAGAGATCACCGCTTGTGACTTTGGAGGCCTTGGAAATCAAAGTAGTAGAGTTGTGCGAAGTTGGTCCTATGATTTGATTTGGCTTTAGTGATGAGTACCAATGTTGTGCTGGCCCTCTAACAGCCATAATGAGTGACTTCGCTAATGTTTGCGTCTCCACTGCCCAAACCTACTGTTGCCTCAAAACTCATCAGGATTTGTCTTGGGTCAGATAAACCATTGTAAGTTGGTATAATGTTAAACTTGAATCCCATGGGACATTTTGCTAACTAAATGTCTATTGATAATGGTGATTCAGTGTCAATTATTGCAATCTAGTTTTGAACTTTCTTGTCTTGTACATTTTAGTTGCAGAAGTTGGGTCTTGGATTGTAACTTGGCTTTCATTCTCTATTTCTTCACTGAGCCTTCTTATTGCGGCCTTAGCCTCTTCAGTTTTTGCTTCAAGGACTTTTCCTTCGTCTTTGCCCTGGCTTCTTCAAGTTGCTTCTTTTTTATGATAAGTTCTTCTTTAAGCTCTTTTTGTCTTATTTCTTCGTTCTGCTCTTCTTTGTTTTCCTAGGTGCGCCCTATTTTGACTTTGACTTCTGTTTCTTTATCTTGAGTTGGATTTTTTCTTGGGTTCTTGTTTCATTGGACGGAGCCATCTTTTTTCTGGGCCTTACCATTTGAAGTATATGTAGCGGTCGTGGGTATCTTCGATCACACAAACGGACGTCGCCAGATGTTAGGTGATGACTTTCACTCAAACATACAATTGAGAAATGTAACTGCAAAATCGCAGTCATCATCTCAATCTGGTCGTACAATGTGTGTCAGGGGGGTATTTATAGGGACCCCTGGCTTCGAAATCACATAAAGATTACAAACTTGTCCTTACATTTCACTACTCATTCATCTAAAAATAAGAAGGGTGAAGTGGTAAAATACACTTTGCTGTGTTGGTCGCATCTTCCCGCTTAATTCTAGACTAGTCTTTGGTCTGTCTGCCTGTCTTGACACCGCACTGTACTGGAAGGTCATCATAAACTTCCCAGGCGAAGTCGATTTACCGGCTTCGCAAGGTCATTTTAACCAAGTGAAGCCGCTTCAAATTCTTTACCTGAAAAGCAAGAATCACGAGTCGAAGTCCAAATTTTATAGCGCAAAGCCACCACGTCATCTTCGCTGGTTATCTTTGTTCATTTTACTTCACAATGATCCAAAACTTATTTTTCCCTCCAAAGTTTGGGCATGGTATTTTTCCTCGCTAAGTTGTTCCCCAACGGTGTTCCTCGCAAAGTTGTTCCTCGCAAAGTCGTGCTTTGAGTCGTGCCAAAAGACCGTGCCATGACTTGCCCTCAATGGCATAGCCCAAGTCCCAGCTCTATTTAGAGCTTGTAACTAATGACTAAACCTACCTCTCTTTTCCTCGCTCGAACTCTTCAGACCATCTAATGTTGAGGGAGGCTAAAGGGGGCGCTCGGGTCACCGCCGGCGAGGCGGGCGGTCTTCCTAGCCTTCGATGGCCCACGGGCCATTGCGAGGTGATGGAGACTGCTGCATCGGTCCGTGACGAAGGTTCCTGTATTGTTAGGGTTAGGTTCCCAGCATTGTGGTCAAGGCGGCAATGACGCTGGCAGCGACGCCATGCTGGAATAAAGTCCTCTCAAGCTTCTCCCCGTCTTGGTGATGTTCCACTCCATCGTCATCTATGAGCTCGTGGCGGTGGAGTTCATCTTCGCCGGCTCCTATACAGGAGTCCGCGCGGATTACTGATCCGTCGTCGTCGGGCGACGGTGTCACTGTTGTGCTTTGTGGTTCATCTTTCATGCAGAGATGGCTATGGGCATGGTGGACGCCTGGAGAGTGGATCGAGCTCGATTTACATCGGCGCGAGTCGACAACAAACTATGATTCAAGTCTGGAGGAGCTCAAGGCGCGTCCCCGACAGATGGTCCTTCAACGACGGAATCAACCCGACCTTCACGTCAAGCATCTACTGTGGTTCGTTACAAAGTTTCTATATGTGATGGGGCTCTTCCTGATCTGGGTGGCGGCGGGTGATTCCAACGCCGGAGAAGGATGGCGGTGGCATTCATCAGCGACCATAGAGGCCTGGACCTTCTTGTCATTTTTGTTTTCTGTTGGGGCTTCGTTGCAATGTCACTTAGACAGCTTGTCTTTATATCATGCATCCTCGTATCTGTATTTGTATCTTTTTCTTATTATGTGATACAAATACGCTTTATAAAAAATGACTAAACCTATTTATGAAGTCTGAGCATCGGTAGCCTCGTTACTTTTTCCCTTAATCAATTTTATTTTTCCTTCAATTTCTATTTTTATGGGAATTTGCATTTCATTACTCAACCGCGCCGGGTAAATCGCCTGACACCAAAACCATGATACAGCTCGGCATTCCAGCCAAAACTACAGGCTCTAGGCCCATGCTACTACTTCCTATATTGGCAAGCTTGTGTGCTACCTTATTACAATCATGTGGAACATGTTTGACAGTAAACCAATCAAAATTATCATAGATCAAATCTTTAATCATGGACTAGGTCACCCACCACTGCAAGTCTGAAATCGTCGCCCTGTACTGCCCACACCACTTGTTGTGCATCAGATTCTAGGATGACATTGCTGACACCAATTGACAATGCAGCCTTAACACCTTTGTTGCAGGCAACAAGCTCCACGTATATAAGATTGACCCCAAAAGGCACCCTACCATAGCCACATTGGATCACATCTCGATGTTCTTCTCGTATGATATAGCCTCATCCCCCATTCTTTTCAGTATCTCTGAAAGCGCCATCGACATTCAGTTTCAGCAAGCCATGTGGAGGTTTCTCCCATCTCCTTCTTTCACTCCCCACTTCTATAATACCTGCCATACTATTTTGCAAATTTTGATCTCCGTTGTTTGCTTCCCACATAAAACTGCAATTTCATCAGCCGACCTCCTATTCTCACCTTGTACTTTATTTCGTTCATGCCACAAATTATTTAGTAGAAGTGCCGCTTTCAACTGTAGCTGGTCATCTATTGTCAGCAATTTTTGTACAACTTCTTTTGCATTATAGCAGTCAGCTAACGCATGTCCAATAGTCCCCATTCCAGCACTTCTCCATATTGTTTTAGCGTACTTACATTTTAGGAAAAGATGACTCCCATCCTCGCCCACTCGGCTGCACAAAAAGCATCGATCATCTTCAACTTTAACACTACGGCTTTTCAGGTTTAAGCGCAAAGCCAACGAATTATGAGCCAGACGCCACAGAAAATGTTTCAGTCTTCTAGGTGCTTGCATATTCCAGATCATACTCAATTTCTTTTCTCCGGCCCGCGCGGGCCGACAACGACCCTTTTCTGTTTGTTCTGTCTTTCCCGGCCTTCTCCGGTCCGCTCCGTCTCCCTATTGCTCCTGTCCAGTGTCCGGCCTGGTCAACTCCCTCCCCATTGTAGTCTGTAGAGCTTGAGGCTCCGCCATTAATGGAGCTTTTGGCTGGTGTCGTCCTCTCCTCGTCAGCCAAGCAACCGGCCGAGCCCTAGCCCAAGAGAGGGCAGCCGAACAGGTATTTGTTTGGCTCATTGCCAGTATTTGTACATTTACTATAGCAACTAGTACTAGTACCAAGTAGTAGCAACTCAATAGTTTCCTCAGGCTTTTACTTTCCAGCCGTCTGAGATTTACTTCATCCTTGCAATTGCAGGTTTCAACTCTCCGGCTGCTCCACCTTGAAGAAGTACGAGCTTCTGGCTTCCTTCCTCGTCTGGTTCCACCAAGGATCGAAGAGGGAACACCACGAATCCCAGCTACCATCATATCTTTAGCTGCTCTGCTCCGCCAAAAATCACAAGGGCAAAGAAGCATTACAAGGTAAGTAGTTCCACATCGATTTATTTTATGTGCATCTCGAATCAAGATCGGTGGATTTCTGTTTTATTTTATCCTGTATAAATATGTTTAGTTTACTCTGTCAGTCCCTGGGTCAAGCTAATCAAGTCTGTGCACTCCGGTCACTACCCATCGCCGTATTTGTCTACAAATCTTGGACGTTAATTGGTGTGCGCCACAAGCTCAATGCCCCCTTGAACTCTAGATCCATCGCATCCAAAATCCGAGATTGCGGCTTGTCTGGACTGCGATCCAGTCCCCATCCTCAATCTCATCGATATAATAGGTGCCGAGGTAGCTCACCAGAGCTGCCCTATCGGGTTCCGTAGGTCCCTCGCCGGGAGCTGCCGAACTCCCTCGCACCCATGGAGCCGCGTCGGTACAGCCCGCCCATGCTCTCCTTCGTCGGGCGGTACTGCCCGTCGTCCCCTGTTTTCCCATGGCAAGGAGAGGCAGAGGTCCGTCGCGCGAGGGAGAAGACAGCGGCGTCCGAGACAATAATTTGATGCGTAGGTCCACACGTCCTGAAGAAGCTTGTTTTCTTTTCTTTTTTTTTCTTTTATACTTTTTTATTTTTCTTTTCTTTTTCTTTCCAAGTTGAGTTAGAGCATCTGCAACGGATTAGCCAAATTATTTATTACTAAAGCTAAAAATAACTGGTAGAGTGTAGCGTGTACACATCCCCTCAGCTGTGGTTATTCTGGTAAAGTGTAGCGAGTCTCATCGTGCTAATAAAGATTATGTAACTTCGGTTTGTGTGAATTGACTGGTGAATCCGCTGGGATCCATTGTCAGAAGCTGATCTGCTATCAGGTACAAAGAAGAGAAATCGATGGGTGCAGCGGAGGTCCTGTCGGCCGCATGGAAAGAATGGGGTCTGCAAGCGCTGGTGCTGCTCAGCTTAACCGTGCAGGTGACGCTCCACATCTTGGCAGAGTTCCGGCGGCACATTGACTCCGGCGTGCTAAGGGCCGTGGTATGGTCGGCGTACATGGCGGCGGACACGACGGCGATCTACGTGCTTGGGCACCTGTCCGTGACGAGCAGGTCGCCAGAGCACGAGAGCCGTTCCTGCTGCTGCACCTCGGCGGGCAGGACAAGATCACAGCCTACGCCATCGAGGACAACCAGCTGTGGCTGCGCCACCTGCAGACGCTCGTCCTCCAGGTGGCCGGAGCCGCCTACGTCGTCTACGGGTCCTCCGTCATCGTCGGCGTGAGCCGGGTCCCCTTGCTCCTCGCGGCCACCGTCACCATGTCCGCCGTCGGTGTCGTCAAGTACGGGGAGCGAGTGTGGGCGCTCAGGTGCGCCGGCACTGGCCCGACTGGGAACTACAGCAGCGATATCGGCAAGAGACGCTTTTCCCTTGCGGTGCCGGATTCTTTCATCAGCGGCTTGGATCCCGCGGAAGCCTACCTGCTACATGCTCACCTGCTGCTGGATCTCGCCAAGGACAGGTTCAAGGGTCCATTGCCCCGTCTCTTTCTGGGTGGCCCCGTCAGCCCAGCATCGCATTCGGAGATGCACGGGGAGGAGGAGCTGTACAAGGTGGCCGAGATGCAGCTCTCGCTCCTGCACGACGTCTTCTACACCAAGGCCGAGGCCACGCACACTTGGCGCGGCCTCTGCGTCCGCGTGCTGTCGTCGCTGGCCACCGTCGCCGCGTTCGTGCTGTTCAACGTGCTGCTGCTGGGCGACCATCGCCGTAAGCTGGAAGGCTACAGCAGCGGAGATGTGGCCGTCACCTACGTGCTCTTCGTCGGCGCCGTCGCCCTGGAGGCCGCGTCACTCGCGAGGGCCATGTGCTCGAGCTGGACATGTGCTCTCCTGGTGAAGCACGGATCGGAAGGGAGCGCGGTGTGCAACTCCCTAGCCCATGTACCCGTGTATCTCCGCCGGCTGGTGCGTGCGGCGGAGTGGCGGCGCAGGCGCAGCTGGTCGCGCTCCATGGGGCAGCTCAGCCTGGTCCAGCTGTGCGTGCGCAGCAGGGCCAGCCGGTACAGCAAGGTGGCTAGATGGATGGGCGTGGAGGACTGGTGGAACACGCTGGCTTACTCCGGCCCATCCGCCCCCGTCTCGGCGTGCGTCAAGAAGCTACGGCTCAAGAGCATGAAGGCGAGGCCATGGGGTCGGGAGCAGTTCGAGAGCAGGGGACTGTACAGCCGGGACCTGGACCTGGATTGGGTTGCCGATTCCAAGCTGGAGGCGAGGATCCTCATCTGGCACGTCGCCACCGAGTTCTACCTGCGCTGGTTCAACGACAAGGATCAGCCGCCGGGCGCCGGTGCTGCTGACCTCGTCGAGGTGGCTCGGGCGCTGTCCAACTACATGCTCTCCCTGCTCGCATCACGAGCTCACATGCTGCCTCCCGATGCCAGCCGCAACGACTACCTCGTGGTGTGCTATGCTCTCACCAGTCACGAGACATACAGCACAGCCGAGGATCTGCTCTCCTTGCTGCAGGGCTTTGCAGACGCGTTGTGGGCTAATAACTCCGCGCCTGATCCTGAACTGCAGTGCAAGAATACTAATCGGCGTGGATACAAGGTGTTGAGGGGAGGATGCTCGCTTGCTGCGTTCCTCATCCACTACCAAGACTCCTCGCCTGTTGGTGACAGCGGCACCGGCACCGGCACGCTAGAGATGATCTGCCGGGATTTGGCGCGCATGCTGTGCAGCGTTGCTGACGAATGCACATGCAAAGCAGCTCAGCAGCGGCGGCGAGATCCTCACCGTCGCTGCCCTTGTAGCGAAATACATGAGGTCCCAAAGGCTGTCTGGGCACTTCCACATAGAATCTAGGCGTGCAGAGGAATGGTAAATCACTTTTCCTATATTTCAGGTGTTTGAAAGTTAAGATGATTTCAGACAGACTCGACTCAAGTATTTTTTATATTTTGTTATTTTTCTTTATCCTTATCTCACTACAGAAACAATGTTAATTGTCTTTGTGCCTATCCAGATCAGATTTTGACCTGGCTTTGTCTAACGTTTTTTATTCTTTGAACCGAAAGTTATAGAATATATATATGCCCACATAAATTGCAATGAACTAAAACTACAATTTTAGTATATGCAATATATATTATCATATATGCCCACATAAAATATATGCAATATACATTGCCCGAAAGGAAACTACTGTGCCTTGGTAAATTAGTAGTTATGGCGACTTCTAAAAGCGCCTACAAGTATGGCCATCCTTGTACACAAAATCCATGCCTATTATGTTCGATCTATATATCTATCAATGAATAATAAGGATGGAAATGGATCAGATTCACATGGATTCGAAACCGGATATCACCTTTTATCATATTTTATTTCAAACTTGAATACTGACACTGATTTTGTCGAATATGAATACAAAACGAATGTCTTGAATACGGTTTTTTGTTCAGATATTTACTTAATTCAATTTAAAGTTTATTAAAAATATAAAAATAAGCTAGGGACTCCCTTGCTAACTTCAGTAAAGAATTCAATTTAAAGTACATATTGTTAAATTTAATGTAGATGATCAAAAATTTACTACTATTTTGTCAATAACCAAAGTGAAATAAAATCAAAGTAGACCACTAATAATCCCCAATATCAAATTAAATTATAATGAATAATATTTAATAATATCATAGGTTAAGTGAAGAAAATTAAATAAGAATAATGGTAGGCCACAAGTAGCCATTTTATTTATCATTTTTTGTAGTTACAAAATTATTAGGATCCAAACAATCATTGGGATCCTATTGACCCACTACCCACTAGTAACGGTTTCTCTCGTTGCCACGTTAAGCCACGACTTAAGAATGACATATTACTATCGGGGCCACAACCTGCAGGGAGTGATATGCTAATGCTGAGGTCGTGGCTTCACTCGGCAAAGGCAAAAACCTATATCACTGTCTAGTTTTAGATTAATTTGGTATTGTCCTACACACCATTAGATTTACTTGCTCCTAATTACTCAATGTTTCAACATTGGTTCCAGCTAGCAGCTTCCCATGAATTCAAGTTATTATAAATAGGTCCCTATGGTTCTTCCTTGCTTCTAAGTGGTTACTCAATACAATCGATAGAATTCCAAATGCACACTTGTAGTGAGGTCCATCATGTCCTCCTACCTTCATCCTAAGCTCCCCATTTGAGATTTTCCACGAGAAAGCCCCCTACATAGTCCTTTCCATCGTAGTCAAGATGGTGGCCACGGATGGAGGGCCAACGATGGCCGGCGGCCCTCCTCGAGCCTGAGCCTGCACCCCACCGTGCCTCACTGCTCATAGGGCTGACCACCACCGCTTCGTGCCCCAACCATATGCCCTCAATTCCTGCGCTGCCCGGCGTGCCTCTCCAACGTCGTGATGCTGCCACACCTAGTATTACCCACCATTGCCACCGTCACCTGGGACCGGACTGGGACCGGATCGAGGAAGAGGGAGGAGATTCCTTGTGTTCCTAGATTTTTTTTTTAACTATGTATGGATCCAAATCAGAACTATATATATATATATACAAGGCACCTTGTAACCGTTAAATCTTAAAAAACAAATAGTCAAAAGACTGTTACCCCAGCTCTCCATAAACCCCCGCCCCTCTGCCCTAACGCCACCCTGTCACTAGCCCTAGCTCCCACCGTCAGGGTTGCCCCCGACCTAAAACCCTGACAATGACTGAGAAGCCATGCAGATAAATTCAAACGAACAGGACAGATGTCGACGCCTTTGTTAATCTCTAATAGTAGAACAGTTGTTTTAGATATTTGCCTCTATTAATTAAGTATAAATTGATTGACATCCTTGGACTACCACCTCTATAAATATCTTAATTTGCCATATCCCTAGAAATATTTGTCTCGAAAAATAATTCATAGTTTTTCATATGAAATTGGATGAAAATGAACATTATACCAAACCTGTTTATCTTTTTTATATGATCTATAACTTCAAAATGACAAATTATTTAGTCGCTGATAGTTCAACACTTTGCCACTAACAATCCATCGAGCTCAATTAAATAAATAGAAAAATAAACAAGATATATTTAAAACTATATAAATTGGACCGGACATTCAAGACCAATACAATATTGAAATTACACAAATGGGCACATTAATCATGCTCTCATTCATTTATATCCAACGAGAATATATATGTAATCATGTCACTAGCTAGTTGACTTCAAGCCAACATGCAGGTCGTACAATGTGCTTGGACCCTGGTAATTTTGTCCAAAACGACTGAATGCCACCAGCCGTGCCCCTAGCACTAGGCGAAGGCGAACACTCGACAAAGAGGCTACATAGCGCAATCTTATGTCTGCTCTTACCAGTAGCGTCATCATGATTATCGCAAGCTCGAAAAATAAATTCTACGTAAATGTATTCTTAGTTTATACATAACCTAATTACCTAAATAACATGAAAGTTCGTAGAAGAGGAGAATAACAACAATGCAAATGCAGATTTTTATTTTAGGATACAAGAACACAAGCACATAAACAAATTGGAAAAGAAAACTTCGAGGCGGTTGCATTGAACGGTAATGCAAGTCGTTCAATGTGCCCGGAACCTGAATTATTGGCTTAACAAATAATTAATTTTGTCCACAACGACTGAACCAGCTGGACACCAACGGGTTACGGCGCTGTCTTTTGTCTTCTCTTACTAGTAGAGTCACCACGATTTACGCAAGCCCGCAGAACAGGAGGCCATGGCAGCGCGCACGGGTATGATGGCCCGAGGTCCTGGTTCCTGACGTGCTCGTTTTCGACCTCCATGGTCTCCAGGTCAACAGAGAAGAACCAGCTTTTCTCCCCTGGCGTCAGCACCACGAACGAATTGTCTACTGTGACAATACTCGCCGGCAGCCCAAAGAACGAGTTTTCCCAACCGGGCAGCTCCGCGGTCGCGTACCTAAGAATGATGCTGCTCTCCGTCACCCACTTGCCGGAATCCGGTAGCTGACGGAACACGTCGAGGTCCTCGCCGTCCGTGCGCACGACGCGCACCGTGTCACCACCGTCCACGCCACCAATGACACGGAAGCTGGTCTTCCGCTTCGGCCACGGCTTGAACCCGAGGAGCGAGAACTTGAGCGTGCTCTAGTCGAGAACGAGCACGCGGCTGCTCTCCATCCCCCAGTGGGCCTTCCCGGCGGTTTGTCCAGCAAAATGGATCTTCGTCTCCATGTCCGGGAGTTCAACGCCGTTGACCGTGGTGTGCCAACGACCTAGGCGCCACCCGCTGACGCTACCTCGAGTAAACACGCACGCCCGTGGCGTGCACAAATATTTGTTGTGCGACAACCGTAGTGCACGGAGAGCACCTTGAAGTTGGACATGGCGTCGCCAGCCGCCCCACCGCCATCTAGTAGAAAGGCATCATGGAATGCGAGGTGGCTGAGGACGGCCGGGCGCACGATCCCCAGGTATTGCCGAGACACGGGCTCACACACGATGAAGTCAGGGGGCATGCGCCTGGAGTGTATGGAGTCCGACCACGGCCTGCTGGTCAGGAGGAGGAGGCTGCCGTGGCTGTCGATGATCTCCCTGCTCCGGCTATGCTGTGGACGTTGGCTAGAATAGTTGTAGTAGTTCCTGGTGCGTGGGCGGTCACCCTCGACCGGCGGAACATATAAGAAGTCGAGGGAAAAGTGGCTCGTGTCGACGATGGCCGGCGATGAGGGCACGAAGGTTGCCGGTTCCGGAGGTAGCCTGTCTGTGAGTAATAGCGGCCGGCGACGGGCGGCGCGCCGTTCAGGGCGCGGGATCGGGCCAGGAAGGCCGCGTCGGCAATGGCACGGCGCCAGCGCCTGCACGTGGCCGCGGGAACGGATGAGGTGGAGCGGCGAGGAGCCGAGGTTCAGGAGGACCGCATGGAGGAGCTCGTCTGGGAGGTCGTTTACGCTCATCGGGCCGGCGGGCAGCTGCTTGCTCCTCTGTTTGGCCTTGGCCGTGATCTTGTTACTCTTACGCTGCTTGCCCTTCCCCATTGATGATGATACAGAAACGGGGAAACAACAAACTCTTGTTGGCACTCGAGAAGATGAAGATCCGCTAAACTGGCAAGATTTGGTGACCTATTCCAGTATATATAAGAACGACTATGTTACTATATATACTTGGCCAACTACTGAATATATATCAGGTTGCATCAAACTAATTGATCCGATATTATCTCGATCTTCTCCTTGTTTGACTTGGAGGGTGCGGCACGCATACCGGCCCTACCATGCAGGATGGTGGACCTATCTTGGTCCGACACGGAAACTGGCACCAGCGAATAAAAATACTCCGCTATGAGATTCTGAGATGTCATTAAAAGGTTCTAAAATCTTTTTGGAAAAGGAAAAGGTTCTCGTACCTATATTCTTTTGTATTTTCGTATAGTGAAAATTGAACGGTAGCATTTGAAAAGAGAGTCAAATTTAAGAATCTAGAATCTCATTCTAAAATCTAATTGTTTAGATTTCAAATTTATTTTTCTATCTTACTATCCTGTTTTTAGAGACCAAGAGTGCTTATTGAACACTGCCCATTGCACCTGTTACCATTGCTATGATTTTAGGAGACAACCTTTTTGTTCACAAAGGCAAACACGTTAGTTCGATGGGCGTTGGACTAGATTCTTCGGACCATCAGCTCGTGTAGCTGTTGCACACATGGTGGCTTAGGAAGGCATCGGACTTGTATGGTTTTTGATGCAAGGAGAACACTTGGAAGGTCCGACAACAACAGTGAGTAGCCAACAATTGGGTAGGGCTAATTAGTAAAGGGATGTTGCGATTGGCACCGAGAGGAGCTATCTTGGGCCGAACGTCAGGGATTTCCATAGGCCGTGGAAGCCCTGCTCCTAGGAATTTTGGGCTGCGGCTGCGCACCGTGCCCGGGCCCAGATCCGGCCCTAGATGTTGGTTGACCCATGGCCGACTCTCTTGGCACTTTGACATATTGGCCATGCTAAGCAAACACCTCCCGCTCATCTCCTTGGCCATTGCTCGATCCTATGTGAGAATGTGAGTGATTCTAGTGCATTTGCATTATGTCGTTGCATCTAGTGGAACTAGTGATCGAGTTGAGTTGTGTCTAGAAATCTTGTTACTCTTGATGGTTGTTGCCATCTAGACGGCTTCGAGGTAGCAGACGAGCATTGAACAACTTTGATCGATTGATTGTATGAGGCTCTTGTGGGCAAGAAGCACGGCTAGAGCCAATGGGAGGGCGCTTGCACAATGGTTAGGTCCATGCAATTTTTACTAGCGACTCCTCACCCCTATCAGTGGTGTCCGTGGAAAAGAAGGTTAATTTTTTAGTAAACTAGTGGTGTCAAATTGGCTCTCAGGCTATATCTAGAAACTTCATAGAAATGACAGGGAAATTAGTGGTGGTGAGAATATATTTATATTTTATTAATAAGCATATAATTAGCACTCCTAATCCTATAAAATTGATTAGGTGAGAGTTGACCTTCTAAAAACTCGCGTTCTCATCTCACCAAAACTCTTAAACCCATCCATGAAACAAATAAAAATTTTCGAAACTTCTAACTCCAAACTCTCGTTTCCTCTTTGCAATTAGCCACCCCTAAACGTGTACGTAACCGCAGTTATGTGTCTGTATATACGTGCTGGCATAGGAGTCCAAACCGCCTGAACCATATATTTGGATTCTCGAATACCTAAAAGCAAGCGTAACGGGTGCACGTAACCTCTCTAGTCCGACTTCCATGGAGCGGCGGCGGCGCCGAGACAACAAACCCAAACGGAAAGCGTTAGAGTCGTCCCCGATCGCCGGAGGGGCGACGTCGACCGTGCACGACGTCCCCGACCATGTCCTGGAGGTCATCCTCCTCCGCCTGGACTCGCACGTCTCCCTGATACGCGCCGCGTCCGCGTGCAAGCGGTGGTGCCGCGTCGTGGCGGACGCCGGATTCCAGAGCCGCATCCACCCCCGGCCCGCGCCCCTCATCCTTGGCCACTACGGCCACGCCAAAGACCAACAGCTGGTGTTCGCGCCGTCGTCGACGCCGGGCATCGGCGAGCACAGCCGCCGGTCGGACTTGTCCCTCGACTTTGTACCGAAGCTCCACGGCGTCTGGGAGATCGCCGACAGCCGCGACACCCTGCTCCTCCTCCGGAACGAGCACTG
Organism: Bothriochloa decipiens; assembly: GCA_023333625.1. Lineage (NCBI taxonomy): Eukaryota > Viridiplantae > Streptophyta > Magnoliopsida > Poales > Poaceae > Bothriochloa > Bothriochloa decipiens. Next base: position 29,544,823 of record CM041631.1, on the reverse strand, counting down.
GACGACACGGAGCGGCAGCAGCAGTAACCCTGGTCTCGTCGTCTGCAGGCCACTGACGCGCAGGTACAAGGCGATCAGTGTGCCGGATCGGATCACAGGCGCCAGATGTCTCGGCATGTTCCTCGTCGAGGGCGCCGGCGGCAGGTCAATCGGCTTTTCCAACTTCAGAGTCATAGCCGTGCTGCTCAGAGACCACATGACTGTTCCCGACCGCGGCGTGCCAGTGGCCTGCGTCTACGAGAGCAGGTGGGGCTGGCGCGACGTCAGCTGCACGTGGAGCGGCGGCGACATCAGCATCCCGAACAGGGCCGGCTACTTCTGCTTCGCGGGGCGCGCCAACGGCTGTCTCTACTGGGCTTTTGGAAGCGGCCGAGCCGCGCTTGTTCTCGACGAGGCCACCATGGGCGTCTCGCTTGTTGATCTCCCGGAGCTCGGATGGTACCCGCGGTCGCGTAGCCTCCGGGTCATCGCCAACGGCGGCGCGGTGTCACTGCGTGCCGTCCACTTGACGGACAGCGACCTACGGGTCTACGCTCGGCTCCGCGACGGCGACGAGTGGGTGCTCCAGAATCTGCTGCCGTTGCTACCGGTGCTCGAAAACAACCATGGGGCTCCACGTCCATTGTGGGGCTCTATGATCGTGGCGGCGCATGAGAAGTACCTCCTGGTGAGGCTGAGGCCACGGGACGGTACGCGGCTCTTGTCCGTCGACCTCGAGACGATGGCGGTGGAGTGCGTGCCACAGAAGGACCTCATGTACTACGAGGGGCCTGTCTCCCCGTACAAGATTCCATGGCCGCCGAACCTGAACTTGGAGTCCGCCGCAGCGGACAATTAATCAGACCCAAATACTGCAGTACAAAGTCATATTGAATCCATCATCGGCAGAAAGCTGAGCAGTGGCTTACTGGCAGAGTGGCAGTTCTAGTCCTCTGTCCTGTTATTCTGAACTTGGCATACTGGCAGAGTGGCAGTCCAAAGTACTCTATTTGGTGGTTAACCTTGAATACAAGTACCCAGAGTGCTTTACAAGTATCATGGAGCCTGTTCTAAACCAGAGTGCTTTCTGTAGTCTAACGGACAAAACACTTCACACTGTTATCTTTTGATAAAAAGGGCTGAAGGTGCCCCATATGACATTCACTGAAACCTTTTGCCACTAAGCGTTATTTATATCTTTCAGAAATCAGATGAACCATCCGACTTCACCTCATTGCCATGGCACAAGCTGGCAAGTTCCATTCTCTGAACTGTGAAGATGTTCAAATTCAGAGTGCGTCGCTTCCTTCCACCTAACATTTTTTTAGAGCTTCTAAAATGAAAACGTGGCACTGTATTGGCAAGCTTCCTTCAGTTGCAATGTCATAATATGGTAATGCAGTCTGCACGAGCTGCTGCTCTCCTTGTGCAGGACCGCCAGCAACATTGATAACCCTGACACGGTAATGTTTTCAGGTTACTGACAATCACATCATTATTCAGGTCAGAGACAGTAAGTTTATGTCATTATGTGCAGCAACGGATTGCCGGTTACGGCCGCAGCAGGCACAAGCGGGCACAATGGGATAGGTCTGGGATTAAGAATAAAATCTGGGATTATAAGGATGTGCTGAGGACAACCACCAGCTGGACGCTTGTACGTGCACTTCTCTGTACAACAACGGCCAGTAAATCAAACTCATCCTTCCATCATGATCCATCCATCCCTTGTTCCCTACTGTATTCTCGAGAGGGAATGAGACGAATCTCGACGCCCATGCATGACCCTGGTGATGGTCAGGATTTGAGTTCAGGTCTTGTTGATCGCGCGCTCATGCACTTGGCCGGATCAGAGATTTGAGTTGATATTTTGTTGGTCCCGTCGTAATAAGAGAGACAAAATCATCAAAATCGCGTCATGTATTATGATTCCTAGGTTTATTGCAGATCCATCTTAGGGACTATTTGGATCCACCAATAATAATCATCAGCTAAAGTAACCCAAAACAAAGAGCCCGCATAGACGCAAAGAGCCTGTGGTTTTAGCCTTGTCGCTGGCAGCCATGCGCTGGCGGCTGGCCACAGATGACGACAATGGCTATCTCTGGTCCCCACATTTTTTTAGTGACAGGCGGAAGAGGTTCACCCAGCGGGTGCTCAATACGGTCACCCCACCATGTTGTAAACCAGGGTCTTTCCTTCCAAAAGTAAGCTCCTGCTAATGAGCACGCGCATTGCGGCGCAACCATTAGCCAAGATCTCGATAGCAAAGTGTGGGGAGATAATCGTCATGCAACAGCAGCCGTCTACAAGGAAGCCGATAGAGGAGGCCAAGTAGGAATACGAGGCGATGTTCGTCGGCAACCCAAGACCATCAGACAGAGAGCCACTCAGGAGCTCTTCCTTGACCTCAAGCATCCATGACGGTCTCGGGGGCGCCGCGGGCGCCGTGATTGACTGCCAGCCTTTAAACATTGTATCCGTAATGGATAACACAACAACACATACCCCTGATTAGAGAGTCGAAGCTGGCCATGCATAATAGGTTATCTAGTGCGTGAGTAGTCCGCTTAGGGCATAATCGTACGGGAGGCTATGCTTCATGTAATATATTGTCCTTCCAAACTGAGCTACGACGCCACCGTAAAAATTCTTCTACTTAAATACAATAATGCATAAGTCTTTTGCGTATTCAAGAAAAAAAGAGGATAAGGGATAAGCAGCGCCGCCACCAGTTCATGAGCGACAAGAGAATGACGGGTATATTATAAAAATATTTCAGTATTTATCAGTCTAAAATAAAATAATATCATCAAAAAATGCATCATCAAAACCAATATAAAAACATTAAATTAATATGTTGTACATGCTACAGAAGAAACAAACGGACATCCAATGAATTAAAGCAACTTCAAAGAATTAATAAAAATAGATGGCTAGCGTATGATTTAGTCAACATCAGAAATAAAAAATATTGTAAAAAAAATAGAAAATTCCAACCGTCTTTCTAATATGGCAAGACTACATAGCTAGCGGCACATACAAACCATATTTGGCATACGAGATTTTAGGAATAGTCAACTTGTTATTTTACAAAATAAGATAGTAAATCTGTTGGAGCTTAATTTTTGCTAGAAAATTTATGAAAATATCTTATATGACTAAAATAGCACATCTCTTAGAGTTGCTATCATCGCCAATCTTCAGCACATACATGAAGCAAGCTTACTACGGCGAGGCGGCATGGCGCGTGCTGAGCGCGGTCACCGGGACGGCTACGCACCTGGACCACAGTTCAGGGCGCATGCATTCTGTTAGCAAGCTCCCGTAGTTTAGGATGCATTAGTTTCCTTGATTGTTATCCCTTAATGCTATTGCTTAATGAGAATTAGCAAGAGATTGAGATTAATCTTGGCGCCCCAGTGCCCTCTGCCTCTTGCTCGCTCTCTCTCCGTATCTAGCGAGAATTAGGAATCTGGTCTTAAAAATAAAATTGTTTAGGAATCAGTACCTCTTACTTGCGAATTTGGGAATATGGTCCGAAAATATAAATTTGTTAGGAATATGACCTTCTATTAGATTGGAGGTCTAACGGTGTTTGCAATGACCATTTTATCCCCTATAAAAAAATTAAAAAACAGAGTTTGGCAAATTTATTGTATATTTATTGTGTGCGTGTGTGTATATATATATATAACAAACTATCCTAATTTTCCGTTCTTTATTAGAAAAATCTGCCCACCGATACGGCTCATCTATTCGCGACGTGTACCAGGGCAGAGAGAACGGAGGCCAGCCCGTGCGGTCGTGCCTGACGACGCGGCGGCGGCGCGCGTCCACGCTCTCCATGTCCATGGCCGGTGGCCGGAGCTGGTCTGCGCACTGCCTCCAGATCAAGGTTAGCGGCTTCGACGTCGGTGCTGGCCGTGCTCGTGTCCGCGCCCCTTCCGATGCTGGTGGCGTCGCGCTCCCGCCACCACCGATGGCCTAGGCGTGCGGTGGTAGATAGTCCACGCGACGCGCCACCACTCGATACCCAGCGCCGCCTGCATGGCTGCATCGTCTCCAACGCAAATAATATATGTACGTTCGCAAATAATATGAGCCTGTAGTATGTGCATACTCTAAAGTACATGTATGTGCACATACGTTCGCGCTCCAGGTATCGTATATATATTGTTTTTTAATATGACCTTCTAGTATGTGTACATACTCTATTACTGTACGTGTATGTGCGCACATACTCTCTACTACAAGTATATGGACATATACGTACTCTCTAAAAAAGGTATATGGACATACTCTAAAAAAAATGAACGCATACTATACACATAGGCTTGCCTTCCATTTTTAAAAGTATGGTAAAAAAAAGTATGAATATATACTCCTTCCATGAAAAAATATGCATATATACTCTCATTATAAAAAAAGTATGAATATATACTCCTTTCATGAGAAAAGTACGCACGTATACTCTATTTAGAAAAAATATGAATGTATACTCCTTTACTGAAAAAAGTATGCGTATATACTCTTTTGAAAAGTATGAATATGAAAATTAAGTGCCAATATATACTTTGAAATTAAAGTATGAATACGTACTTCCCGTTACATAACTGCTTTAGTATGTATACCTACTCTAAAAGTATACGTACATCATCACCGAAGATGCACAGCCATGTGCCGTATATTTGAAATTTGTTTTAGCGTAACCATCGGCCGAAGTTTAGGCAGCAGCCGGATTCAATATTCGTTAACGGGCCTGGTTTGCCGATCCGCTAACATCATAAGAATAAGCTATCTCACGTGCGTTTTTTTATTTTTTTTATCAGGGTAAAATGGTCACTGCACCCCCAAAGTTAACACCGTCAGGCCTCCAATCTAACAGAAGGCCAGATTCCTAACAAATTTTTATTTTCGGATGAGATTCCTAAATTCGTAAGAAAGAGATCATAATTTCTAAATAGTTTTTTTTTAAGGACCAAATTCCTGGTTCTCCCATTTATTATCTATCCATCTATCTCTCGCGCTCAGCCCCGGCACACCGAGCATGGCGCCGCCAGTTCTCCATTGGGCATTCAAGCCCCACGATTAGCCATTCCTACTCCGCTGGCAGTTGGAGGGCGCACCCACAGAGGTCTCAAGTCCAAGCATGTGCAGGTAACTCATGAATCAACGGTGCCGTTCGAAAAGAAGGTTTATGTAGCAGTGTCAAATTGGCTCTTAGGTTGCGATTTGGCAACTGCATGAAAATGGCATGGAAATTTGATAGAAAAAGTAATTAAGGTGAGAATTTGACTTTTAATCGCAATCCATTGCTTGGTTCGACAAGGTAAATAAAGAGGAAGCGTTAGGAAATCCATGTCTCCTATTTGCTATGGGTTTTTTTATGGGGATATTGCGTTTCTACCCTTATTTTGAATGCTTGTTTTAATTTTACTCTCGTTTTTTGTCATGTTGTATTTTTATCCTCGCTTTATAAAAATGAACGCTCAGTCTATCCCTACTCTGTTAACAGCAGCTAACGGTGTTATATAGGCTTGACAAAGACAACTTTACCCTTGCGAAAATATCCTTACTTTTTTTGAGCTCATCGTGATTTTACCCTTATCTTTGTTTTAAAAAAAATCCAGCAACATTAGACAACTGGTTTGGTTTCATATAATTCCACACATCATCAAACATATTATGACTCTGTTTCATAGATCTACTCGTGAGGATACCAAAACATGTTCAGTTGTTATTTTATGATTTTTATATGAATTACTATACTTTAAATAAGATTTATTCGATTTATGCATTAACTAAAAAAAGAAAAACACTTTTGCAAAGTGAACACTAAACTTTTTAGAAATTAAACGATCCCATGTATGTAAATCTATGTGCCTGGGGATTTTTCAAAGTGAACATACGAAAGAGTTCTATTTCTATTTGCCCCCTCGTTCTCATCTTCACGGAGCATAGGACGCTGACGGAGCTGATTCCGGCGGGGCTGTTTTCCTGCGACGGATTGCTTGGGGCACCTGAATCCCAACCGCGCTTGGGGAGCCTGGCCGCCCGAGGACGGGGCCTGGCCGTGCGACGCGGGCTGCCATGGCCGCTCGTCGTGAGCCGCTAATCCGCCATGGCCGCCCGTCGAGGGCCGCACCTGGCCGCCCGATGCCGGCCCACCCGACGCGCCGTGGACGCCCGCTCCTCCTGGCCACGAGGAACGCGCCGCCTAACTGCGCCGCCACCCCTGCCGGCGACGCCCACCGCCAAACCTAGCAGGTTCCTGTGCCAGACACGGAGACGAGGCCAGGGAAACACGAGAGAGGGAGCGGTGAGAATTGAGAAGAGACGGAGGCAGGGGTATTTTTGTCCAACATTTTGTTGCTTTGGCTTTTCCTCTTTTTGTTTTATTTTTTTTTTACCAAAACTGCTAACATAGTTAAAAGAGGGGCAAACTGATCGTTCATTTTAACATAACAAGGGTAAATTTGCAATATAGCGAAAAGCGAGGGTAAAATCAAAATCGGCTTTCAAAGCAAGGGTAGAAACGCAATAGCCTCTTTTTTTATAGTATATAAGAAAATACTTCCTCTTGTAATATAGTTCTGGCTTTTAAATTTTTCTAAAATATAATGCACCTAGGGAACAAGAAGATATTATGTACTTAAATAAAAATATATGATTATGTTTTATATAGAAAGTAATTTATTTTCTTAACTTTTTATAAGAAGGCTGAGAGTTCATTCTTTAATTATGAAAATTGAATTAGATTTTAATATATTAGGAATAATTTGTCCTAAAATAATAAGAATGCATTATATTTCAGGACGGAGGAAGTATAGGATAAGTCATAATTGGTGCTGAGAATCATCTACTCGTATAAAGATAAACCCCACTAGAGAATTCTCTCAACATTTAAGCTATCCATATCAAAAATCGTTCCACTAGAAATTACAATTATAGCCAACTAGCACATATAATTATGATAGTTTCTCTTCATCCACTAACATACATTTAGTTATCTATAATAATATGTTAAATTATTCACCAAAATTAATTTAAGATAGTTTCATTCATATAACTATAAATATAAATAGCCTAATTTTTCTAAAATTATCTCAAATACTTTGAAATGCCGGCAGCAACGCGCAGGGTATCCACCTAATATATTTATATTTTATTACGCAAAATAATTAGCACCCTCATCTTAGAGAATTGATTAGGTGAGAGTTGATCTGGTTCTTCCCAAAAAAAAAAGGTGAATTGACCTTCGAAAAACTCTATCATTTCACCAAAACTCTTACACCCATGCATGAAACAAACAAACTCCAAACTCTCGTTTACTCTTTGCAATTAGCCAACTAAACGTGTATTGTAAGTTGTAACATAAAAACGCTTACGGTCAAATGGGCTAAATTAAAACCGCAATTATCTGGCTGTATACGTGATGGCGCAGGAGTCCTAATTAACTTGCAGTAGATAGTAGACGTACTTAAATTGTTATGTATTCTGGATTTTCTGGAATACCTAATAAACGCTAGTAAAGCTTATCTCTAGTCCGACTTCCATGGAGAGCAATAGGCGGCGGCGGCGACGCAGGGACAACAAGCCCAAGCCGCCCAAGCCGAAGAAGACGGTAGAGTCGTCGTCCCCGATCAGAGCGGCTACGATGTCGACCGTGCACGACGTCCCCGACCAACTCCTGGAGGTCATCCTCCTCCGCCTCGACTCGTTCGTCTCCCTCGTCCGCGCCGCGTCCGCGTACAGGCGGTGGTGCCGCGTGGTGGCGGACGCCGGATTCCTGAGGCGCTTCCACCCCCTGCCCGCGCCCCTCATCCTGGGCCACTACTACCACGGCAACCATCAACGGCTGGTGTTTGCGCCGTCGTCAGCACCGAGCACCCGCGAGTCCTTCTCCCTCGACTTCGTACCGAAGCTCAACGGCTCCTGGAAGATCACCGACAGCCGCGACACCCTGCTCCTCCTCTCGAAGCAGCACCTGACGACAGGGAGCAGCAGCAGTAACCCTGGTCTCGTCGTGTGCAGGCCAGTGACGCGCAGGTACAAGGCCATCTGCAGTGTGCCGGATCGGATCACAGGCCCCGGATGTCTCGGCTTGTTCCTCGTGGATGGCCCCGGCGGAAGGTCAATCGGCCTTTCAAACTTCAGAGTCATCGCCGTGCTGCTCAGAGACCACCTGCTGGTTCCCGGCCGCGGCGTGCCGGTGGCCTGCGTCTACGAGGGCAGGTTCGGCTGGCGCGACGTCAGCTGCACGTGGAGCGGCGGCGACATCAACATCCCCAACACAGCCGGTTCCTTCTACCTGGCGGGGCGCGCCAACGGCTGCCTCTACTGGCCAGTTCTTGGCGCCCGCGCCGCGCTTGTTCTTGACGAGGCCACCATGGGCGTCTCGCTTGTGGATCTCCCGGACGCCCATGGTGGCCTCGTCTTCTCATGCGCCACCATGGGCGTCGCGTTGCTTCCGGGTCATCGGCGGAGAAGACGACGGTGCGGTGTCACTACGCGCCGTCCACTTGATGGGCAACGACCTACGGGTCTACGCTCGGCTCCGCGTTGGCGACGAGTGGGTGCTCCAGAACCTGCTGTCGTTGCCGGTGATGCAAAATGTCCATGGCTCTCCGTGGAGCGTTATGATCGTGGTGGCGCATGAGACTTACGTCATAGTGAGGCCACGGGACAGTGGGCGGCTCTACTCTGTCGACCTCAAGACCATGGCGGCGGAGTTCGTGCGACGGGGGATCTTGGATGGCGGTGGGGCTGCCTACCCGTACGAGCTGCCGTGGCCGCCGACCTTGGACTGCTTGGAGACCGCCGCAGCGGACAATTCATCAGACCCAAATACTACACTACAAGGTCATACTATTGAATCCACTTACGGCTTTCAGATCCCATATACCCAACTCAAAAAAGCTACGCAAAACATAGCGCGCCTCTCTTTTAGGAGTACTTGTGTCATTCTGTAGCATCAAAATTCTAGGACAGTAGCATATGCAATGCAAAAGATTTACAGTATGCTCTGCTTCAGTTACCAACAGTGGTTTATTTGCACTAAGATAAGATACATAGCAAAATCAAACGTTTTTAACGCCCACGTCTTCCCTTACGTACATAGCGTATATGTGATGTGTTTTACTACTACTCCGATGATAAGTTGTGTGTGTGAAACTGTGAATGCAGAGACTGACAGAATCAATTGACTGTGGAAGCAATAAGAGTATATATACTCTTTGCCGAAGCAAAATACTGCAAACCACCAACGGTAGTTCTATACTTGGAACATATCATCGGCAGAAAACAGTGGCATACTGGTAGTCCTATAATTCTCTGTCCTGTTATTATTATGAACTTGGCATCTGACAGTTCTACAGTACTGTACCAGAATTCCATCCTTAATACGAGTATTGTTAACTTGTAAGACCAAAAATCTGGAGAACTCTAGTTCATTATTAGGGGATAACCTTACTATAAAGATGTCCACGCAAATTCAGCCTATCCCTCCGTCCCGGCAAAGAATGCTATCGTAGAGTTCAAATTTTTTCCCAACAAAGAATACACACTTTGACTACTGTCACAACGCTGTTGTATGCGTACAAAAGCTGTTGTATACGTGGAGGCCTCTCCTCCACTCGTTTTACATGGTAATAATACCAATTTCAGAGAAAAGAATAGTCCAGAATCTACGCATGAAAGTGGCCTCCTCCCCACTCCTTTATAGCCACGTGGCCATTAGGACAGTATTTCATGGCTGAGTTCTGCAGCTGCAAACCCGTCTACTATCTATACACAGGGGCATTCTCGTAATTTCACTAGTTGCATTGGTACATGTGCCTGGTCATCCGATTGCATTCTTTAGGGGGACGGAGGGATTAGAGGGAGACTAGAGTATTGGCAGATTTGAGATTCTTGTTCATTATTAGGGGATAGCCACTCTAGTTCACCAGGGGATTCTTGTTCATTGCTTTTCTTTCTTGACACATCACCTCCCTTTACATAGCGAAGATTCCGGCCAACTAAAGAAGACCCAATGAAATCTTAACAAATCATATACAATCCTATCTCTAAATGATCCAGATCTAATCATATCACTAATTCGTCTAATACCTCTAACTAATCCTATGGGCCCCTCATCCCCCAGATGACGCCCCATAATAGATTCCATGTCCATTGTCGTAAAATATGTTGTTAATCCTGTATTTGATGTAGTTTCTCATGCAGATGAACTGACAGTGATAATACCATCTATTCTATATACATAGAATAGTATAAACAAATTGACATGTGAATCACTAACTCGAAACGATATGTATCTGCATTTGATGGGGGGGGGGGGGGGGGAGGGAATTCAAATTACTCTATTTTGGTGCTCAACCTTGAATACCAGAGTGCTGTCTATAGTCTGTATACACACTCTGAATGCGCTTAAGTTCTAATCTTGAAACTCAGATGCTTGTCTCATCATGAATACTTGTTCCTCTATGTCATGCAAGAATGCATTCTGCAAATCATTTTTTCCCCTCAAATTCCAACGTTTAAACAACAGCAACGGACAAAACAGTGCACACTGTTTATCAGTTTGACAAAAGGGCTGAAGGTGCCCCCATGGCATTGACTGAAACCTAAGCGTTATTTGTACCTTTCAGATGAACCATTCAACTTGCCCTTCAACTTGAACGTCCATTTGCGAACGTCCATTTGCAATCATACTATGTTTTGACCTCATTGTCATGGCAGAAATTTATCAAGTTTGATTCTCTGAAGATGTTCAAATTCAGAGTCCGGCGCTTCCTTCCACCTACCACTCTCTAGTGCTTCAGCAAGCAGAAGCGAGCACTCTGGGATAGATGAATGAATTATAGATTCAAGAGGTGCCAATGCAATGGGGGTAAATCTGGAAATAGAGAGATGTGCAGAGGACGACCACTAGCTGTCCGTGCACTTCTCTGCACAGCAACCGTCGGTAAATCAAACTCGATCCTGTATAGTCTTGCCCCATGAACCCTGGTGCATCTGCCACACTCACCCATAAACTTGCCCCCGTGATCTTGGCATCCCATCCGTGAGAACCACTCAACCGCCACTCAAATGGCCGCTCCGGGACTCGAAGAAATAAAAAAAAACTGTCACTCGTTCTCTTTCTCCTTCTCCCCTTCTCCCTTTCCTCTTGTTCTTCTAATTTTCGGTCAGTGCCACCAGTTGCCATGGCCACCACCTTACTTTAAGGGGAGCTCTAGATAAGTGAAAAAGAACTCGTAGCTTGCTAGTTCCCTCAACTCATTCGACAATGGCTTAGATTGAGCGTGACTCGTTTTATAATAAGTCAGCTTCTACTTACGAGCATAACGAGGCAAGATAAATAACAAATATTCTATGGATTAGTGTAATAGATCAACATATGATGATAGATCATGGTTACGGATGATAGCATACTCATGTTTTCCATTGTAAAATGCATATGTATTATTTTGTTTATTTCATTTTAAATATGCATGTTTTTGTGCTTTGATTCAGTGAGACGAGCTAGCTCGATCTCACGACATGAACTATCTTGGGCTCGCTAACGAGCCAAGCTAAAATAGCCTTCTGGCTCGTATGTATAACGATCTATAAAAGGCTGAGCTATAATGAGCCGAGCTAGCTTGATATCTAGCCCAGGCTCTAGATCGATGTCTCCATCTGCCTCTATGCCCGATGTTAGCTCCTCATCTAGCTCCTCACCGCCCAACCTCATTCAGGAGGGCGACACTATTTGTATATAGAGTGTATTTTCATAAAAAATATTTATACATAAAAATATTGATATCGCTTTTTATATTTCAAAATAAAATTAAAATTAATTTTTTTGTGGAAATAAAATTAAAAATATTGACTCCTCCAAAATGAGTTGTACGCTTGTTTTGGATAGGCATAGTAACAGATTATTCAACACTAAGATATGCATGAAACTAACTAATAGGTAATATAAAGATGACTTACAAAAATACTATATTTTGCTTTAACTTTATGGTTCTTCTTAGTTTTTGGAAGCAGTTGATGATGTTTTTTTTCTTAACTTGCATAAAGAACTCCCACAGCGATCGCTGTGGAAGGAAAGAAAACATGATCTACTTATGGTGAAACTTATGGAAAAGAAGGAATATAAAATCTTTTAAACAGTGGTAACTACAGACGAACCAAGTGGCCATGCTTTGCAAAGATGACATCACACATTTGGGGATTCAAGACACAATCCATGTATCTTAAGTTCATAGTTTGAGTTGTTTAAGTGGCTTTTGTAATAAGTTGGCCGTTGGTCCTGGTTGTCCTTTTAGTACAAAATCGCGATCCATGTTATGTTAACTAGTACGAATCAACGGCGGTCTAGGAATTGTTTATGATAATGATAACCGATGCCACTTCCAAGTGGCGGTGATTACTCTATATATCACAAATACAAAAATAGCTAAATAAATAATAAAACGAAACCAAATCAAATTAGACGTCGCTACTCGCTAGGATCCACATGTTTTAACACGCTACTCTAGTGAGGCAGCGACCGAGGATTAGCTATAATTTGCATGCAGAAAGTAATGCATTCAAAGATATTTGATTTGTGACACTATTCAAAGATAGTTTGCAAAATGAAGAAATAACTAATTGATTTTAGGACTTTGTGGGAAAGAGCAACAAAGATAGGAAAAATGGAGATACGTTCTAAATTAGTGCCGCAACCGGTTACTGTGGTAAGTTATGTGTAACAACCCTAGACATCCAGTCACCAAAAATACGGGCTTTCAAAAATTTTTCTAAAGTTTACCAGTGTATGGTGGATGACATATAGGAAACCCGCCAATAGATGCACAAATAGCACTCGACGTTAGCCCAAGCATTGCATTTAATTACCAGAGAATGTTTTGCCTCTTATTCGATTTTATGTGATGCTAATAAAATCGAATAACCTTTTATCACATATATATATATGCCTGCTAACTCCGGAAATGGAGCCATCAGGACCTAGAGACCCTAGTGGACCCACCATAGTGTATACATCATGGTCACTAACCTCACTAACCTAGGGTTGTGGCTAAATTAATTGCTTTGCAAGAAATAGAAATGGAAAATAAATTAGGAAATAGAAAGGAAAAGGAAAAAGGAAACCAGGCCGGAGCAGCCTGCAGCCCAACCCAGGCCGGCCTGCTGCGCTGCCGCCAGCCCGCTCGCGGCCCGTCCAGCCTGCCTCGCGCGTCGGCCCAGTCGCGCTCGCGCGTCGCACCACGCGCTGCCGCGCCCCGTCGCTCGCTTGCGCGCGCTCGCCCGCCCGCCGACCGCCGGCCCAACAAGGTGGCCCACCAAGGGCCTGCCGCCGGTTGCGCCCGCGCCTCTCCCCTTTCTCTCGCCGACAGGCGGGGTCCGCCTGTCAGCTCCTTCCTTTTCCCACTTCTGGTCGACCGCGCGTCGCGTCCGACGTTCCAGAAATGGAACGGCGAAGCTCCGCCATCCGCTCGCGTACGGCCCCGCTCTAGGCCGTCCGTCCCGTTGCCTGACCACGCCGCGCTTCACCGAACCCTAACCCTAATGCGCGGCCGCGCTCAGCCACTGGATGGGGATCTCTGATCTCCGCCGTCCGCCACCTCCATGGCCGGCCGCCGCTCTTATAAAAGGAGAACGCCTTGCCCTCTAGGGTTTCCCACGACCCGGCCGCCGCACTGGTGAGACCTCTGCCATCCTGCCTGCCTAGCCCAGGGAGAGAGTGACCGAGAAGGGAAGAGGAGAGGGGTGGCCGTGGCCGCAACGCCGTCCGCCGGAATAGCCTGCACCTCGCCACCGCGCCTCCTCGGCCCCCGTGAGCACGTCGAGCTCCTCCGAACCGCTGCGGTGCAACCACACGGCTTCACCTTCACCAAGCCGATCCACGAGCCCTGCGGACGATGGAGCACCACCAAGGTGAGCTGCCCTACCCTACCCCATCCATGGCCGCCACCAGTACACCGTCGACGTTCTCGCTCCCCTCACCACTGTTTCTTTCCTTACCGCGGCCAATAGCTTCGTCGTAGTCTAGAGCGCGTTCTTGGCAACCTCTTGGACCCGGCACGGGCCACAGTTGGAGCCACGCACTTTTGCAGCTCCGGCCTCCCCGGACTCTGGCCGCCGGAGCGTCCGCCGTGGCCGCCGAGCCGCGCACGCCCCGCCGTGCCTCGACTAGCCCCGGTAGCTAGCTCATGGAGATCCCAGCTTCTCCAATCGAAAGGCAAGAAGGAAGATGGAGACCAACGCCCGGCTTCGCCGGCGAATTTGGCCTCGCCGTCACTGGACGCCGCCGTCACGCCTCGCTGACCGCCACCGACCTGAGGGTCGATTTCCCCAAATTAGAGCCCCCAGCCAACCAGCCACGCAACTCAGCTAACGAGCGAACATTAGTCGAGGGTTCGTCCGACGAGTCGAGGGCCTGGCTCTAATCGAGGACCTGCTCGAGTCGAGGATCGGTCCGACGAGTCGAGGGCCTGGCCCTAATCGAGGACCTGCTCGAGTCGAGGGTCTGTCCGATGAGTCGAGGACCTGGCTCTAATCGAGGGCCTGCTCGAGTCGAGGATCTGGCTCGAGGCCAGAGGATCGAGTCTCACCGGATAAGGTCGAATCCCAGGAAATGCGGGAAACGTGCTGTTTTACGAGTCTCGAGGGTTGCACTGTTCTCGAGGGCTGCCCATTCGTGCGAACGAAGTTCTGTCTTCGAGGGCCGGCCCGTTCGCCGGGCGAAGTTGCGTTCTCGAGGCCAGTCCGTTCGCCCGAGCGAAGCTCCGTTCTCGAGGGGTCGCCCGAATCGTACCCTCGAGTGTACAGTGGCCAACCTAACCTGGCCTAGATCCAGCCCTGTCTAGGCCCTCCGAGGCCCGGTCGAGACCCGTCAACGTTGACCGTTGACCTGGCCCCACCTGTCAGTGACCAGATCCGTGGGCCCCACCTGTCAGCCACTGACTGGGTCCCCCGTCAGTGCTGACGTCAGCATGACGTCAGCACAACCCCGGCTGTACTGTTCCTGCACGCCACGTGGCCCAATCAGGAGCCGCCACGTATCAGCCTCTGGTTAATCCGCCCTTTTTCTTTTTCAGAAAATAGAATAAACTTCGGAAATTCATAACTTCTTCATACGAACTCTGAAAAATATGAACCAAGTGTCCAAATTTTCATAAAAATGAGCTCTACGTCATAGGCTTGTGTATGAGTGCATTTGGAGTTATTGAATTTTATTGCTTCTTTGTGTTGACTCTATAGGAGCCGCTAACGCGGCTATTTTGTCTCGTTTCAGAGGAGGAGCAGTTTGAGGAGGACGACTACGAGTACGAGGAGGAGCTTGGTGACGACTTCGCAGGTGCCACACCCCACCCAACCTCGTAGATCCTATTACACATGGCATAATATCTAGTTGCTAGTGCTTTAATTATGAATATCACCAGATGATAGGTTGCATGGTAGCGCAGCTTGATGAGCCTTTACCTTGTCGCAACCTTACCCCCGCACACCTGCTGATAGGCTAGACGCTTGCTTATTTTACTTATGATGCTTTACTTCTACTACGCTTATATCTGTGTGATGATGATGCGTGGTGGAGAGTATGGTTATACGATTAAGGCACGTGGTGCCACTTTACTCGGGAGAGTGCTGCGTGCGTCTTGGGTGTGTGGTGAGGGTTGAGTCGATCGGACAGGATTCTACGACGAGCCATGTGGGCGAGTCTTGCCGAGGAATGTGTTCTGGGCATTCCCGTGTGAGGTGCTTGTGGCGGGCACATTGTGAAGTATAAGGAGATCCCGAGGGTGAGAACCTTCGTGGAGCGAAGCCCCGGGTAGGAGGTGCTGTTGTAGCACGGACTGTTGTAGTCCCAAAAGAGAAGATAATCCTGTCTGATCCCCCTAGGACCTGATATCTCTTGAGGACCGGAACCTTGGGACTTACGTGCTCACTACTCGCTCTTGTATGGGCGGGAGACGGATGTCTGACTAGCTAGGACGGTGCCACTACTGCTAGGTGGTTAGCAGATAGTGTCGGGAGGTACGGGCGTGGAGACCCACACCCTCCTTAGACAACATAGTGACCTCGGAGGCCCGGTACTATGTCTCACAGTCTCAGTGTGCCGGTGGTACCTATCTGGGATGTCCCAGTACTGAGTGGTAGGGTGGCATCGCACCGGTTAGAAAGCAGCCGGAATCAGCTTAGGCGGGGCACCGCCGATGATAGCGATCTTGTGGTTACGGGAGTACATGCTCTGCAGAGTTTATGAATCTATATATATAGTCCGCGAGCCACTGGTATGGCTTTTTCCTAAGACCCACGCTTCTCGGGAGTAGTGAGAGGAGTCCTTCTATTTCTCCCCTTGGTGTTACCCTTCCGGCTATGAGCCGCTGAGACAGGCTCCGAGAGGGAGTTGGACCTGTCGACTGAGTGCGAGAGGGTGAGAAGTGTGTGATGGAGATGGAATGGGTTTGGATGTGTGGATGAGATGGATTAAAATTTGATGAATTATATTATATAATATTGGTCACTGTTCGCATAGGAAACTACAGCCACATATTAGGTCGAATTGATTACATCCTTTGCATCCCACCAAATACTACATAGCGAAAGCAAAGCATAGGGTGGGAGATGTGGCCAGTACAAATCGTACTGAAAATTATTTGGCAGGTGAGCCCGACTACGACTATGACGATGAGGAGTAGACGTCTCGTTCCTACGCTCAGGCTTCTTTTGGAGATTTATGTACTTCCGCCTTCTGCAGCTGTTCCAGACGCTGCAGCTACTCTGATGATTCCGCCAGTATGGCGATGAACTATTTATGTAATTCCTTCTAAATGTATTCTTTTGTTCGAAGTATGGATTACTGTATCAACTAACGTTGGATGATATGATGGTTTGAGCTTCAAACTATTGAATTATTCGCCATTCTGTGTATTTTCCCTTCGTGGAAAATTGAGGATGTTTCAGTTGGTACCAGAGCCATGCTTGACCCTAGGACGAGACCCATAGGATTGGACGATAGAATTAGGAAAATCTTAAAATCTCTCGGTTATACATCGACCACTGCATACGCTTTTATGCATGGCTTACCTCTCTCTACAACTTTTCTAACTTCTTTCTTGTGTCACCTGCAGATGGACCCCAACTTGACGCTTGGTCCGTTACCGCCAATGGATGTCATTGAGTTCAGACTCGACGGAACGGAGCATGGAGGCTATGCTCACGTGCTTCGCGAGGTTCTCACCGAGCTAGGTGTTCCCATGGAAAACGTCGAGTATCTTTGCCGCGGCAAGCCCACCCTTAGAGGAGGCATCGAGGACTATAAGGCAGTCCACATCAACTTGCCTGCAAGCATGAACCTGCCCGAAGTTACCGCCTTCACTGACTTCGCCTTCGACAACGACACCGGCATGTGTGTTCAGACCGTTTCACGCCAGGCACTCCGTACTGTGTTGCGCAACGGAGTTGACTACCTAAAGGAAAGTCGCTTTCGTCTGCTTCCTCGTGCCCTCGATGATCAGCAGGGTACTTGGGGAGAGGTCATCTACATCGAGCAGAATACCAGAGTCGACCGCAACCCCTGCCACCGCGCCTCTATGATGTACATGCAGTGCCAGGAAATGTACATTGCTGAGTTGGAGCGGAAGGGACGCCGTGACCATCGCTACTTGATGGAAGTTGACGAGAGGATCCATAGTTCGGAAGGTAAGGAGGCAGCATGGAAGCAAAAGATTGCGGATCTAGAGCGTGAGATAGCACGCAAAGAGCACACTCACCAAGATCAGATCACTAGTCTGATGAGCGAGTTGGATAAGCTTCAAATACACAACAGCCGTCTCAACAAGAATATCTGGGAGCTTGAGGCCACTATGGCTGAGAAGAACGAAGACATTGCAAAGAGATTCCAGGAAAAGAGTCAAGATGCTGCCTACAGGGACAAACTCCACGAGCAGTGCAAGGCTCAACGTGAGAAGCTGCTACAGGAGTACACCCTTGCTAGCTACAACTAGGGACACCTGATCAACTATGTCCATAAGACGGCATACCTCATGGATAAGCTCAAACGCACTATGGAAGCTTGGAAGAGGTCAGATCGCAATAGGGTCAGAGAGTACGAGGAGTTGCAGGACGAGCTTCCCTTACGTGCCCGTAAGAGGGTCAGGGTTGAGACAATTGAGCTGGGGCAATCTCGCCTCAACTTGAGTGGATGTCGAACCACTGGACTTAGTGGACAGGCAGTGTCCACCCCTCAGCTCGAGGAGGCCCGTCGCTATGTCTCTCGCCTTCAGATGACCGACGAGCAGATCCAGGCTTCTGGCATCGGTATACCTCCCACAGCTTACAGTTTGGACCAGCCTCTAGAGATGGTCTAGAGTAATATCAGGTCAGGAGATGATGAGCCCTGTATGGCCAAGTGACCAGACTCACCATGATGTTGAGTAGTTGTCCACCCCTTTTGCTAGACTACCTGCGTGTAGTACGTTTCTCGCGAGTCTCCAAGCGTAGCCGCTAAAGACATCGCCATGTACCCCCCTGATGTAATGAATGATTTGGTTTTTATCGCATCTTATTGGATCTTCATGCTTCTTCGTCTGAGTGTTGGATAAATTAGTAATGTTTTAAAAATTATTTTAAAATAAGTATGTCTTTAATATCAAAGTTATATTAAGCGCGTATGCCCTAATCTGAGGTTTATGTTGAGTAGGATGTCCACTCGTCGCGCCAGCCGCCTGAGAAACCGCTCTCCTTCACCCGTGCCCGCCAGGGGCCGCGGACGCAGAAGTGGTCGTGCACGCGTTGGTCGCATACCCCTCGACCTTGAGGAGCCACCCCGCGCTGCCACCCCACGGCCTGCACACCCACCGCCACCGCCTGTTGTTGAGCCGGAACCAGCTACCGGAGGCGCGGCTGGAGGACAGCCACAGCCTGCTGTTGAGCCCGAGCCTGCCGCAGGAGGAGATGCAGCTCCACCACCACCTCCCGTGCCACTCTTGGCGGATGTGATGGCCCAGCAGACCGAGCTTCTTCGAGTCTTAGCTGAGAGTGTGCTGCAACCCCAGCACCGGGAGCCCCGCGATGATTTCTATAAGAAGCTGGAATTCTTTCACAAGTTGAGGCCCCCGACGTTCGATGGCACCAGCATCGACCCTATCGCTGCTGATGATTGGCTTAAGGAGATTGAGAAGAAGCTGGACTTGACCACTTGCACTGACGAGGAGTGCGTTGGCTTGGCAGCTCACCAGCTTGTGGGTGCCGGGCGATCTTGGTGGGACAGCCTCTGCGAAACCCACCGAGACCCCGCCAACATCTCCTGGGATGAGTTTGTGGACGAGTTCCACGCCTTCTTCATCCGTGAAGGTGCACTGGAGAAGAAGGAGAATGAGTTCCGTAGCATCTCCATGGGAGCTGACAAGGTGCATGAGTACACCACCCGCTTCACTAACCTGCTGCGCTATGCACCCGTCTCAGTGGTGAACTCTGAGAAGGAGAAGATGTACTACTACTGCAAGGGCTTGTCTAGCCGTATCGGGCTCTCTCTCTCAAGCACCAAGAGCCACACCCTTCGTGACCTGATTGACAGGTGCATGGAGATTGAGAAGGACCGCGATGAGGTTTTCACGAAAAGGGAGGCGCTTGGCAAGAACAAGAAGCGCCATACTGAGGGCACCTCCCGCGCACCTGCCCCACGGAGGTCGCGTGGTGAGACCTCTCAGCCTCCCCGCTCTCGCTTCGTCTAGGGAGCGGCTCACGGTTCGAGCCGGGGCGGTGGTACCCACACCAGCAACTACCCCCGCCCTGCTCAGGACCGCCAAGCATACGCTCGTGTTGCACCTGGAGGTAGCACGTGGAGGTCCGCCGCGCCAACCCCCATAGGCGGCGTGACCTACATTTGCTTCGCTTGTGGCCAGCCAGGTCACAAGGCAGCCGAGTGCCCAAACAAGGCTGCACCAGCTACACCGGCGCCCGCCAGGCAGAACTAGGGCACCCCGCACAAGCAGGTGCCATCCGGAGCACCCCGTGGCCGCCTCACCCACATCTCAGCAGAGGCTGCCTAGAGTGCCCCCGACGTGGTGTACGGTATGTTTTTAGTGCATGGAGTTAAGGCATCCGTGTTGTTTGATTCAGGTGCTACATGTTCATATATATCCTTCAAGTTTGCACGAGAGCACCTTATACCTGTCACTCCACGAAAAGAAGCCCTATACACCAGTTCACCCTTGGGCAACATTTGTTGTACCAAAATATGTAAGGGAGTGAGTATCACCATCGAAGGTCTTACCTTTCTTGCTGATCTTACCTTACTACCCTTCGAAGGCCTAGACGTCATTCTAGGGATGGATTGGTTAACCCAGAACAAAGGAGTGATATCTTGCTCACCCAGATTTGTGGATATAACCCATCCAAGTGGCCGTAAGATCAGATGTGAGCCAAACAAAGGGACAGATATATCCATGCTGTGTGCCCTGAAAGAGAAGTCACTTGAGGAAGTGCCTGTAGCTTGTGAGTACCCAGATGTCTTTCCGGAAGAGCTACCAGGAATGCCACCAGACAGAGATGTTGAGTTCGTGATCAACCTAATGCCTGGTACGAGTCCGATTTCCAAGCGACCCTACCGTATGGCAGTTGACGAGCTTAAGGAGCTTAAGAAACAGCTTGGGGAGCTATCCGAGAAAGGGTTCATTAGGCCCAGTGCCTCGCCCTGGGGATCTCCTGTTCTGTTTGTTAAGAAGAAGGATGGAACGCAGAGGATGTGCGTTGATTACCGGAACCTGAATGTCGTAACTATAAAGAACAAGTATCCTTTGCCGAGGATAGATGACCTGCTTGATCAGCTTCGTAATGCCAAGTACTTCTCTAAGATCGACCTTAGATCAGGATACCATCAGATGAAGACCAGAGAGGAGGACATTCCTAAGACAGCATTTGTCACCAGATATGGGCAGTATGAGTACACCGTCGTGTCCTTCGGTCTTACGAATGCGCCGGCTTATTTTATGAACATGATGAATAAAGTGTTCATGCAGGAGATGGATAAGTTCGTGGTGGTCTTCATTGATGACATTCTTATCTATTCTGCCACCGCCGAAGCACATGAGCAACATCTGAGGATGGTACTGGAGAAGTTGAGAAAACATCAGCTCTATGCCAAGTTCAACAAGTGTTAGTTCTGGCTTGAGGAGGTCGCTTTCCTAGGACATGTGCTCAATGCTGATGGAGTGGCTGTCGATCCGTCCAAGATTGAGACAGTGAAGGAATGGGAGCAGCCACGGAATGTGACTAATGTGAGAAGTTTCTTGGGATTGGCTAGTTATTATCGCCGATTCATCGAGAACTTTTCCAAGATAGCTCGCCCCATGACCAACCTCCTGAAGAAGACCAAAGAGTTTGAATGGACGCCCCAATGTGAACAAAGTTTCCAGACCCTGAAGGAGAAGCTCACCACAATGCCTGTTCTAGCCTTGCCCGATATCCACCAGGACTTTGTGGTCTATTGCGATGCATCTCGCCTCGGGCTTGGTTTTGTTCTAATGCAGAATGGGAAAGTCATTGCCTATGCTTCCCGCCAGCTTAAGGAGCATGAACAGTGTTACCCCACCCATGATCTCAAACTTGCAGCCGTGATCCATGCCTTGAAGATTTGGAGGCACTACCTGATAGGGAACAAGTGCGAGATCTACACCGATCACAAGAGCTTGAAGTACTTTTTCACCCAGGAAAATCTGAACATGCGACAGCGTCGTTGGCTCGAGCTGCTTAACGACTACGACGTGGAGATTCTCTATCACCCTGGGAAGGCCAATGTGGTCGCTGACGCTCTTAGCCGCAAAAGTCATTGTCATGCCTTGTTCACCACCGCCTTGCCCAAGGAGTTGCAAGAGGGCATTGATGAGTTACAGATGGAGGTGATACCTCATGGCCTGTTGAATGAGCTTCGCGTACACTACACCCTCATGGATAGGATCCGAGAAGCCCAACGCCATTGCCTAGAAATTTGGGAGATACACGAGCTCCTGACACAAGGCAAGTGCCCAGAGTTCAGTGAGGATGAGCTAGGCACTTACTGGTACAAGGACAGAATTTGTGTGCCTGCCGACCTAGCTATCCGCGACGAAATCCTATCAGAAGGTCATGATTCCAAGTATTGTATCCACCCAGGCAGTACTAAAATGTATGCTGATTTGAAGAAGAAATTCTGGTGGAAGAACATGAAATCAGACATTGCAGAGCATGTTGCTAGATGTGACATTTGCAAACGCGTCAAGGCTAAGCATAAGAGACCTGCAGGGCTGTTAAAGCCACTGGATATACCTGAATGGAAGTGGGACAGCATTTCTATGGACTTCATTGTGGGATTGCCTCGAACCCCAAAAGGCCATGATGCCATATGGGTGATAATCGATCGCTTGACTAAGGTAGCTCACTTCCTAGCTATCAAGACTGATGCCCGAGTCGGCCAGCTAGCAGATCTGTATGTTGAGAACATTCTCAAGCTGCATGGAGCTCCTAAGAGCATAATATCCGATCGTGGGCTACAGTATAAGTCCAAGTTCTGGAAAGCCCTGAACAAGTCGATCGGCAGCAAGCTAGATTACAGTACCGCATACCACCCTCAGACAGATGGGCAGACATAAAGAGTGAACCAGATACTTGAGGATATGCTTCGAGCTTGTGTTTTGAAATATGGGACTGATTGGGAGAAGAGCTTGCCCTTTGTAGAGTTCTCCTACAACAACAGTTACCAGGCTAGCCTCAAGATGTCACCTTTCGAGGCTATGTACGGAAGACCATGCAGAACACCCTTGATGTGGTCTGAAATGGGTGAAAGATCGTTCTTTGGCCCGGCCACCATTAAGGAGGCCGAGGAAGGAGTCGCCCAGGTATGAGAAAATCTGAAAATTGCCCAGAGCCGTCAAAAGAGTTATGCCGACAAGAGGCGCAGAGACCTCGAGTTTAAGGTAGGAGACTATGTCTACCTCAAGGTCTCCTAGCACCAAGGTATGTGGGACCGTACAGAATCAGTGAAAGGATTGGCAAGCTTGCCTACAGAATAGAGTTGCCCCCACAACTGACAGGAGTACACCCAGTGTTCCATGTGTCGCAACTGTGCAAGTGTTTGCAGCCGCCAGAGCATCCGATACCCGCAGAGGCACTTGATATACAGGACACTTTGGAGTACAGAGAGCACCCCGTCCGCATTATGGACAGAACCACCAAGGAAACTAGAAACTCCAGCACGCCATATCTAAAGATTCAGTGGAGCAATCACACAGAACGGTAAGCAACTTGGGAGAAGGAGTCAGAAATGAGGAAGCTCTACCCCTACCTTTTTGAAGAGTAAGTTACACTCTTGAATCTCGAGGACGAGATTCTCATAAGGGGTAGGACTGTAACAACCCTAGAAATTCGGTCACCAAAAATACGGGCTTTCAAAAATTTTTCTAAAGTTTACCAGTGTATGGTGGATGACATGTAGGAAACCCGCCAATAGATGCACAAATAGCACTCGACGTTAGCCCAAGCATTGCATTTAATTACCAGAGAATGTTTTGCCTCTTATTCGATTTTATGTGATGCTAATAAAATCGAATAACCTTTTATCACATGTATATATATGCCTGCTAACTCCGGAAATGGAGCCATCAGGACCTAGAGACCCTAGTGGACCCACCATGGTGTATACATCATGGTCACTAACCTCACTAACCTAGGGTTGTGGCTAAATTAATTGCTTTGCAAGAAATAGAAAAGGAAAAGAAATTAGGAAATAGAAAGGAAAAGGAAAAAAGAAACCAGCCCGGAGCAGCCTGCAGCCCAACCCAGGCCGGCCTGCTGTGCTGCCGCCAGCCCGCTCGCGGCCCGTCCAGCCTGCCTCGTGCGTCGGCCCAGTCGCGCTCGCGCGTCGCGCCACGCGCTGCCGCGCCCCGTCGCTCGCTTGCGCGCGCTCGCCCGCCCGCCGACCGCCGGCCCAACAAGGTGGCCCACCAAGGGCCTGCCGCCGGTTGCGCCCGCGCCTCTGCCCTTTCTCTCGCCGACAGACGGGGTCCGCCTGTCAGCTCCTTCCTTTTCCCACTTCTGGTCGACCGCGCGTCGCGTCCGACGTTCCAGAAATGGAACGGCGAAGCTCCGCCATCCGCTCGCGTACGGCCTCGCTCCACGCCGTCCGTCCCGCTGCCTGACCACACCGTGCTTCACCGAACCCTAACCCTAATGCGCGGCCACGCTCAACCACTGGATGGGGATCTCTGATCTCCGTCGTCCGCCACCTCCATGGCCAGTCGTCGCGCTTATAAAAGGAGAACACCTTGCCCTCTAGGGTTTCCCACGACCCGGCCGCCGCACTGGTGAGACCTCTGCCATCCTGCCTGCCTAGCCCAGGGAGAGAGTGACCGAGAAGGGAAGAGGAGAGGGGTGGCCGTGGCCGCAACGCCGTCCACCGGAATAGCCCGCACCGCGCCTCCTCGGCCCCCGTGAGCACGTCGAGCTCCTTCGAACCGCCGCGGTGCTACCACACGGCTTCACCTTCACCAAGCCGATCCACGAGCCCTGCGGACGACGGAGCACCACCAAGGGGAGCTGCCCTGCCCTACCCCATCCATGGCCGCCACCAGTACACCGTCGACGTTCTCGCTCCCCTCACCACTGTTTCTTTCCTTACCGCGGCCAATAGCTTCGTCGTAGTCTAGAGCGCGTTCTTGGCAACCTCTTGGAGCCAGCACGGGCCACAGTTGGAGCCACGCACTTTTGCAGCTCCGGCCTCCCTGGACTCTGGCCGCTGGAGCGTCCGCCGTGGCCGCCGAGCCGCGCACACCCCGCCGTGCCTCGACTAGCCTCGGTAGCTAGCTCATGGAGATCCCAGCTTCTCCAATCGAAAGGCAAGAAGGAAGATGGAGACCAACGCCCGGCTTCGCCGGCGAATTTGGCCTCGCCGTCACTGGACACCGTCGCCGCGCCTCGCTGACCGCCACCGACCTGAGGGTCGATTTCCCCAAATTAGAGCCCCCAGCCAACCAGCCACGCAGCTCAGCTAACGAGCCAACATTAGTCGAGGGTCCGTCTGACGAGTCGAGGGCCTGGCTCTAATCAAGGACCTGCTCGAGTCGAGGATCCGTCCGACGAGTCGAGGGCCTGGCCCTAATCGAGGACTTGCTCGAGTCGAGGGTCCGTCCGACGAGTCGAGGACCTGGCTCTAATCGAGGGCCTGCTCGAGTCGAGGATCCGGCTTGAGGCCAGAGGGTCGAGTCTCATCGGATAAGGTCAAATCCCAGGAAATGCGGAAAACGTGCTGTTTTACGAGTCTCGAGGGTTGCACTATTCTCGAGGGCTGCCCATTCGTGCGAACAAAGTTCCGTCTTCGAGGGCCGGCCCGTTCGCCGGGCGAAGTTGCGTTCTCGAGGCCAGTCCGTTCGCCCGAGCGAAGCTCCGTTCTCGAGGGGTCGCCCGAATCGTACCCTTGAGTGTACAGTGGCCGACCCAACCTGGCCCAGATCCAGCCCTGTCCAGGCCCTCCGAGGCCCGGTCGAGACCCGTCAACGTTGACCGTTGACCTGGCCCCACCTGTCAGTGACCAGATCCGTGGGCCCCACCTGTCAGCCACTGACTGGGTCCCCCGTCAGTGCTGACGTCAGCATGACATCAGCACAACCCCAGCTGTACTGTTCCTGTACGCCATGTGGCCCAATCAGGAGCCGCCACGTATCAGCCTCTGGTTAATCCGCCCTTTTTCTTTTTTAGAAAATAGAATAAACTTCGGAAATTCATAACTTCTTCATACGAACTCCGAAAAATATGAACCAAGTGTCCAAATTTTCATAAAAATAAGCTCTACGTCATAGGCTTGTGTATGAGTGCATTTGGAGTTATTGAATTTTATTGCTTCTTTGTGTTGACTCTATAGGAGCCGCTAACGCGGCTATTATGTCTCGTTTCAAAGGAGGAGCTGTTTGAGGAGGACGACTACGAGTACAAGGAGGAACTCGGTGACGACTTCGCGGGTGCCAAACCCTACCCAACCTCGTAGATCCTATTACGCATTGCATAATATCTAGTTGCTAGTGCTTTAATTATGAATATCACCAGATGATAGGTTGCATGGTAGCGCAGCTTGATGAGCCTTTACCCTATCGCAACCTTACCCCCGCACACCTGCTGATAGGCTAGACGATTGCTTATTTTACTTATGATGCTTTAGTTCTACTACGCTTATATCTGTGTGATGATGATGTGTGGTGGAGAGTATGGTTATACGGTTAAGGCACGTGGTGCCACTTTACTCGGGAGAGTGCTGCGTGCGTCTTGGATGTGTGGTGAGGGTTGAGTCGATCGGACAGGATTCTACGACGAGCCATGTGGGCGAGTCTTGCCGGGGAATGTGTTCTGGGCATTCCCGTATGAGGTGCTTGTGGCGGGCACATTGTGAAGTATAAGAAGATCCCGGGGGTGAGAACCTTCGTGGAGCGAAGCCCCGGGTAGGAGGTGCTGTTGTAGCACGGACTGTTGTAATCCCAAAAGAGAAGATAATCCTGTCTGATCCCCCTAGGACCTGATATCTCTTGAGGACCGGAACCTTGGGACTTACGTGCTCACCACTCGTTCTTGTATGGGCGGGAGACGGATGTCTGACTAGCTAGGACGGTGCCACTACTACTAGGTGGTTAGCAGATAGTGTTGGGAGGTACGGGCGTGAAGACCCACACCCTCCTTAGACAACATAGTGACCTCGGAGGCCCGGTACTATGTCTCACAGTCTCAGTGTGCCGGTGGTATCTATCCGGGATGTCCCAGTACTGAGTGGTAGGGTGGCATCGCACCGGTTAGAAAGCAGCACGAATCAGCTTAGGCGGTACTTATGATGGTTTGAGCTTCAAACTATTGAATTATTCGTCATTCTGTGTATTTTTCCTTCGTGGAAAATTGAGAATGTTTCATGATGCCCAGCTCCATAATCCAATTATTCAATATTTATATATGTTGTGTTGGTGACTAATGAGAATCAAGTTCACAATGAAACCATTCCATTCCATCTATTGCATAATTGGTGCTATGTTTTCAGTACGCAAGTGTTAAAGGAGTCTTTTATGCCACAAATTACTCCGTATGTGAAGAAGAAATACTTAAAGATTATTTGGTTACATTTAAGTGGGAATTGTTTCTTTGTATTCCTAAAAAGACGGTAAAAGTTTTGCCAATTTATATTAGATGAGGTAAAGAAAAAAAAAATAACCGGCTAGTACAAAGATTGCTGCATGCCTACTCTCAAGACCTGACTAGCTAGAACTACTAACTGCAAATCCGAAACCTATAAACTACTAACTGCCCGGTGGGAGCATAGATCGACTTTCTAGAAAGCATTAACAGAAAAAAGAGAAAGTTTAATGGACCCCGGCATGTCAAGCAAACGAACGAGCAAACTCTGGCTCTTCTCTTTCAACTTGACCCGGACATTTCTTCTCTCCGGTAAATCAAACCCACCATCAAATATTCAAATGGCATGGAGAGCGGCGTACGGCGTCCTTTTCACCCACTCCCTCCTAACACCTGTCGCCCGCCCACGCCCCGACGCGTCCACGTCTCCGCCCATCACCCCACACCCCAGCCGCTTTGGCACCGCGTCTGCGCTTCCCGTCCATCCCCTCGCCGACTCACCCGTTAGTGGCACGTCGACACGACGCAGCAGCTGTCCACGTCGCCGCTGACTCCCGATCCAGGTCTCCCACCTCAATCACCCCGAAACCGACGACACCCGGGCGCAGCGCACGCACGGTTTTCGTTTCTCCCCGCTTTCATTCACGATACTACCTAGTGCCGTGTCGCCGGGCGCAAAGGGACCCGCCCGCCCGACCTCGGCCCCGCGGCGATGGCGACGCCCACTGCAGATGACTTCCCCATGCCCGCCGCGCGACGTGTCGAAGGCAAGAAAGAGGCTGCACGGAGCGGCCGGCCGGGCGAGGAAAGCCGAAAGTGCGTTCGTTCGGTTCCTCTCCCAAGGGGGCCCCACGCGCGCGTGTCTAATTTTGATCCCTGCGGTGTCACGTACTACCACCACGCGGTCCATAATCGCCGGAAATCCCCGGCAACCGCGACCAAAGGGAACGTGTCGTGTCGACCGCCGAGTAAAAGTGGACACGAGTCCTCGCGCCTCCGGTGGCCGGCGCTACAGCCAATCCCGCCCCGGCACGCACCGCGGGCGCCTTTCCGATTAGTCTGACTTGATTACGAGGATCGCATCAAACCGGGGCGGCATTTTGCCCGAGTTAACGAAGGCCATTGCCTTCGAATTACAAGTTTTTTCACTCTCTCTATCATATTAATTTTTAAATTCATACATAGAGCATTAAATATAGATAAAAAATAACTAATTATATAGTTTAGTTTAAAATTACGAGATAAATTTTGATAATATAGTTAAAAAAAAATTTCTCCGAGATCCCGTGCGCGGACCCTGAACACGGGCGCACCGGCGCGCTGGCCCAATCGACGCCCGCCACCCGCCGTCCGCAGTACCCAGCTGGTGCGATGGGATTAGACGTGGTGTGTGGTGCGGTGCGCATCCGATAAATAATGGCGGGTGGGTGCTTATGACCAGCAGACCGGCGCGCGTCACGTGTCGAGAGCGGCGGGGCAACGTGTCGGGCAAGCTGAGCCCGGTTGACGGCCCCGATGCGGCCGGTCCGCCTCAGAGCTCGCGCGCCCCGCCACGCGCCCCACACCAACACCCCCCACCCCCCCCCCAACCCCCCAACTAGAGATACCTTTAAATGGGGCGCCCGGCACCACGGCACCCTCTCTCAACTCTCCTTCCTGTCGCCGCCGGCGTACAGTACTATTGTTAGCTTGCTTGATTGATCGAGGAGCACGTGGCGGTGGTGTGTGGGCAGCGGAGGCGGAGGCGCTGGTTGGTTGGGTCATCATCATCAGTTGATGTCGATGGCGCAGGTGTGCTGTGACTCGGCCACGGCGGCGGCGGCGCCGGTGGGTGTCGGGGCGGAGGCGGTGGCCAGGGCCAGGGCGCGCGCCGAGAGGCGGCGCCGGGCCGGGGAGGCCGCCCACGGGAGGTGGAAGCACGTTCCCACGGCAGCTGGTGGCGCGCCCGACGCGGCCACGAGGAAGCGGAGCCTCGAGGCAGGGGAGCTGCTCGTGGCGCGGAAGCACGGCGCGGCGTCGGTGGCCGGCCGCAGGAGGGAGATGGAGGACGCCGTGTCCGTGCGCGAGGCCTTCGCCCACGCCGCCGACTCGGATAAGGACACCAACGGGAGGCGCGACTTCTACGGCGTGTTCGACGGCCACGGCTGCTCGCACGTGGCCGAGGCGTGCCGGGACCGGATGCACGAGCTGCTGGCCGAGGAGCTCGCGGACATCTCCGGCAGCTCCGACGTCTCCTGGACCGCGGCGATGGAGCGCAGCTTCGCGCGGATGGACGCGGAGGTGATGTCGTCTGGCGGGCGCGCGGCCGCCGCGCAGAGCGGGACCTGCCGCTGCGACGCGCACAAGTGCGACCACGTGGGGTCCACCGCCGTGGTGGCCGTCGTCGAGGACCGGCGCGTGGTGGTGGCAAACTGCGGCGACAGCCGCGCCGTGCTGTGCCGCGCCGCGGGCGAGGCGGTGCCGCTCTCGACGGACCACAAGCCCGACCGGCCCGACGAGCTGGCGCGGATCGAGGCCGCGGGCGGGCGCGTCATCTTCTGGGAGGGCGCGCGCGTGCTGGGCGTGCTGGCCATGTCCCGCGCCATCGGGGACGGATACCTCAAGCCCTACGTGTCGTCGGTGCCCGAGGTGACGGTGACGGAGCGCCGCGACGGCGACGAGTGCCTCATCCTCGCCAGCGACGGGCTGTGGGACGTGGTCAGCAACGAGGCCGCCTGCGAGGTGGCGCGCGCCTGCCTCCGCAGGGGCCGCGCCAAGTGGTGCGCCGAGGCCGCCGCGCTGCTCGCCAAGCTCGCCCTCGCCAGGCGCAGCGACGACAACGTCTCCGTCGTCGTCGTCGACCTCCGGAGGAGGAATCACCACCACTAGTTGGCCGGCTCTGTGCAGTTCCGCCCGCCAGGTTTTAGACCAGTAAGTAGTACAGTAGTAGGATCATGGATGGTGAACAAAAGGATTTCGAGGGTGCGTGTGCGCATGGAAAATTGTTGTTTTTTTGTTGTACTTCTCCCTGAATCAAAAAAGTTCAGAGGAGCACCTAGATTAATTATTATGGTAGAACCGGAATTTGATCCGGATGCCATTTGAATGAAAATGAAGTTTTGGATAAAACGAAAGGAACATCTCTCAGAAAAAGGAGAGATGGTCTAGAATGAAGTTTTGCATGAAAGAAGAATCAGAAAGGAGGGATGGTCTCACGAGAAATCAGTCTGGATCTTGTATTGTCTAATCTAATGAATGGAACAGCAACTGAAAGAAAAATAATCATCGCTGGAGAAAGAACAAAAAGGGGCACTGCATCCTGATGTCTGAACATTGTAATTCCTGGGTCAACTAAACCAGAACTCTGTGCATAGTATCGGTGGTTCGGTGGAGGGGAGACGATCTCTGAAGAAATCAAATGGATGAGAATGAGGCTCTGCATATATTAAAACAAAATCAGATCGAAATCCATCAGTCTGGATGTAATGGTGAATCGAAATCAGCAGTCTGGATGTAATGGTGAAACAGCAACCGAAAACAAAATCATCTCTGGAAGCACACACCACAGGGATAGTATGTCTGAACATTTCTCGGATTCCTGGGTGAATTAAACTAGAACTGTGCAGGAGCAGGACAATATATGATTCACGTTATGTACAGACAGTATCGTTAGTTCCGTGAAGAACACTGACAGAAAAAGGCAATTTGGGTAGTGGAATGGTGTTGAATCAAGCAGGAGGACGAACTGCCGATCGACACGCCTTTCGTTTTTTTTTTTTCTCAGAAGACAACAAAAAAGACAAATTGACGTGTCCCAAATTTCATACGACGCGCTCCTTAGCTGTGCCTGATGAAATCGTAAAGAAGAAACAATGGGAAAACTGTGGTGTTGAAAATCCGGCACCGGGGACGACAGATATTTTTGCATGGTTCCACTGCACGTGGAAGAAGCTCACACCATCTGCCGCCCGCGACACGATTGCAACACAGCTCCCTGAATTGAACAGGCTTGCACTGTGGTCCGTCCGTCCGTCCGTCCGTCCATCCATCCAGCCTCTCGGCCAGGCCATGCGCAACCCTCCCGGAGTCCCAGCTGTTCCGCATGGCATGTCCGGTCCCAGGCGCAACCCTCCCAGGCTCCGGCGACGAGAACGAGATTCCCACCAGATCTGCGGTGGGCGACGAAACGACCGCACAGCTCGACGATTCTCAGGGATCTCTCGCGCTTTTTCTGTGAGCGCTCCGACTCGGTGCAACGAGCGCATCGTCGTCCATGGGAATGGGATGCCAAATCTTTTGCCTTTTGTAGGAATAGGAAGGCAGGAGTAGAGTAGGCAGCGCAGCCGCGGCGTGAGACGGACGAGCCAGCAAGCCAGGTCTGTCTACCGGGTGCCGCTTGTCCAGGCCAGGTGTCCGCCCCACTGCGCGTGCGCTTGCGCTTGCTGGTAGGACAGCTGACCAGCTGTTGGGGCGGCGTCTGGTACCAGCAGCAGCAGCGAGCGACGGTCGACACGCGTTGCCGCGTCCAGAAGGTTGGCAGCGCGGCGCGAGGTGGCGTAGAATAGGATCCACGGGCGGCGGCTGCTGCTGCTGTATGATGCGAGTGCGATGATGATCGGCGGACAGGTCACGGCAAATCTGGGACCCGAATCTCGAAAGAGAGCCCCGTGAGGTTCTCCCCAGCAGCGGGAGCTCCGGTTATCTTCTTCAACGCAATCAAGGGGTGGGATCCCAGGCAACGAACGTACTCCAGGTTTATGGAATGAGATGAATTATTATGAGCAACATAATAAGTACAACCAGAGTGCCCGAGCTAGCGAAATCCTTGTATTATCACAGTGTGGGTCATATGACCCACCAAAAATTGAAATAGAGAAAAAATCAAAAACAAATAAATAAAAAGATGTCTGAGCCCAGGTTCGAACTGGGGACCTTTAGTGTGTGAGACTAACGTGATAACCAACTACACCACCCAGACGGCTTGTTTTGCTGAAGAATAAACTAATGTAATCTAGACTTCCAGCAAGGGAAGCCCCCATATTATTTTCTGATCCATTCTATTTCCTGGCAAAATGAAAGTGGTGGGATGCTCAATAACATTTTTATTTTTCTTGGTTTCGAGTGGAGCCATGAATGGGTTTTGGAAGAGATTCTCTCGGGCAAAACCTGGAAAGGAAGAAGAGTAATCTGAAGGGTCCTACTCAGTTCAGTTAGATGGAAAATGGGAAGAGAGAGCTCAACTATACTTTTGATGAAAATCAAGAGTCCAAACTACTCAGGTGTTTCCAAACGCTTTTGAAAAACAAGGAGCTTTTGTCAAGGCAATCTACTTTAGCTCCTAGCAGGGTGCATATTATTTTCTGACCCATTCTATTTCCGGGTAAAATGAAGGTGAGGAATTTTTATACAATATTGGCACATGGTGCACTTTGGATTAAATTTCGTTAACATGCTTATAGTTAGTAGTGAATTCCAGGAGATTCCTAATTGAATAATCTAATTAAAGATTTTTTTTTCCCCTTGTCTAATTCTAGGAGATACTTTTACACTACCTATAGGTGGAGTTTACAATTCTAGATGATGCTTGTAGCCGGCGATGCCCAAGGTCGAGGGGATCAAGGTCCTCATTTATCAAGCCCTCCCAGTCATTTTCTTTTGAGACTGTCTATAAGCACGTATTTCATTAAGAGGCCTCCCTATTATCCAAAAGTCAGAACATCGGTGGACTCATGGTGGCCGGCGATGGCGAGGCATCGATGCAGTCGCAGACGTCAAGATCTGTTAATAGTTGAAGAATATTTTGGAAAAAAAAACTATAGTAAATATATAGAATCTAAACTATAATCCAAGATGCACACAGTTAGGGATTCTTGTTGTCTACTAGGGTCCCTTTTAATTCAATGGTACTCCCTCTCATGACATGCTACAAGGTCAGCCACTAGGCTCACCTTAACGCATTGGCATTATCGACTGCACACACTTCACTAGATAAACCAAAAAAGGTCCATTCTTATTTGCGAAAACAAAATCTCCATTTGTAGTATTCCAGAGAAGAAGATGGTGCCAAGCAGTGACACCACAGAGCAAGAGCATATAGGTCCGTTTTCAATTGACTAGCAGGCCGTCCTGGCTGACCTCTCTATATAAATGAACCGGCCCAAGGCCCATTAGATATGCACAGTGCAAACCAATAATAACCCTGGATGCACATAGTTTTCTGGAAAAAAAAAATGATACGCGGCCTAGTAGTGCCCTGTAGCCGTCTGGCTATCGTCAGTTCGTCACCGAGTTATCAATAGGCACTCGTTTCTGCACGTTTGTTGCTTTGCACTAGTTATTAATTGTTTTGATAAATTCCAGCACCATCGATCATGTCATCTAAAGGTATATGCATTCAGTAGTGTGAATAAGAGGAGATGGGAATCAATTGTTGGATAAAGTAGATGTTAATATACAATTATCAATGATAGAAAATTGTAGATATCACACCAATTCCCTGTTTGATATGAATATTTTTTTATTATTTTATTGATTCGATTGTTAATTTGTCGTTACCTTTGGAGTGGACCATATTCAATAGCACTTGCTGTTTCAGACACATCAAATGAGGAATACTATAAACACACTATTCTGTCTGTCTATTCCTGCATGATGATGACTACCTTGACAATTTTCGTACACTGGCATGACTTTGTATGTTCACATTCGGAGTGGGCCATGTCAAAAAGCTAGCAAAAGGAAATAGCACTACTTCCTTCTGAAGCTATAAGTCCTCATACCAAGCAGCAAGTGCTCCGACTGTTGCTTTTCTTCACAATTTCACGCCACATTTAGTACCTTTCTTTTGTTGTTTCGATTGTGCTCGTTTTGCCCATCATGGATTCATGGTTGGCAATCAAAAGATTCCTCCGGCCATCATGCTCGGGGGGCTGAGAAGTCCAAGATTGCAGCTCCTAGAACCCCAGTGGCGGTACAAGTGCTGTGCCTTTGGTGAAGAGGAGATTCATGGAGCCCACAAGCAACCATGCGAGATCTCCAGTTTCAATCATGTGGGTTTCCATGAGTGACATCTTAGTGGGATCCACATGTATTATTCATTCGGATTTGGAATGTTTAGAGTTCAGAGTATGGTTCTCCTGCCTGAAATTTATTCTCAACATCAACCGATTCTCAGAGTTCAGAGTATTAACATTTATGACCCCAAATATTAGGTTGTGAAAATATTTTTTTATGACAACTTAATGATATTTATTTGATATCATAAATATTGCCAAGATTTTGTATAATTTAGTCAAAACTATAAATTGGCGCAGAAGAAAACTAGAGAGGGCAATCTTTTTGAGATGGAGGTAGTATTAAATAGCATGGTTGAATTTATCTTGTCCTTTTCACGGTTATTTGCAAATTTACTTCAACACAAATTTCTAAGCCCATTATTATGCTTTCGAGACCTATTTTTTTATATGCTCTTGAATTTGTATAAAATCATTAGCGGCCCGGTATATGACGTGTGATCCTGCATTGGATGGTTTCTCCTTTGCCTGCTATACACTTGTGGACTTGTGTTAGATACTTTTAGCGAATGGAGGATAGCAACTCAGGAAGGGGGTAAAGAGTCACCAATGTTTCACTCATTCAAGGGGGAAAAAAGCATCGAATGTGCAGAATGAAAATAAGAAACGAAAGAAGTTACATACCACTAGCATAGGAGAAGTTGAAGCTAAAGTACTAAAGGCTAGAAAAACGGGTGAAGTCCTGGTCGTGAGAAAAAAAGTTACTAAACGCTAAGAACACAATCATTGCAATAAATACATGCCATGAGAAGCCGCAAAGTCCAATTCATTTGTCTAGGCACACTGGCCGTGGCCCTACACTCCTACCAAAGATTTATCCTGCAACTTCCTATTGTCATCAGATAAAAAGAACCTTGCACTCTCGGTAGTAATAAAAAGAGCAGAAGTGGCAAATTATAGAGCTTGTAACCTGTGGAAAACGAAGGCATATTATAGTATCTCCAGCTGCCATGAAACCTGACTGATTTTAGGTTTATTTGGTGCTCTCTGGACACTGCAGCGTACAGAGATGGACAAAGAGGAACCATTTTGGGTATGGAATAGAGGAGTCGGAGCTGTTTTTGGCGTATCAAGACGAAGCTACTATTTGAGGCTCCTGCTCCAGCCGTGGAGTGGGTGGAGTTGGAGCCACACCAAACATGGCCCTGTATGTAGCTTCTTTCCTCCTATTTCTACTGCAGCTTCCATGAAACCTGACTGACTCATTGCAGTTTCTGCCTGCTAGGACAAAGGAGGCAAACAAAAGCAGTAGCTAAAAGAAGCAATTGGACCATACATCACTAATAAATAATTGCATCAATGGAGCAAGTAGAACTGCCTTGTAGTATCAAACAAAACTGCCTTGTTATACCCTTACATTATTTCCAGAAATAGAATACACTTAATTAAGTAGAATGATCAGTTAGTGCAACCACATGAATACCACAAATTTATTGATGATACAGAAAAATTGCTTGTAAATTTTTACCAATATAGAACTTGTACTCTGCACAAAGAATCACAGAGATGATAGTTCACATTATTTTTTCTAGAACATGCCAATGGCATGCATTTCATTAAGAGGGGAGGAGTTTTTTAAAACGTACAACAAACGGAACATCATGTTACGGTAATCTAGATTACCGAAAGCAGCTCCAAACAAATTGAAAGAAGACAGAGGAAAACAGAAAGGTAGAACAGGAGCCTAGCCCCCCAATCGTGATCCCAACAGCTCGGCGAGATGAGTGTAGCCTGCAGAGCACCATGCCATGGCCTCGTCCCTCATGCCGGCGAGAAGCTGCTGTGGAGAAGAAGCCTGGCTGCTGAACGTCCAGGAGTTGCGCTCTTTCCAAAGCGACCATCCCAACAGGAAGAAGA
This sequence comes from Bothriochloa decipiens, assembly GCA_023333625.1. NCBI lineage: Eukaryota > Viridiplantae > Streptophyta > Magnoliopsida > Poales > Poaceae > Bothriochloa > Bothriochloa decipiens. Next base: position 29,508,794 of record CM041631.1, on the reverse strand, counting down.
GGGAGTCGAAACCCTTCTGATAAAACTCTTTTTCCGATCACCCATGTGGTTCCAGCTTCCAGTAATGATATACAATGCAATCCTTGCATCTTGTTAAAACATACTCCTATTTCATTCAAATTGATTTATTGTATAAAAAGCAAAAATAGGCACTAAAGAAATTTTGTACCCAACTTAAATGGTCAGAAGAACCCATGCATCACACAAATCCTATAAGCAAATCTGTAGCAAACATGGGCGGAATGCAAAGAAAGCAAGCATGTAGCATAAATGCTAAGTCTTAGTTTTGAACTTTTTAAATACCTAACTGATAAACTAATCCAAGTTGTCAGTGTATGCTTGCCTATATATAACAAATTAAAAGCCTTAACTAGGAACTGCAGGCTATGATGCTTTTTTTAGTGATATCCAAAAAGTGTGATGATGAACTGATATACAAATCTGCATGGATTAATTACCCTTCATGTAGAATTTCAAGAATAGTATTTGCAGTCAAGTTAAGAAATGAACCATCCTCCTTCCTTGATTAAAATGAACCATACAAATTTTACCGGAGGGATTCAGAACAAAAGAAATAGATCCATGAACCTAAGGTCAGAGGCCGTCTTGCAATGGTTTAAAAAAAATGGTCACAAAAACTCTGAACTATATATGAACCAAGCAAACTCTAGAACTATCTGTCTGCACATGATTGCTGTTCATTGGTCAAGAATGGGGGGTGAAGGGTTGGACCTGAGGCCGCTTGTCCTGAATGCTTCTTGTTATAGGTCCTCAAAAAACAGTGCCAACAAATAAAGGTGAGTGTGGATGGTAAAGAAAATTTATATCCTGAAATTTAGATGAAGCTAAACTCAAAAAATTTAGATGAAGCTATGTACATACAATGGATTGCACTAATACAAAGAAAAATATGCAGCCTGCATGAAACATTTTTTTTAAAGCATGCATGAAACATTGAAACCTCAAATTTTCATTTCCTTTTATTTAAATATAAGTGTCCCCTTATCTGATACTTTGTTAGTGAAAAAGTTCCATGAAGAGTCAATGGATGGTCGATAGACAAAGTTATTTTTCAAATGCAGTTTGATCAATTGTTTTTGTTTCTATGGCATGGCAAGCACATAATTTGTGGTGGCTAATGATCTAGGCTGATCATACATCGGGCGATACGCAGAGTCATGTTTTTTTTTTTGGCCCTCTCCAAAGCAAGTGATAACAATTTTATGACTGTTGTGCTGCTTGTATACATTGAAACCTCAAATTTTCATTTCCTATTTAAGTTTCTCCTTATCTGTTACTTTAGTACATGACAGATCAAATGAGAAACTCAAGAAACCTATGTGTGGCTTCTCCGGTGGGGGTGGGGTGTTATCGTCGCCGTTCCGCTCGGTAGTCAGCTATACAATTAATAAAAAAAATACAGTCCAGTTCTTGCCAATAAAAAGGCAGTCCAATTTAAATAGCAATGTTCCAGTTTCATGTTCTGCTATATATAACAGTGGACAAAGCATCCAAAAGATATATCCATTTTTTTTTCTAAGTATGTATATGTATCTTAGTCTCTTAAATTCAGATAAGTGCATAATATTGTATACAACTCTGATTTCTTGTAGTTAGATTGACATCCGTTGAAGTTTTAGGTCATTAGGCACTGTATCATTTCCACAAGATGTTCCAAAGTATCTTACCAGAGCCAGGTGGAAAGGATCAGAAAGATACACATTTCGGGGTCAGAAATAGGAACAAAAGAATGAAAGTGAACCCCACCCATGATGGGACTAACCATTCATACATTCATGAACATAAAAAGAAATGCCAGATACAAATTGACACCAGCCATCACTTTCTCATTCAGAGCAAAAGGCTACTACTATGTTAGATGTAATCTGCTGCTTCCCCACCCCCCCACACGTTTTCTCTCCGCCACTCGAGGGGCAGGAAGGACAGCTCTCATGCCTCGAGCATTGTTTGAGCATGGGTAAGGATAGGGAGGTCGGCAGGTCGTGGCCATCTTGTCCTTGGTCCTGTAGAGCATGGCATTAGGCCATCCCTAGTAAATATAGTACACCAGTGGTAGTTGGTTGGTACATTTAGTACTAGGAGTAGGTGGGCTGAGGTCAGCCACGACCTTGTACCCAGTAGCAGGTACACGGCTTGTATATATATATGTGCAAAGCAATGGAAAAGACAGCTTTTGCCATCACATTTGTTCCCAGGCAGTCGGCCAACGTTGTGCTTGTGTGTGTGTGCATTGTGAGTGCGGAAGAGAGCTCGGCTCTTCTTCTTCCTTGGTTCAGGGAAGGCCTCGAGCGGTAGGGTCGAGCAGGTGCTGCTCGCCCTGACGACGCTAGGATCTAGCGTCAACACGTGGTATCAGCTCCGAAAACATCGTTAGGCTTCACCGCCGGCGATGTCGGAGACCGGTAATGGCACTGGTGCGCTGCAGGGCGGCGGCGGAGATGCGGAGAGGCAGCTCCAGCCCGTGGCGCAGCCGGTGGAGGTGCGCGTGGTGAGGGAGTACGGCGGGAGCAACTCCTAGCCGATGCTCACCCACACCAACTATGGCGAGTGGGCTGTCCAGATGAAATGGAAGTTCCACGCGCGACACTGGTGGGCGGCCGGGGAGACTGGCGACGCCGGAGAGGATGCGGAGGTGGGTGTCATGGAGGCACTCATGGCGTCCACTCCGAGCGAGTTCCACGAGGCGCTCGGGGCCAAGAAGATGACCAAGGAGGCTTGGGAGATGCTGGCCTCATTCCGTGTTGGCTCGGATCGAGCCAAGCACGCAAAGGTCCAGCAGCTCAAGCGCGAGTTCAATGATATCCGGTTCAAGTCTGGGGAGACGGTGGAGGACTTCACGCTGCGTCTCCAGTCGTTGGCCAGCCAGCTGGCCACCTACGGGAAGCCGCTGGAGGACGAGGATCTCGTCAGCAAGCTGCTCTGCGTCGTGCCTCCCAAGTACTCGCAGGTCGCCATGTCCATCGAGATGATGCTGGACATCTCCACTTTGTCCCTCGAGGATGTGGCGGGGCGGCTACGAGTGGTGGAGAGTCGCGGTGCAGCACCGTCGAAGAAGGAGAAGCCCAAGCTGTTGCTGACCGAGGAGGAGTGGACGGCGCGGATGAAGGAGAAGCATAGATCCGGGGAAGGCTCCAGCCGCAGCGGTGGTGACCACAGCAGCAACGGCGGCAAGAAGCCGGGGAAGGCTCCGGCGGACAAGAAAAAGGGCAAGAAGAAGTTCGTTGCCCCTAACGCCTGCCGCAAGTGCGGTAAAGTTGGACACTGGGTGCACGAGTGCCTAGAGAGGAAGGAGAAGAAGGACGAGGCGCACCTAGCTCAGGACAGCGATGACAAGTAGGCGCTCTTGATGGGTGAGTACTACGTTCTGCAGGAAGGCAAAGCAGGGGAGGCGGAAGCAGAGCAGAGGACTGCGCCGCAGGCCGTCGAACTTGACGAGCCGCGGGCGCAGGCACACCTGGGCGCAGTCAGCGACGAGAAGGAGCAGTGGTGGTACCTCGACTCCGGCACGAGCAACCATATGACTGGCTGCCACGCCGCCTTCACCGACCTCGATGCGAACAAGACCAGCACGGTCAAGTTCAGGGATGGCTCGAGGGTCAACATTTGAGGCCAAGGCACGGTCGTTTTTCATTGCCGAAACGGGGAGCAGCGCGCGTTGACGGACGTGTACTTTATTCCCTAGCTCCGCTCGAGCATCGTCAGTCTGGGCCAGCTTGATGAGCGAGGGGCAGAGGTGCTGATTCAAGACGGCGTGCTACGGATCAGGGACAAGGAGCGGCGTCTTCTCGCCAAGGTGACGCGCTCCAAGAATCGTCTCTATCTTCTCGATCTGAAGGTGGAGCATCCTGTGTGTCTGTCGGCGTCGTGCACGCAGGAGCCGTGGTTGTGGCATGGCCGGTTCGGCCATCTGAGCTTCGACGCTCTTGGCCAGCTCAGCAAGATGGTCACTGGGTTGCTGGAGATCAAGCATGCAGGCGAGCTGTGCGACAGCTGCCTGGCGGGGATGCAGCAGTGGCTGCCGTTCCTAAAGACGGCAAGGTACCGTGTGGCGAAACGCCTCGAGCTGGTTCATGGGGACCTCTGCGGTCCAATTACGCCAGCGACGCACGGCGGACGGAGGTACTTCCTCCTGCTCATGGATGACTGCAGTCGCTACATGTGGCTACGGCTCTTGACGAGCAAGAGCGATGCGTCGTACGCCATCAAGCGCTTCAAGGCGCGGGCGGAGGCGGAGTGCGGCAAGCAGCTGCGGGTGCTCCGGACCGACCGCGGCGGGGAATTCATGGCGCTCGAGGTCTCTGAGTACTGCGTTGAGGAGGGGGTGGGTCGACATCTCACGGCACCCTACTCGCCATAACAGAATGGCATCGCGGAGCGCCGGAATCAGACCATCGTCGGCATGGCACGCTCGATGATGAAGGCCAAGGGGATGCCGGTGGCATTCTGGGGAGAAGCGGTCATGACCACCGTGCACATCCTCAACCGGTCGCCGACCAAAGCCCTTGAGGGGAAGATGCCGTACGAGGCGTGGCACGGGCGGAAGCCCAATGTCTCGTACCTGCGCACTTTCGGCTGCATCGGTCATGTGAAGACCGTCAAGCCGGGCCTCGGGAAGCTGGAAGACAGGAGCACTTGCATGGTGTTCCTCGACTACGAGGAGGGGTCAAAGGCGTACCGCTATACGACCTGGTCGGAGACAAGGTCGTGGTGTCCCGGGATGTGGTCTTCGACGAGGCAGCATCGTGGACCTGGGACAGGCCGGATGCGGAAAGCCTCAAGCAAGGCGGCGGCGGACTCAGCGACACATTCGTCGTGGAGCAGATGGTCATTCATGGCCACGGCAGGGCCTTGGAGGCATCGAGGACAGAGAAAGCCAGAGCGGAGGAGTCATGGGTAGGAGAGCCGGTGATAGCAGGGGCAGCCCCGTCCCAGACAGCGCGAGGGGCAGCCTCAAGCCCATCCGCTCAAGGGGAGGGCTCAGCGCGGGAGCCTCAAACGCACGGGCCGTGCAGGGATCCTCGATTGAAACTACGCCAGGGGCGGTTTCGACCCCAAGTGCACGAGGGGCGACCTCTGCGGGTCGGGCGGAGGGCCACGACTGTGCATCGAGGGGGTCTCGCCTCTGCGACTTGAGGGTCGGGCGCTCGAGAGGCCCCGACTCCCTCCGAGGGACGGCTCGAAGTCGCATCGGACCAACGAGGGAGCAGCCTCGATCGCAGGAGCCTCGATCGTGAGTCATCAGGAATGCAGGGCCTCGAGTGCGGGCGGGAGGCTCTCAACCGCAGAGCCTCGAGTGTGGACCATACAGGAGGCCTCGAGCTCGACCGTAGCATCTCGACCCTGATCGAGGAGGCCTCGATGACGGAGATCTTTCGCTGCGAACGACCCCACCTCGAGGAACAGGAACGGTGAGAATCATCGAGTACGCAACTCTGCTGTCTGACATTTCAGAGTTCGTGGATGCCTACCACGAAGGAGAGGAGGTGCAGTTCCGCCAGATCAGCGACATCGTCGGAGATACAGAGGCACCTGGTCTGGCGGCGCGGAATTTCGACAACGACCCTACTCTGCTCTTGATGAGTGCAGAGGAACCAACCATGTACGCCATTGCGAAGCGCGACACGGCGTGGCGGAAGGCGATGCTGGAAGAGATGAAGGCCATCAAGGAAAACAAGACCTGGGAGCTGGTCGATCCGCCGGTGGGATGCCGGCCGATCGGACTTAAGTGGGTCTTCAAGGTGAAGCGGGATGAGCGCGGGGCCGTAGTGAAGCACAAGGCATACCTCGTCGCTCGAGGGTTCATGCAGCGCAAAGGGGTTGACTTCGAGGAGGTCTTTGCTCCCGTCGCGCGCATGGAGTCGGTGCGACTCCTACTCGCCCCCTCGCTGCTGCCAAGGAGTGGCAGGTTCACCACCTCGACGTCAAGTCAGCGTTCCTCAACGGGGACCTGGCTGAGACGGTCTACGTCAAGCAGGCGCCGGGTTTCGTCGTCAAGGGAGTGGAGAAGAAGGTGCTGCGACTGTGCAAGGCCCTCTACGGCCTGCGTCAGGCACCTCGGGCGTGGAATACCAAGCTCGATGCCACCATGGCGGAGCTCGGGTTCGGGAGATGCGCCACGGAGCACGCACTGTACACCCGCCGACGGGGCAAGGAGCATCTCATTATCGGGGTGTACATGGACGACCTCATCGTCACCAGCGCGCGAGCCCAGGACATCGCTAGTTTCAACGAGGAGATGGCCGCGCGGTTCCGGATGAGCGATTTGGGTGCCTTGTCTTACTACCTCGGCATCGAGGTAAGGCAGGGGGAGGACGCCATCAGGCTGGGGCAGCGAGCCTTCGCGCAGAAGCTGCTCGAGCGGGCGGGCATGGCTGGCTGCAAGGCTGTGACCACGCCAATGGAGGAGCGCATCAAGCTCTCGAGGCAGAGCACCGCGGCGAAGGTGGACGCTACGCTCTACCGGAGCATTGTCAGAGGGCTGCGCTGGCTGACTCACACGAGGCTGGACATCGCGTTCGCGGTGGGCTATGTGAGCAGGTTCATGGAGGATCCGTGGGAGGACCACTGGACGGCAGTCAAGCGCTTACTGCGCTACGTCCAGGGCACGACGGAATGGGGAATCGTCTTCCCCAAACGCGGCGGGCTTCAGCTGTCGGTGTTCAGCGAAGCACCGCCGGAGACCAAGGAGGGTGCGCTAGGGCTTACGACGTTCAGCGACGCGGACATGGCGGGCGATGTGGATAGACGGCGGAGCACCTCAGGCGTGCTCGTCTTCCTCGGCGGTGCGCCCATCGTCTGGCAGTCGCTGAAGCAGAAGATGGTGGCCTTGTCTATGTGCGAGGTGGAGTATGTGGCGGCGGCCACGGCGGCGTGCCAGGTGGTCTGGCTACGACGGTTGTTGAGCGAGCTCATTGGTGTCGAGACTCGGCCACCGGCGCTCAAGGTGGACAACCAGCCGGCGATTGCGCTGGCGAAGAATCCCGTCCTCCACGACAGGAGCAAGCACATTGACGTGAAGTTTCACTTCCTTCATGATTGCGTCGATGGAGGACAGCTGGTCATCGAGTTCGTCGACACTGGTCGACAGCTCGCTGACATCCTCACCAAGTCGTTGGGTCGTCTTCGATTTGAGGAGCTGAGGAAGATAATCGGCATGGTGGAGGTCAAGGGCTAGCAGCAGGATTAGAGGAAGATTGTTAGATGTAATCTGCTGCTTCCCCCCCCCCCACGTTTTCTCTCCGCCATTCGAGGGGCAGGAAGGACAGCTCCCATGCCTCGAGCATTGTTTGAGCATGGGCAAGGATAGGGAGGTCGGCAGGTCGTGGCCATCTTGTCCTTGGTCCTGTAGAGCATGGCATTAGGCCATCCCTAGTAAATATAGTACACCGGTGGTAGTTGGCTTGTACATTTAGTACTAGGAGTAGGTGGGCTGAGGTCAGCCACGACCTTGTACCCAGTAGCAGGTACACGGCTTGTATATATATGTGCAAAGCAATGGAAAAGGCAGCTCTTGTCATCACATTTGTTCCTAGACAGTCGGCCAACGCTGTGCTTGTGTGTGAGTGCGGAAGAGAGCTCGGCTCGTCTTCTTCCTTGGTTCAGGGAAGGCCTCGAGCGGTAGGGTCGAGCAGGTGCTGCTCGCCCCGACGACGCTAGGATCTAGCGTCAACATACTACAGTTACAAGATTTAGCAATCAGCATGCTGTGTATCAGATCTAGCTAGCTGCTACCTGGAATGAACTTCTCAAGATCAGATACAATGCAGATTGTTTTAGTACATTATCCCAAGAACAGCAAACACTACTTCTATTAATTATTGTTCAGATGGGTTTGCCTCCCCAGGTCAGATGGTCAGAGTTTCCGCCGCCTATGTATTTGGCTTGTTCTCTTCCTTGACCTCCAGCAGCATCGTCACCACGGATCTCATTGATGGCCGTCTGATTGGAAGTTTAGAGACACAGAGCAGTGCAATTTTTAGAACCTTGCACATCTCCTCCTTGAACTGCTCAGCAAGGTTCTGATCAAGCACAGACTCTAGCCCATTTCGCTCAATGGTGGCAGATACCCACGCCACCAGGTCCATCTCGCCAATGTCTGCTGCCATCGGCTTCTTTCCAGTAACAAGCTCCAGGATCACCACACCAAAGCTATATATGTCAGTTTTCTCAGTGATGTGGAGAGTGTAAGCATACTCTGCAATGCATAACACATCAGTCAGGCATTAGAACTAGGAATATGCAATATAAGTTAGCTCTAGCCTGTAGCTTCATTTTACTAGAATATTACTTTCCAAAAACTATATAAAGCAACTAGAAAAAGATAAAGGATAAAGTAAAAGGCTGAGGCACAACAACTTAAGTAAACATGCAGAACTTCACTTAGGCATCAGCAACTAACCAGGAGCAATATATCCATAAGACCCTGCAATGATGGACATTGTAGCCGGGCCATCCCCAATAGCCTTTGCAACACCAAAATCGGCAACCTTGGCACCATACTCGGCATCAAGCAAGATGTTGTTTGACTTCACATCTCGATGGATGATTGGGGGCTTACAGTCATGGTGCAAGTATGAGAGTCCTTCCGCAGCGTTAACAGCAATCTTATACCTCAAGGGCCAATCCAAGAGGATGTGCTTCGCAGTGTGGAGCATATCCCCCAGGCTACCATTTGTCATGTACTCATAGACAAGCAACCTGGAGACGCTGTTTGTGATGCTGCATGCAAGCTTCACGATGTTCCTGTGCCGAACTTTGCTTAGCGTGGCAACCTCAGCCTCAAATGAGTCTATCCTTTTGCTTGCCACACCACTAGGCCAGAGTTTCTTGACAGCCATGGTCTCACCTTGAGGCCCAACAACCACCTTGTACACCTTGCCTGCACCGCCCTCGCCAATCACATTGTTCTCATCAAGGCCATTGACAATGGCCCACTCACTGAAATCCACCCTGTGGAAGGATGTCAGAACCCAACTAGATTTCTCCAATTCATTAGCACTACTCTTGTACATCCTGCACTTGTAGCCAAACCAAGCGATGCCAATGAGTAGGATGAATCCACCGACACCTATGATGGAAACCACTATCTTGATAATCTTGCCCCGTCTGGCATCGGAATTGTCATTGCTCTGACAGAACCCATAACAAAGGCCAGGGTTGCCCAAGAAGCTGTCCTGGTACTGTAAGCCATTGAAGAGACTGGGTAGAGGGCCTGAGAGCTTGTTGTAGGATATGTTGAAATGAGCTAGCTTGAGATTCCCCAACTGCACAGGCAACTGACCAGAAAGCTCATTGTTTGATAAATCAAGGGTATTTATCTCGATGATCTCCCCAAGCTCCGGAGGGACGTTGCCAGTGAGGTGGTTATCTGAAAGGTCCAACTGTGCCAGTTTCTTGAGCTTACCAATATCCCGTGGGATCTCTCCGGAGAGAGAATTGTTCCTCAGATCAAGATTGTAAAGCAATGAAAGCTTGGCAATCGACCGAGGTATGGGTCCAGTGAAACCATTGTTGGAGGCCTTGAGCTCTTGCAGGCTGTCCAAGGACCCCAGCTCGGCAGGCGGAGTACCAGTGAACCGGTTGTCCTGCAGGAGCAGCGTGGATAGGTTCTTGGCACCAGCAATGGCAGGATCAACTGTCCCTGACAGTTCATTGTCACGAAGCTCCAGCAGGTTGACACTGGGCAATCCCCAAAACTTTGGTGGCACTGGGCCAGACAATCTGTTGTTCGACAGCCGCACCCTCACGAGGGTCCGGCATTCCCCCAGTTCAACCGGAATGGGGCCCTCAAACTCATTGTCCAGCAACATGAGCTGATATAGCTTCCCGGAAGCACAAAGCGTCGCCGGAATCGGACCGGACAGCCGGTTGTCCGACGCGTCCAGGAATTCGATCGGCCAATTCTTGCCAAACTCCGCCGGCAGAGGCCCCGACAACTGGTTGCTGAAAATCCTCAGGTCAGTCAGACTTGGCGCCGTCCCCAGCGTCATGGGCAAGTGACCAGACAGATTGTTCTGGTACACGTGCACACTCGCAAGGCTCGGCGCCGTGAACATGTCCGCCGGTATCTCCCCGGTGAGCCGGTTCATGGAGAAGTCCAGCGACTGGAGCTTCTCCAGGCCTCCTAGCCCCACGGGAATACTACCGGAGAGCTGGTTGGAGAAGAGCTCGATCTGCTGCAAGGAACTCAGATTCCCGATGCTTGATGGTATCTCACCGGACAAGTTGTTGGTCGAAAGGTCCAGATTGACGAGATTCTTGAGCTTGCCGATGGAGGAGGGGATGGTACCATTGAGGGAGCAGTTGGCGATGTAGAGCACGCGGAGGCCGACCAGGTCGAAGAGCTTCTCCGGCAATGGCGACGGAGCGAAGGGGTTGTAGGCGAGCTGGAACTCCTGGAGGCCGGTGAGGTTGGTCAAGAACGCCGGGAACGCGCCCGAGAGCGCGTTCTGGACCAGGCTCAGCGCTTTAAGCGAGCGGAACCCGGCACCCCACGACGGCGGGACGTGGCCGGAGAAGATGTTCCCGGCGAGGTTGAGGCGGACGAGCCGCGGGAGCCGCGCGACGCAGGGCGGCAGCGGGCCCCGGAGCAGGTTGTCGGAGAGGTCGAGGCGCTCCAGGGACCGCACGGCGCAGAGCGCGGCGGGGAAGCCGCCGCCGAGGGTGAGGTGGGAGAGGTCGATCCCGGTGACGGCCGCCTTGGAGTCGTTGCCGCAGGAGACGTGCGCCCAGCGGCAGGGCGAGGTGCGGTTGGTGGCGGCGGCGGCCCATCCGGCGAGCGCGCCGGTGGGGTCGCGGAGCGCGGACCTGGCGGCGACGAGGTGCTTGGTGTCCGACGACGCGCCGGCGGTGGCCTGGAGCAGGAGAAGCAGGAACGCGATGAGGCAGCGCGTGGCGTCCATGGCTGTTGGCTGGCGGTGGCGGTGGCGGTGGTGCGCGAGTGGCGAGAGCGGGGAGTGGCCGAGTGGAGAGGGTTTTGAGGAGGGAGTTTTTTTTTTTTTTTTTTTTTTTATTGGAAGGAAGGCATCACACCTCGCCTTCACCGAATTGGAAGGAAGGCCTCTCACCTCACGCGTTCCGACGGCGGGTTTTAAGGAGGGACTAGGGACTGGGCTCACGCGCCTATCGCGCACTTGGGCTGGGCTGGCACTGGCACTGGTCTCTGGCAACTTGAAGCGTTTCTTGCCGGAGAGCGGTGCTGGCGGCCGGTGCGCAGGAAAATTGGTGGGCGCCGCCCGTTTTTGGCTGGCGCGGCTGCTGCGCGGCGTGGTCGAGCATGGCACGGCGAGGGCTGGGACAAAGCCGACGGGCGCGGTGCGGCGCGTTGCAGGGGATTCCAGAGGAGAGGGTATACATTTTTCACAAGTCAATCGGCGTGACAGTCAGTTGTCGTCGTATAATTAATCGTCTTCTGTCGTCCTTGCGGTGTCAATGCAGTCGTTGGTAATTAACCGTGTTGGGTCAAGGTAGCCGTTTATCGGCATCGTAAACGTTACCAGTGGACCTATGAAAGTCGTGACACAAGTGACGGTAATAATGGACGACCAAGCATTTGGATATGCCTGCATTTATAGTAGGTTGGACGGCACGATTCAAGTCGCCGGTGAATATAGCCGTCGAAAGTAAGGAAAGTTGAGTCATGGCAAAATGGTCGGTGCATTCTTCGTAGCATGTCATTTACTATACTTAAAAGTCCATGATTTGGCACGGGAAGGAACGCCGGAGAAGCTTACAGGCGCGTCGCGTTGCAGGGGATTCTAGAGGAGAGGCTATACATTTTTCACAAGTTAATCGGCGTGACACACAGTTGTCGTCGTATAATTAATCGCCCTTTGTCCCTGCTGTGTCAATACAGTCGTTGGTAATTAACCGTGTTGGGTCAAGATAGCCGTTTGTCGGCATCGTAAACGTTACCAGTGGACTTATGAAAGTCGCGACACAAGTGACGGTAGCAATGGACGACCAAGCATTTGGATATGCCTACGTTTATAGTAGGTTGACGGCACGATTTAAGTCGCCAATGAATATGGCCGTCGAAAGTATGAAAAATTCAAGTCGCGGCAAAATGGTCGGTGCATTCTTCGAAGAATGTCATTTACCATACTTAAAAGTCCATGATTTGATGAGGAGGAAATACGAGTGAAATGATATGTACACTTTTACGTCCTGATAAATACACCCGGTGGCTATCTGGATGGTTTTACCAAGAAACATCTTTTGGTGCGCTCAATCCTGTGTGGCCTTAGCCGGTGACAAGGACTCTCCACAAGAGATCAGTTCTGACTTCTGAGAAATGCGGGAAGCAGGCTCTCTATCCCGGATTCGGATCGGCTGACTTCAGACCAAGCGACGAATGGCTGCAGGCACGGAAATCGGTCCGTCCGTTCACATCCAACGGCGAGACGCTTCTGGCTTCCAACTAGCAGGCCATATACGCGTAGTCCAGCCCATACAAGCCCACCAATACACACGCATTCTCTCAACACAGCACACGCATCTTCCTGTGGACGACGGCTCTCCGCCGGCGGCTCCTCCTTGTCCTCCTCCGCCGCCGTCCTCGTCGATTGGTCCTGAGATGCGGATATCTGCAAGCTCGGGCATCCGTCTTCCTCGCCTTCTCGTCGCCTCGGCACTCAGGCGGCGGCGTGCCAGGTACTGCCGGTTCCCAGGCAGGTGCTCTTTGGGCCGAGCGTTCCTTGCTCGTCGCCTGTTGCCGGCCGCCGGCCGTTCGTCTGCCGCCCATGTTGTGCTCGAGCTGCATCGCTTTTTCTACACGCGCCTGAAGCACTGTCAAGATGGAGCCCCTGATTTGCGTGTTTCAGCTGACTTTGCAGCCGCAAAAGGAATTTTCAGCAGGTTGCTCAAAAAAAAGGAGTTTTCAGCAGGTTGCAATCTGAGCCACAAAAGGAATTCTCAAAAAATATTATTTAATATATTTTTTATTTTTATTAGATTATTAAGAAAATTACGCAGTGGTAAGAGTAAAAATTATAAGAGTGAAAAAACACAAGAAAATGGTGCATACAATTTACTCAGGAAAAAAAAAAACAGAGCATGTGCAGGCCTTCTCTTCATGGCCCGGGGCCAAATAGCTTCAAGCGTCGTCTGTCTCCTGTCGCCGTCGGATGGTAGTGGACGGACTGATTTTGTCGACTGCAGCCATACGTCGCTCACCCTGAAGTCAGCCGATCTGAATCCATCTATCCCTGCAGTATCCCTTGCGGGGGTGGCCTAGCAGCACCTAGGAAAAGAGTTCGGCAGTGCACGAGAACCGAAGCGGCCTCTAGCCAGAGAGTGTGACAGAGAAGCCAGAGCCAGCCGCAGCCGTCCGTTTGGTGTCCAGTCCAGGTGTAAAAGGCTCTCTCGCGTGGCAATGGCATGGTCCCGATGCACTACGAAGGCTACTGGAGGAAAAAGGAGAAAAACTTTATGGCTTGGCGTTGGTTTCTTCCCCGGCTGCAAATGCAAACTGCCGCTTTCGCCCGCCTTCAAACAAAACCGATCTGTTAACCGTTTGTCACTGCCATGGCTGGCCTCTTCCGACGGTGGGCAACGCTCACGCACCTCACGCAGTGGCGGTGGGCTGGCAGTGGCAGCGCGCTACTCTCTCTGGCGTCCAGCCGACCAGCCGGCAGCCGGTGTGCAACTGAAGAAGCGTTTCTTGTTTTGCCGGGAGAGCGGTGCTGGCTGGCGGCTGCTGCCCTGCGCGGCCCGCGCGCGCGTGATCGAACATGGCGCGTGAGGATCCGCGGGGCAGGAAGAACGCGCGCACCGCCCGGGGAAAGGTTAGGCCTGCACCGGGAACGGACGCCGGGGAAGCTGGCGAGCGGGCGCGTGCATGGCTCGGCACACCATCCGACCATCGGCCGGCCGGAGTGCGAAAACGGCAAATGCCACCAGTTCTTTGTCCAGCCGGCCGGTCCGGCCGGCCGATGGTCGGTTGGCAACTGGAGCGCTTCTTCTGGGACTAGCTCTGGCGGTGGGCTGGAAATCGGTGGGCGCCGCCCTTTTTTGGCTGGCGCGCGGCGTGCCGCGGCGAGGGCTGGGACAAGCGAGAGCGGTTAGTCCGGGCACGGCGCGACGCGTGGCGCGAAGCGATCGGGTGGGCGGGCCTGACTTGGAAAGTTTTGGAACGGGGCGTGGCGTGGCACTGACACGCCATCGATCGGCTGGCACCAAACGTGAGGGGCAGCCAGGCTATAGCTACGGTGCATCGCGTGAGGATCCGAGGCGCCGGAGGAACGCGCGCACCGCCCGGGAACGGACGCCGAGATGCTGGCGGGCAGGGCGGCCGCGTGCGTGCCTTGGCACGCCATCCATCGGCGGGTCGTCCGCCCGGCGCCGGCCGGAGTGCCAAAACGGCCACTGCTCCGCTTCGGTTCATGCGATGCAGCCGGCCGGATGCGTTTCCACGGCTTTCCTGCGCGCAGACGCTCGGCACAAGTTCCTAACGCCGCTTTAACTGTAGGATTGGACCACGGAGATGCCAATCAAAGATCGCCGATGGACTTCACCAAAATCTAAGTACAGTAGCTAGTAGTGTGAAAACACACAGGCCACTGCTCCGGATTTACTACAACCCGTAATTAATAAAATTCTACACAGATTCGCTCATGCATTGCAGCCATAATAACTTCGCATGCTGGCAACGCAAAGCAGAATCTGAGAGGGAAAATCGAAATCGGACACATAGCTAATTGAAGACACAAGCAAATCTATATGCATAAAGTTGGTAAGATGTGGTGTAATAATTTCATCAATCTGGCTCGTTCTTCCGGATGATATGACCGCATCAACATAAACGTCTACATTTTTACTTTGTGATTCAAAAAAAAAACTCTGTCAAATCTTGCTCTCCGTTATTGCTAACATAAACTTTAGCGCGAAGAAATCTACAAAAGAATTACACCATAAACCCATATGTGTTGAGATATAAACTAGAAAAAGGTCGAAACTTGATACCGGTAATACATCACTGAAGGATGTGTTGCATCGAGCCTGCGTTCTCTAGATCCAAGCAGTGAGGCGATAAGGTTGGGGAAGATGCGCGGAAGGGAAGCTTGGACGCAGCACTCCTTTCGACGACGAGGAGGGGATGCGAAAGGTAACAAGAATGGTAGTGGCGAGTGGTCGAAGAGGCCACGGCGCTCACGGCCACTGTATATCGACAAGGGCACGCGTCTCGCGGGTCGTGAGTTTGACGGAGTGACGAATGATCGACGCGCAGTGACCAAAGCGTTAACATTTTTCTTTTATGGTATACAATTAGTCTAAGTTCTTTTCTTACTTTGCATACTTTTTTAATATAACTATATATATTATTGGCATGCAAAAATTAAGAGGTAAAATCTAGTAACTTTTTCTTGGCCTAAGATAATCTTCAAATTTCGATAAAATGTTTGTATGATTTCTCAATTAACTAGGAAGCAAAGGTTATCCTTGTATGGAATTGAGGAATATATTGTTACGGTAAATTTGCTTTGTCAGAATCTAGATGCTTATTGTGCTCAATGTAGAACCACAGCATTTTTAATAGAGGTAGAGAGCAAACTCTAAACCCCATTTAGTACAGCTCAAAGTGGTGCTAGAGTGCACCGGAGGCTAAAAGCGGTGAAATGAGAGTTACACTTGTCCTAGTTTAGTTTGAAAGAGATAATAACAACTTTTCGCTATAGTGTAAGTACCTTATAAAAATATATTCAACGGTATATCTAATGATATACTGATTTGATGTCATAAAAATTTTATGTTTTTTTAGTGAAAAGTTTAAAAAGTTTGACTTTGTGTATTAGACATTGTTTGTCAAAATTTTGCATTATGATACACCATTTTTGTTTAATCATTCGTTTGTTCTATAACTAGTATGTCAAGAGAACGGTTGTCTACAGTTTAGCGTTCAGAATAAAATTATCAATAAGTATCAACATATTATAATTTTTATAAAAATATTTAAAGATACAAGTTAATATTTGTGTTGTGTACTAAACATTGTTTGTCTAAACGCTACAAGGTGTTACACCATTTTCATTTATTCATTTGTATCAGTCATTTTGTAGGAATAATGACTAAATGCGATGACAATGATTATTTGTCGTTTAACGTTTAGAATAGCATTATTAATAGCATCAATATATTTTATCTTTTTTACTTTTTATAATAAACTTACTTTAATAAAAAATAATGTTAATTAAATTTAGTGACTTCTCGATAAATGAGGTGTACAATATTTGAGGATGGAGAGGCATCTTTGTTTGAGTTGCAGTTTTGGGGAGGTCTATGGACTATCCAAGAAGTTACCTGATAAAAACGTGATCTTTGTGAGGAGCTCCAACGTGGATCAAGGGAAGCCTAATTAATAATCCAATATTAATTGAAAAGATCAATCTTTGCTTAAATTCATACAAAATCTATCTATATCTATATAATTTGTTAAGCATGTAATACATATTTGTATCTTTCTCTGTATTTGTCACTGAATTCATATCTGTATCTATATCTGTATTTGTATCTATATTTGTATCTATATTTGTATCAGTATCTATATTTGTATCTATATATGTATATGTATTTGTATCCATATCTATACTAAAACTAGAGATAGGAAGTATTCCTCGGTCGATCTTTTACTTCCTATAATACTATCAGACCCCATTATATACTTGCAAGATGCATCTCAAAACATATGAAGCATGTTGAACACACACTTGCAACATACAATAACCACATCTACTTTGCAAAACCTATATAAAACACTTGCAACATATCTCTGAAACAACTTACACTTAAAACATAGGTTTAAAACATGCGCTTCCAGTACAATATCTTGTCAAAACAAATCTATTTGTATTTATGTCTATATCTTTAAATCAATCATTGTTTAAACCCATACATAATCTATCTCTATTTGTATCATTTCTTAAGCTGACAAAAAATCATAGCAAAAAGATTCAATATTAATTAAAAAGATTATTCATTGTTCATAGACTTATCTTAACAAAATATATCTATATCTATATCTATATCTATATCTATATCTATATCTATATCTATATCTATATCTATATCTATATCTATATCTATATCTATATCTATATCTATATCTATATCTATATATGCATATATTTTTTTAATGTAAAGCTGTATCTAAAGATTAGAGATAAAAGGTATTCCTCGGTCCATCTTCTTTTACTTCCCATATCGCACCCCTCTGTATCTCACCCATGAGACCATGACCTTTATGTTCTAATACCAGACCATAACCTTTAAGTTCTCATACAAGTTAAAATGGTGCGGTTAGCTATAGTGTGGAGTCTGATTCTAAACTTATTGGAATGGAACAAATCTATTTGTATTTATATCTATATCTTTAAATCATTTATTGTTTAAATTCATACATAATCTATCTATATCCATATCATTTCTTAAGCTAGCAAAAAAGCATTGCAAAAAGATATGATATTAATTAAAAAAGATTATTCATTGTTCATAGAACTACCTTAACAAAACAAATCTATATCTATCTATATATGTACCTGTATCTGTATTAGAAGTACATCTTCTTTTACTTCCCATATCACACCCCCTCTATATCTCGTCCATGACCTTCATGTTCTCATGCAAGTTAAAATGGTGCAGTTAGCTATGGTATGTAGTCCGATTCTAAAGTTATTAGAATATATGTTACACAATCTTTGCTTGAATCTGAGCTATAAATATGTATTAGCAAATATGCCTGTGTGTTGTGACATGAGAAAAAACTATTAAACCCTCATGCAAATTAAATGTAAATGGTTCATTTTGTAGTTTATTTTTTGATTTCAATCACATCCATAATATAAGTTAATTCTGATAATTCAATACATCTTAGTGTTTTTTTGTTTTCGTTGCAAACTATAATTATTAGATATAAAAATATATATATATATCTTGACTTTTATTTTGCATACTACCTATGTGTTTCTATGACTCAATATGAACATGTGTAGCTTTTTTAACGTATCATGTCAACCTTTGTAACTATTTTGTCAATGTATAAATATTTATTTTGTCCACCAATGATTATGACATGAGACCTCTTGATTCACAGGACAACCCTCATTAAGAATTACATAAACAATTTTGCTTTTATTTTATTAGACAATAATCTGTCAAAGATTCTAGTTCATGAAAAACTAGTTATCATTTGCTAATCCATGTTTTAATACAAGTAAGTTTTGTTTCTACTGAAAACTACATCAGATGGTGGTGTATATTTCTTCTCATAACTTAAGGCACAAACAAAAATAATAAGTACTGAAAAGATAGATGTTATGCATTGAGACTTGCCTTGGGCCGGAATCGAACAGAGAAAATCTATGGATATATCAAATTTTTATAAAGCTAACAAAAATAGTTCGACATTTTTATTTTCTAGAGAATTGTGCAAGATCTAAAAATGAAAGAAAAGAAAATGGCTTGCATGGGCCGCCCACATTGAAGCTGGCCAAACTATAAGGATTCAGCCTAATAAAAAAGAAGCTCACCAAGAGATATCCAATTTTGCATCAGGAATTCTGATATATTTCAAAAAGTATTTAGATCCTTCCACTCTTTTCTCTTTAGTATCTTTATACATCAGGAATCGTATTTTCCTCCAATTATTTTCCTTTGCTCCTTGTTTACCGAGAATTTCCATCTCGATGACACAACTTACCACTGTCCAGCTTTTTATTTTTTTATTGTTTTCAAGTGCCAGCTAAGCTAGCTATTTGGCTTTCTCATTGAAGACGCCCTTAGCTTTCTTGGCTAATAGCTAAGACCTTAGCTCAACCATTAACCATGCCCTAAATACTACTCCTCACGGATTACGAAGTTCACACCATGGCCGTACAAAGAGTCTCTATATCCAGCTCAAACATTATTCTACCTATAATTTTGGTAATTTTTTCTTTCCGTGTAAAATCATATAATAGCCACCGTTCCTGGCTTGTTGCCCCGTGCTTCTCACGGGGATACCTGCTAGTTATCTAAGTGATCTTGCAACAAGACGTACATATTGTGTCAATATATGAATGTTTGCTAGTAATCTTGTAATCTTACGAGATCATGCCAGCCACATTTGAATTTATCATGATTTTTTAGATATTTTTATAAAAGAATATTCCTAGTCTGATATATTTACCTTCTTGAACTTCCAACTTAATCTAATTTATTTATCCCCTCTAGCATGACTATCAAAACCACTCAGGTTGCATAACTGAGGGAAGTTAAAAATACAAGTTTTATAAATTAATGAGGAAAATTGGACGACCACAGTAGTTGGGGAGGTAAGTTGGATATTTTTTTTTTTCATTTTGAGAAGCCAAAAGTCTTTTGGTGAGCCCGGGTGACTGTCAGGAGTCTTGGTTTAGCCTAAATAAATACATGGAAACTTAAATAACACATGGACCTGTGCTAACAATAGCAACCACAGATACACAAGTAATGAAGCCCAGGACAGGAGAATCCGGTTGATACGACGAATGTGGAGCAAATTCGGCAAAGGTACGGTCATGGCCACCGGGTTTAATCGAATGGCGTAGTCTACTATTACAAGTCATAGGCTTTGGACAGATTTGGCTTCTTGTCAATTGCTATCGCTTGCAACCAAAGCCACAATTAGTTTTGCACCGAAAAACACAAGTAACTATGACATGAACATTAGAAAACGAGAGGTCCCATAAATTTGCACGCAACAAAACTCACACATCGAAGCTATGGCGGAAGTACAATCCGGCCGGCAAATCTTTCATCATCATGTTGCCATCGCAGTACATAGAAGGGGATATACTTATACAAGAAAACATTCATCGAAGTTTGGGAAGGGAAGAGATGATGCTTGCCATTTCCAAGAACCCCATGTAGTTAGTTCTTGTCCCTGTGCGGTGGCGACCATGCTGGGTTACCACCTTCTCCTCCTCTACCGGATCTTCCGGCGCCCGCACACCACCATGATCGGCTACGAGAACCACAACAAGCTCGCATGGGTCGAGCGCGTAGCGCGGGCGACGACGGCGCCAGAGGAGGCCGCGCTGGCGCTGACCGTGATCTCCGACGGCATCTCGGCGTCGACCACGCTGGCGTCGCTCTGCATCGCGCTGGCCTCGCTCATCGGCGCGTGGGTGAGCACCGACGGCGCGTCCCCGGCGCTCACGTCGGCCGGCGGCGGCGAGGCGACGGCGACGGCGAAGTACGCCTCGCTCCTGGCGTGCTTCCTCGCGTCCTTCACATGCTTCGTCCAGTCCGCCGGGTGCTACGTGCACGCAAGCTTCCTGATCAGCGCACTGGGCTCCGACGTGCCGGTGAGCCACGTCCAGCGCGCGGTGCTCCGGGGCGGCGGCTTCTGGGCCGCGGGGCTCCGGACGCTCTACCTCGCCACGGCGCTGCTCGTGTGGGTCGCCTTCGGGGCGGCTGCCATGCTCGCCTGCTCCGTGCTCACCGTCGCCGTGCTCTACCTGCTGGACAGCAATTCTGTGCCAATGCACCGCCACCAGTTCATGCTCCGAAGTCCGAAGTAAAGGGCTGTCCGTAACGACGGCAAGACCGATCACCGTCGCAAGAGATGCATCATGAACTCGTTATGATGAATTGAGAACTTTGTCATGATCTCAGAATTCTTTCTTCTTGTATGTATTATATAGCACAAAACGTGTGAAGTACAACGAGATTACCGAATTGCAAGAGGATACCTCCGTGTCCGGTCACAAATATAATATTTATATTTTGCACAATGTTTGCCCCATTTTTAACAAAATGTGACTAATATAAGAATTTTAAAGTATTCAGCTTGCAAATATCAAAGCATATATGTATAGATTACAAGATTTATCTTCTTATAAAACACAGAAATGCAGAGCAGGGCTAGCACAAGACAGTGTACTTTATGATCCGGACAAGTTCAAATAAGTGGGCATAAGAAGTGTCAGCTGAATATCCAGCATCATGACATAAGGCATGCCAAGCAAGATTGCTTACATTTTGGTAGGTTGGTCATGACAAACCCGTTACAATGTGATGATGCACTTGTCCAATTGTCCAGCAACAATATCATCTGTAGACAAAGCATTCTGCAGTAAGGCACAACAATCAATCCATAAAAATGCGCTGAATCATATTGCCTAGTATACTACATTCAATGGCCAACTAATTCAGAATTTACCTTCCAGCATCTGCTACACTATCTGAAACATCGTCTCAATATCTATAACTGAACACTTGATACCCAGGCTTGATACTACAACAACTAATAAGTAATAGAGAACTGGTAACCACAGAATCAGTCACTATGTCTATCAGTTAAGTGAGATTGCAGTCAGCCAAAAGGTTACACAGCTAGCAACAACAATGGTTTGCATATACAAATCGGTACAAATACTGCTTGCTCAACCTTCAATCCAAATTTTGTACATCTGAGAGAATTACATGACATAACCCTCTAAAACACTTGCTGCCTACCAATGACAGATGGGCATTTACCGAGTGGAACATAACCCCTCGTGACATAAAAGAAAAGGTAAAACTCTTTGCTCCCAGTAAGAAAACATCAGTAGCTCCAATTACAACACTTTTAGCAGGGTATGTTACGCGGTGAGGTGTGGGGAGGATTCTAATGTCAACTAGTGTGGAACAGTAGTGCATATGAACCATAGAAGGAAACCATGAATATCAATGACACCATGAAAAGTTAGTTTTAGTCCCAACTTGGAATCAAATTCTTAACCTCTAAATCATTTCTCTGGAGTACCAACATAATCTCAAAACCACCAGGTTAGGTAGCACAAGAGAGTCATTTTCAGTTACCAATCATATAATCAGCTGAGTATATGGTTCCTTTTCATGGTCATAAGTGATTTAGGATGAACAGCACCCTGACTTCACAGCAGAGACATCATCCTTGCCACCAACGTTGATGGTCTGCCCTCTTGGTGGAGCAGCAGGGTCATCACCAATGTCAAGGGCCTTCTTGCTGACCACACGATAGATCTGAGTTAGGACCTCAGTGAAAGCGCTCTCGACGTTCATGGACTCCAGCGCGGATGTTTCCATGAAGAAGGTGCTTTCCCTCTCGGCGAAGCCCTTGGCATCCTCCACGGATACAGCTCTAAGGTGTCGCAGATCAGCTTTGTTGCCAACAAGCATGATGACAATGTTTGCATCAGTGTGATCCCGGAGCTCCTTTAACCACCTCTCCACATTCTCAAAGGTCACATGGCGTGTCACATCGTACACGACAAGTGCGCCAACAGCCCCTCTATAGTAGGCACTTGTAATTGCTCGATACCTGCAAAGGGAGGATGATACATGACAAACTTAAGCAAATTCCAAAGAATCTTTGATTATTTCAAAAAAAAAAAGAAGCTTTGGTAGAGAAATTAGGAAATAAATAATACAGCTGAACTGGCCAAACAAAACATCATATTTGGAGACGGTTGCAGAGAACGCAATTTGACAAAATGCCAACAAAATCAGCATTATATTAATTCTTAGGGAAATGGCAAACGAAAGTTAAACAAATGTTGGCCTACATTCCACATCAGGTGCAACTATTTGGCTGGGAGCATAACAAGGAAAAAGAAACTGAAATGGAACTACAGAAACAATCCTAGAGTATCTTCAGTTTTACACAACCACTGCAGAATTTACATTTTGCAGGTGAGCTGGCCAAGTGCCACCATATTAGGTTAATTTAGAGGCAGACTACCAAACAAGAGGTGGCTGCCTAATTGCCTATTGCCATCATCTACAGAGGTTGCATCTTGCAACAGAACACTGTTTAGTGCAGCCAGGAGGGTAGTACAAAATGTAGAATCACTACCAGATATGACAGTGACAGGACATCAATAAGCCATAATAAATTGCAAGGCTGTTTCTTCATAGAAGCAGAGAATGCGTCATGAATGAATACTATTAACATTCCAGATCAATCAATGTAAATCATAGACGATGATGCCTAGCCTAGTAGACTAAGAAACTAACAGATAATAAATAAACCGAGAAAAGGAAATGATCGAGTACCTCTCCTGGCCTGCGGTGTCCCAGATCTGGGCCTTGACGACCTTGTCGTCGACCCTGATGCTCCTGGTGGCGAACTCGACCCCGATGGTGGACTTGGACTCGAGACTGAACTCGTTGCGCGTGAACCTGGAGAGCAGGTTGGATTTGCCGACGCCGGAGTCGCCGATGAGGACGACCTTGAAGAGGTAGTCGTAGTCGTCCTCCGCCCTGTACGCCATCGCTCGCTGGCAGGCAGGCGCAGGCACTTGCCCTTCCCTCTCCTTCCTTGCTGAACCGCGGTTCTTGGGGCAGGAGGACGGGCAGGTGAGGCCCGCAGCGCTTCTCGGGGAGGATGGCGAGAGGTGTAGGAGGACGGACGCGAGGCGTGTGGGTGCCGCGTATAAGAAACCAGAGGAGGTGGGGAGAACGTTGAGGCCACGAGGCGAAGCGCCGGAAAAATAGCAAAGCGGGCTGCGGCTTGCGGCCTGTGTGCGGCCGGACGCGCCGCGCCGAGGTTGCCTCGCTGGCCGCCTGACGTTCGGCCTCGGTGTCACCTCGTCTGGCAACCAACACCCAACACATGCGGCGCCACCCTTCACATGATGATGATGCGATCGCCAAGAGCCATTAGGGCAGTCTCAATGGAAGAAACTACCGTAGTTTCAATAGTATAGGACACCGTGCCAAGAAACTATTCTCCCCAATGCATAATTTTTTCCATTAATGTTTATAATAAATAAATTGACCAATCATTCGGTCACGTTCTCACCTCTCCTCTCTGGATCATTTGTGCACATCACGCAGAATAGAGCGTAGCAGCGAGGCGCCTCCCAAGCAGAGCTCGACGCCGGCAATGAGGGCTGATGTGACGACGTCTGGTCACTAGTGGACTTACGTGCCGGTGATTTGGGAGAAGCTCATGCGGGTGCCGAGTGATTCATGGGAGCGAGGAGTTGCTACTTGCTATTCTTGGCTGGATCGGATCTCTCTGCTTGCCTTGCATTTGCATGCACCCGTAGCGTAGCAGCCGGCGGCGCGAGGGAACCCGACAGCTAGCGTGAGCGCAGCGACCGGAGAGTGCGCGCACGAGGGCAGCAGCCCAACGCGAGCGAGCGCGGCAGCCGGAAGGTGGACGCGCACGGCAAAGACGGACGGCCTGGGCGGCGGCGACCGCGACTTGCACGGAGGAGCCTCAGACGCGCGGCAAAAGCTTGCTTCCCTGTTTCAGCGGCGGCTTGCACGACGGCGAGCACAAAAGCCGCAGCCTGCAGGCCTGTGCACCGGATCCGGAGGGAGGGCGATAGAAACTGGTGGTTTCTCCCCAGTGCTATTTCTCTCGTTTCTTGGTGCTTTGGTTCGCGTGAGGACGTCGTTCCTTCACCAGGAAACGATTTCTTGCTCTTACCCTCTCTCTCCACGTTAACTCCTCCGCCACATCAGCAAATTGCTGAGCTGTCAACGTAATTAAGAGAGATAGAAACCGTAATTAATGTCCCATTGGGACTGCCCTTAATCATTCAGATGAATGCAACAAAAAAATGTTGGTAGTAGAAGCCAACAAAAAATGTTGGGGACTCCTACTAGGCCTCGCGTCGTCCTGGCGCGGACGGCTCCCCCGCCCCCCCAACCATTTCTCTCCACCTCGCCACCGCCGAAGTGCGCCACCGGGAGGCTCAGGTGGCAAACAAGGATGGTGGCGACGGGGCATGCCCCAGTGACGCACTCTCTCCGGCGCGACGGAGGAGGGCGAAGTTGGACGGTCGGCGGTGGCGCTCTCCATCTGCGGCTCGTCGCCACGAATCTGGTGGAGTCCGCAAATCGTATCGGCACCCGCGCCGCTCCTCGGGGTGACTCGGGCAGCATCTCAAGTTTGGCGGAGCAAGAGCCGTTGTGTGTCTGGGCATTGGCTTTACTTGCAACGGTGGCAGCCGGCCTAGGCTTGTACGATGATGGCCAGATCAAGACGGATGCGGCAATCAATGGCGTAACAGTTCGACAATTGGTGGGCAATGGCAGTACTACCAAGTTTCGACGACGGTGACGCTTGTGGGCGTCACTTTCCTCGATGAAGGCGTCGTCTTGTCCTTCATGAGGATCTCTCCGGGTGAAAACCCATCTCTAGTTCTCCGGTGGAGCGATTGAGTCTGTGGATGTCATATTTCTCGTTGGAGACATCACTCTTGGAAGATCTCTTGGGTTGTCGGCTTTGGTGCCGACAACGAAATGGTGGTTCCCTTGCATATACACCAGGTGCTTTCGTGCAGTTGCCAGAATACAACATCCGGTGTCTTCAATGGTGATCGGTGTCCAACGATCTTTCACTACCCTTACTAGGTCTGACAGACGTGTTTTGGCGGTATTGTCTCGACGTTGGTGGTCATATTCTTATGAAGTTGACATCACAGAGCAAATCAGTTGCCGCGTAGGATTACTCGAGTTCTTTGTTGGGGATGTATTTTTCTTCCGTCGGTTTCTTTTACTTTAGTTCTTCCTGCTGTAATAATTTGGCCTGATACATTCTTGAGAGAGGATGACTGAAGCCGAAAAATACATTTTCTTTTGCTTTAGCTTTTTCTGTTATAATAATTTGGTCTGCTATATTCTTGAGAGTTTAGGGCGGGCAAGCAGCTCTGATTTCTGGAAATGAGCAACATAATATAGCCCATCGTGATGGTGTGCATGCACGTTCGTGTTTAGTAGTGGCTACACATGTCAGGACGATAGAGTCGCTGAAATCTTAAATTAGGCATTGAAACGTGAGTAGTTCTAGCTCAATTCAGGGGCTAAGCTAAGGGGTGCATTTTTAATTACGTTTGATTCTGTGATCAATTTAAGTTTTTATTTCAAACTTAGATATTTAGCATTAGCATTTGTCTAAGATGGTAAATTAAATATGATATATAGCTTTTAAGTCAACATCAAGGTCGCTAATATTCGTAGGTTGACATCAAGATAATATATAGTCGTCATGGCGTGCATACCTCAAGATGATGTAGCCTGAAGCTGATTGCTCTATATGAAATTGCGGAACAGCTGTGGCTAGGCGCTCATCTTCAGAACTTTTAGATGGCGAGTATCAAATGTTTAGCAGCAAATTTAAGAGCAACACGAGAACTCCACCTGCATGGCTACGTAACTGAAGAACAGCAAGCTGCTCATACAACAATTATCGGCATAACAGTTGTTACACTGAACCCACTTTGTATGATTGCATCCTAGTTCTGCAGTACCTCAAGAAAAAAGCAGATTGCAAAGAGCTTCTTCTGTAGCCCTCTCACTTGCCTTTCAGTTTCAGCAGACGAAAGGACTGACAAAAAAGGGGAAAGCAATAAGAAAGGCAAAATCAGCCACTTCTCTGATTATTACTCTAGGGGAAAATTAATTATCAGCAACACTGAAAATGAAAAAGGTGGCGCCACGAGCTACAAAGGTTTGGAATTCTCTGAATGTTAAAGCAGAGCATTCATAATTTCAGAACATTCATAGCTCTGAGCTTAAATGTTAAAACAGAACTCTGAACGTTTCTGAATGCTTCACAATATTCAAATTTTCACAACATTGAGAATTTATACAGCATAGACAGTGACACTCTTAAGGGCACTGCTCATCAGATCCTCTGGGAAGCCCATGTCAACCAACTTCAGCACCTGTAGTCAAGCACAAACAAAGGTTGACTACCGCGCACCAACACTACCATGCCGTATATGCGCAATGGAATAATATAAGCAGTGTTGACAGTCACCTTGTCTTCCATGCCAGTGGACGCACTCTTTGTGAAAGCCTCTGTCCATTAGCTAGCCGTAGCAGCGAATGTCGGATTGTCATGCAGGTAGCAGGTACTGCAGAAATAGATCAACACAACAAAGTTTATGGGAGAAGTCTTTAATAGCAATTGGGTTGACTATCTCATAAGTTCATCCATACCTCTATGAGGCTGCAGTTCCTTTCATTCGGAGAGATTTCAGATCTTATACATTCTGCATCACTGGACACACACTCCAAAAGGGGATTACTAAGGCCCATCCAGTAGCCTATATAATGCGGAGTCTGGGTCAATCCTATCAACATTTTCCTTGTCTCTTGTGATTGATGCTTGCAAAATTGATGAATCTACAATAAAATATTGTTCGAGTAATTACATACAACAAATGACAGTAAAGTTAATTAAGGAAGAACATTGCCTCTGACCCTAAACAAACATACCAAGAGTAGGTGTGGCCAGTACAGATAATCCAGCATTTGTTCCCTTAAGTTTTTCTGTTTCAGCCTTCCCCTTTGCTTAGTATTCATGTTGCTTTCTACTCCTTTCTTCCCTCTGTTCCTCAGTCATTTCAACACCCGCCGATTTTTATCCCATTGCCTTTTACGCTCAATAACAGTTTCGGTTGTAGTGGAGTTACCGAGGTTACAACACTGTTGCTCATGGAGAATCACATACATTCACCTATTATTGTTTTTGGAAGAAACGTTACAAATATTGATGGCCATCAGGTTTGTTGTGTTATAATTTATAAGGAGTTGTATTGGATGGCTCGGATATCCAAGTGTTCATGGCACTGTTTACTTGCTTGAGTCCACATCCTAGTATGGTATTCGTGCTGTTTTCTGTTCTATCCACCCCTTTTACTCTGTGCCTCATTAGAAAGTGTTGTTCGTGGAACTGTGGCCAATGTTTTTCAGAAACATCTATTAGATTGGTGCATAGTATATGATATATAAATAATACACATGCACGATGTTCAGACCAATATATGCGTCAAACTTACTTGAGATGTTCCTGTTGTTGAGTATATCTCTAAATGCAGTGTGCCCTCCACCTGGCATGGTCATATTAATTGAAATTTGTTAACTTGTACATAAGAGGCACAACGAAGGAAGAAAAGTTCAGAAAGTGTTAAGGGCACCACAATACATGGGTCTTGCCAAATAAATAAAAATTAGCATTAAAGATTTCAAATCCAAAATGTGTAAGGGCACTATGTACATGAAATTTGTCAATGAAATAAATGATATAATATAAGAACCTCCTAATTTGTCAACAAATCTGTATACTACTAATTTGTCAATGAAAAAATGATGAAGCCAAATGAATTTCAGATCATGGCATAAACACTGTCTGCAATATGTCCCAAGACCCAGCAGAGATGAAGATTGCGAATGGAGTGACATGATATTATGATCAAAAGGTATGGTAGAAATTTTGACAAAAATGTTGTAAAATCCTATCGTTGTCACTTGGTATATTGGCATACCTATAAACATAGCTACTGATATTGTAGTTGTATAGTTGATTACAGATAGCTATTGATATAAGAACCTCACTCTAGCATGCAGAATTGGAGAGTGATCTTAATTTCACCCCTTACAGATAGCTGATGACAAAAAACTTCGGATTAATAATAGGCTACTCATAAAATAAATGATGATGAAGCTACAAGAAAACATTGGTCTGAGCAAAGAATTCTGCAGTTAAGCAACCACTTAATTTCCTCATCTTTCTGCTCACATGTATTCCTCAATGCATTAATTTGGAGAAGGAATTTTACAGTTTATTTCCTCAATGCATTAATTTGGGGAAGGAATTTTACAGTTAAACCATTCATTCATGTGTCCAAGGATACTCTACTACCAAACAACCAGGATGACAACCAAAGTTGGCCAAGCACAAACGTCAATGTTTGCTGCAGGGAGGAATGTATGTGTAGTGCCTACCAAGAGCTGCAAGGGGCAGTAAGCCAGGAAGCAATGATGAGAGAAAATAGAAATAAACCAACTCAATCAATGTCTTTTCCTTCTAGAGGTATGGATCTCAGTACTCACCAATGAACTGAAAGCTATTTAATGTGGCAGATCACCAGCATAATCTATTTTTGAACCAGTAGCAAAGTAGAAGGTCTAGTGGGTAGTGGCTAACAGGGTCAGATCCAGACATCAGGATGCCTACTTTTTTTATCCTTAGCCTGCATTGCATAATCATGATTTCGAAGTCCACTGTAGTTCATTCAGAATTTCTTTG
>CM041631.1:29343184-29469747 GCA_023333625.1 Bothriochloa decipiens | reverse complement strand
CTAGTTTGGTAGAAATTTATATTGCAAGAGAAATAAGCAGCCAAAGTTTTCCCCCCCCCCCCCCCCCCCAAAGTTCTTTAATTCAAAGCCTAACATGCCCTATAAGAGGAAGAGCGCTCTAAGAAGAAACATGGGGCATGGGGAAGGACAGGAAGGGATGTACATTATTATTTTTGGTTGCACAGAAAAAGAGATCCAGGATAAGTTTATAAATGCAAATGTACCACCAAGATCAGGTTATGAGGCTGCCAAACACAGATACCAAACCACAGGAAAATACATCTGATAGACACTATATACAAATCATAATATCTACTAGGTAAACCAGTGAAGGAAACCATGCACAATTAGTCAAACTCTGGTGATGCAACCTAATTCTTCCCTCATCTTACCTAAAGCCCCGAGTCAAGCTCCCATCTCTCCAAACTCATCTCCTAAACCAAAATTACAGTCCCTAATCGAATACAGAATAGACACGCGGATTGATCGCCTGATGTGATTCCCAGACAAAATAAGAATTAAAAAAAATACCTCCCGTGCGGGGATCTGAGGTCGATTTTCTGCAACCCGCCATTGCCCTCCGACACGGCCACACCGGGCGCATACACCTTCTGCCCAACGCTGGCCATGGCCACCACACCAGAGCGCCTGCGTTCAAGAACCACGAAGTCTGAATCGACCAAGAATCGTCGGCTCTTGACCGTCCACACGAGATCGAGTCAATCGGATAAATACAGATTAGCAGCAGCGGTTGGAGTCATGGTACCTGAATCGGCGGGATGAAGTGGAAGAGGAGGCAACGAAGGAGAGCGAAGGGAGGGTGGAGGCGCAAGAAGCCGCCATTTCTGTTTGGCCCTAAGTGAAGCTGCTGCTTGAGCAATTGCGCCCCCTTCCTCGGAGAAGATGAAGACTTCGCGCTGGTGGTGTTTGCCTAGTTTAGAGTTGGAAAATACGCCGGATTTTCTGAGCTCGAATGCTCCGTGCTCTTATTTGTGGTACCATGTCCCTCCCGGCTACACAGTCATCCTAATACCTCCGTAAAATTTCTTTATAATACCATGGATTTTGTAGCATCTTTAGACAATAATATTTATTTATTTATTTATTTGTATATATCATTGCTCTAAAATTATTATAAAATGGAACCCACAACTTAAACTGTTTGACCAAAAATGTTCATTTAGCCTATTCTATGCAATCTAATGGCTCAAATAAAAAACAATTTTGTGAACTGTTCAACCTAATAACACGCATGCCCCATTTGTACTTAGATTAAAACATCTAGATCTATGCAGTGAATTTGCTATGATGTAGCCTCACATTAGCTATTCAATCAAAAGATGACTTATTAAGTAGAAATACTATCCTCGAGCCATATCGGATTTATAATCACTTTAAATTGATATGGAGCATTCGATGATTAAAAATCTGCATTCAGCATATACATGAATTATAACTATTGCTTTTAGGTACATTAAAATTTCCTAGAGTTCTTGAATGACTTACGTGGATTACTTGTCTTTAGAAGAAGAGAAAAGCACAAACGAGCATATTAGTCTGTTCTCTGTTGTCGCACAAAGGATCCCAACCCTTCTGCGGGTGGAACAAAACTCACCTGTGGATATGCCCTTTTTTGAACAACAACGACTGAAGAGGCCTTGGCTGTTCGTTGGAGGATATCTCCCTTTTTTGCTCTCTTCCCTTCCATATGCTCATCTTTTCCCTCTCCATTACGGCATATGCAGAACTATATCACGCATTCTGATACTTACAGTATCATATTGACAGTGGTGGAGCCAACAAACTACGCAAGTGGTGCAGTTTGAAAAATAGATTTGAAGTTTTAGAATTATTTCTATTTAAGGATTAATTTTTAAACCTCTCATTTTGTCATTAAATTACTTTCCAAATCGATATATTTTAGACCTCTCATTTTGTTATTAGTTATGTTTGGATTTCATGAATTGAAACCAATATCTAGAAAGTGCATCTCTTTGTTATTAGATTATTTTCCAATCTTCTCAATTCTGCGAAGCAATCGCTGCCCTTTCCAATCGTTAGGAATAGATGAAGCAAGAAAATAACTATCTAGATCAGATCACGTACAAGATATGTTGGGGAACAACTTTATTATAGAAAACATTTCGTTCAAACTTTGGAGTTGGAAAATATATTGCTGCTCAAATCTATCGAGAAACGAAAACAGGGATTCAGCGAAGTTCTCAGATGGTATGAGAACTTCGCATAACTTAATTTAGGCTTCGCCTGTTGGATTTTGACTTTTCATAATAAAAAAGAGAGGAACGACTTCGCGAGACATCCAAAGATCAGCGAAGCCGACGTATCAACTTCGCTAGGAAACTAATTACAATGATCGCCTGTTGATAAATCAAGCCAGAAATTCACCTGATGATATCGAATTCACCATCAATGGAGACGAATAAAACAGAACGGCGAGATGTGTTTCGTCACTTCGCCTCTTGTTTTCTAGATATCTGCATAGGATGTTTAGGGTTGTGTTCTTAATTTCGTTGTAACCACGAAGTCAGGGGGCTCCTATAAATACCCCCTGAAGTGTATTGTTTAAGACAAATTGAAATGTTATTGCGATCAGCACTACATTCTTCTCACTTGTATGTCGGTGTGATTTCATCACCCAACAAGATATAAAAAAGTGTTGGAGAATGGAAAAAATATAGAAAGAAAATGATGATTTATAGATTGAATTTTATAAATAGTCTTAGAGAGCTCTTAGCTAGATTTCAGTAAACTTCTGCAATTTTTTCACCATCAGAGATCAAATCACACATAAGAATATATATCATTTTAGATTCACACAAAAACCATTATACAATTTTTTTACAAAGTCCGTTCGCTCTTCATCAAACCATTTCCCACATGGTTCAACTTGTCCCTTCCGTGCTCGATTTGCCGCCATCCTCTGCATTCTTATCGCCAGCGCCACCGCCGTTGCTCGCCGTCGCCGTCGGTGCATGATCCGTTACGCACTGGAACCGGCAGGCGCTCGGCCTCGGCTTCCGCGCCGCGTCTGTGTCGCTCCCGTTCTCCATCATCAGTGCGCTCAGGCACCGCCTCGGCCTGGGCCTCGCCGTCGCCGGTGCCGCCTCATCACCACCGCCACCTGCTGCTGCGCTCTTCTGCCGCGGCGCCACAATGAGCGGCGGTCTCCTCACAGGCTCCTTTGGCTTCTCTTCCTCCCTCGGGATCGGCGTCGGTGTCACCGCAGCAGGCTCCTCGAGCCCGTTCTTAATGTCCACGTGCACGCCGGGATTGCCGGCGGTGCACGTGCTCTCTTCCATCGACGAGTTGTTCACGCTCTGCACGTTGCTGTTCACGTTCGCGGCCACCGCCGGCGGCCTCGAACCCGGCACCGGCACCCCTGCCTCTCGGCTCTCGGCAGTGGCGCTGGCGCTTCCGTGGGGCCGCCGCCGCCGCTGCCGAGGACCATACTCGCACCGACATTGTGCCCGGCGAGCGTGATCACGCGGTACCCCTCGCCGCTCTCCGGCCTGGGCGCCGGCGTCTCGCGCGCGGCGAGGCTCTTGAGCCCGTCCTCGATCTCCCGCCGGTACGGCGCGCGGGCGCCGTCGAAGAGCCGCGACCGCGGGAAGCCGGAAATGGCGATCTTGGTGTCGTTGCCGCGGTTGCTGTCGTCCCTGCCCGACCTCTGTTCCTGGCCGGCGGGCGGGCCGCCGGAGAGCGTCAGCTCCAGGTCGGCTGTGGATGGCATTGTCCGCGGCACTGGTGATGGCGGCCGCGGTTGCTGCCGCCATGCCCCCACACTGCTTCTGTACGGAAGCCAGAAGCGGAATGGCTCCGACCGCGGCGGCAACGACGACGGCGGCCGTTCGCCAGACATGCTGCCTTGGTGGAAACGAAGCAACTGGAGGTGTTTGCATTGCAGTAGATATGAAGCCTTGTACTGCTCGCATAGTTTCATAGGTTTCCATTATCCTCGGTTGTTGATTGCTTGCAACATGGTGTTGCCTTGAGCATGTCAAGAAAGGTAAGGAATTGGGGCTTTTCCTTGGCTTGCAGCTTTGGAGAAAGGATGAACCCGGCTGTTTGTCAACTGGAATAAGCAGGGCATCAGATGAGATGCCATTTAGCCACCTGTAATTTTCACCGAACTTCAGTAGTTCAGTTCATACATTTTCATATTTTATTGCAAAAAACAATGCTGTGATGAGCATGCTAAACTTGAAGATCTGCTGTAAGGATAAAGCAAG
Source organism: Bothriochloa decipiens (assembly GCA_023333625.1). NCBI lineage: Eukaryota > Viridiplantae > Streptophyta > Magnoliopsida > Poales > Poaceae > Bothriochloa > Bothriochloa decipiens. The sequence continues at coordinate 29,465,497 of CM041631.1, read as the reverse complement.
TTACCTTTCAGGCAACTGACAGTCAGGAAAATCTTCATGGAGATTAGAATGGACTAAAAGACAATCAAAACCATTGGAGCAAGTAAAATTTTATTCATATAAAACATATATAATTATTGAAAAACAGCTTCTACATGTTCACAAAGAGTCACCTTACACCATATTACCCCTACAACAATCAAAACCTTAAAAACTACGATACAGGTAAATGGGCCCCTAAAATGAGTACTTCATAGCTTATCTTACAACAATTGACTTGTTAATCTAAGGGACGATCCGTGTCGTTCACCTTTTCTTCTCTGTCGCCACCTTTCCTTAATGTCACCACACTCTCTTGTTGGATCACTGGTGCTAGCACCACACATTTCTTCAGTATCTTGCTTGGTAACCACGTTGTTTGAGATGCCACACATTTCTTCAGTATCTTGCTTGGTAACCGCATTGTTTGAGATGCCCCGCAATCGAGCAGTTTCTGCTATCAGGTCATTCACCAGCATCTCAGTTGTCCTTGTGGTAATCCCTCTCAAGTACCACGAAATGGGTGGTGGGGGTAAAAGAGCAGGCTCAATAAGCTGATCCAAGGTAATGGCAGATCCAACTCGTCCCCTGCCACCGGTACAAGATTCATATTCCTCCAATGTATGTGGGTCTAGAGGAAGACATAATTCCTTGTCAACAAAAAGGGGTTCTATCTTCCAGCAACCCTCAAACTTCCGCATAAAACCGGTTTGTCCCTGCCTAAACATTACCTGCACAAGGTATTGCATGGAGCAAATATCAGGCAACATACTACATGTGCTGATCAAAGGATAATGGCAATGTTTCAGGTTTTTACAGTGTGATTTTTTCTGTTCTGGTCAACAAAAACATGAACCGATAAGATGCCAGACCACCACAGGAACTTCCAGATTGCTGCCTGCTCCACTTCAACTAAATGTATTGATCCTTCGTCAAGCAAGACTTTCCTTGATATTACTTCCTGAAAAAGTGAAACAATATCCTCGCCATGAATGCCTAGCTCTATGTGAGATCCTGGACATTCCTGGTCCCTTTTCTTCTTATGAGAAATTTCAATGGTCTATCATTTTCAGTATAAAAACTTGAATTATGCATTAGCCTTCATGTTTTTTCTTGGCTCATGGAGTAGTAAGTACACCTGGCCCATCATTGAATTGAACTATCCAAAAGCTCCTTATGCATTCCCTATGCAAGAGCACTGAGCCACTGACTATCAAGTTTTTCTAATTAGGCGATGTACAACTGAAGATTTGCATCCAACAGATCACAATTTAAGAAGGAATCCAATTGACGGAAGATTTTTCAGACATCTTCAATTGATGGGGATCAAAAACAGAGTTAACGTGTTCAGTCAGCTGCATCAAACAATCACAAGGACATACCAGCTTGCTCAATCTGAATAGTAAAGCACACCTGCACACACCTTAATATTCTTGAACACCCTTTTGTTCTCTGGATCAATTATGATGTTGTATACTGCATCTGGTGGTAATCCTGCCTTAAATCTTAGATTGAGGTTACAAAGGGAACCTTCTGGTACAGTCACCTATAAACATTTGATCATGTAAGCATAAAGTTCTTAAACTGTATGGACATTCTTGAAAGTATGTCAGGCATTCTTTCAGCATCGAGGTTAACAAAAGCTAACTCTACAAAATCAATAGGGCGTTCAAATACATTTTTGGTATTATGATTCGGTGTAAGTTTTGGCACCAAAGCACCGGTATAGAAGCAGTCCCGATAGGAAAAACGTGTTCCGCAGCAATCAACGTGGATACCTTTATTTCTGGCGGCTCGTCCGTCCAGCTAGGATTGTCCCACCAAGCTTGGAGCTGCCTATCCAAGCGAACCTCCGTAGAAGCAGCAGCATCAGCAGCAGAATACGACTGTTTCGCCTTCTCTGACGACATCTCAGCACTCATACGGCGGCCATGACCATCCTTGTTCAAGAAACGCCCAAAGTGCACCTGTGGCAAGACGCAGGCAACAACAAATTCACATCTGCACAGCCAGTTCGGAACCCCCCTGATCTTTCCTTTTTGACAAACCGACCTTAAGAGAGCTCTGAATCTTATCGGGAATCTGGATCAGGCTGTTCCATCCCAGCGCAGGTCTTCGCAGCCAGCCATCCGCTTGGAGGCTGACCCACGGTTCTTGCCTGCTGCTGTCTCCCATCAAGAAACCCAATGCCCTAGAAAAGTCACCCAGAAATGAATGAAATACGAGGCATCGCAACCCCAGCAGCTTGAAGAAATGGAGAAAAATCTGACCTCAGGACGATAGAAGAAATGGAGCTCCGTTCAGGTGTGGGATGGCTCTGGAACGGGAAGGAAGCAGGAGTGACCAACCATTGAAGAGAGCCGCCAGAAGGGATGGGCAAGGTCAGAGCTCCCGAGTTCCGTCGCCGGGTCGCCGTCACGGCGAGCTCGGTCGGCCAGTCTTTCTCGTAGTCCAATCTCGATCGATCGGCTCGGTTCGGTTCGCAGCCCTCAGACGTGAAGGACCTGGTATAGATTTTGATTTTGATGGGCCTCTCTCCTTCGTATTAACCACCACATCTCTTTGAGGCCTGAACCTGATGGCTACTCGGAATACCCACTAGGTTCGAATCTTTGTGCTCGCTCAATATGGGCATTCGGTTTTAACTGACAATTTGGTTCGGTTGTTCAGTTCTTTAAAATTTTAGTTTTTCAAGAGACGGCAACCGATCAGTTTATATCAGAACTGGAAACCGACAACTTCGGTGTCGGTTATTTACTTCGGTTTTTCGGTTTAAACAAACAAAACCGAAGATGTCGTCTGCCTCGCGCTCAGGTACTCATGCTCGGAGACAGTCGTCGCGTGCCCGCACCTTGCTCATGCTCGGGGCCGTGCCGCCATCGCGCCGTGCTCGCGCTCGGGGCCGTGCTGCCCTCGCGCCATGCTCGCGCTCGTTCTCCATACCAAGCAGTTCAAGTTGCCATTTAGGGTTTCTAGGGCGATCAAGTCCCAGAGTCGCCGGTACTGCTGCATTGCAGGGACGAAGATACCTCCAGTGATTTGGTGTACCCATGCGCACTCCTGCAGGCCGTCGGCCACGGTTGTCTGCCGGATGTCCCTACGGCTGACGAAGTTTAGCAAGTTCAGCACAAAATTGCTTGACCGCTTTGCCCTGGATCCAACGGCGCGTCCAGAAGGCGGTGGATCGATCATCTCCAAGGATTGTGTATGTGGACGCCTCGAAGAAGCTTTGCACCTCACGAGGTACGGACAGCGGCAGACGGCGGTAGCTCAGCCCAGGCCCGACTCTCGTCCTCTGTCATATCTTATTTTTAAAGATAAAAATAAGATATATAAAAGCATTATGTGCATCTCAGGATGTCGCACACATAAATTGATAAATCTTAAATAGTACCATCACAGAGTTTATTACATAGCGCACGGAATAGAACACATAGTCTTTAACAAAAATAAGACATAACTATGATAACTCTTGAGGAGAAGCTCCACCACAGGAACACGTCAACTGGTTGACACAAGATAGTAGCCGTGTCGATAACTCTCACTACAATCTTGATCTGTTACCCATCCGAGATTTTCCAAGAATTGAAATAAAATAAGTGTAAGTACATACGTACTTAGCAAGGGATTCATGAGGCTCAAAAAAGTTGACACGCTTTACAGCGTTGCTTTCAGTGGATGTCATATTTTAGCAATTAGCATCAAGGTAGTAGCAATTCTCATAACCACGTGATCAGGTAAACATGATTAAGAATATGATAAAAACAATAACATTAACATGTAGCACAACTTATGTTCACGATCCATTCCATAAGAATTCCTTGGCCATCCTAACCGTGGGCACGGACGATATATCGGTTTAACTCTGCGTATATGTGTACACTTTCACTACGAGTCATGTCTTACAATTGAGTAGGTTAATTACTCTCAAACAACTACAAAACATATAAAGTCACTCAAAGGTTCATCTAACCAGTTAGGAACGCAAGGTTATTAGATATAGAAAACTCTTCTTCCGGTATGACACATCCCAGTTATAACACATAATGAACAAGCAGCCCTATACTTAACTCGTGAAACTCTAACCAGCTAGAAAAGTGCCTTTGAATAACTAAAGCCAGAGTCATATAGCCCCCACAGTTGTACGTTATGTCCCGGATGATCACTTACAGTTTGGATCTTATTGAAAACCATCTTTAATCATTAGTTGTATAATTATTAATCAAGTTACAAGATCATGGTAATAAAGCACTAGCATAAACTATCCATATGAAACTTCCCCGGTTATCAAGGTAAAAGGTATTCAAAGCTAAGTAATCTTAATAAGATAGCAAAGAGACACATGCATATGATTTTAGTGTGTATAGTAAATAGACAACACGGATGATCCCATACATACTTGCCTTGATAAAAGCTTTCATGCTGAACCTACTGATCCTGGTTGTCGAAGAACTCTTGATCACCCACGAACGGATCACCCTCTATAACTGATCAACAATCAGCAACAAGCAACGGGTAATCATACACGAGCAAACAAATAGATCTAATTAAAATAGTACACCATATTAAAGTAAAACAGATTGAAAAGTTTATATAACCAATCTACACGTCACTACGAACACACAGATGTAAAGATCATCAAAATCAGAGTTATAACACGAAAGTTATAAATTTTACGAGATTTCCTATTATAAAATAATAGATTAAAATTAAGCTTGGTTTTCAAAAGTTGAATATAAATCTAACAGTGATACTAACAAATAGGTTTTGCAAATATGAATCTAACGCAACTTGAACGGATCGATTTGGATCCAAAACAAAGATTTTATGAGCTTTTAAAATTAGTGGCAAATTTGTAAATAAACAGATCAGATTTTCAAAATAAACTAAATCAAAATCGGGTTTTTCAAATCTGGCCGAGGGCTCTTAATTGAATAGATAGAGTAGAAAAGTCTTTTCTGCAAAATAGCCAAACGAAGGGGTATTGGCTAATCTGGGCCGTTGGATGTGAGGTTGACGGCTCAGATTAGAAATAGGAGGGAGGTGGAGACCGGCCAGCCGGAGAAGAAGACCAGCGCGGCCACAGACATGGCCGGCGGCGAGGTTGGCTCACCGGCGCTCATGGAAACCGGCCCTAGAGGCCATCAAAAGGCATGGAAACTAGACCGAACGAGAGCGGAGCTTGATGTGAATTCACCAGCGATGAATATGAAGGCGACGACGGATCGTGGACAGCATACGGCTCGGGATGGCGGTGGTGAGCTTCCTGCCACACGTCGGTAACGCGGGGTGAGGAGCCAAGAGCAAGAAGAAGAGAGAAAGGAGAACCGGCGAATTCGCAAGCTCTACTCGAAGCTCGGCACATAGCTTACGGAGGCAGAGAGACGGTGGAACGACGAACTCGAGCTTGGGGCGGTGCTCGTCAATGGCGTCTAGGGTTTCACGCTGCGGCGACTTCGAGCGAAGGCGGTGGCTCGAGATTAGGGTTTAGGAAGAGGCGGCGGGGACTCGGCACTGCTTTTTATGGGGCGGATGGCGTGGCGCGCACGTCAAGATTGCAGAGGCGGCGGTGGATTTTGTTCAGGTGGAGTCCTGCTCGCCTACAGCTTGAGGTAGGGGACGATACGACAGGTGGGCTCGATGTGGCAGCGAGAAGGGGCGTGGGGTCGAGCTGTTAGTTGTAGAAAGAGGAAGGCGGCCTGTTTTGCTTGCAGGGCTTCGGCCAAGACAGAAAGAGGGAGCGGGCTGGCCTAACTGGCGCTGGGCCTAGGGAAGAAAGGAGAGGGCAGTCCGACTGGGCCAAAAGGAAGAAAAGGAAGAAACAGGCCTTCGGGCCAGAATGAAGAAAGAGTGGGAGAGGAAAAATAAATCTCTGTTCTTTTGTTTGAACCACTTTTCAAATAGAGTTGGCAATAGATTTTGAAATTCTTTTCAAACTCAACAAAATCCAAACATCACAGTAAAAATTATACAGCATCATGAATACATAAACATACTTCTTGGCCTAAGATGAATTTTATTTTCATGAAAGTATTATTTGACCTATGTTAAATGCTCACAGAAATTCATAATTAAATCAATTTAGCTATTTTAAAATCATACAAATTTTAGGGTGTTACATCCGCCTGTTGCAACCATAGCCATCTTGTTTGCAGTGCGATGGAGTAGAGTCGTAGATCCGGGATGCTAGGCCCCCTAGGTCCGTCGGACGGTAGACGGTGGGTCATGCAACCAAGCACTTCCCCCTGATGCTACCTTCCTTGCCGGTCCACAGAAATCTCCTACAGATGACATTGATCTCTTCGATTGCCCATGGATGCAGACCGTCGGCAATGATGGTGTAGATCGGGATTGCGCACAACACGAACTTGATCCAGATGAGCCTTCCACTTCTGTTCGAGGGGGCCGTGGCAGGCCGGCATACGCTTGACGACTGCGTCCACTGCGGATTGGATCTTGGCCTTGGACACTTTCTTCATGCTTAGAGGGAGGTCGAGGTATGTGATGGGAAATTCCGCGATCTGGCATCCCAGGATGGCCTGCAGCTGCTGCATGTTGTCTTCCGGGACGTGGATCAATGTGATGCAACTAATAATTGAACAATTCTAAAAAAACTAATAATTGAACTTCCCCTAAAAGAAATATTAAGTGAACTTCTTCTAAAAAAACAATTAATAATTGAACTGAATTTTCTAGAAAAATTAATAATTGAACTGGCGAAAACCTAACAAGGATCCCCGTGTATAATATGACAAAACGTTCACCAAAATTCAAGACATGATATGTTCTTTTGATGTACAAAGTAGCCGTCAAGGTATCTAATTGCTGTCTGCATTTCAACCGGGATAATATAAAGAGAGGAGCTCAAGCTCTTCAGTCTTCAACACGGTTTTTTCCTCCGGCATTATGCTCCTCTGCAGTAGTACTAAGAACATATATCCGTATCAAACAATCCCTTGGTTGGACCCATTGCGCTGTACACTGAAGTGATATTCTCCACTGAGGCGAGTAATATGGTTATCATTCCTTCGCTTGGCAGCGGTTGCTTCATGCAGATGTGCAGCTATGTGTGATGACGATGCTTGATGTTCATAAATCTGGCCATCCTCTGCTAACACCTGAGGTTCGTGGGGTTCCTCTTCCGTCTGTAAACCTGTCACAAGTCCCAAGTAAACATAACAAATGAAGTTAACTACTAGCCATGATCCAATTCACTTGTTTGGAACATTTATATGGGCTTCAACCTACATGCTCGAACATTTACATTCTTCTACATGGTAGTACACTTAAATAAGAACTTCTGATGAAGCATACGTTATCATGTTCATGTGATGGAAACAAGTAGATATAGGTATAGTAGCAAAGGTTTCAAAAGTTTGCATTTGCCTGACAGGTTATTGGACATTTGTTTTGGACCGTAGGTAGTACAAGAACTCCACTCTGCGCAAAATCCTGATTCACATATATTAGAATTTTGCTCTGACCTCAGCCATGATAATTAATTAATCATGTTGACAAATCTTCTCCTCTCATATGGAACCCTACTCTATTACATCTTTGACTACTTACCATTCATGAATGTCTATATTCAATATTCATGAAAAAAGAAACAATATATAATAATCATAGTCATGCAAATGTATCACTGCATTAAGGAGAGAGGTCTTAGAAAACAACACCCACAAAAGATTAAAAAAACGAGAACAGGGGATACTGCCTTAGAGCTTCTTAGTCTTAAGAAAACCACAACAATACTTTTGAAAAATTCAAGACCACTTCTGTAGATCCTTAGAGCTTACAAGAATACTTCTCTCATGTAGTTCTATTTATTATTTCGAGTTCAAAACTAAAAAAAATAACATATTTCAGAGATAAATTTATTAGATGATGCATTTTTGAGATAGTGAAAACTATTTTGATCTAGGAGGACCATCCCATTTAGTACATTAAGATATTTTCAAATAAAGATCGGACCTGTTATTCAAAGTTTCAAATGTTTAATTTGTAAGCACCAAACCTGCTTTGTCATTGGACACTGGATTGTCAGTTGTTGAGACATCTGAAAAGGAGCCAGATGCAAATAGTCCACTAGAACTTGATGCAATGGAAGAAATACGGGATGGAGACGATGGGAACTGGTGTCCAGGGATTAGTTGCACTGTCTCTGTAGTTGATTTTGGCTAAAAAAAGAAAATAACTATTGTTATGCTATAAAAGAATTGTAGAAACAAACATAGGAGATGATGTTTACCTTGTTGATGGTTTCTGCGGCTGATAAGTCGGCTGAAGCTGTTTTGTTTTGAGAGAAAAACACCGTACCATGGCTGATAAGCTGGCCTGATAAGTTCATGCGAACAGGGGGAAAATTAGGCTCTTCTCTTTTATGTCCATCCATATGATAAGAGAGTGACATTTTTTCTTTCAGCTTATTTTGTGAATAACCAACTTTGTCAATGTCTGAAAAAGTTATTCCTACTGCCACATCATTGTTCGCAGGCTCCTTTCGAATGGTATCTGAGATAGCACTACTTGATCCAACTTCCTTGACTTGTTCTGAGCATGCATAGGATTGGGAGCTTAGAGAACATGACTGCACTATGCAATCCTGGCACCCCAAAACCTCAATTTGGATATTTTTGCGGTTTGAAAGTGATTTAGGTAATGCTTTAAGTCCAACACATTGTGATAAATTAAGATACTCCAAATTACTAAGTTTGTCAAAAGCAGATGGTAGATATTCTACAGTAGGGCAGTGTGAGAGATTTAGAAACTGAAGAGAAGTAAGGTTTTCAAATGACTCCGGGAGTTTAAGATCAGAACAAAATGAAAGGTTCAGACCTTTCAAATATGCAAGCTGGCCAAATGATTGGGGGAGTAACTCAAGTTTTGAGCATTTTGACAGACTCAAAAATTGAAGTGAACAAATGTTGCCAAAAAAGTCAGGTAGCATTTGGAACTCAAAACCACTCAAGTTTAAATCTATGATGGAAGAAAAACTAGAGAATGATTGCAATAATTCATCAGGTAATGTTGGAAGCTTAGAACACTTCGCAAGATTCAAAAAGCGAAGTTTCCTGAGATTTTCCAGAGATGAAGGAAAACTTCTAACTTCAGGGCAGCATGACAAGTTTAGGTAGTGTAACTCATGCAGCAAATCTAGGTTATTCAATCGCTGAAGTTTCTTGCAACCTTGAAGATTCAAATAATTCAGCCTCTTTAAGTTGACAATGAAGGCTGGTATCTCAGTTACTTCAGTATCTGACAGATCCAGTGTCTGTAGCTTATGAAAGCCACTAATTTGGGGAGGCAGATCTGCAATGGACAATGTTGAAGCATCAAGATATCTCAGTTGTTTCAACTGAAAAACTGGAGTGGGCATCTCCTTCACAGAACACCCACTGATATCTAAAACACGCAAATATTTGTTGACTGAAAGAACTTCGCTGACATGCTGTAATTCTGCACCACTTGTCTTGAAAACTAGTGACCTTGCCTTGGAAGGCCAAGCCTTGCTATCTATTGATTGTAAGCTAGAAGCAGACACTTGCGCATAACGGTAATCATAATTTCTATTGCAGCGTTCATTCTCAGCATCTAAGATCACAAGGATATCTTCACCAGCAACTGACCTAGCAAGATCGTGTGCCAAATTATTCATGTAGAGCTTTTCATCAGAAGTATTGGATATTTCTGCATCAATCTGTAAATGGAAACGAGGTTAATTAGCTAGCTTACTGAACTAAACCACATTTTTTTTAGATAAGGGAACAAAGTTCCAGCCTCTACCATTCAGAAAACTGAACTAAACCAAATAAATTGCTATGGTGCAATAACATTTTGGTTGAACTTAGGAGAAAATAAAAGGATCAGAGAAATAGGCTACCTCAAAAGAGAAAAATGCACGGTTCTTAGTTCATAATAAGAGCTTATTTCCAAATGTATTAATATCATGTTAGGTTATGCAAACTATTAAAGAGGATATGTGCAATATATACTGTGCATTCATCACATTTTGAGAAACATTACTAAACAAAGTTTAAAAAGGTAAACCAGATGGGCTTGCTTTAGGCAGCAACAGAAATCCTGATGACCTGAACTCAAGTAACACAATTTAAGTATGAGTCTGAAAGAAAATATAATCTGGGGCATCTAGTGAATCTTTTGAGGTCTGAAATTTTTGCAACCAATCTTTGTTATGTATTGTATTATCGCTTTTGCAAAAAAAAAAAAAGATAAATGTATTGATATTATCATGATTCATTTTAGTAAGTAAATGAACTTTATGAGTGAAGTTTGTCATTCTTTTATCTGTACAAATGTGAATGATCATAGTAATTGGCTTGACATGTTCTGCATGTTAGTAACTCTTATGAATAATATAATTTCCGTATCCATTATAACAGGACATTATTATGTGAACCTTCTTTCACGGAAATGCATTTATTAAAGTTTATTGAGATGGATGTTACTATGGTGCTTGTAAGAAAAAAACAAGAAATATCATAAGTACAACTGTAAACTTACCTGATGCCTCTCTAGAACTTGAAGGAAATAAATATCTTCAAGTTCATCAATGTATTTCTCAGCAGTAACATCGAGCGGCAAGGTTCCATGTTTGGATTCAATCATGTCAAGTGCAATCCATTGCTGAATAAGTTTTTTCTTATCAATCACATATCCTTTAGGGAAGATTGAACAATATACAAAGCATAACCTAAGCTCGTGGGGCATAGTGTAGTATATTATCTTGAATGATGGAAATATTGGCATAATTTTGTTTTCAGGATAGTCTTCCTCTATCTTCCACATGTCTTTATCCTTTGCAGATTTCCATATCTCACGCCTCTATCTTTGAGCATTCACCACAGATCCAAGAAAGTTGGCTACCAAGGGTATTCCTTCACACCTCCTAACAATTTCTTCTCCATATTCCCTGAAAAGTGGGTCATTATGACCTGCCATTGCCCTTTGAGAGAATATAGTTGAGCAATCATCTTCTGACAACAAAGACAGTCTGTATGGCGGCACAGTGGATATCAGCTCGGCTACTTTACTGCTGTGGGTGGTCACTATGATCTTGCTTTCAGTCTTTCGACCTGTAAGCAACATCTGCTTCAGCTCATTCACTTCTTCATCTTTGCCACACAAGCTATCCAACACTATTAAGCAGCTATACCTATTAAGTATGTCTTGAACAGCATTCTTGATTGACTGCATCGGCATGCTTCCCTCGACCCTTTCTGTAGTTTGCAAAACTATATCTCTCCCAATTTTTTGAAGGTTGACATTGCCCATGGAGACATGAACCCATATCCTGAATCTGAATGTCTCTGCTCTTGCGTCATTGAAAATAAGTTGTGCAAGGGTTGTCTTCCCAAGGCCCACTGGCCCAACTATGGAAATAATGGTAAGTTCTTTCATATTTGTCTGCATTAACATGTACATAAGATTTTCCAAGTCTCGATCCCTCCCGACAATTCTGATGTCATTATTTCTGTATGATGTTGTCTGCTTCTCATCAAAATTTACCATTGAGTTAATATGTGAGAGAAAATGATACTGGGTAGGTAAATTTTGCCTTGTCTGTAACAACTCCCTCTTGGATTTCATCTTATGAACCATGCTAACCTTCGAAAGCATGGGATTGGATAAAGAGCAGAGTAAAGATCCCTGAAAATTTGTAACCACATTTACTCTGTAAGTTTGTGTTCACTGTTTCGGCAGCAAAACACAACTGAAGAAGTCTTGGTGTAATTATTAAGAATGGAAGCCGAAGGCCCAGCTGTATTAGAATTTAGAATGGCATTTCCTTTTATTATTTTTAGATTGGTGATAAGTGGTTAGTGTACATTGGTGTAATCCGCAGGTCATAAGAGTCTAAAATCTGGAGAAGCACATTGGAAAATTCGACATAAACAACTCACACAACTATATGGTGGATGTGAATTTAACTCTGGACTGGTCAGAGAGGTCAGGTGCCACATTGTTAATAAGCTATATGCACTATGTAGTGCTAGGTATTCTAAAGCCAGGTCATAGACTTAGTGGATGAGAGCTTACACATTACTACTTTACATGACTCGGGCGGCGGCAACAGCCACCCCCGCCAGCCCCCTTCTTCCCTTGCTACTTCCCTCGCCGCCGCCAGAGATCACCTGGAGGCCCGCATGCCCTCCTAGGATGGCGGCGGTGGGGCTTCGCCCAGGAGGGTCGCAGGCACCGAGGTGCGGTGCATGGCACTCGGCGGCCTGGGCAACGTCGCGGTCAGATGCAGCGATGATCTCGCGTTTGGAGGCACCGGCTTCGTGGGATATCTAGATACGAACATCAAAATTCCACCCATTTAGAGGTTCACTTAGTTGTCACCAAGCTATGTCCTCTTGTGGCGATACACCCACTTAAAGGTTCACGCGCTAATTGGCGTCTCCTAGTCAAACCCTCAGCGGGTGTGGTGAAACCAACACAAGATGGGGATCCTCCAAGCCACGAGCTCTACTAGAGTTGCTCTTCGCGATCCCTGCGGGGTGAGCACAATACCGCTCACAATCTCTTCTCTGGAGCACCGCACAATCTCCCTTGCGTGCTTCGACGAAGTCTCTTGCCACCAAGCTGTCTAGGAGGTGGCAACCTCCAAGAGAAAAAAGCCCACCGGCTTGGAACACGAACACCTAATGCCACTCGATGCAATCTCTCAATGCAACAAACTAGAATCACTCACTAACTCAATCGGATGAATACTGTCAAGCACATATGAGTTAGTGGGCTCCAAGCACTTTTCAAGCAAGGACACAAAGTCCCCAAGGTGCTCAGCATCGGCCAAGGCCGGCTACCACTTCTATTTATAGCCCCAAGGGATAAAATAGCCGTTATCCCTTCACTGCACAGAAAGCGTGAGCGTCGGCCGCGCCAGACGCTCAAGCGTCGGACGCGTCCGACGCATTCACTTCCACGCGCTGAAAACTAGCCGTTTGAAAGTTACGTTGGCTCTCAGCATCGGACGCGTCAGACGCGGCGTCCGACGCTCTCCGGACGTGGTCCAGAGACTCCGTTTTCTCAACCCACCTGAGTAAGCTTTCCAACGAGTCCAAGATTATCGAAAACGGAGTTCAGAGCTAAGAGATATGCCCGTTTTAGCGCAAGGTAGTTTGCTGCTTTGAAGAGCGTCGGACGTTGAGCGTATGATGCGTCCGACGCTCACTGAATGGTGCGTTTGATGGGGCTACACAACCCATATGGCCACTTGATCCATTTCACAATATATCAAAGCAGTATTCCATTCCAGGAGCCATCCTAGTGTTCGGAGAACACCGAAAAACCTTTCTCTCTTCTTCAAGTTGATTACAATCAATCACAACACCGCCTCCTTTGTAAATGTGCGAACACCACTAAGTGTACATCACTATGTGCATGTGTGGTAGCATTTTCACAATCATTTTTCAAAGGATTTCTACTTTATCTCACCACGCCACTCGATCCTAGCATGTCGCAATGTTAGGTTGCTCAAGTGGCACTAGATGACCGATATGCAAACAAATTTGCCCCTCTTAATAGTACGGCTATCAATCCTAAACCCGGTCATCAACTTCTCTACACACCTATGACCGGTGAAATGAAATGCCCTAGGTTATACCTTTGCCTTGCGCATTTCCATTTCCACCGTCTTCCTTCAATGTGCCAATGCAACATATGCACCGACACGAATATGATCCACTTCATATCATCGTATGACCTTCTTGGTCCATCGATCTTGACCTCACTTGCTCTTCACCGTTGAGTCGGTCCATTGGCGCCAAGTCTTGCTCAAGCTTCACCGTCTCATGGTCCATCGCTTCAAAGTTTTGACTTGCCCTTCACACATCCAACCGGTCCATTGATCTTCTCCATCTTTGTCACATGACTCCATGTCATGTCTCATATGCAATGAGCTCCTTCATCATCACATGCATGAGCCTTGCAACATCTCCAAGCCATTTCCACCACCATGACATATGTTGATCATACACATATACTTCTAGACTAATCCCTGTGTATCTCAACATAAACACATTAGTCCAACCTAAAGTTGTCACTCAATTATCAAAACCAACCAAGGGACCTTTCACCCTGCCAGTTCTAGGGCTCCGGGGCGCTGCTGCACGTGGAGGCCCGGGTGGCCGCGTGTGTGGTGGCTATCTGGTGCTGCTTCCGATTGAGGCCATATCTGCATGATGGTGGTGCACCTCCAAGAACTCCATTGTTACAGATCTGGCGGTGGTCTTTCTCGCTGGTCATTGGCATAAACGACGTAGATTTCGTGGGATAGTTGATGTGTTTAGATGGCGGTGACGCCTGTGGGTGTCACTTCCTCGTTGGAGGCGTTGTCATTTCTCTCCAACACATAGCGCCATAGAGATGTTTCGGGGTGAAAATCTAGTACCGGTCTTCCAGGTCGGGAGACGTTGGCATCTTCGTATGTCATGCTCTTGTTGGAGACGTCGCTTTTGGAAGATTCCTCTTCGGTGGTTAGTGTTGGTGCCATCATAATTATCTCCCCTACTTTCTTATTGTTATTGTCGTGCATTTGGCGGTGTATTCTTGTCTTGTAGCAAACCGGAATGCCGTAGATGACTTCTAAAGCTCCTAGAGGGTTTTCACTTTCGTTTTTCTAGATTTCGGCCTCAACTTTGTAATAATTGGTCTGATTCTACCTATTGGTAGACGAAGTCAGGTATGAAATACTATCTATTATCTAAAAAAAATCCTGATAAGAGACAGGAAACGTGATCACATCTTTGTCACTGAACTAGGAAGAGTCTGCAGGGAAAACTACTACAGCAGATCTATAAAGTACAAGTGAGGAGAAAACAATATAACCAATAAAATTCCAGCAGCCAAATGAGCATCACACTGCTGTGATTGTGATCCTTGACTATGGAGCTAAAATTCAAGCTGTATAATTATATGTTGCTTCTTAAATCAAAAGCAGAACATGAAAGGCCAGGTTATAAATGCAAATTAATGTAGCTGCTAGATTAGTACAACAAAGGAAAGTGGATTTCAAAATACGGATGGATAGAGGATGCAATCATCTAGGGACACTTAAAAATTGAACTTGAAGTCTTGAACAAAACTTGTGCAAAGAGAAATCAACAACTGAATGGTTCCAGGTGTAACTGTTTATGCTTGATGTGCAGCCTGCAATTATTTATGTGCTAAGTTTTGTTTTTAAACTCGAGAACAAATTTTACCACATAGGTGATTTGTATACCTTATCAATTGACATACAAATATACAATCTTTGGTGCACCAGTTTAGGCATTACGTGTTTGGTAGCACCTTAACTTAGGTAGGACCTGAAAAAAAAAAGTTGCTCCGACCCCTTACTCCCCTAGAACAAACTTCCTAAATAACTACAGTAGGAAAAAACAAAAGGGGATATCGTTCTTACCTTCTGGGCATAGTTGCTTCCCTCATATTCCTCCTTGGATGAGTAATACCCATCAACGATGTCATCGATATCGTAAGCCAGAGACTTGATCTGGCCCAGCCAGTGCCGCAGGTTCGCCCTATCGCGCCCGAAGGAGTTGTTCTCCGCGTTCTTGAGGAGTCCTTCAAGGTACACCAGGGTGTCCTTGATGCCCTCAAGGTCGTCGCTGAAGCTGCAGCACAACTTCGCCTCGCCCTGCGCGACGCCGATGATCTCGTTGATCTTCCGAGCGACCTGGTTCACCGTCGCCGCGACGAGCATCTCGGGCCCGACCATGGCTGGACGTCGTCGTCCCGTGGGCCGCCGTGGGCAGACCGGCAGAGAGGGAGACGACGACGGCCCGCGTGGAGGCACGCGTCCCACGGAAGGCGGACCGGTTGAGCAGTGAGCACGTCGGCAGTGGAGGCGCGAGTGCACGACCGGCACCCAGCCGGTCTCGTACGGTCCAACTTATTGCGCCAGCGATGTCTCAACCTCTCTCGGCGGCTCTCAAGTAGTCTCAAGTTAGTCAAGTTGAAGCAATACAAAAAAGTATTCGTTTTCCATAAAAAAGTAGTCAAATTGGAGGGAGACGCTTTGGTTTATGACATATTCGTTTCACTGAAAGGCAAGCTGAAAAGTTATTATGAGACGAAAATATCATACCATAGGTGATAAGTTGATTTAAGTTTAATCGAACAGTCTTCATACTCCACTTTTTTAGGCTCACAACCCAAGAAATGTGATTATACTATTGCTAGTATCACTAGCCCTAGCACAGGGTAGCAAGGCCAAGAAGTGTAATTATGGGATTATGCCATG
Organism: Bothriochloa decipiens; assembly: GCA_023333625.1. Taxonomy (NCBI): domain Eukaryota; kingdom Viridiplantae; phylum Streptophyta; class Magnoliopsida; order Poales; family Poaceae; genus Bothriochloa; species Bothriochloa decipiens. The sequence continues at coordinate 29,449,212 of CM041631.1, read as the reverse complement.
CTAAGGCCCATCATCAAGGATTAAGGTACCGTTTGATTCGGAGATGTAGTTGGATATGTCACCCAACTAGCTTTTAGAGATAGGATGCTCTCTGATTTCTGTTTAGTTGAGGGTATAGATGATGCCTACTTTCTGTTTGATTGAATGATACAAGAAGTTTGATTGAAGGATACAAGAAAATGAGAAGGAACATGGACTTAACACTGGTAGCTACTGATTAAGTGGGACCCAGCAACCAAACGCCATCAAGATGATACGGATCGGAAATATGGTCGCCACTCAGCGGTTAGGCAGAGCTACTACTGCCTCATCTCATCTATGCGGCTATGCGCTCCCCCACGAAAATTGCCATGCCGAATGCTCTCTTCCCCAGTTTCACATTTTTATATGCTTAATCATATATGCTTAATCAAGTAATTATATCAATGTGACAATTTTTATGCTTATCCACCAAAATAGCCCGGCCATGGGAGCTAGGAGCAAGAGAATACTTGTTCTTTTATGCTTAATCAAGTAATTATATCAATGACAATTTTTTCTATGTAAATGGATTTGTAATCAAGTTGACTATACACGTGGACGATAAATTTGGACTAGTGACGAATCTAGAGCAAATTAGAGGGGCGTGTTTTTTTCTTATAGGTGTGAAAATTTAATCTAAAATCATAGTGAAAATTTGTTTTAGTAGTGTTTTTTTTTTCAAATTTTTGTTAGCTTTGTCCCTGATTTGGACCTCTTTTATGTCTGAATGTATTTAATTCAAACACTTACTTTTGGTTGTTGCAATTGTCAAATTTTTGGATGCATTACCATTTTGTTATATTTATTGGAGATGTTTATGTGCACAAAGAAGTTATCATAGTGTACAATATGGAAGAAGAACGGGTGAAAGCGTAATTTTCATTTGCCATTAGGTATTATTATAAAAAAAGAGATAGAGAGAAGTGACAAATAAGACCTCAGTTTTGACAAGAATGCCGTTTTTTACTTAATCTTGTTTGAACACCTATCTTAGTCAATTTGTTTTTATAAATATCATATATTTTTTTGTTATGACTCATTTTATCATTATACTCCAAATTTACATAAAAATTTTAAATAAGAAGAACGGGCGGACACGATATTCTCAATTAAAAAAAACGTTATTTTTCAGACAGAGACAGTATACAATTAATTTCGATGTTTATATATAATGGCAAAAACGGGATATGGTCGCCACTCGTCGTTACTGCTGCTGGCCAATCATTTCACCTCTGCCTGCGCCCCTCCACCGAAATCGCCATGCCGCATGCTCACGCCGCCGCCGTAGTGGACCGGCTGCTGCGCAGGCTGGGTTCCGCCGCTTGCCGTCTGGAGGTGCCCGCGAAGATAGACGGGGACCTAGCTCATGTGTGGAGAACTCTGGTGAGGTTGCAAGATGTGCTGGTTGGCCTGGAGATCCGTCCGGAGCTGCAAGAATGGATGGGGGATATCAAGCAGGTCGCGTACGATGTTGAGGATCGGGTCGATGAATTGGAAGACCAAGATAGCATGGAATCTCAGATGAGCGGCTGCATTGCAGATAGAGAGGTTTGGTTCGATAGATCCTTAATTATTGCCGATGCAAGTCTTTTTTTCCATTTAGAAATGCATATTTATATAACAAAGTTCAGAGCGAATTACATTGGCATCGGCTGATCAATAACCGGCTGATTGCGGCTGTTTCAATAGTATTTTGTTTGAGGAAATAAGCTGTAATACGGCTGATAAGCCTGCTGAAAAGAGCAGATTGTTCATTGGTACACTGCTCTGTTAAATACTGAAGGCTAAGGTTGGCAAGTTTTGGCCTTTTGAGGTCATACGACAACTTTTGAACCTAGTTTTACGATTGAGAATATCTGTCAAAAAGAACTGATTATTGCAAATGTGAGCAAAGTTGGTGTAGATGCTTCTTTGGTTCTCAAAGACTAGGGACTAGAGACTAGATTTTAGTCCTACTTAGTCCCTAAATTACCAAACATAAGGACTAAAAGACGGACTAGTAGTCCCTAGTCCAGTAATCTTTCAAGAGGTGCTAATTGGGACTAGTGGTCCTTGACTCCTTGTGTAGTCCCTAGTCTCTAGTCCCAAGAACCAAACATGCCCTTAGTATGGTATTATTGACACGCAGGGCGGATGCATGAATGAATCTCAGGGGCTCACATACTTCCTTTTCCTCCAGCACCCCTCTTTTTCCCTCTTTCCTTCCTCTCTATTAACTCTGTACAGCTCCAGCGGGTAAGGGGGCTTGAGCCCCACAGCCCCATGTTGGATCTGCCCCTGCTGACACGAGAGGCCACGTTCTCTATCTCCACAAAAGAATTTCAAAAGAACACCTAAATCAAAAAGTATTAGAAAGTTATCTTTTTTTTTTTTTCCATCTATCTCTGCAGTTAATGGTTAAAACCTTGTTTAAACATGGAGGATTAACTTTCAAGATATGGTCTGAATTTAAAGTAACTTAGGAGGTTGTGGACCTAATCCCCTCTGCCCATTCAAATCCTAAATGTGTAGTAAACATTAACTGTTAAACTTATGACATGACCAAAGTATAATTCAAATTTGAATTTAGGCAGTATTTTTTTTCATACTTCACTTAGCAGTTCTTTGTGAAAGATTTTCTCATGATAACACATAATTAGAAGCTGATCGTCTCTGTGGTCATTTTAAATAAAATTTACAGGAAGCACCATCCTGCTGTTCATGTTCATTTCTCATGCATAGTACAAGAGCGGACAGAATGAAGACAATCAAAAGAAGGTTGGACATTTCAGTAAAAGATTCAGTCATCTTTAGTTTGATGCAGTACCCTTTTCCTGATGTTGAGAGATGTGATAATGAAGCATTTGATAGAGTTGCAGTCGTTGGAAGAGATAATGATAAAGCAAAGATAAAGGACATGCTCTTGCAAAGTAATGCAGAAAAGTTGTCAATCATTCCCATTGTTGGCCTTGTGGGGTTGGGGAAAACTACTCTTGCTAGATTAATTTTCCTTGACCAGGGAGAAGGTTGGAATTTTGACCTTCGTATCTGGATATCCTTAAATAGGAAACTTAATATAAAAATGGTTGCTAACGATATAATCTCACAATGTAATCATACAGAAGAAAAGCTTTTAGATGTCCATACAGGCATAGAGATCCAGGAAAACTTGCAGCTGCTAAAGAATTGTTTGCAAGATGCACTCCGTGAAAAACATTGTCTGATTGTCTTGGACGACCTTTCTAGCACAGATAAAAACCAGTTGGATGAATTGAAGGAAATGCTGAAGGGTACAAATGGGTTTATCAAGGTTTTAGTGACCACCTCCAGCGAAATAACTGCAGAACTAGTGCACACCATTCCACCGCACAAGTTGTGTCCTTTATCTGAAGACGACAGTTGGGAAATATTTTCTCAAACGGCTTTTGGGAATTGTGATGGTGATGATGCCGACCTTAAGAAAATTGGAAAGGAAATCGTAAAAAGGTGTGAGGGAATACCATTATTAACTCATTCTCTTGGTTTAGTTGTGCAAAATCAAGTCACAAATGTGTGGTTAGCTGCAAGGGATGAAGAAATATGGAAACTAGAAACAAGAGTTGCCACTAAAATAGAATTGTTTTTACCATTATATCGAATATACAATGGTTTCTCCTCAACTATTAAATTGTGCTTTCTATATTTATCCATATTTCCTAAAGGATCTGCAATAGATAAGGAAAAACTGATCCAACAGTGGATTGCACTCGAGATTATTGGATCAAAACATGACTCCTTGCCTCCTTATGTGAATGGGGAGATGTGCATTCGGGACCTTTTGTCAACATATTTTCTCCAAGTTCGAGATATGCACTCAGTAAGTTACTACGTACTTGTTACCTTGGGAGTTTTCCTTTTCATGTCTACTAGTATGCCTTTAAGCCTTAAACTAATACAGTCATAACTTAAATATTATTATATACTTAATCATTTATTTAATGGTTAATTCCATGTTCTTGTATGCTTTTCACAAAATAGATATTTTGCTGGACAAATAAAAAGAGTGTAAAATGCAGTAATCTTCTTTAATTTTGGAATGTGTGGCCTATGATCTGTTGGGAGGAGGAAAATTCTTTAATTTCTCTCATGATAAACATTAAATTTGTTATGAAACATGTCTAATTCAGCTGTGTACCATCCCTGGATGGTAGAGGCTGGAACCTTGTTCCATTATCTAAAAAATGAAACATATCTGATTGTTGAGTTTTGGTAATAATATTTATTTAAGTCAAATGTCTCTGTGATACTTTGCAGAAACCACCGAAAATAGTATGAGAAATTTGGAAATGGAGATTATATTTCTATTAGTGCACAAAACAATGTAATGACATGAAAGATTAGAGGTTTGAAGCAAACATCATGATTAGAGGTTTGAAGCAAACATCATGGACAAGATGGAACTACAAAGAGGCCATATGATTTAGTTGCCAAGTAACTATAATAGACAAAATTGAATGACATCTAGCACTTTTATTACATTTATTTGTGCTATTTATTTTCAGGTTTATGGAATGGATGACAGAATAGTTCCTACAGCATTATACATTCATAACTTTGTTCACGAATTTGCAAGACATGTTGCTTGCGATGATATTATAATTTTGGATGGTACCGAAATGCAAAAGGGCTGCGCAAAAAGGCAAACCTTCCAATATGCACTCTTGACATGTTACCGGGGGCAGTCAACACTTTCCCACTCACTGCTGACAAGGACAAGGGCATTGCATCTCAGGAACTTTGAGGAGATAACATTTCATCGTGAAGCATTTGAATTACTGAAGCACTTGCGTGTTTTGAATCTTAGTGGATGTTGCATTGGAGAATTACCAGCCTCTATAGGTTGTCTAAAGCGTCTAAGATATCTTGATGTTTCTGGTGTGCAGATTCAAACATTGCCATCCCCAGTGAGTAGGTTGACAAACCTTGAGGTACTGGATTTATCAAAAACATGTATGGAGGAATTACCCTCTTTCATTGGTAATTTACAGAATCTAAAATATTTATACATGCAAGGCTGTGACAAACTTCAAAACCTGCCTTTATCTCTTGGTCGTCTACAAAGACTTGAGCATCTTCAACTTTCATGCTGCAGAGGGATTGCTATGCTACCAGACTCTTTGTGCAATCTTAACAATCTTCGAATTTTGGATTTATCAAGATGCACTATGCTGCGACACTTACCTGCTCTATTTGGTAACTTGGTGAACTTGGAGTATCTAAGCCTATCTAGCTGCTTCAACCTTAAGCGGTTACCAGAATCTTTTGGTAACCTTTATTTTCTTAGGTTCCTGAACCTATCAAGCTGCTATGAACTTCAGCAGTTTCCTGAATCTCTTACGAACCTTGAGAAATTGGAAATTCTTATACTCCGGAGATGTTGGAGACTTCAAATTCTCCCTCCCTCCTTTGCAATGATTAAGTACCTTCGAATTCTTGATCTGGCTGGCTGTGAAGCACTTCATGTAAGTAGTGAGATGCTAACAAGCAATCTGGAGTATCTGAACCTACAACGGTGCCTAAATCTTCAGACTCAGCCATACTACTTTGAAAACTTCAATAAGTTGAAATTTTTGAATCTTTCCCAATGCCTCCCTACCGTTGATTGCCTGAAATCTGTTAGCTACCTGTTCAACTTAGAATATCTAGACCTGTCAGAAACTTTCGTTGATATACCTATGTCTTTTGCAAGGCTTCAGAAGTTGCATACACTGAACCTCACTGGTTGTGCTCCAATGCATCGATCCTCTGACGTACACCAAACATGGCCGGGTATATTAGCGAAAATTATAAGTCTCAAGTCTGTGCTGACGACAGACCCAGTATTAGCAGCCTCTCTTCCAGGACACATCGAGTGCTCTGTTCACTATGATCACCAGTCACTCACAACAACTGATGAGCTTGTTATTAAAGAGATCACAGGCGGTTCCAGAGGCCTTCGTATTGCCGAGCAGTTGAATCTGCAGAATCGACTGGAGTTTCGTTTCCTTAAGCTGGAGTGGGTTCCTAGGTCCCAGTCAGCTCAAGATGAACTACTGGAATATACAGATGAGGAATTGCTGGAGAAGTTCCAACCAAATGAGACTCTGGAGCATTTTGTGCTAGTTAAATACACAGGCTATGTGTTTCCTACATGGATGATGAACAAACTGACTTCATTCCCATACCTTGTCAATCTTTGTTTGTTCCACCTGCATAACTGCAGTGCTCTCCCTCCAATTGGCCATCTAAGAAATCTGCGGTACTTTCATATTAAAGATATGCCCAACCTCATAGATCTAGAGATGGGTCTTTCTGGGGGGCCTGTGTCCTTGGGGAAATTGACTCACCTCAAACTGGAAGCACTGAATTTAGAAGAGCTGTCTATACTGGTGTCAGCCAACAATGAGAGTCCATGTTTCATGTTTCCCAATCTTGAAGAGTTATCTGTTCTATATTGCTCTAAGCTTGTCTTCAAACCATCTCTACCAATGTGCGAAATATTTAATAAAAGAGAGTTACATGGTTCTGTCATGTGGGCAACCTCTGGGACCATTGTCATCTCCATCAATAGAAAAAGTAGAGATAAGTGGGTGTACGATACCTTCTGGTTGGTTGCAGTGGCTTAGATCTATGCAGACTATTGAGGAAGTAGTGATAGATGGTGAAGCTATTTCATCTTTTGAGCTCCTGAAGATACAGGGAACTCAAGAATCATCTGGTAGTAAGGTTTCAAATGAAACTGTAAGTTCATCTAGGACAAATATGTCACGTGAGTTGACAACTGAGGTAGTTGACCACTTGTCTTCCTATTTACTTTTGCATTATATCTATGTTTTCCTTATCATCACTGATGCTTTTAAAGAACATTTATCTCCTGTTAAATATAGGATGGTGCCGTTGAAAAGATTGGTATGTACAGCTCAACAATCAAACCTTTTCCAAGGTTTAGCACCACTTCTGATCTCTCAGGTTAGCTCAAACAATCTCCTACTTTCTGGAAATAAATATTGAAATCATGTTTTTTTTGAGACAATTAAATCATGGTCTTTGAAGTGTCTCAAATTAGCTCCCAGCATAGTGCTATAGTAAAACATAAGTTTTAACTGATGTTAGGTTCATATGCATTCAAATCAAGTTTCAAATTTCTATTGGTATAAGTCGGATACATATGTTAATATGTACACTCTATCTCCTGCTCATAAAATTTAGAGCTGCCATAAACATCCCCTTAAAAGGATTGTGTAATATAAATATCAAGTGGGTAATTTAAATAAAGAACCATAAAGTACGCTCTCTCCTGTTCATAACTATTGCTCTCAACCAATCTTTAATTGCACCCTCATTTTCTAGTCCAAGACACAAGTGCCATTGCTATCTACAAACATCTAGAGGCAAATTTAGTGTCAAAACGAGGAACATGTTTGAAGTATTCTGCCTTATCAATTTTTTTTTCAGTGGATCCTATTTCCTCCTCTAAAGTAAGCACACCATCCAAGGAGATCCCATCAACTTTACGCAGGCTGGACAAGGAAAAAATGCCTGCACTAATACCTGGAGATGTATCTTTAAACTTAAGCCTTAAGGAGGTTCGGAAGGTTACTCAGAATTTCTCACCTTTATTTAAGTTAGGTGAAGGGGGGATCTGGGCAGTTTACAGGCCTGTATTATCAAATAACCAGTTTGTCATCATCCGGCGAGCTAAAAAGGTTGTCCAAATTCTCTTATTTTCTCTCCTTGTGTCCTCTCTTACAATTCTTTTTTCAATATCATTTACCATGGGGTTGTAATTGATCAACCTAATTGAAAGTCTGCATAATAGGAACTGGAATTGGCTAGATAACTACCACCTTTTCTTCTTCACTAGCCAGTTGTTACAGACTGTACTCTATTGGCAGGGTCACGTTCAAGAGGCAAAACATCTCATGAAAGTGAAGTTCCTTACGGAAATTAATCACTGGAGTTTGGTGAGATTCCTAGGTTTTATTGATACAAAAGATGAGTGTATTCAGATCACAGAGTATGTTCCAAATGGCACTCTTAGGGAACACCTACATGGTATGTTAAGTTTGCTATTATCTTCTTTTCATTAGATAGTTTGAATTACTTCAATTCTTTTTTCTTAACCTCCTTACAGACCAACATAAGAGAATCCTGGATTTTAATCAACGTATAGTGATTGCCCTTGATGTTGCTATTGCATTGACTTACCTCCATTTGTGTTCTGGTAAGAAAGGACTCATTGCTTGAATTTTGTTTAGATGAAATCATTGCTTGAATATAGGTTCAGTTTGCTTTCAATAACTTGAATGGTTCCCATAGTTTGCAAATGGTAGCATGAACCAAATACAACAGGTTGTTTCCTATGAACATTTCTTGCTATCTTTCTTCATTACTATTAACAATCTCATATGGAAAATCTTTTGTTTGTTGGAATATTCCAGCATAGCACCAAACAATGTGTCAATCAATTTTTCTAAAACTAAGTGCAGCCCCTTAGTCACATTTTGGAAAGGGCATATTAGTTTCTATGCTTAGCTCTTTGTAATAAGAGACTTCGCCTGAGAAAAGTAGCTCTGTTAGTTCTACACCAAAACCTCTATGTTCGCATCTGTGAGTGCTTGTGCGTGTTCTAGTGTTCCTGCTATAAGCCAACAATTAGCATCAAATCCAGTTTAAGCACTAATGAGAATTCAAATGCCTCAAGGTAAGATGATGTCACCAAGGCGCTGTGACCATGATAGTGGAGAGAGAGAGAGAGAGAGAGTAGGAACTGTGGGCTAGTGATCTACTGTGTCTGTGTGGTGACTGGTGAGAGGTTGGTGGATCAGCGAATTACCGACGCTCAGGACAAACTACCCCGAATGGTCCCTTGGCAGCTATTGTTTGTGGCAGCCGTGGACCATGTCACTGTTGGTCAGCTTGCGCAGTGCCTGGAAGCCAATGTGCCCGTAGCGCTCTCCACGCCTCCCTTACGCGCTGTGCAGAGGGGCACACATGGCGTGTGATATTGAGGTGGAAGGTATAGAGCCTATTGGACGAGCATTGCACCTGTGCCAAGAGGTGTTGCTTCTGATCCCGCATGCTCGTCACATTGTCCTTGATGTGGATGTCACACCAGCGTCTGACACAACCTTACCAACATTGATGAGGTTGATAGTGAGGCGCAGAATCAATTACACGTTGGTGAGAGCACAATGTTCGCCGTTCTTGCAAAATGAAGAGAATCGTGCCACACCCTTTGACGTTGACGACCAGTGAAGCAAATGAGTTGGTTAGATGGCTCTATAGTAGCACACCTCAGGTTCTGGGTTCGACTCCTAAGGACTGACCTAGGTTCTCACATAGGCAACGGTGCCCTCGTATGGATGGGGCAGGGGTTTGGGATTTTCTCAACATCCGTGAGAAGGTTACCCTCTATCATCCTTCTGACATAGCTAAGTGAAAACACATTCCTCCACCAGCTGCATCAAGGCGCTTGGCCGTACGGGCATTGCAACAGCTAGGGAGGTGCTCGGTTGCGATAGAGCCGCATTTGTTGGTGTGGCTGTCGGTGGAGGCGCCGTAACACTTGGGACGGAGCTCCCTTGCGTGGGCGCAGCAGGAGCATGCTCACATCTTGTCCTGATGGGATGGTTTGTCGGTTGCGTCATTTCCTCTATGGTCTTAAGCAAGGTCCTCGCGCTTGGTTTGGGCGTTTCTCCTCTGTTATCATCGATGTTGGCTTCAAGCCTAGTGACCGCAATCCTGCCCTTTTTGTTCACATTTCTCGTGTCACGCACTTCTTCTCTATGTTGATGACATGATCATCACCGAGCAGTGTCTCAGTGAGACATTCGTCATGTATGATTTGGGTCCTCTTCGGTACTCCTTGGTCCTGAGGCCGCCTCCACATCTGATGGTATTTTTCTCTTAGGAGAAGTACATACACTCTGAACCTCCTTTCTCGTGCTACTCTCACTGATCATCGCACTATTGAGACTCCTATGGAGCTTGGTATTCACCTCCGACCCATTGATGGTGCACCACTTGCTGATCCTATCGTCAGCCTCTTGGGAGCCTTGTCTATCTTGGGATCACCTGTCCTGAAATTTCACTCTGTTCATATCTTGAATTTGTCTTGGCTCCTACTCAGCTCCACTATGCTCACGGCTCACCTCCTTCGTGTTCTGTGATACCTTCATGGAACCATCTGCCACCGCCTTTTCTTCCCTTGCTCTAGTTCTCTTTAGACGTACTCTGGCAAATCTAGGATAAATTGTCGCCGGGTCAGCATAGATTCGTGACCTAAACTTTAATTTAACACCATGCATAAGCATAACATAGACATAAAATATAAAAAACAATGACATGTTTTTTTTAGAGATGGGATGACATATATTGCAAAACTAAGCATTTATAAAGGAATGAAATTAGCACAGGGACTTTTTCATGGGAGGGGGCCTCCTCAACGGGTGGCAACTACTGTATAGGGCTCGTGACATAAACTGCTACACGGGTGGAATTTTTTTTTTGGAACTAGTTCACTGCCGGGTGGGAGATCGGCAGTGGAAATTTTAGACATTATTGTCGCTTGTCCACTGTCAGCTCAAAACCTGGTAGTGATTCTAGTTTGCAAACTCATAGTTGTTTGGTTCTGAATTCTGATTATATCAAATTAACTGAAAAGAATCAAAGACGTAGTCACAAGACATTAGGTGCATGCGGCCAGGTTTGCTTGAGCAGATGGGCCAGCCATCAGTCTGTGGACATGAGGTGCGAGCGGATGAGATGCCACGATGCTGCAGGCGGAGATTGATGAACCAACCAGAAAGCTGAAAGAGCGACCTAGGCGAGTGTGTAGAGGTAGAACGGTCTACAACATTTGAGCTTCTGGACTTTTTGGTTGTTGTAACTGTAGCCTCCTTGAGTCCAATCCAGTTCAGGTAGTCAGGCTCATGGCTTTGGTGGGCTTTCATGATTTGTGAGCTGGGCTGCCAAGGTCGAGTTCTAATTTTACCACAGCTGGCTACGTAACAAAGGGGACATGAGCTTCTTGGAATTTCACTGGGGAGCTTCTTGGAATGTCACTGGGGTCAGCCGACCCTGACAACGTAGTGTACATCTGCCCCTGCCTGGGCTAGTGACCCACTGATCACTGCTCTCAGCTTATTGTGTTTTCCTTGGGTCCTCCTTGATTGCCTGGAAAACCAAGAATCAGACTGCGGTTTCCCTTGCAATACAGTTGGATGTCCACTCTAACAAATACAAAGGTGATAAATCATCGTGCACAAGCTAATCCACAACAGAATTCGCACTAGCAAAAAACGAGGAGATGAATGGGGTGACATAGAGGCACGAGGCAGAGATAATAATGAGCTGAAAGGGGTGACTTGAACTCGGAGATGACAAGCCACGAGGGGTGGCTTGAAGTTAGGTCTGCAACTAGCAGATGCAATTTCAAGCAGGTATTGGGTGGTGATGACGGGAGCACAGACCAATCTGCGAGTGCATACCTTGGTAAGGGTGGTGACAGGACGCGATGAAGGCGAGCTACGGTGGGTGCATACCTCAGTAAGCTTGGTGACAAGATGCAATGGAGACGAGCCACGGTGGCTGACGGGCTGATCCATGAGGTGCCTGTGGCTTGGAAAGGCAGATGGGTGATGCAATATGCAAATGGTGTTGCAACTGCTGGCCTGAGGTAGAGAGCTCAAAACAGCAGAGATGAGCTGTAATGAGCAGTGAGACAGAGGGAAACAATCATCATATTTGGTGTCTTCGCGTAGGGTGACAGCACATTCAGTGTGCAAAATGGATCATGAGTGGGTTATAATTTTTTATTCTCTCTCCCTAACCTAATCCATGGATATGATACCATGTTACTAACCTTCGGAATTTTAGCTCTCCAATAGTGACCCCATGTGCCATATGGGCCTATAGTAGTACATGGACCTTGATACACTTACCCATCCTGTGGCAGGATCCATGTGATTCCTAATAGTTCAATATGTATATCCTGATTTAGCTAACTTTTGAAGTGTTTTACGAACTCCACCGTGAACCATTTGTCACACTCCTACATAATTTTTCTATGAAATGATCTCATTTGTGATTCAGACATTCAGTTACTCTCATAGTTGCTGCCGTTGCGAAACTGTGCCAAATGTGACTTATGAACAGTGGGAATATTGTTGTTATGTACGGCGTTGGGGCTGAGTAGTTGAGAGGGAAGGAGAGGCCGATTGCTGGCTGACGCGCTACAGTACCGCGGTTACTGTTCACGCGGTGGCGGCGGGTGGCGGCGGCTGTGAGTTGCGGAGGCTAGGGTTTTGGGGCTAGGAACGCTGGCCGCGGGGCTCTGCCCACGGCCGGCGAGAGAGAAAGGATTTTCTTCTAATCTCTTGCTTGATTATAGATTGATACATCTCCTCTCATTATATAGAGAGGTTTGACTTGGCTCTAAGCAAGCAACTAATTAACCCTAACGGGCTATGGCCCAATAGACCCCGACTACTCTAACACTACACCCCACCCGGACAAGCAGCTCGTCCTCAAGCTGCAACCTAACGACGACTCGACAAAACACAAAGCTAACATCTAAAAATAAGCCTTTTACATCTCGGCTTATTTTATTATTCTGACCCGAAATTGGAATGCGACTCTTTATTTCTGACTCCTGAAGATACGTCGGGCACCCTCCGCGTGATGAACCGGCACGTGTGAAGCCACCTGGATCCCATGGACGCCATCTGGACGAAAGGGGAGCACATGGACGGCCACCAGAAATTGGCCGCAACGACGACCAGCGGAGGCGCCCTCGTGGCGGCCGGTGGCGGAATGCGGTGGCCCAAGGCAATGCATCCCTGCCGGTGACAAGGAGGGGAGCGGCGCCCCTACCGCCGTTGCCGCAGAGTTGGAGGTCGCTGCCCACGGGGAAAACATCACGTCGAAGACCTCCGACGCAGCGGATGAGATCGAAGTCGAAGTCGTCCACACGACGGAGCACAACTTGGAGCTGTGAAGGGGTGGAGGGCTGAATAAGGCGCATATCACGCATCTTCCGCGCCCGCTGACGCGCTAGGAGGCCGCGCGTAGCCGTCTGTAGCCGCACTACCGCCGACACCTGGCAAGTGGTTGGCAGTGGCGCCCCGGTGGTCGGCAGCGGCACCCCGGTGGTCGGCAGCAGCACCTCGGTGGGCGGCAGCGGCACCCCGGTGGTCGGCAACGGCGCCAAGTAGGGATGAGTGGCCGCCGACGTGTAGACGGGCGTTGAGGACGCGGTGAGCCACGCCGGTAATGGACACAGTGACCACGGCGGCGGTGAGGACGCGGTGAGCCACGCCGGTAACGGAGACGGCGACCACGAAATCTGATTTGTTGGATCGGAACGCCCTGGGATAGTAGCGATGCGGCCGGGTACGAGGGCGCACCTGTCCCGTCGAAGGGCACCCTGTAGTGGTACGAGATGGGGGGCGCCACGTACGCGGACTACGGCGGCTGCGGCGGCTGGACCACGAGTTGGCCGTGCAAAAGCGCCCTTATCATGTCCTGCATGTCCTTCATGGCGTGGCTGAGATCGACGAGCGCCGCAGACACCTGTTCCGGCGTCATTGGAGAGGACGCAGCGGGCCCTGAAGGCCACCATGGCGGCGGAGGATCCTTGGCAACCAGAGACCTCCGATACCAAATTGTTATGAACGGGCTGAGTGGTTGAGAGGGAAGGAGAGGGCGATTGCTGGCTGCCGTGCTACAGTACCGCGGTTACTGTTCACGCGTGGGCGGTGGGTGGCGGCTGTGAGTTGCGGAGGCTAGGGTTTTGGGGCTAGGAACGCCAGCCGCGGGGTTCTGCCCACGGCCGGCAAGAGAGAAGGGATTTCCTTCTAATTTCTTGCTTGATTATAGATTGAAGCGACTAATTAACCCTAATGGGCTATGGCCCAATAGGTCCCCGACTACTCTTAACAATTGTCCTTCATGTACAAGTTATATTGGATGGTCTATTTTGTATATCTTATACTTGGAAGGCAAGCAGAGTAAGCAATGATGTTTTCAGATATCTTAGTTCATTTGTCACCCTAAATTAATTATGTGGCATGATATCTTAGCACATTTTAGCCAAGTTTGGTTGGCCCATGGACCAAAACAAGTGAAACCTGCATCACTGTAAGACATAATCTGCTAATCCCCCACTCTTCTCTTGCTGCTGCAGTCAAGGAGTAGGATCAGTCAGCTCCCTTGCTGCAGCAAGTATGACAATAGGCCATTCCTAGCACTGTAGCTGGTAGATTGACATCAGCAATAGTTGGTAGAAGCTGATGAAATACAAGTACAAGGAGTAGATGGGGCTGTACTCAGCCATACCTCATGTATCCAATGCAATGGAGAAAAGGCAGTTCATTGCCACCTCATTCAAAGTTTCAGTCTCAGCCAACGCTGTGACAGAACAGGGGCTGTGTGTGTGTGTGTTCTTGAGCTCAAGCTCATCTTCTACCTTGGTTCAAGGGAGAGGGAGGGAAGGTGAGCAGGTTTCTTTGTGTGCAGGGACCAACAATCCCTATCTTTTGTTTCCACCACGGATGAACCAAATTTCAGTAATTGGAAGCAACGAATTTACAAGAGTTTAATGAAAACTTGCATCCCTACAAAGTGAAGTCCTGTTTTTGATCCCATAATAGATGTTGCGGCCATCAATGTGTGGCAGGCATGTTAGAAAATTGTTCACTGTAAAAGAGCAGCCAGTGGAAAAAAATTTAAGTTTCAATTGTTTGACAACTACTGAAGTATTTATATTGTTTGTTTTTTATCGCTTGGTAGTTCAAATTTTATATGCTTATCAACAGGGGAAGCTTTAATCTGTTACAAATTGAGGACGTCAAACATCCTACTGACAGAGAGCTACCGAGCCAAAGTATGCTGTTCTGAACTGTCAGAAATTGGTGATGCCGTGCTATTAACGGGAACAGGGGGCTACATTGATCCGGAGTACTTGGAGACATCTGAGCTCACTGCCAAATCTGATGTCTACTCTTTTGGAATAGTACTCCTAGAAATCATATCTTCTCACGGGCCACAAGACTGGGGTGTATTGATGAAGCACCGGCAGAGCAGTGTTGTACAATGGGTAAGTTGAAAACCATATACTCTCATATTCAGTTGTCTTTATCACAATCAATCTGATGTTAATCAAGTATTGGTTGTTAAGAACAATTTTAGTGTAGTTTCCCATGAAGATATAGAATGCTGCTCCAGCCGACAGAGTATGTTCTTAGTTTTTTATGCTTGCAGGCTCTTGAGAAATTCTATGACGACCTCATGAATGAGATATTGGATTACCGTATGGAGGATCGCGTGGATGGAGATGTGCTCAGGGACTGGCTCAGCTTAGCATTAAGCTGTGTGGTTTCGTGTGGCATTGATCGCCCAAGCATAGAAGTTGTTGGGGAGCGGCTTTGGAAAATTTGGCAAGATCATCGAAGAAACATAGGGGAACAGCATGAATATGAAGGAAGCTGGGCAGAATTCGTCGAACAAGAGGGAATTCGGAGGCATCAAAAGTCTGTGCTCAAGAGAAATTGGGGCCCTTCAGCAACGGAGGAGGATTGGTCTGGGTATGTTAGGCAGATTGAATTTGTTCAAGAAAATTACTCTGTTACGAAGGGAGAGCACTTTTCTCGTTCGCGATCTGTTTCATTGGATGATATCACAGTATCTCCTCGGCGGTCTCTTTCATTGGATGATATCACAGTATCTCCTCGGTAGAAAGCTTCAATTCGATTATATATATATTCCTTGTTCTATCTCTCCATGGTATTACATGTGTAGATTGGAAGACAATAACCTATTTGTTCTATTTCTGTTTTTGTGAATGCAACATACACAAATACCTTACTTAGAACACACATTACTATATGCACAAATACCTTATTACAAGCCACAAATATTACTGCCGGAGGTATCCATAACACAAGGGATATAAGAGCATATACGTTTTTTTTTTGAGTATCAAAGAGCATATACGCTTGATCAGGACGAGGCAGCAGTGGTGCTAGCGGGCTCGATCATAATCATCTGTAGGCTGTAGCAGTCGCGTACGTCGTCGGTTGGGGAAGTAACAGTTAACGCACCGGTTGATTAGGTGTCTTTGTCAAAATCCTGATTCGTCTCCATAACTCTCATGCTGACTATGCAAATAGAATGGTTGTTTTTTTTAATAAAGGAAATAGTATCCGGCTTCATCTATCCGAGGATAGAATCAGGCCTATTATTACAGACTCTAAACTAGACATAAAGTTTGGTTGCATCAAACTTACAACCACACACTCAAAATTTGAAAAGATAAATAGTCTTTGACTAAACATGACCAATGTGTCTTTACAAAAACCATCCAATGGAACCAAAGAAATCTAAGGTGAACGTCTCCAGATGTTGAGCCAGAGAGATGAACTGATCCTTAAGATCGTCATGCCGTTGCAAGCTTGCCCACTGACGTAGCCAGTGCGTTCATCGAAATAATACCTGCAAAAGAGATTTTAGTCTACATTTGTCAAAAACCACCTCATTCCTTGTTAGCTATATTGCCCAAAGAAGTGTTGCAGCTGTTGTTAATAACAATGAATTATACTTTTTAGTTCCCAATTTAGACCAATTTTGAAACAAGTCCGCCATATTCAAAGGAGGTGCAATTCCAAAAAGCATATGTATAGAATGCCACAAGAACTTAGCATAAAAACAGTCAAAAAACAGGTGTTGAATGGACTCAGTCAAATGACAGAAGCAACAATATTTATCCCCTGTCAATTACGTCTAGCCAAATTATCTTTGGTTAGGATCACACATCTCTTTAAATACCACATGAAAATTTTAATTTTCATGGGTAGTTTTGTTTGCCAAATATCTTGTGACACTCTCACCCTATTGTTAATTAATGCAGCATATATAGACTTGACTGTTAAAATTTCTGAGGATTTCAAACCCCATACAAACACATCTCTTTCCTTAGTTAGATTAACCTGTTATAAAGATGCAATAATACGGTTCCAATTTATTAAGTTTTGACCCACCAAATTCCTTCGAAAAGAAATGTTTAGTAAGGTGAACCTAAGACTTTAGCAACCGTGTTTTGTTTCTTCTTACAATGTTAAACAACGTCGGAAATCTAATCTTAAGCGTTTTTTCCCCAGCCAAGTATCCTCCCAAAATCTTATTTGCGTTCCGTCATTAACTTTAAAATGATCCAACTCTATAAAAGAATCTTTGATATTCATCAGACTCTTCCAAAAATGAGAACCTGTCGGTTTCTTAACACAACTTCCTATGGTCTTATCTTTAATATATTTATTTCTTAAGAGTTCTTGGCACGTACCATCCTCATTGAACAATTTGAATAACCACTTACTTAGTAAATATTTATTTTGGATTTCTAAGTTTTGAATCCCAAGGCCCCCTTGATCTTTGGGTTGACACATAATTTTTCATTTAACAAGCCTATATTTTTTTTTATGTTGATCGTTCTGCCAATAAAATCGAGATCTAAAATAGTCTATTTTTTTCCAAGAATCCTTTTGATAATTCAAAGAAGGACATCATAAACATCGGTAAACTAGACAACACCGAGTTTATGAGGACTAGCCGCCCCCAACCGTCAGGAGTTTGCCTTTCCACCCACTAAGTCTTTTTTCTATTCTTTCTTCTATGTTCTTTCAGTCTTTATTATACAATTTTCTAAAATGCATAGGTAGTCCTAGGTATCGAAACAGAAATTTACCAATGACGTAACCAAACAGCCGCGCGCACCCGTGACGCAAGCCGTGACCGTCTCCTCCTTCCCTGTAACTATAAAAGCAGAGCCCTCTCCCACATGGGCTTACCATCCTCAAGCAAGACAGCAATGGCGGGCGAGAAGAAGGGGCTCCAGCTGCTGGACTTCTGGGTGAGCCCGTTCGCGCAGCGGTGCCGGATCGCGCTGGCGGAGAAAGGCCTGGCGTACGAGTCCCTGCCGCAGGACCTCGCCAACAAGGGCTCCCTCCTCCTCCGCTCCAACCCGATCCACAAGAAGGTGCCCATGCTCCTCCACGACGGCCGCCCGCCCGTCTGCGAGTCCCTCATCATCCTGCACTACCTCGACGAGGCGTTCCCGGGGACGCCGCCGCTGCTGCCCGCGGACCCCGTCGCGCGCGCGCGCGCCAGGTTCTGGGCCGACTTCGCGGACAAGAAGGTGTTCGACTGCGGGACCACGCTGTGGAAGAGGCGCGAGGGCAGCCAGGAGCAGGCGCGGGCAAGGGCGGAGATGGTGGAGGCCCTGCGGACGCTGGAGGCCGAGCTCGGCGACAAGGCCTACCTCGCCGGCGAGGCGTTCGGGTTCGTCGACCTCGCCGTCGTCCCGTTCGCGCACTGGTTCCGGGGCTACGCCCGGCTCGCGGAGTTCAGCGCCGAGGAGGTGTGCCCGCGGCTGCTGGCGTGGGCGGAGCGATGCGGCGAGAGGGAGAGCGTCGCCAAGAACCTGTACTCGCCGGAGAAGGTGGACGAGTTCATCGGCTATCTCAAGAACACGTACGGCGACCAATGAAGTCGCAAGTCCAGCACAGTGCATGTTCATGGTGGTCGGTTTATTTTTTTTGTGTTTGGTGTTCGATTTAGTTGGTCATTGGCCATTGGTGATGATTTGGTTGGCATTGCGTCTCTTACTCGATCTTGTGCCCGCTCCATGTTTGAGAATTGAATAAAATAAAATGGATATTCCTGATTGCTCTGTTCTTGTGGGCACACATTATTCATCGTTACGTCGAGTTGAAGAACTACACTATTGGTCTGTTGCACGGAGTAGGCCCAAAGCAGCTAACACATCAACCAAATGAATAGCCTTCTTTTAGAGCCTCGCTGGTTTAACGGCTTTATCAACTCTCGCTACAGAATGCGCACAAAGCTTGAGGCTTCATCCTACCAAAGAAGTCCTTAATGTAGCTTGGGGCTTTGGATATCGGACTGGCTGAACTGCAGAGGGACGGTGTATTTCTAGCAAAGGCATGTGAAACTAATCAAAACCCACCCGTTTTCACCTTTTTTTAGTAATATAAAGATCATACCTATCACTGTTAAGATATATTTTAAGATATAATAGTAGAAGTTGTGAATAGTAGTTGTTCCATTTCTCAACTACTTTCTAGAAAACTTGGAAAGAACACAATGCACGGTGCTTCAGGGATTCTACTTCTTCGATCATCGACATTCTTCAGGTCATCCGGGCAGAAGCGACAGTTGGATTGAAGCTAGATTGTTGGAGCAAGGGGGCTTCGAGCTTTGGCTCAGCCATGAATTTTGTTTTCTTTCTCCAATGTCGTTTTTCCCTTTTACGTAATTATTAGTGTTTTTTGGTGCCGGCTTCCGGCAACCCTGTACATATACTTTGGTTCTTCTTAATAAAAAAATATGCACACTCGTGCATATTAAAAAAAGACGTGCAAGTGCGAGCATATTGTGAATCTTTCACTGCAGAAATTTGTTGTCCTATAAATGGCTAGCTAGTACCTCTACTCCTTAAGTCAAAGACTGTTGCTTCGAGTAAATTATTATGACCCATTCATTTTACTTTCACAGATCACTAAAATGAGTTTGAATCGGACAGAATTCAAACAGGAAAACAAAGTGAGAGGTGTATTGAAAACTAACGACCTACTAGCTTAGTTTGTATACCAGTAGCACTGTATTTAAATATAATGTGTAGTTTAGATGCCATTAAAAGGTTATACACAATTGCCAACAGATAATTTGTAGTTGAAAGGAACCCTTTGTCAACACATACTGTAGCGAATTGTGTGTCATGGTGTAGTGTATGCGTGCATTCAAGAGATTTTCAAGAGAAGTTGTAAATTGATTATGTCGCATGGCATAGGTGCTAACGTGCTATCTACAGAAACACCTGGCTCAAACCATCGTCGCCAATAATGCCAATAATTACAGACGTCCATAACATACGAGTGACGAGTCCATGCATACTTCACTCTTGAGTCTTGACGTTTTTTTTTTTGAGCATTCTTGAGTCTTGAGCTTGAAACGTTCTGCAATGCACAGCAGAGCGGCGGGAGGCAAATTATCTGGTTGAATCCTGGAAGACCATGGCCCTCAAACGGCACGTGTATGTCAACAAATCTCAAGACACACGCATGGTCTTTGCTCCTTTTTTTAGATAAAAAATGCTCCTTTCAATTCTTCTTCCTTTGATCGAGCCGACAGAATAATAGGCCAATTCGCCACCGTGATCTGTTCATGCATGGTGATAGTGACATGCTACACGAACAGATCACGGTGCCATCAGTGTGAAATGGAGCTCCCGGACTCTAAGCCACAGTTGACTGAAACAGGACAACAACATCTCCTCTGAATCTCTGGCTCCTCCAATTCCAGCGCATGGCATCAGTGTGCTGTGCCGGTACAAATTCCAACACGTACTACCACGCCCCAAACTCGGTCACCTGTTTCACTCATCACGCCCCTTCGCCCTCCCTCCAAACTCACCACCATCTCCTATAAATCTCCCTCAACATCGCAGCTCCTCGCTTCCAATCCAAACCCCTGGTGGCTATACCTTGCAACCATGGCGTCCACACGATGTCACTGCTCTCACCTCCTCACCATTTCCATTCTGCTGCTACTCTGTCATCTAACACGTTCATTCCCACTACCATCATCACCGCCTTCTGCATCGTCAACGTCAAGCGCCGCCTCCCCGTCGCCTCCTCCTCCGGCAATGCCGCCGCTACCGCGAGGCCTGCCACGGATCATACCGGCATGGTCACTGCCCGTGAACCCGTTCACGGCGAAGGCGGCGTTCATCCGGTACTGGAACCGGAAGGTGCGCGGCAACCGCCCGCACCCGGCCTTCCTCTTCGCCAAGCTGTCGCCGCTCTCGGCGCCGGACGCGGCCACCTTCTCCACGCTGGCCTCCGCGGGCAAGCTCGCCTCCCGCATCCGCGACTTCTGCGCCGCGGCGTCCCTGCTCTGCCCGTCCACCCCCGCGGCGTCCTGGACGGCGGCGTCGTCCTCGTCCGTGGACGGTGCCGGCGCCGCGGGCGTCGCGGCCTCCTCCGGTGGCGGCGGCGGCGCTGGCTCCGCCGCGCCGTTCAAGAGCTACAAGAACGGCAACTTCAGCAGCTACGGCAACAGCGGCGGCGGCGGCTCCGACCAGTTCGCGGTCTACTCCAGCGGGAAGAGCGGGCCCATTGACTCGTTCAAGCGCTACGGCAAGGGCTCGCTGGGCCGGAACGACTCCTTCGCCAACTACGAGGAGGGGGGCAACGTCGGCACGTCCAGCTTCAAGTCGTACACCACCGGAGCCACCGGCGGCGCCGGGGAGTTCGTCGGGTACGCCGGACAGACCAACACGGTGGCGGTGACGTTCGCCACCTACGACAACATGGGCAACGGCCGCACGCACGAGTTCGCGGCCTACTCGCAGGACACCAACTCCGGCGTGCAGAGCTTCACCGGCTACGGCAAGGCCGCGAACGGCGCGGGCGAGTCCTTCAGGACGTACGGGAACAACTCCAACACCGTGGCGTCCGGCTTCATCAACTACGGCGAGAAGGCCAACGGTTTCAACGACACGTTCGCCTCCTACGGCCTCGATGGGAACGCGCCCCAGAACGCGTTCCGGAGCTACGCCTCCGGCAGCAACGCCGGCGTCGACGAGTTCACGGCGTACAGGGACCAAGCCAACGTCGGCGACGACAGCTTCACGACCTACGCGAACAACGCCAACGGCGCGGCCGCCGACTTCGACAGCTACGGCAAGTCGACCAACCCCGGGAGCGTGGCGTTCAAGGGGTATGGCCAGGGATCCAACCCCAACCACCGCATCGGCTTCAAGCACTACTCCGGCGAAAACACGACGTTCAAGGCCTACTCCAACGAAGGCGTCGAGTTCAAGGAGTACCAGAACATGTCAAAGATGGAGGTGTCAAAGACGGCCGCGCCGGCGACCCGGCTGCCCAAGTGGTCGCCGGAGCCAGGGAAGTTCTTCCGGGAGCGGGACCTCATGATGGGCAACCGAATGCCAATGCCGGACATCGCCGACAAGATGCCGCGCCGCGCGTTCATGCCGAGGGACATTGCCACCAAGATCCCGTTCGAGGAGAACGCCGTGTCGGCGCTGTTCGGAGCGCCGCCGGGCACGGCGATGAGGCAGGTGGTGGCGTCGACGGTGGCCGAGTGCGCGCGGCCGCCCAGCCAGGGCGAGACGAAGCGGTGCGCGACGTCGGCCGAGGACATGCTGGACTTCGCGGTGGAGATGCTGGGCAGCAACGCCATCGCGGTCCGCAGCACGGAGTCCACGGCGGGCAGCGGCAGGGACGTCCGGCTCGGCAAGATCACGGGCATCGCCGGCGGCAGCGTGACACGGTCCGTGTCGTGCCACCAGAGCCTGTTCCCGTACCTGGTGTACTACTGCCACTCGGTGCCACGGGTCCGGCTGTACGAGGCCGACATCCTGGACGTGGACTCCAACCGCAAGATCAACCATGGCATGGCCATCTGCCACCTCGAGACGTCGGACTGGAGCCCCAACCACGGGGCGTTCATCGCGCTCGGTGGAAAACCTGGTCAGATTGAGGTCTGCCACTGGATCTTCGAGGGAGACATGGCTTGGACCCTTGTTGACTGATGACACCACAATCGTTATAGATTTGGTCTAGTTACCTCTGCTTACTACTCTCGATTAAAGAAAACTACCAGCCTTTTCTCACTAATCTCTATTTAATTTATATAAAGGTTTTTTTGGGCTTGTTGCTGCTACAAATATGTACTCCTATGTTGTGACCAAATTGACTTCAGTATATATCTAACGCATCAAAAGGAAAAAAAAAAGAATAGTACGTGAGATCACAAGTGGGTAAAGTGGTGGTTTGGAAGCACCATGTGCATGTACATAGCAAGTGAATTGTAGCTAGTGACTAATACAATCTTGTTAAATTAGGTATGTATGACAGTATGAGTAAGGAATTAGGAATTTGATGTACTGCTTGACATTTTCTTTTTAGAAAAATAACGATATGACACTAATTCACTATCAGTGGCTTTAGGCTGCAAAATTACTAGGGATGGCAACAGGCCGAATATATTTGTTCGGGTGGAGCCTCCAACCCGAAATCAGAATTTGAAACCTAAATCTGGCCTGAACATCTCTCCCGGTGATAATAATCCACGGAATCCGGTGGATCCTCAAAACCTACTTCCACTAACATAGCAAGACTGCAAAGAGCAACAAGAATGTTGGAGAACAAGGCAAGCAAGCGTAATTCTGTGGGGCCCAACCCAAAACCACCCCACTATCAACCCTACAAATCACCTCGACAATGACAGGCGAAAAACAACCTACGCAAAAGTAACCCTTTCGACAGGTACCAAAGCAAAAACATCTGTACATCAGAGGTCAGCTAACATCCATTTTTTTTTTTTTGAACGGGTTCATAGTAACTGAGAGGTAAGGCGTACAAATTAGTTGCACCATCTGCCCATGGCATGCACGAACCATCTACATAAGTTAACCACTAAAGCTGAGAAACAAACAGTACACCAAGTTTCACTCCCGCCTCCTCTTCCTGTTCCCCTTCCCCTTTGGTCTTCCTCGTCCTGTCAATAGTTTGTTATTAGTACTTTTTGCGGGTCGATACATAGCCTTCTTTTTCATGGTTCAAAACAACATCCTGTAAACCGAGTTAGTGGCATTTAGCTCCTAAACCAACCTTTGTGACATGATGGACAGGACTAGTGCTCAAGAATAAGTGGAAATTTCTGTAGATTAACAAACTGACCTTTACGGCATGAATCATGTGATTCCAGCTTTTCTTCAACGACAACCTCAGCAGCTGAAAAATCCTGCAATTATTGTCATCTAATGAGATTTACCAAATAGGCCGTACAGGTCTTTGCCCATTAACAATTCAACAAGTCACATGATGCTTGACAAACACTCCAGCAAAGCTTCATATGACTGGAGATGATCAGTACAATGTTAACAGAACATGAACAGGTATACCACTATGCCCCTGAACTATGGTGTGTTTAGTATTAGTCATAATGGAAACAAGGTACAACAGCAAGCATAACATGTAACAAACAGACTACGTTTTACTTCACATGGTGGTTGGGTAAGCCGGAACTTCCAACAAGTTTGGGCTAAAGCATATATAAGGTGCATATTTAACAGAGTTACTTCTTCACAATCTCCCCATGCTGCGCTCAGCATGTCCCACCATCTGTGCTAGAGTTTTATAGGAAGCAAGATTACAACGGACAACAAAGGAAGCCGTGATATTGTTTATATAAAAATAACCACATTACAAGATATTTCATCGACGGTTTATTAATTTGAAGAATTACAGTTGATTACCCAATTATTCTTCTTAAAAGGCTTACCAAATGTTAATACCTATAGGAATAATATATTACCCTTAGGCATCAGTGAAGTACCCAACTCATTTTTACCGATTACTATTCAGGGAACTAAGGTGTGGTAACAGGATATTATGCATTGTGTAAACCTACAACAATGGATGGTGCTACACACATAATAGGAGTGATAAAAATGTTGTGATCAGAGTAAAGGGTGAATCACAAGCTGAAACGAGTATCAGGGCGACAGGGTGTCATAAGAACATTAAACTGAATTAGATTAAGTGTTGTTAAATGATTTATTCGAGGTGTAAAATTCAACCTAAATTTTCATGAGAAGTCAGATCCTCAGTGGATGTAGCTCCTTGATTAAAAATATGTTTAATGGATGCTTCCAGTTCCAGCCGGATCTTTTTCTGCTTGTGGCTGCTCTTCATTGGTCCAACACTTGGTATTCCAAGAACTTTACCACTTCGTAATCTACTGCCAGTACTCTCTTCTGGGCCTCCAATAGCTCCAAACTTTGCAGCCATCCCTTCAGTTGGTAGTTCTAATGCACCTGTAGTCCCAAGGTTCACTGAACCATTCCCCGATTTTGGAATTCCTGGTTCTCCCAGTTGAGAGGACGGACAGTCAATGGGAACTCCCAGTTGAGAGGACGTACAGTCAATGGGAAGAGTAACCATTCCATGCTCACTTGAACAGCTGTGCATATTCTCTTGCTGAATATCAACATCTTCCTCAGCCTGACCACAACCTTCATTCACAACAGACGAAATTTTGGATGGTGCCAATATGTTGCCATCTACTTTTGAGTTGGAGCTGAAGGAACCTGTACTTTGCTTAACTACAGAGCTGATTGAGTGATTAACCATCTCCTGTTCACTTGCATCTATCTGCATACTTTCATGTTGATAACTTTCTTGGCCACTATTACATGCTTCTCCAGGTGGTGCCAAAGGTTTCTCCGGCATGTGCATCCTGAGGCCATATATTTCCCAAGATGCAGTTATGTCTCCTGCGTTATCATCTGGTAAGTTCCAAAGACTTTGGCTTGTGAAGCTGTCACTTAAGAACTCTGCCATGTAATCTTCAACTGAACGACCTGGTGCACTAGTGGTAGCATCTGATGGTGATTGTGCCTGTTCATTATCCGGGACCATCTTTGGATTAACAACCTCTTGCCATAGATCTGGAAAGACAAACTCAAAGCATTCACACACCTACAAAGTCATGGATATATATACAGATGAGAATTTGCTGGTCATTTCTCAAGACACTCCAAGAAATTAAATTACCTAGGATCAGCTAGATGGGTATCTAAATGATTAAAGCAAAAAGAATATAACGAACTGGTGCACAGAGCTGTCGACATAGCAATTACCTCTTCAGAAAATCCATTCTCACGTGATTTAATAACATTGAAGGGGCCGCCGATCCGTATGAGGTAACCATCTTTGGACTCAACTGTGGGCGAAGGTCGTTCCAGCGACGAGGATCTTGCCATCATCGCCTTCCACCCTATCCAGCCACCAATCGACGAGAGTAGTCTAAGAGAAGCAGCGAAAGAACACATTAATCCACAGGACCCCCACAGCGCGCAAAGATGGAAAACGAGACAGGCAGGGTGAGAGGCGCATACGCATTTCCGCGACCCGCGGGGGACGGCCTCGGTCTGGGAGATTCCGGTGGTGGAGCCCGGCACGGGCTGGAATGGCGCTGGGGTCCTGGGGCTTGCGCCGGCGGAGCCCCGAGCGGGTTGGAACGGCGCCGGAGTCCGGGGGCATCCGTCGGTGGAGGCCGGCGCGGACTGGATCGGTGCCGGGGTCCCGGGGCTTCTGCCGGTGGAGCCAGGCGGGGGTTGGGACGGCATTCCCATTCCCGCGAGCGGCGGAGCGGAGCGGCGGCGCAGCGGTGCAAGAATGGAGCGGAGACGGCCGCTGCCACAGTCAGTCTGTGCCTGGGCGGAGGTTTTCTTTCTTTTTTATTTTTGGAAGGAAAAGAGCAATGAGGTGGATGGATATGACCTTCTATGGGCTCTTGGTTTGTTTTTAGCAGAATGTGATTTTTAGGGTGATTGATTTTTTTTATAAGCATGTATATGTATTACTGAATAAGGAAAACGTACAAGTATAAATACGAACACAGATACATACAAAGAGGATACATGGACAGCTGTCCCACCCATCTTACACTCAGGCCCCTAAGAAAAATGAAAATTACAACAAGGTCCTTGAAACCTGAGTTTCCCGAACACGCCAGAAGACTCCACCGACCGCCGCCGTCGAACCATTGCCGACCAACGCTGTCGGAGGGGACTTCATGGCCAAACACGAGCTGGGGAAGGCGCATCGCACAAAGGCTTTGAAAGTTGTCGCAATAGAAGAAGCAAACGACGAGAAACCATCGACCGGGGCCGCGCCCCAACTTCCACAGCTCCTGGAACCGAGTCCGCCATTGACAACCGCCGCCGCCAAGGGGAAGAAGGACCAGCTCGCCAGCTGACAACCACAGCACCCACAACAAATCCAGCACCCTTGAAGCAAAAGAAGCACACCCCCAACGCCGTCGCCACGCAGAGCAAACAGAGCAGGAGAGCGCGCAAACTCCAGGACATACCTCGCTGACTCCACTGATGACACCGGAGGAGAGCAGCACCAGCGGGAGGAAGGAGCCGGAGGAAGTTATTCCACGCCACCGCCATGACTTCCTCCTCACCGACGGCAGCCAGAAACACGAGCCGCAGAGGAACGACATCCTCCCGGCCTACCCAAGCACCACCATCAACCGACGGCGCGCAAACCTAAAGTCGCCGCAGAGGAACACCCCGCCGGCGAGACCTAGCTCCACCATCATCGATGGCGAGCAAACCCTAGACCTAGGAAGACACCTACCTACTCTATCTACAGCCGCACGGCGATTTTCGAACCCCTCTCCATCTCCACCGCCACGCAGGGCGCCGGAGAGGAGCAGGGCCAACGAAATCGCCGCCGGAAACGCGCTCCGCCTCGGTTTCGCCTTGTACAACTGTAGCAAGGGAAAAACGAGCGAGAGAAGGGAAAGCAGATTAGGGTGATTGACTTGATGAGCCTAGTGGGTCTTGCGGCTTGTTATCTTATTGGGCCTTGCAATTGTCGTACAGTAGAGTGAGCAACATTTACGTATGGACCATTTACTAGTTAAGTAAATACTACTCCCCCCTTTTCAATTATAGATTATTTGGCTTTTTGACCTCAAGTTTGATCACATGTCTTATTAAAAAATTATGCAAACATATTCAAATTTAAGTTATTTTTATAGACTTTTGTTAATAAAGCAAATCATAACAAAAGAAATAATATTTTGTATATTTTTTTAATAAAATGAATGATCAAGTTTGGGGTCAAAAAAAGTCAAACGAACTACACTTTAGAACAAAGTAGTATCTGCTAAAAAAATCTAATTAGTAGAAACTATATAATAATTATATGTATATATATTATCAATATGCAATACCGAAACAGGACACCGGAATGGACTGGTTCCGGAACATTTCATTCCAAGAGGAAAATCAAAATGACCTTCGGAATGGAATTAACAACATGGTTCAATGACATCCAGCACGCGTGTGGCAGCATCTCCATTTTAGGGTGTTTGGAACTTTGGATGCAGGGAGTGAAGTTTAAGAGTGGTGTCCCTAGTGTACTCTTGGAATATATAAACGGTGGGACTCCTTTGTGCACTTTAAATTCTTTTCCCCTCAAGTGTCATACAATTGAAGTTCTTTTTTCCCTCTAGTGTCCTTTTTGTCAACTGGTCATTAACTTCCTGACAGAAAAAATGTCCTTTTAGTAGTTGGCCGTTAACTTTATGATGGAAAAAAGGCACCAGAGGAAAGAAAAAAGTTCAAAGCAGGCACAGAAGTCATTCACAATATTGGTAAAATAGTTGTGTAATAAATACATTTGTAATGTTTTAAATATTTTTTAGTGATCTCGGATGGAGACACACTCTAGTACTCAAAGAAATCTAAAAAGTTGTAGTTGATGATTTTTCATTTGATATCGTTAGATGCGGATATATATAAGTTATCATATTTTGAAATTCAAAAATTTAAACTTATTTTAGCTAGCGTTTGGATGAGGCACAGGAATTAGCATTGGGATTGGATAGCATCAAATGCCGTTGTTTGGATAGATTAGAATTTGGATTTGGAATTCAACTTCAAAGCCAAACAGGTATTCGCTACACTTGCGAACTGTCGCCCGCGATACAAAGCCCAGACCCTCTATATTGGGGGGAGTTAGAGATGAGTGTATACCTAACCATGCTCGAGCTCCTCTGCATTTGGCGAATGGCTCAAGGTCCTCCATTGCCAGCCACCGGCTCGAGCTCCTCCATGGCCGACAACCCCTTCTTCCTCTGCGTCTAGCGCCCTCTTCTTCCCCTTGACCAGGGCTCAAGCTCCTAAACATTCAGCAAAACTGGCTCGAGCCCCTCCATGGCCGACGATCCCTTCTTCCTCCGCATCCAGTGACCGGCTCAAGCTCCTCAATGGTCGCCAACCCCTTCTTCCTCTGTAGCCAGTGGCCCCTACTTCCTCTGCCCAGCTCGAGGAGTCATGGAAGCACAAGTGGTAGTGGAGGCGAGTGGTCGTGAAGGTGCATGAGTGGACAAGACCGCACCCCATGGCTGGGGCGTGTCAAGCTCCTCGATCTGATGCCTCTATATTCGGTGCGATGGAGATGGGAAGAGAAGATGAGTCAAAGTCTGTGTACATCGAAACGATAGCTTTGGCATTATAAGCTATTTTTAATACCAAGCCAATTTTTTATTATATCCAATTCAATGCCAACCCCTTCAATATCTATATCCAAATCTCGACTCAAGATACACTCTATATCAAAATTGTAGTACTTAGAGAGGACTAAAACTTTGGCTTTGTTCGGCAGGTTTAGGGATGGCTAAATTTAGGCAGATTAGCCAGCCTGCCGGCTGGTTGTATTTCAGCAGGTTCAGCCAATGCCTGCCGAATCCTACCAGCTCACAGCCTTTACAGTAGATATTTATTTTTCATTTCTGTTGTCTTGAAACTAAAATATTCAATACTAGATTCATCCACGTGTCATTTCTCATTTGGTATTTTTAGATAATCCATTATGTGGCTATCAATACTTAAAGGTGCTAACTAGAAAGTTAACGACATCTTTTAAGTACTAGAGGGGCACATGGGAGACTATATAAAGCGGAGAATATATATAAAGTGGGTATAGGAGCAACCATTTTTTTTTCCAGGGGACAGCAAGGTCAAAGGGAGATCTAACTGGTGTAAGCGCTACTGTTACATATGGCCGGGACCAGAAGGATGCAATGTTTGCATGACGCTTCTTAGTGAGATATGGACGATTGTTTGGGTTATAATAGCGTCTTGTTGTGATTGGATTATACTCGTCGATGTGATCGAGCTCCAACTGCCCACTCGTATCTCTATCTCTATAATAAAAAAAGGAGGCGGAATAGATTGGGTCTCGGTTAGTTCCTGAAATTTTTGTCTAAAAAGTACTGTAATATTTTATTTATATTTAATAAATATTATCTAATTATATTTTAACTAAGATTAAAAGATTCATCTCATGATTTATAACTAATCTGTATAATTAATTATTTATTTTACCAATATTTAATGCTTCATGCATACGACACAGCATTTGATGTGACGGAGAGCGAGTAAAATTTCTAAGCCAGGACGTCGTTGACATCACACTGCACTATAGTGTTGGCGACAAAAGGTGATAGAAAAAATAGTGTTGGAGATTCTTGCATGTAGTACAAATTAAGTATATGTATTTCACTAAGCGGGGAACATATATTTTTGAGGAGCATAGTTTTTTATGCTCTCAAAACATGTTGACCTACATTTTGGTCATAGAGGCACCTGCTGTTTGGACGATTTGATCTGTCATCTGATTTATCAACGCGTATATACTTTTCCAAACAAAGAGTTTGAACCAGTGGCAAATTTATTTACCAGCACCAAAAATTACTTCTGCCAAACAGATATCGTCCAAAGCCATGATAAGGTCTTGGACTCAAGGTGAATTGCGGGTTACACTTAATTATTATTATCTCGAGGCAAGGACAAATATCTTTACACGGAATTCCTAAAACAAATTGATATGCTTGGTTAAAAAAACCTACATGCTTAGAAAATTGATCCACATGCAAAGAAAATTATATTTCCTTCATAGTTCATAGCCAAACATGGGTTTTCTTCCTCCACGCAGTTATTTATGAAGAAAATAAACAATATAAAACTTTACAACAAACACTAACTAAGCATCCACTTTGGCCTCGCCTACCTCTTCAATCTCATTCAGCTTCATCAGGCTCAACTCACTTATCATCTCTTTTACAGATTTCCATGATGGTCCTCCTTCTACCATAGCTTCTTTAGCACTAGCTGACAACTCCACCACCCTTTTCGCCGCCTCCACCCCCTCCACGCCTAGCATGAGAGCCCTCATAACCTTTGAAATCTCGTCACTTGTGACCAAACCTCTAATTGTCCTATCACTTGTATGAACCCTTATAGCGATCTTCAACTCATCGACTAAGAACCTCGAATTGAAAGGTTGATCGGCATGCATAGGCCAGGCTGCTAATGGCACACCGGTTGTCACACTCTCGAGTACCAAGTTCCACCCACAATGGCTCAAGAACCCTTGTATGCTACTATGGTTTAGAATCTCCGATTGATCCACCCACTCTCTCACCACCAAACCTCTGTCCTTTGTACGCTCTTCAAAGCCTGAACCAAGGTTAATGTTCTCGGGCCTTACAGCCCAAATGAAGTCCACCTTGGCCCACTCCAGCCCATTCGCGACCTCCTTCAACTGCGACTCTTGGATCGCAGCTAGTGTCCCCAGAGCGACATACAAGGCGGTTCTACCAGCCGCTGCCTTGTCGTCAAGCCACTCCATCCAGGAGGGCCGGGCCTTGGGCTTTGTCGATGTTGGTTGGGCTAAGCAGAGGGGCCCAATGGCCCATGCCCTGGGCCCGACATGCTGGTTCCAGAAGTCAAGGTACGGGGCCTCTAGGCCATGGAAGGTGTTGATGATGAGGCCTTAGCTTTCCTCTATGGCCTTGCCCAGCTTACCATCGAGCTCCAACATTGGTGCTATGGACGCAGGGTCTCCGAAGGGCGCCATGAAGTCTTCAAAGGTGAGCTTGATGTGCGGGAACTCCGGCACCGTGAAGGTGTCCGGGTGGCCATCGGCATCGACGTCGTCGGACCGCAGCATGGCGCACGGGTCGTGGCGCACACGCACCTCGCGCATGACCTGCGCGAAGGCCGAGATCCCGAAGAACGACACCTTGGGGATGTCGAGCCTCACCGCCGACGCTTTCGTCCAGTGCATGAACGGGTCGGTGACAAGCAGGCTCGCGGGCGGCTGCATCTCGGCGAGGGAGGCGTCGAGCTGTGGTAGGAGCAGCGACGTGGCGTCGGTGAAGGAGGCCAGGGACATGAGTCCCTCTGCGCTCTCGACGCCCGGAGGGATGCCCGCGACGTCGGTCGGGAAGGTGAGCTCGACGACGGTCGCGCCCGCGCCGGAGAGCCCCTCTCGGACGAAGCCAGCGTTGCCGATGGTGGTGAAGAAGGTGACGGTGGCGAGGCTGTGGTGGTGGAGGTAGTGCGCGAGGTGGATGAGCGGGATGGTGTGGCCATTGGCGAAGAGCGGGAAGATGGCAATGTGAGGGAGCATCTGGGTCTCTGCCTCTGGAGACGAAGAGACTAATACAGCCATTGCTAAGGCAGAGAGTCAGATATCAGAATGCTTTTGCTCTTGTAAGCTGATGAGTCAGTCAAGTGCATTACTTATAGCTGGTCTAAAGAAGATAACGTAAGGAAGCTCACATTTCAATGGGCCCTAGAAAATGTACTAATTTGATTCAGCTGGGGTCCCGTTGGAAGTAAAGAATTCGAAGGCAACCAGGAATCTGTTCTGACTTTTTTTTATACAAAAAGAAAAAAACTAGGACACCATGTGAATGGTAGGCAGTCGATAAAAATGCCCTAATAGTAATGCAATATTGTAGGAACATATTCGGAGGTTGGGACTTGGGATTTGGGAGCATAGAGATATCGTATCTGCTTTAATTTGAATTGAAGATAGAAATAGATTTGGGAACTGGCCGGGAGTTGGGACTTCATTATCTCGGCCGGGCTCCTTTTTTGTAACCTTAAAGACAAGCACGCAGGGATCTGTATCCGCTCATTGAAATGTTGCTGTGTGCTCATTAACGACTTATCGTCCTGTAACCGATTCCTCAAAAATATTGGTGCTGTACCTAACAATTTTTTCGTTGCTAGATGATGATTCACTTTAGTGTCAATCAGTCATACCTCACCAAAATTTAGCTTCGTAGTCTCTCTCCAGCTTGGTATGTGAAAAGAAAACCAGTTGACTGATCAAGAAAATTTAGAGGCTTTTTTGGTAGGACTTCTTCTAATGAACTCTTCCGAAGGAATGACTCATCTATTTTTCATGAAAAACAGCTCTTAGTACATAAATATTTGGTTGGGCTTCTGAGTTTTGAGCCAGAGCCGAGGAGTAGCCCTATAAAATAGTCCCTCAGTCAGTGCATATATTTGATCCCTGATTCAAAAGATGAGAGTCGTGAGGCTCAAATAAAAAATTAAACCAAAATACAAATAATTCTCCCGCCTGCAGTACAATGTATCAGTCTCCCCGTTCGTTCTCGCTGTGGTTAAGTTGCACGGTAAAATAATCATCGATATTGCGAGACTGGATTAATTTCTTATATTCTCGCGCGCGGTGGGCGGCCGTCTAATCTGATTTTAATCGGTTCCGAACAACGTCATTCCCTCATCTACCCAAACAACAATGCCAACAACGGTCAAATGTTGTGAGCTTTGACTGATAAACACCTGGCCAGCTCGTAATTCGTGGAGTGATGCATTTTTTTTTTACAGATGTATCAACACATGGGTGGAGATCTCCCAAATAGATATGTTATCAGTGCCTACAAAGATAAGTAGGTAAGATTGGAGGTAGTTGTTGCCGTATAGATCTATCAAGAAATATATTGAATCCCATCACTGTTAGGCGTCCATCAATGCCTATGCCTATAAAGACACAGTTTTTCTACAACATTAGTTGGCACCTTAGTTCTTAATCTGATGTTTTATATTTATGACTTAGGAATACAGATTGAATTAGTTCCCTTGAAATGTTTTACAGCTCGCTACATATTTTGCACAAGTTGCTTAATATAAAACGTCTCATCAGAAGAACAACCTAACCTATTTGAGAATGGGTCAACATCCAACCTGCATATTCTGACATCATTTAGGGCAAACAACATGGATGCCAAAGAAAAGCTTCTTTATACAAAGCATTTTTTAAAAAGATTCTTTCAAGTCCATCTGACATGATTGTTTCTTAATGTAAAACTAGCAAGGGTAGGACTCGAACCGGTTCCACTTGAGGTAGGCTCTTTCTATTTAGAAAAGAAAGGACCTGAACTAATCTGTACATGTTTAATTTTGTTATTAGAATATACACCGAGTTTATCCTATACGCGTCAGAGCTCAGACGTGTGGTTGGTGCAAGGGATGCAAGTGGGTACCCAATGATGTTTTTGGTTCGGCTAACTATTTACCGTCAAATGCCATTCTAGTTCATTTCTCCTCTTCCATCAAAATTACATGAATGCCATTCTAGTTGATTTGATCAAGTTTTTGGGTCGACCCATGACCCAAAATATTTTGGACTTGCATCCCGATGCAACCAGCACTGATGGTGCTTAACAGAAATCGGTTTTCAGACATGGTTTTGGTAATATGGTCCGCTTCTAAAATAGGTTTTGTGCAGAAAAAATCATAACTTTTAATTTAAATGAAGCTTTTTTTTGCGAGTTAATTTAAATGAAGCTGATAAAATCTTTATAAAAAAAATATAGCTCTCTAAAAGATCTAAACTTTATAGTCGATCTTTTTCATTTAAGATCATTAAGTGAACAAGATAGTTAATACAAGATCCTTAGACAGTTAATAATTTTTTTCTCGAATACGCATGAGTGTGTATCTTTGTATTAGAAGGATAGCAGTATAATTACAAGGGTGACATTAGTGTTTGCCGAGGCTACATTTTTGAACAATTACGTCCAAGAAGAAAACTACCAGATTAATTAACTCTTGTTAGAGCTATCGCCCCCTTGGTGCTTGCCTCCATCCAAGCATGTGTTTGGTTTGGGAGCCAAGTGGGTTGGGTTGGGTTCAATCCAGTTATCTGGAATGGAATGGACCCATATCATGTCGGTTAGAAGAGTGGGTTGAACCTAGTTTGTTGTTTGGTTGGAAGGGTGGGTGTAACACCTCTGGTGTTATATTAACTAAAACATGCCATGTCATCATATGCACTGCAAAGCATTCATGTTTAAGTCAACCTTAATGTGCATTGACTAAAACAAGTTTACATTTCATAGGTTGATTGTGTTTCTGAAATGTTTTGTCGCATGAAATAATAAAACCCTACTTTTGAATGTCATCGCAAAACTTAGGTTATATTCTATGTACTTGAGGTGTAAACGGTGTTTACACTAGTGTCAAGCATAGTGTATAAACCTAAGTTCAACCCTTAAAAATTTGTTTACACATTTGAAGTTGAATTTGGATTCCAAAGCTTACTTCCAAGCCTTGCAATTCAAATTTAAATTCAAATTGGAAAGCTATAAAGTGCTTTTCGAAAGTCAATTTGGTCAACCAAGGGTATCATTGGGTCAATGACCTAAAAATATCCTTGGATGATGTTTTTGATCACTAATGATCAACCAATTAAGTTAGAAACCAAATCGAGTTTGAATTCTATTTTAAAAACCCTTTATTCTAAAACCTAGTTTTACCCCCTTTTCTATAGTTCAAAATTTATAAAGAATTTGGAGATACTCTAAAAAGATAGTTTGTAGATCTTGAAAAGAGCTACAAAGTTGGTATATAAAGTTTTTCAAGTTTCCAAAAGAAATTTCAAATGAATTTGAAAATATAGTTTTCCAGCATTTGTCCCCTTTTGGTTTTAAAACCATAATTTAAAAATTATGCACAATTTTGCAAAATTTTGTATATGAAAAAGGTTTGGTTTGGAAAGTTAAACATTTCATAGTTTTGAAGATTTTCAAGTTTTATTGAAAAATCAAAATTAATTTCAAATGTTTGTTTCTAGGATTTTATTCCCTTTTTAAATCTAAATTCAAATTTCAAAATCTATAGAGAATTTGAGGATGCTAGTTAAAGGAAAAGTGTAGCTCTTGAAAATTTATGCAAATGATGTTTTTGGAGATTTTTAAGTTCTTATATAAATTTTGGAGTAATTTGTATTTTAAACAAATGGCAATTCTGTAATTTTCTCGAACAGTACCGAAACCTATCGTCGGCCGCCATCGCCAGCTTCTCAACCCGCGCCGCCGTCCACCGCCGCACCTGCTCGGCCGCCAGCACGCTCCTGGACATGCGAAACTTCATCTTCGTCGTGTCGCCCGTCCAGACATCGCCTTTGTCCTATAAATAGTCCAGCCGTGGCCGACTTCTCCTTCTCCCCGCCGCCGTCGCCGACGACCTTGCTCCGCCGCTCGAATTCACCGCCGTCGCTCCATCATTCCCCGATTGCTCTTGACAATAGCTTCGCCACATCCTCACGGTCAGTTTGAGCTAGCTCGTGCTTGCTCTCCTCGCCCGAGCTGCCCGCGCGCCGTCATCTTCTCCACGGCCGGTCGCCGAGCCGCCGCGAGCTTTTTCGCCGCCGACCGCCGCACAGGGTGAAAATATATTATCTTTAACCTCGCTACCATGTTCTCCATGCTATCCTGCCTCTCATGCGCACCTTGGCTGGCTCGATAGTCCACAGGAACTCCGGTGATGCCGACCTTGCCATCGGAGTGCCGCCGCCGCCATCACCGCCATCGCCCGTAGCTCGATTCAAGCACTCCGGGCCTTCATTAACGTGCGCATCGACACCGGGGTGAGCACCTGCAGTTGTCTGTGCTATCAATTTCATCATTCCCGTGTCATAGCCGCTGGCCATCGTAGCTCGCCGCCAGCGTAGTGTTGCCAGCGCCGCCGCGCCCGTAGCCGTCGTGGCTAGAGTTCCAGTTTGGCCTCATTTTGTTGCCAAACGAGTTTGCCTGAGTGCCCTGCATATGCCTGAATGCTCGCCGTTGCCGGAAACCGCTCCGGTGAGCATCGCCACAGCGCCCGAGCTCCGCCGCGCCGCCATGGCCGCCGGCGTGGGTGTCGCCGCCGCTCCGCCGCGCCGTTAGCTACCCTGATCGACTCCCCGTGCCAAGCTGAGCCCAATGGTTCAAGTCCGGTCGCCGGAGACCTCACCGACGGTGAGTAATCACCGGTCAACCGCTGGCGGGCCGTCGGTCGGCGCGGGAGTACTGTGCCGATTTTTCATGGAGTGACGTGGGCTGATTTTTCATGCCCGTATTCGGTGGGCCAGAATTCCCATGCTTATCATGGAGTGACATATAGTGGGCCAGAGTCCCCACATATGTCATAGTGTGTTTTACTGTGGGGTTTAAGTTCCCACGTATCTCGGTATGC
The DNA here is from genome assembly GCA_023333625.1 of Bothriochloa decipiens. Lineage (NCBI taxonomy): Eukaryota > Viridiplantae > Streptophyta > Magnoliopsida > Poales > Poaceae > Bothriochloa > Bothriochloa decipiens. The sequence continues at coordinate 29,412,227 of CM041631.1, read as the reverse complement.
TGGGCCAAAGAGCTCACGTGTATCATGTGGTGATATATGGCTGCGGTTGTTATCCCGGTATATCGGTTCATCTGGGGTGCATCGGAGTTAAAGTCTCTGGTATTCCAGTGACCTAGGTCCCAGCTGGGTATGAAATAGATTCGAATCGCCGTTGCTTCTTGGAGAAGAAGACTTGATCGGTGTTCATCATCATAGTAATAACTTGAACAATGATTAGGGTTTAATAATGAAGTCGGTTGGTAATTGGAGCTAGTCCAAGCAAACTTTACTTTCTGTTAAGCTTTTCCGTAAAATTTCTTATCTCCTACAGACCTTACCTTGTCCCTGTAGCCTGCATTTCTTGAGTCTCCACCCCTCTTTTTCATCGGGTCAGTCTTGTTGAGTACTTTTGTACTCAGGGTTTGTTGAACCCTTGTTGCAGGTGAGCCTCATGGGCAGGAGTGCTTTGCATCCTGTTGCATGACAGTCGTCGAGGAAAGTGACGACGAGTAAGGTGTTTAGCTCTTGGGCAGAGCTTATCGTTTGGTATTGTAATAAAGTTATCTACCGCTACTCCACTACTATTATGGTTTGTAGAATCTAAACTTATGGTTGTAAATATTTGAAACTCAAAGGTTTGTAAACTTATGTTATTGAAAGTCTTTCGCTATTTTACTCCGATGTATATTATTTATAACAAACTGTTGTAATACTGCAATGTCTCTTTATAACGATTGATCCTGCTCAGAGAATTGTGGATGATTCGGGATTTCCCGATAGACTTTTTAAGTCGTATGGAACACAGTCATGGTTATTTAGAGTCTGTTTAGACAATAATCATGCGTGTGGGCCATATGATTTAGGAGGTTCTGCCACAGCTGGTATCAGAGCCGGATCGTTGTTAAGAAGAGTCGTTGTAGTATTCTTTTGTGAAAACTTCAAAAGTTTTGAGTTAAACAATTTTAACTTGATTATTTTGGGTCCAAATTGCTTATTCCTTATCTATGATTCTTTCTATTGACCCTTATTCTGATTTTACAAAGTGTGGTGGTGGAATAGCATATTATATTGCCCTATGTTATAAAGGTTATTTATATGAAAGTGTTACTTTCTTTTATGTTTAGATCGTAAGTTCATTCATGCATCATGCTAAATTAATCTGTTTAATTACCTTCCCCTTTAAGGTGGTTTGGGTTAAGTAGTACCAATCCTTTTCATGCTAACCTTTAGATTTCTCCTTATCTATCCTTATCCTTTATGACCTACCTTTCTTCAGGATGGCTCTTACTAAGCAAACTCCTTGTAAGAGCACTGCACCAAAGGGGGTACCTCGACATCAGCTAGCCCCAGATATGAGATTGGTGAAAGCAGTGGCAATCCGCATCTGGATCCCCAAGCTAAAATAGCGAGGCTTAGGTCCGAGTTGGAGAGGGCTGAAGCCGACAGGATTGAAGAGGCCGCCGAAATTACTCAGTTGAGGCGATCCCGAAAGCATATGAAGCACCAAAGAAATGATGCTTGGGCACGAGAAGATGCAGCAAATAATCGTATCCAAGAACTTGAGGATTATGTGGAAGATTTAGAGGAGTATGCGGAGAAAGCTGATGATGAATGTGTGAGGTTGAATAACTTATTGGATCCTGAATATCAAAGACAGGCAGTCCAAGATGACCTTGGTCTTGTAATGGGTCAGGATGAGGAAGAGGAAGACCCTGAAGAACTAGAGTCTGTCGATGATGATGTCATCGATGAAGAAGAAGAAAACCAAATGAATATAGAGAATGAAAATGAAGATGTTATGAAAGAAGAAGATCCACAGATAGTAGAGGAAGAGCCTAAGGAGGCAGAAGATCCTGAAGAGGAAGAGGATCCTGAGGAGGATGAATAAGGAGTTGTGGAAGTGAGATGTGTAATATATCTTCTCCCCGTTTTTGAAAACCCAGTAGGTGTGGAAAGTCTTGCTGGTATGAAATCTGATAAGGTTTTGTGAATAAAGTATAGTTTGTTTATCAACAGATGCCTGCTCACACCCATTCCCGTGATGCTGGTACATCTCATGATGGAGGTGATATCCCAAATCCTCCACCAGTTCCACCCACTCTAGCTGATGCAGTTGCAGCATTAGTTAATGCAACAACAATGATGGCTCAAAACCAGAATCAGAATGTTAGGCAGGGAAATCATGGTCGGAACAATAGAAATGAAACCACATATGTGGATTTCACAGACACCTGTCCTCCAGTTTTCACTAGAGTAAATGAACCAATGGAGGCTGATGATTGGCTCCGCACTATGGAGCAGAAGTTTGGGCTAATCGAGTGCACAGAGTATCAAAAGCCCATGTTTGCAGCACAGCAGTTAAGAGGAACTGCAGGAGCCTGGTGGGTCAATTTTGTTGCTGCTCAGCCCGAAGGCCATCGTATTACTTGGGCTGAGTTTCGTGAAGCCTTTCGAGCACATTTTATTCCTGAGGGAATCATGACCATAAAGCTTGAAGAATTTCTTTCCTTGAGGCAAGGTGATATGTCGGTAATGCAATACTTTGGCAAATTTAACCACTTGTCTCAATATGCGTCAGACTATGTTAGTACTGACCGTAAAAAGAAAGAGTGTTTCCTCAGAGGTCTGAATAGTAAAATCCAGAGAATGATGACGGGGAATCCAAATGCCACTTTTCATGAGGCAGTGAATATTGCTATATCCTATGAAGATAAGAATCGTCAGCATCTGGAAACTAAGAAGAAGAAAATTGTACCCTCTGGATTTTCTGGGGGCAACCCAAAGCGCCAGAAAATAATTTATCATCCTCAGAATCATTTCCGTCTGCCTTATAGTCCACCACAATACCAAGCACAGCAATAGGCATTCGCTCGTCCTGCTGCAAATCTTTCATATCCACGATAGTCGAATGCCCCTGGTGTTTGTAACCCCAATTTCTAGCCACCAATCTTCCCATGTTACAACTGTGGTAAGCCTGGTCATTTTTCACGGAACTGCCCGCATCCGAGGCAGTATAACTCTTATGTCCCCAAAACTTTTGCACCACAACAACAACCACAGAATCAGCATAAGGCAGGAAATCAGAAGGTACTGAATAGTAAGAATGAGAAGAAGTCTGGTAGAGTGTTCTACACGCAAGTTGGGAAAATTTCAGAAGGAGAGCCCATCATGATGGGTATGTTTCCTGTTGCTGATCATCCTGCAATTCTGCTTTTCGATTCTGGTGCATCTCATACATTTATTAATGGTACATTTGTTAAGACACATGAAATTCCAATAATGGGGACAAAAGAACAGTTCTTTATACAATCTCCTGGGGGCGTATGTGTACTAAAGAAATGGTACATGATGTGCCAGTAAGTTTGGGTGGGTACATTTTTTCCACTGATATGATAATATTAAAGGATCAAGATATAGATGTGATCCTAGGTATGAACTGGATGAAATGGCATGGTGCTGTGATAGACATCCTGAATAGAACTGTGAGATTGAACATACCTAATTGCAAATCTTCACTTCTTATCCAACTTTCGACACTTAAGAGGATTGTTCAAAAGGTATGTGCAACTTCTGTAAAAGAGATTGAGGATATACCAGTGGTTTGTGAGTTTCCTGATGTATTTCCCGATGAGTTACCGGGTTTACCTCCGGATAGAAAGGTGGAGTTTAGAATTGATTTGAAGCCTGGTACTGCTCCAATATCTAGAAGAGCTTATCGGATGGCACCACCTGAGTTAGCAGAACTCAAAACTCAATTACAAGAGTTACGGGATAAAGGTTTTATTCAACCTAGCTCGTCACCTTGGGGATACCCTGCTCTCTTTGTGAAAAAGAAAGATCAAAGTTTGAGGTTATGTGTGGATTATCGTCCCTTGAATGAGGTAACAATCAAGAATAAGTATTCTCTACCCCGCATTGATCTGCTTTTTGATCAATTGGCAGAAGCAAAGGTGTTCTCTAAGATTGACCTTCGATCTGGGTATCATCAAATCAAGATTCGCCCAGAAGATATTCCAAAGACTTACCACTCGGTATGGTCTGTATGAATATTTGGTTATGTCTTTTGGAATTACCAATGCACCGGCCTATTTCATGTATTTGATGAACTCAGTGTTCATGCTAGAACTTGATAAGTTTGTGGTTGTCTTCATTGATGACATATTGATATATTCCAAAAATGAAGAAGAACATGCTAAACACCTCAGAATTGTTTTGCAACGTCTGAGAGAACATCAATTATATGATAAGTTTAGTAAGTGTGAGTTTTGGCTGAAAGAAGTGAAATTTCTTGGACATGTTTTATCAGACAAGGGTGTGGCTGTTGATCCTAGTAAAGTAAAAGATATACTTGATTGGGAACCACCAAAGACCGTGCATCAAGTTTAAAGTTTTCTGGGAATGGCGGGTTATTACCGTCGTTTCATACCTGATTTCTCAAAGATATCAAAGCCCATAACTGAGTTGTTGAAAAATGATGTTAAGTTTGTTTGGTCACCCGCCTGTGAAGAGGCATTTCAGAAATTAAAGAAATTGATGACTACTGCCCCTATTCTAGCACAGCCAAACATGGAGAAGCCGTTTGATGTTTATTGTGATGCTTCTGGTATTGGTATTGGATGTGTGTTGATGCAAGAGGGAAGAGTTATTGCTTATGCTTCTTGACAGTTGAAGAAACACGAGGAGCATTATCCCACACATGATTTAGAGTTAGCAGCTATTGTCCGTGCATTAAAAATATGGCGACATTATCTGTGGGGTAATCAATGTAATATTTACAGTGATCACAAGAGTTTGAAATACATATTCACTCAAGATGAGTTGAATATGAGGCAAAGAAGGTGGTTAGAATTAATCAATGACTATGACTTGGAAATATATTACCATCCTAGTAAAGCAAATGTAGTTGCTGATGCACTTAGTCGAAAAAGTCATTGTCATTGTTTAACAGTGAAGCCCTTAGATATCTCTATATGTCATGACATAGCAAAGTTGGGTATAGAGATGGTGCAACAAGAAAGTTTATCTAACATTGCTGTTGAGACAACCCTCAGAGATCAAATTATTGCTGCCCAGAGGAGTAATAAAGGCATTAAACATATTAAAAAGAAAGTTAGAAGAGAAAAGGTTTCTTGTTTCACAATTGATGAAGCAGATGTCTTATGGTATAAGAATCATCTGGTCATACCAAAAGATCCTGAGTTGCGACAAAAGATCCTTAATGAAGCACATCTTTCAAAGTTTTCTATTCATCCAGGAAGTAGTAAGATGTATCATGATTTGAAACAGAAATTTTGGTGGACCAACATGAAGATAGAAATTGCTAAGTATGTGGCTCAGTGGATACTTGTCAGAAAGTCAAAGCTGTACATTTGAAGTCAGCAGGAGAACTTCAACCATTACCCATTCTAGCTTGGAAATGGGAAGATATCAGTATGGATTTTATATTAGGTCTACCCAGGATAACAAGAGGTTTTGATTTAATTTGAGTTATAGTGGATCGACTCACACAAACGGCACATTTCCTTCCAGTTCAAAGTACAAATTCAGCTTCGCAATATGCTAAACTGTATTTTGAGCGCATCATAAGTCTTCATGGGGTGCCAAAGACCATTGTTTTGGATAGAGACACGCAGTTTGTCTCCCAATTTTGGAAGCAGTTACACAAGTCTTTAGGTATTGACCTTTTGCACAGTACAGCCTACCATCCACAAACAGGAGGTCAGACTGAAAGAGTAAATCAAATACTTGAAGATATGTTGAGAGCATGTGTTCTTAATTTTCCAGAAAATGGGATGAGTGTTTGCCTTTAGCAGAGTTCTCTTACAATAATAGTTATCAAGAAAGCATAAAAATGGCACCATTTGAAGCATTATATGGTCACAGATGTAGAACTCCGTTAAGTTGGTCCAAACCTAGAGAAAGAAGATTCTTCGGAGTTGATCTTGTAAAAGAAACTGAAGCAAAAGTTAAGCAGATACAACAAAATATAAAAGTGGCATAATCTCGTCAGAAAAGTTATGTGGACCAAAGGCGTCGACCATTGTGGTTTAATAAGGGGGATCACGTGTATCTAATGGTGTCACCCATGAAAGGAGTTACCCAATTTGGAGTCAAGGGTAAATTAGCACCTCGATACATTGGACCATTTCCAATTATAGAAAGATGTGGACAATCAGCATATCGTCTGCAATTACTTGAACAATTATCGGCTGTACACAATGTGTTCCATGTGTCCCAACTCAAGAAGTGTCTACGTGTACCAGATAAAGTTGTTGATGTTGAAGGCATTGAACTTGAACCTGACTTGACTTACTCCGAGTATCCAATTCGAGTTTTGGATCGGAAAGATCGTGTTACTCGAAGTAGGACAATCAGGTGGTACAAGATACAGTGGGATCAACATTCAGAAGAAGAGGCTACTTGGGAATCAGAGGATTACCTATTGGAGAATTTCCTAGAATTTTATGCTTCTATCTAAGTGATAATTCCTTCTACGAGTTGTAACTTCTCTATGTGAGTGGTACAATTTCTTTCCCTTATAAATTTAGTTGAAGTGTGTTTTCCTGACACATTTCCTTTTCCATTACTTCACTCAAGGCTTTAAATCTCGGGACGAGATTTCTTTAAGGGGGAAGGGCTGTAACACCTCTGGTGTTATATTAACTAAAACATGCCATGTCATCATATGCACTGCAAAGCATTCATGTTTAAGTCAACCTTAATGTGCATTGACTAAAACAAGTTTACATTTCATAGGTTGATTGTGTTTCTGGAATGTTTTGTCGCATAAAATAATAAAACCCTACTTTTGAATGTCATCGCAGATACTTGGGTTATATTCTATGTACTTGAGGTGTAAACTGTGTTTACACTAGTTTCAAGCATAGTGTATAAACCTAAGTTCAACCCTTAAAAATTTGTTTCCATATTTGAAGTTGAATTTGGATTCCAAAGCTTACTTCCAAGCCTTGTAATTCAAATTTGAAAGCTATAAAGTGCTTTTCGAAAGTCAATTTGGTCAACCAAGGGTGTCATTGGGTCAATGACCTAAAAATGTCCTTGGATGATGTTTGTGATCACTAATGACCAACCAATTAAGTTAGAAACCAAATCGAGTTTGAATTCTATTTCAAAAACCCTTTATTCTAAAACCTAGTTTTACCCCCTTTTCTATAGTTCAAAATCTATAAAGAATTTGGAGATACTCTAAAAAGATAGTTCGTAGATCTTGACAAGATCTACAAAGTTGGTATATAAAGTTTTTCAAGTTTCCAAAAGAAATTTCAAATGAATTTGAAAATACAGTTTTTTAGCATTTGTCCCCTTTTGGTTTTAAAACCATAATTTAAAAATTATGCAAAACTTTGGAAAATTTTGTATATGAAAAAGGTTTGGTCTAGAAAGTTAAACATTTCATAGTATTGAAGATTTTCAAGTTTTATTGAAAAATCAAAAGTAATTTCAAATGTTTGTTTCTAGGGTTTTATTCCATTTTTAAATCTGAATTCAAATTTCAAAATCTAGATAGAATTTGAGGATGCCAGTTAAAGGAAAAGTGTAGCTCTTGAAAAGTTATGCAAATGATATTTTTGGAGATTTTCAAGTTCTTATATAAATTTTAGAGTAATTTTTATTTTTATACAAATAGCAATTCTGTAATTTTCTCGAACAGTACCGAAACCTATCGTCGGCCGCCATCGCCGGCTTCTCAACCCGCGCCGCCGTCCACCGCCGCACCTGCTCGGCCGCCAGCGCGCTCTTGGATGCGTGAAACTTCATCTTCATCGTGTCGCCCGTCCAGACATCGCCTTCGTCCTATAAATAGTCCAGCCGTGGCCGACTTCTTCTCCTTCTTCTCCCCGCCGCCGTCGCCGACGACCTCGCTCCGCCGCTCGAATTCGCCGCCGTCGCTCCATCATTCCCCGATTGCTCTTGCCAATAGCTCCATCACATCCTCACTGTCAATTTGAGCTAGCTCGTGCTTGCTCTCCTCACCCGAGCTGCCCGCGCGCCGTCATCTTCTCCACGGCCGGTCGCCGAGCCGCCGCGAGCTTTTTCGCCGCCGACCGCCGCACAGGGTGAAAATATATTATGTTTAACCTCGCTACCGTGTTCTTCGTGCTAGCCTGCCTCTCATGCGCACCTTGGCTGGCTTGATGGTCCACAGGAACTCCGGTGACGCCGACCTTGCCATCGGAGCGCCGCCGCCGCCATCACCGCCGTGGCCCGTAGCTCGATTCAAGCACTCCGGGCCTTCATTAACGTGCGCATCGGCACCGGGGTGAGCTCCTACAGCTGTTTGCACTATCAATTTCATCATTCCCGTTTCATAGCCGCCGGCCACCGCAGCTCGCCACGGCGCAGTGTTGCCAGCGCCGCCGCGCGCGTAGCCGTCGTGGCTAGAGTTCCAGTTTGGCCTCATTTTGTTGCCAAACGAGTTCGCCTGAGTGCCCTGCGTACGCCTGAATGCTCGTCGTCACCGGAAACCGCTCCAGTGAGCGTCGCCGTCGCGCCGCCATGGCCGTCGGCGTGGGTGTCGCCGCCGCTCCGCAGCGCCGTTAGCTACGCTGATCGACTCCCCGTGCCAAGCTGAGTCCAATGGTTCAAGTCCGGTCGTCGGAGACCTCACCGACGGCGAGTAATCGCCGATCAACCGCCGGCGGGCCGTCGGTCAGCGCGGGAGTACTGTGCCGATTTTTCTATTTTCAGAAAATAATTTAAATGCCATTTTCTTTGAAAAATCATCGTAATTCATATATAGCTCCAAAAATTCTAAAAATTTTTGTGAATGTTCTTTATGGTATCATCTACCTAGGAAAAATATGAAATGCCAAATTTGAATAACTTTGCATATGTTAAAATTAGCCCTTTTAATTAAAAATGGACCTTCAATGATTTTTAGTAAATAAAATAATTGGCTTTTATTTCTGAAATTTGTTTTGCCATCTAATTAAGCTAAGAGCTTTCTAAAATAAAAATTTGGGCTTAATTTGATAACTTTAATTTTTTGCCTTTATTTAATGCTTTTAAATAATTAATTAATCTCTTTAATTGAGTTTAATCATTATAGGATTTGTTTGACTTTAGGATTGATTGATGACCTTGGGTCATTAACCCTAATGAATTTTGGCACTTTAATTAATTATTTGCGCTTATCTTAATCATGTCATTAGGGCTTAATTAATGTTATTTTATGTGCTTAATTAATTTCTTAAATGGCGTAGCTAACTCTAATGAGTTTTATAAGCGAAGTTTTGTTGGCTTGCAACTTTATCGTGAAGAAAAGTTGTACTCGATCCTTTAATCTGATCATGCATCCATCGAGCATCATGTTTACTATTCCATCATGTTAAAGCATATCATTTATCGAAGAGTTTCCGTTAACGGAGAGTTAACATTGTCGCACCAGATCCCAAGGACGAGCGGATTCAGGAATCGGGAGTTGATCCAGAGTTCGAGACCGTCTACCCCGAACATCAAGGCAAGCCTCGGATGCATTCAAACCCTATTCTATTTATAAAAGTTTACCGCTTCAGCTATGATATGTTACATTAAGTAATAGGAGTTGAGTGAAAACCCACCAATTGCATTACATGTCTTATTTTCTTATTCCTTATTACCTGCTTTGGAAGATAAGTAGTAACGCTTAGCCCTGCTTAATTAGTTAAGTGTTCAAAGGCAAAAGAATGAAAAAGATGAGATTGGTTTTCTTTGTTGGAACCTTGATAATAGTAAAAAATCGAGTCCGGACGGCTAACTTGCACTGGGAATGGAGTCCCTCTGTAGTGTTTCCGTCCGTTGATGCCCTAGGTCCCGTCCGTTGGTGAACTGATGATATTAAGAATTTAGAAATCCACATGCATGAAGTGGTATTCGGTGGGCCAGAGTTCCCACGCTTATCATGGAGTGACATATAGTGGGCCAGAGTCCCCACATATGTCATAGTGTGTTTTACTGTGGGGTTTAAGTTCCCACGTATCTCGGTACGCTGGGCCAAAGAGCTCACGTGTATCATGTGGTGATATATGGCTGCGGTTGTTATCCCAGTATATCGGTTCATCTGGGGTGCATCGGAGTTAAAGTCTCCGGTATTCCAGTGACCTAGGTCCCAGCTGGGTATGAAAATGGATTCGAATCGCCGTTGCTTCTCGGAGAAGAGGACTCGATCGGTGTTCATCATCGTAGTAATAACTTGAACAATGATTAGGGTTTAATAATGAAGTCGGTTGGTAATTGGAGCTAGTCCAAGCAAACTTTACTTTCTGTTAAGCTTTTCCGCAAAATTTCTTATCTCCTACAGACCTTACCTTGTCCCTGTAGCCTGCATTTCTTGAGTCTCCACCCCTCTTTTTCGTCGGGTCAGTCTTGTTGAGTACTTTTGTACTCAGGGTTTGTTGAACCCTTGTTGCAGGTGAGCCTCATGGGCAGGAGTGCTTTGCATCCTGTTGCATGACAGTCGTCGAGGAAAGTGATGACGAGTAAGGTGTTTAGCTCTTGGGAAGAGCTTATCGTTTGGTATTGTAATAAAGTTATCTACCGCTGCTCCACTACTATTATGGTTTGTACAATCTAAACTTATGGTTATAAATATTTAAAACTCAAAGGTTTGTAAACTTATGTTATTGAAAGTCTTCCGCTATTTTACTCTGATGTATATTATTTATAACAAACTGTTGTAATACTGTAATGTCTCTTTATAACGATTGATCCTGCTCGAAGAATTGTGGATGATTCAAGATTTACCCGACAGACTTTTTAAGTCGTATGGAACACAGTCATGGTTATTTGGAGTCTGTTTAGACAATAATCATGCGTGTGGGCCATATGATTTAGGAGGTTCTGCCACGGTGGGGACGGATGGAATAGATGACACTTTGACACTGTTAAACCCAGGCATCAGTGGGCCTGGCCTGTTATCCTCTATATTTTTCCCAACCTTATCTTCTTCCTCTGTCTAGCTCGTGCAAGAGGCCACCGCGAGCGCCTACTCACCGAGGATGGGAGGTCGCCGCACCATGGATGTGCCCACAGTGGATGCCACTCCTTCTGGCACTGGCCATGGATGCGCCTAGCCATGACTATGTCCTATCCCCGCCTCTCCCCTGCACACCTCTTCCCCGGCCATGGCTGCCTTCCCACGCATCGCACCATGGCAAGCCCGCGGTTCTAGTGAGCCATGAGGTTGCCCGCTGGAGCTCCGCCCCTCCCCGCCGCCTGTGGAGCCAGGCCCCAGCGCCCCGCCGCCTGTGGAGCTCGGCCCCCAGCGTCCCTGCCGCCCAGATTTGGAGGCCAGAGGGTGGATCTGCCGAACTCACCGGGTAGTGCTGTCAGGAGCACCGCTGGGGCCACCACGAGCGCGGAGGATATAGGATTGGTGCAAAGGAGGAAGAGGGCCGGAGGAGCAGAGGAGGGCAGAGGAAGAGGTGCTCTGGAGGGGCAGGAGAAGAAGAAGATGGAGCTCATGATGCCGTGCATGAGGATCGAGTTGGTCCGCTCGTTTTGGGGGTTGCAACCAACCCGCATTTGAGGAGAATATTCCCTTACTGGGATGAACCCAACCCACTGCGTTTTCAACCAAACACGAGTCCATTTGGGTCCAACTCGTACCAACCTGCAATCCAAACATACCTCAAGTATCCGCTTCATACCGAATGAGCTGAAGGATCTCCGATATGGATGTTGTCGCCTCCCTAAAACATCTTGTGTTGCGCTCTTTCCACATGAACTAGGAGATTAAAGTGAAGAGTGTATCGAGTCCAACCCGTTTGTCGCCGTTGGAGAGCGCTCTGGGGCGCCTCCACTAGCACAGCGTGGAGTTCGCCGCTGGTAGTAACTGACGGCCAAAGACCCTAAGGGTGTGAAATGTAACACCCCTGGTGTTAAGCATGCATGACCTTGCACCTCATGAGCATAACCATCCCATTTGCATCATCATTTGTTTACATGAAATGATAAAATGAAAAATATGCTTGCTTTGATTTGAACTAGGGCGATGTGATAGGTTGCTTGTTTGGGGTTGAGTGTTAAATGAAGTTTGTAGAGAAAATTATTTGGAGCAAAACTTATTTTTGGGTCATTTCATGAAAAGGCTTGGAAGTGGGTCAAAAATGTCAAAAACAGTTTATAAAAATGTTTTTCTTTTAATTTTAAAAGGATTTTAAATCCCCATTTTTGAATTTCAATTTGTAGGAAGAATTAGGTTTTGATGTTTAAAAGTGAAATGTTCTACTCATTGAGAGCAACATTTCATCTTTTACAAGTTTCTTCAAATTCGGACTATTTTGGAAATATGGAGTTAATCAAGTTCTGCACGAATCTTGGTGCAGTGGGACCCGCCCGTCGGCCTCCTTCTTCCCTCTCTTATTCTTCCTCGCGCCGATGGTGTCCGTGCCGACGCCGGCCGCGTGGCGTCCGTACGCCGGGCGACGCCGCTGCCCGCTGTTTGGCCTCCCCATCCGAGCGCCGCTCGCCCCGCACTCGGCCTGGCCCCACCGCTCGCCCACGCGTCCCTTGCCCCGGTCCCGCATCGCCTGCCCGCGTGCCACGCGCACGCCAAAGCCCGACGCCACGACCCGGCCCTCCGACCGTTGGCTCACTTCAATGCGTCCCGACCGCGTCTCTCGCCTTCACTCTCCACCCACCACCACCAGACACCCCTCCTCGCCTCGCATTTGCCTCCCCGAGCTCAAGCGGACGTGGAACCCGCCATTGCCGTCGCCCAAAGCTCGCATCATCACCATACCTCACAGCCCTGCTATTTTCTTCCCAGAGCTCGCCAGTAGCACCGCCGTGGTGCGAGGCACACCAGGCGCACACTCCCTGCCCCAATGACCTAAGGTAGAGGTCGAATCGACCATTTTCCCCTTCGCCGGCCATGGCTGCCTCGACCGCTGCGCGGTCTGCCATGACCAGCAACCCTTTCTCCCTCCTTTATCTTGCGCATCATGGTCGCCTGCATGAGTAGAATAGGTTGGTGTAGTTTATGGGATCGATTAGGGTTAGGGTTCGTCGGATTTTGGCCGACCGCCGTCGCGGGTCGCGTCGCCGCTCGTCGGCCGCTCACACGGAGCTCACTCCGGTGGACCTTTGCCTTCATGTGCTAGTGCAATCGAGTTGCCCCGACTTCAATTAGGTCGCAGGATAGTTCTTGGGCGTTGATTTGGCCGGAGTTGGCCGGCAGCCGTCGAATCGCCGTCATGCAGAGCCGCCGCTCACCGCCGTTCATCGCCGCCGCCATTTTTCTCCACGCTAGCTTGCATCTTGTACACCAACGGGTTCGCGTCGATGAGTTGAGTCTAGTGGTGGCCGTAGTTTGGCCGGAGACCTCGCCGCCGGCGCGATTGCAGACCGCCGACGACCTTTCCCCTCGGTGTGGATCACGGGCAGAATATGTTAATCTTTCCCGGACTCAGAGAGTTTTAAAATAGGGCTCGGTTAATTACTGGAAAATCCAGGGTTTTCGGTGCAAAACTGTTTTCTATTTCGTTTTAAAGAATCTGTTTTCTAGATTTTGATAAAAGCTTTGAAAAATCATATCTCACTCATTTTTAGTCCAAATGAGTTGGTTCAACTTGCAGTATTTTTCTTATGAGTAGATCTATGCATGAAAAATATGAAATATGATTTTTGTGATATTTTTCTGTGTAGATTTATTTATCCCTATTAAATACCTTTATCTTTGAAAATGCATAAGTAATTCTCTGTTACTCAGAAAAATGTGAATCCAAGTTTGTTAGTCTTCTTATGTCATGCTCTATCTGTGAAAAATATTGAAAGGCTATGTCATGTGTAAATATTATCCTGTCTAGTTATGGTGCCTTTTTCAAGTAGATGATAAATAATTCATAATAAATAATATATAAGTGATTTATGCATGAAACTTTTTGGAGAGTGTTTTGATGCTAATATAGAGCTAAAAATGTTCTAAGATCTGTTGTTTGACATTTTTCTATGTACAAAGTATTTTATGCTCATTAAATTATGCTGTCTTGTCATTTTTGTGTAGGATAAAATACTTACTGTTTTGACCTAAAAATTTTATGGTAGTCTACGTTAGGCATGCTTAAGCTTTTGTAATTTTTACAGAATTTTCGAAGTAATCTAAACTCATGGTGCAGTTCTGCCCTGATTTCTTTTAATAAGTAATAATGCTTTGAGTCATTATTTCATGTGTATAATAATGCTTTTTCTGATGTTTGTGATAGGTGAAATCTGTTATTAGTTTTGGTTCAGTAGAGGGTAGTGTGCAAAACATCTGTCGTTTATAATTCCTTTTAATGTGTAAGTAAATTGTAATGTGAGGCTTGTATAAGATTTGATTGTAGAAGAGAATGCAGATGACATGTGCTTATCATACATGTTTTAAAATCATGTCAATTATCTTCGACTGAGCATTCATTCACATCAGCATGTACCTTGTATTTACTATGTATTCGTGGTATTCATACGCACGATGCATCATGCAGGATCGTCAGAGCTCGAAACGGTAGTTCCCGGAGTACAAGGAGAGGAAGGCCAGTAGGAAGCCTTGGTACAAGGGGTAGCAGCAGAAGAGGATCCCGAGGTTGATCTTCCCGAGTGTTCTGACCATCAGCCAAGCTCTTTCCTGAAAGACAAGCCCCGAAGCATTCTTCCTGTGGTTTGCAAAAATATCTAACTTGAGTCCTTTACTTGTTTGATGCATTAAGTTATAGGCGTTGTTTTATACCGTTGTTGCATTACTTATATTCCTTGCCCACTTGATATAATTCTACCCTGTTAGGTTTAGGTGTGATTATCTGCTTAGCCTTGCTTAACTAGATTGGTAGAAGTCGGATGATTTTCTGTCATCCGCGAGTTATAAGTGGTGACTCGGAATGGTTGAATACATTGTTATCTTGGATAATCATGTGGAGATAATAAATCGAGACCGGGCGGGATTGGTATTGGGACTGAACTAGAGGTTCGGTGAGGTTATCCCGTCTGTGTCGAACTAGGACCCCGTCCGTTGTACGTCCTCAAGTCATATTGAACGCATGCCTCACATTTAGTTGGAAGGATAAGTCGTTCCGACCGCGAAGCCTGAGTTTGGTTTGGGCCGGGAGTCGACCTACTATACGCATCGTATTGGAGATGATGGGGGACCACGGGTTACGCGAAGAGTAAGTCCGAGGTCAGGGTCGCCCTGAATAAGGCAGCCGGGCGGTTCCCGGATATGATGGTACCTGTTGATCCCATGATTTTCCGAATCGAACTTTCGGTGATCTGTAGCTCACTTTAGCGGGTGAGTGTTGTTTGTGTGAGGAATACCCCACCAGCTGGTTAGTAATCGATTATAATCGCCATCGTTCCTGGACAGTGAACACTTGACTTGAGCAGCGGCATCGTAATAATAACTTGAGCAAAAAGATGAGATGGTTGAACCGTGATGTTGAAAGGCACTCAACCGAAATTGGTTACTATTCTTGTTGAATAATTATTACCATGCTTGTTTAGTACAGGTGCTAATTTAGCATGATAAGGTTAATCAAATTAAAATACAATGCTAAAAGATAATGATCAAATCTTTCTTTAATGCAAGCTTTTTCGCAACTTATGAGTCAGCTATTCTGCTTATCCAGCCTTGCGTACCCCTTGGAGTTAATTTATTTTTAGTTTATGACGGGTAAGTCTAGCTGAGTACATTCTCGTACTCAGGGTTTTATTTTTCATGTTGTTGCAGATGGTGAGATGTTTTATGGCTACTGTCAGCACTGTTTCTATCCCGCGTTGGGCGATGACTAGACCTTGGGCATGGTCACTCTACTCTACCTTATGCTTTTGCTGGATATTGACTGAGGACCTGGCACTGTATTTGAACTAAGTGTGTGTGTGGATTTGAATTAAATCCCTTCCGTTTTATTTTGAATTTGAACTTGGGTTGTAGTAACTTATTGCAAACTCCGATGTTTTAAACTATGTGCGAACTATGTATGTTGTGAATGGTGACGGCTAAACTTATTACGATCTTGGCTATGCCGGAAAGTTAAAAATCCTTCGAGATTTCGGGAATGACTACCGGGTTTATTAGGTCTCAGTCATGTACTTTGCTATATTAATGACGAATTACGTACTTGTGCTCTAATAAATTGGTCGATTCTGTGACATAAAACCAAACCTCCCTCGTGACTGAGCACTCCGCAAGGATGTGGTCGATCGATTCAATCCCTTGGTCACACAGATGGCACTGCACTTGAGCGTCCAGACCATGTCTTCTTCGCATAGCGCCCGTCCAGCGTCGACATTTGAAGGCGAGCTAGAGGAAGATCTCGATGCGTAGTGGCGCCCAGGTCTTTCAGATTAGGCTGTGTCCCCGAAACTTGATTGATCCCATGTGGAGCATCTGGTAGGCTGATTTGGCGGAGTATCTACCATCCGGAGTCCATCTCCACATGGTCTTGTCTGGCTGTTCAGTGAGCGCTATGTTGACCACTGCATGCCACAATGATAAGTCGTCGATGATGGCATCAGCTGATAGTCCAACATTGAGGTTGCGCGACCACGTTCTCCCGTGCAGGCCCTGTCGTACTTATAGCCTTCGTCATGTCCTTTGAGGTCGAGATATGGCACAAGCTCAGCGGCGGTTTCCTCATTAATCCACCTATCTTCCTAGAAAAAAGTGCTGCACCCATCCCCAATCTGGATGCAGGAGGACGCCTTGAAGAATGCAAGTACTTGGGGCAAGACTTTGAGTGGAAGCTAACTCCAAGCACGATCACCGTCCATCTTCTGGAGCCACAACCATCTCGTCTGTAGCGCGTATCAAGCCAGTTGGATATCACTGATTCCCAAACCGCCGAAATCTTTTGGTTTGCAGCACGCTGTCCATGCCACCATACACTTCCCACGCACCGACTCATGTGATCCTGCCCAGAAAAATTTTCTGCAAATATTATCAATCTCCTTTTGTGCCCATGACGGTAAATTTTCGGCAAGCATGGCATAGATAGGGACTGCCCTTAGGACCGATTTGATCCAAGCAAGGCATCCACTGCGCGCCATGAGTGACCCATGGTAGGTTTGGAGCTTTCTAGCCACCGCTTCAACCAAGGATTGGTAGTGCGCCTTAGAACATCTCTAAGAGTTTGCTATTTTTTACTTGACAAATTTTGATTTTTGGCAACTTACAAAATAATATCGGAAGTAAAAAAAAGAGTCTTTCTCCAACGGATTGCTATTTTGGACTTGGTAAAATAAAAAAGTAGGCCCACAAAATATTTTTAACCGAGCACAATTGTTTCCGCGCAATGCCTGCATGTTCACATGAAAAATATTTTTAAAAAGTGAACACCGAACTTTTCTCTAATTAATCAAGCCCATAAATATAAATCTAAGTGTCTAGCATTTATGCAAAGGGAACACACAAAAATCTTTTATTTACGATCGAGCCCTTCCTCGTCTCCTACAACGCTCGGCATCACGACGCCGCGCGGCGAGACGGTGCTCTGCATGGCGCGAGCAAGAGCGCTGGCTGCGATGGGGTTCAACAAGGCCGAGGAAGAAGTGACACCCAAGCTTCGCGCTCGCGCGCTGGAGGAGAAGAGCCACGAATCCCTCGCGTGCACGGCCGGGAAGAGTGGCAGCGACGCGAGAACGCGATAGCAAGCTGTATACGCGCGCGAAGGCGAGATATGCCAAGTTGCTATAAATGTCAAGTTGTGATGTCAAACTGTTGAAAACTATTTTTTTCTTATTTTGCCAATATTATATGGATGACAAATTCAAATTGCAAACTCTTGGCGATGCTCGATATTGCCTTGGTGCTGAGCGGCAGGCCCAAATATTTAATCGGAAAGCTTTTGAACTTGGTATCCCAAAATTTCAACTATGCTTTCTAAGGTGTACATGTCCTCGCCTTTAAATATGGGTGTAGTGGAGCATTTTGCCAAGTTTGTTCGCAGCCCCGATGCTGTGCCAAAGACATTTAGGATATGCTTGACAGTACCGTCGGGCGGATGAAGAGGATCACATCATCTGCATATAAGCTACACGGTACTTGGACCTCAGCTGGCCGTATCCTGCTCAAGACTCCATCTCTTGCTGCCTTAAGGAATAGTCGGTGCAATACATTCATGGCTATTATGAATAAGAGTGGAGAGAGGGAGTCGCCTTGACGCACACCTCGCAAATGCTTGATCGGTGGTCTTTGCTGACCATTTAGAAGGATTCTAGAGGATGCAGTTTCTAGCAGAGCTTTAATACGAGCACACCATGAATTCCCTAATCCATGAGCCTGAAGCACCTCCAAGAGAAACGGCCAGGACAGTGTATCGAACACCTTGGATATATCCAGTCTAAGTAACATCATGGGCAACTTCCTCTTCCGGATCAGAACTGCAGCCCTCTGCACATACCTATAGTTGTCTTGTATGAGTCTGGTGCGAATGAAAGCATTTTGGTTCCGGTCGATCAGCTCATCCAATCTTGGCACAAGCCTTAGTGCCATGCCTTTGGAGATTAATTTGGCGAAGCTACGAATCATTGTGATCGGTCGGAAATCACTGGGGCAATTTGCACCTGGCTTCATAAAAAGGTTGCACGTACGGCAAGCACGCAGGCTATCAAGGCATCAAGCGCCATGCATGGAGGTTGATCCAGCCTTTGATGGTGCTGATCCGGACGGTGACGCCGACGCAGCCAAAGCGAATTCCTCGGACACACTGCAGCCAGTGCATGTATGTATAGATCCCTATAGGCATTTGTGCTAGTGTTTTTTTAATAATCTATTTATCTATTTATTAGAACATGTGAACACATGCTTTCTGCGGGGGGTACGTCAATCCAATTGCCATGCCCATGTTTCCGTCTGTTGTAAATCAATCGCTGTCCTCGTCACCTGTGACTACGTCTGTTTTGGAGTTACCCCGAGGGACAACCAGAAACTGAGGTATGGCATGACTAATAATTTGTTAGCTATGCACAATCTTGTTTATCATGAATTTATCATCACGTAACTTTAATTTTCATCTCAATTTACAATAGGTGGTTGATAAAGTTAGTCAAATTT
Source organism: Bothriochloa decipiens (assembly GCA_023333625.1). Lineage (NCBI taxonomy): Eukaryota > Viridiplantae > Streptophyta > Magnoliopsida > Poales > Poaceae > Bothriochloa > Bothriochloa decipiens. The sequence goes on along the minus strand of CM041631.1, from coordinate 29,393,224 downwards.
TGATCATTCCTGAAGTTGGTATGACTTTTGATTTAGAGGACAATGCTTACGAGTTGTACAAGTTGGGTTCAGTATTAGAAAGAGTTATTTAAAGCTCCGAGAAGATGAAACTATATATCAGAAATAATATATACTTTGCAGTAACGAAGGATATCGGAAAAACAAGTCATCACACAAAGATATTACGAGGACGGGTTGTGATGCTCGTGGTCAGTTAGTGTTAGCAAAGAGAGAATTTTAACCGTGCAAAAGGTTGTATTTGGTTACAACCATTATCTTGCTAGTCTAAATAAGTTGCACAAACTGAGCTCCCTACGCCATGTTACAGAAGCAGTCAGGTGTTAATTGGACACGTAAGGGAAGCTGGCCCGGAAGTTACACCATGGAAATTTAATTTTGTTTTCATTGAATATTTTTTCTTTGTGGAAATATATGCCATTCACCTCTAATATAATAACTGGCATACACTTACCATTCATATTTTCTGCGAGTACACCACTGCATAAGTGGCAAAGCATAATGTAGTCAACTTCATCATCTTCTTCTTCTTCAGAATCTTTGTTTACTAAGATTGTCTTGTGGTTCATGTATGAAATTGAGGTAAATATGGCATCGATTTGTATTTGAGCCCAATGAAATCCCAAGATTTTTTTTCAATATTGTCGGCAATTACTGAATCCAGGATTATATTAAAATTGACTATGAAATTGCTTACATAAAGTGTTGGTACTTATAATGAATTTTCTTGACGGCAAATATAATAATTGGCTTAAAAAAGGAATTAGCAGACACAACACTGCAAACAAAGTATACAAACTTGTTCATTTGGCCTCCTCTCACTCTCACTTGCACCTCGCGACGAGGATCCTCCTGGGCGGCAACGACGGCCGGCGCGCGTGGAGCGTGGCGAGGTTGTCGAGGATGAGGATGTCGCCCCTGCGCCACCGGAACTGGATACTCTCCTCCTCGATGATCTCACCGACCCTCTGAACAAAGCTCGCCGGGATCTCGCTGCCATCCGCCGCCCTCGCAGAGCTCACCTCCTTGCCGTGCATCCCCACCACCGTGTTGAACCACATCCTGCGGCTCCTGCGGCCCGGGAAGACACGCGTCAGCGTGCGCGGCCCCAGTATCGTCTTGGCGCTGCCGTCCGGGAGCCATTCTACGTCCATGCCTAGTGCTTTCGCTCTGCATACGGCACATGTTGCAATGTCATAGATTATGTTGTGCTCTCCTGATTGTTTACCGGATTTCTTGTTCGTTGGGCTTGCTTATTTGACTGCTAAAAAAATGTACACAATTCTGGACCAATGCGTCTGGCTTCATCTCATTGTTTCCTACGGAAAGGTAAGTATCTTTGTTTTGCTCTTTTGTGCACGTGGCAGCTCAATAACACACATTTTTGCAACATGTCATACATTGAGCGGAGGTTTCCAAGTGTATCGTGAACTGGTACGGTTCTGTATATATAGGAGAGAACTGTTGCTATCTGTCCAAAATTTCAAATGCAGCGCCTCATCACAACTAACTACTCTCTCTGACCAAAAACAAATGGTACGTGCTGTGAACAAAGCTGTTGTCTTTGGTTATGTAGTCGTAGAGATAGCAATTGAGTACTTACAAGTACTTTCAAATATGGTCGCCTATGTTGGTTTTGTATTACGTTCAATATAATGATGATACTTCGATGTTCAACGACACGAGAGAGATAAAGAGTAGTAGCTAATTAATATATTGTGGCAGCACATAACAATAGAGTTTATATAGACCTATATCCATGCTTTTCCCAAGTGAAGTCAGATGGGCATCTAATCTTGAGATACGGTGACTGAAATAAGACAAAAAGGAGCTAGCAGACGTGTTTAACATTTAAGGAATTACCTGTTCTCTGCCTCGGCCTTGTCAGAGGTGCCGAAAGCGTCCTCCCACCCTCGTCCCCGCATGGATCTGTTGTCGTTCTTGCTCAGCGCCGTGAGCGTGTACCGCAGCCCCTTGGCGTCCAGCTCCTCCACCATCTCCGGGAACTCCTGCAGCGCCCGCTCAGTGACCCGGAAGCTCGGCACGAACGGAGTCTCCCCGCCCTCCGGCGGCGGCACCTCGCAGAAGAGTATCACCTTCTCTGGAAACTCCTTGATCTACATATATATACACGAACACATGCATATCAGAAGTCACATGGAAAGTAGCCATACGCCCATACGCATTCGCAGTTACGCACCAGCACCATCTCGTGATGGAAGTAGACGAACTGCTCGAGTGGTCCCTCGTTGGCGGTCCAGACGCGGCCGTGGACGTGGGTCCGCGGCGCGGGGCCGACGTAACGGATGTCCGGCCATCCCATGGCCTCCACGACGGCGTCGAACTCCACGGCGTCGCGGACGTCGAAGCCGCGCAGCAGGACGGCGCTGTTGGCGACAACCTTGCCCTCCAGCCACTCCCGGCTGGCCCTCAGCGCGGCCACGAGGGCCTCGTTGTCTTTGTGCGTCGTCGCCGGGGTCAGGACCAGCGGCATGCGCTCGCCGTCAATGGTCTTCTGGCCCTCGCACTTGCCGACGCGGAAGAAACCGCCGTGCTCTGGCGTTAGCGTGGTGGCCTCCGTGGCGAGCGCGTTGTTGATGGCGACCTTGGCTTGGAGCCACTCCCTGTTGGCTCCCAGGGCTGCCATGAGAGCCTCGTAGTCATCATTGTTGTTACCTCCGCTTTGTTTCATCGGCGTGGCATCTGTCGTCTTTTCATCCTTGGACCCGTCAGCGATGATGAGCGGATCATCTTTTGAAGTGCGCTCCATGATGAAATGGTGCCTAATTCACCTTATGTATGCTCTGGTTTATAAAGGATTGGGTATCGGAAGCAAGCTTGATTTTCCTGTGGTTCAAACAGAATGAAAGAACATTGCCGGTATTTATAGGCAGGAGATTCTAGGCGGTGCAAAACTGTTCTGGTACTCTCTCTGGTTTAATTTTTGGAGTTGAGAAAGCGACATAATTCGAAGTGATCTACCCTTTGTCAAAGAAAGATTTCTAGACGGGTGAGATAAACAAGGGTTGTGCTAAATTATATAGGAGGCCGGGAGTACTCTAAAGCCTATTCTCACTCCACAACTTTGAGGGGGTCAGCAATCCTCTTTTTAGCCTTGATGCAAACCAGACTAAGCTCATCTTTGAGGTGGCATTTCCACCCTGAGACTGAGGTTGCTTTGTTGTCGAAAATAATTCCATTTTTAGCCTTCCAAATGCACCAACAGGCAGTTACGAGCCCGTGTTCCAGTGGATGCTGATCAGGTTCCAACAATCCAAGTTGAAAGGACATTCAAATAATAGATCGAAAGAGGTTTCTTTTGGGCCATTTTGGCAGAGAACACAGGAGTAGTCATTTAGGTGCATGTTCTTCTTGTTAAGATATTCCTTGTGTTCAATGTGTCTCTTAATAGGAACTAGGCAAAGAATTTGTGTTTCCCCAGATTGCCACCTTTCCAAATCCACTAAAAGAGGGGTGATGCTTCTACCTGTCCCTGGAGATGAGAGTATACCTTCCTTGTGCTCAATGTGTCTCTTAAAAGGAGCCAAGCAAAGAATTTGTGTTTCCCTAGAGTGCCACCTTTCCAAATCCACTAAAAGAGGGGTGATGCTTGTACCTGTCCGTAGAGGTGAGAGTACGCCGTTTTGGTTGAGAAGGTGTGCCCCCAGGCATAGCTCCAAGAGTCTTGCTCATCTGGATCAACAATTTTTTTCAGCTAAGAGTGCATCAATTTCACTAAGTTGGCTAGCAGCACTCTCAGACAGAGGGAGAAAAAAACTTCTACTGAGTTCTTTATCCAGGAAGAATTTTTATATGGACCAGTGCTTTTTTCTACAGAATGAGAACAGATGGGGGAAGCTATGTTCCAAGACTTGTCCAGACTAGTTGTCATGCTAGAGGGAGATCGAGTTGCCACTGATAGGATTGCATATTAAAAAATCACTAAATTTAGTAAAGAGTTTCATAATGTCTCGCCACCAGAAAGATCGACTGGAACACTTAGACTGAGGGGGATGTTCTCATTGTTATATAATTTGCTCCAGGTTAGCTGAACCCATGGCACCTCTGCATGGTTGAAGAACTTGTCATGAAACTTCATGACTAGGGCTGAGTTTTGGTTTTGGATGTTCACAATGCCTACTCCACTTTCTACCTTACTTCTGCACATAGGTTCCTAGGTTACCAGACATGTTCACCTTCTGTTGATGTCACCTTTGCTCCAAATACAATGTTTCCTGTATCTGTCAATCTGTTCAATGACAGTGGGTGGGATTAATAGAGTGCACATGTAATAGGTGGGGAGTGCTAAGAGTATTGAGTTGACAAACAAGAGACGACCATGGTAGGATAGAAATTTACTAACTCCAGATAGTCTTCTTTCCATCTTGGGTAGTAAAGGGGTTAACTCTTGTACTGTTGGGCGACTTGTGCTAACTAGGAGGCCCAAATAGGTAAAAGGCATGCTGCCCACTTTACATCCAAATGTGAGAGCCAGGTGATTCGGTTTCTCCTCAGTAACATTGATAGGCAAGAGACAACTCTTGTTGAAGTTGACATTGAGACCAGTGGAGTGAGAGAAACTTCTAGGTAGGCCTCTGAGGGTAAACAACTGTCTAACATCAGCAGGGAGAATAAGAAGGGTGTCATTAGCATATTGGACAATGGGGAAGAAGCCTCAAAGTCATTGGACAGAGGGTGATTCAGGACACTATTTTCTGTCAGAACAAACAAGAGTGGAGAGAGGGGGTCTCCTTGCCTTAGTCCCCTTTTACATGCAAAGGGCTTGCCAGGGTTTCCATTTAGAAGGACAAAAGAATTACTTGACTACAGGATGCATTTTATCAAACTGATCCATTTTTGGGAGAAGCTCTACTGCCTGAGGACTTCTAAGATGGCATTGTGCTCAATCTTGTCAAAAGCTTTCTCAAAATCTAGTTTGAGAATGACTATTTCTTTCTTGGAGTGGTGGCATAAATGACGGAACTGAAAAGACCATGTCAAACAATCCTAGATGGTCCTATCCTTAATGAAACCATATTGGTTGGGATGAATTAGCTTGCAAATGGATGCTTGTAGTCTAGAGGCCATCAACTTGGTGCTGCATTTGATAGAGTAATTCAACAAAGAGATTGTTCTAAAGTCATCAACAGTTTTAGGGTGTTCCTTCTTTGGAACTAGAGCAATATAGGAGCTATTAATGCTTGTGAGGTCAATGCATTGATTGAAAAAACCCTGAATAGTCTGAGAAAATCTTCCTTAATGATTGGTCAATATTTCTTTATAAATTTTTGATTGAATCCATCAGGTCTAATGGTCTGCTGGAATACTCTTAATAACATCCATGATTTCCTCTTCACTGAAATCAACAGAAGAGACTCAAGGTCATGGCTCAGCATAATACTAGACAAGTCATTTGACATTCCAAAAAATTCAATGATACCCATTCTGCTTTTGAAAGATTCCCATAGTATCCCAGCCTTCTGTTCATGGTTGGTGATCAAAATATCACCAGGGATGGTCAGGCTAGCAATAGTGTTTCTTCTGTGGGAGATAGAGGCCATTGCCTGGAAAAACTGTTGTTTTCATCTCCAAATTGAACCCATCTCATTGTGTTTCTCTATTTCCAGTAAATTCTCTTGTCCTCTAGTAGTCTGTCTATGTGATCACTGACAAGCTTTCTCAGAATTAGTTCAGGGGTCTCTACTCTAGCAGTCCATCCAGCAAAAGGAGAATCCAATTACTGTTGTGTAACAACTTGTTGAAGTTCTATAGTCCTTTCCTCCATTTCTTTAATCCAAGTCTTACTTGTTTGAATTTAGTATTCAGGGTTTTGGCTGCTGTTGGTATAAATTATGCACACTCAAACGTTATCCGCAAGCGCAGAAATAATCTATTACCATTGTAGCACTTCACCGGGATGACCCAGCTTTAATATCGAACCCTAGAGAACAGTGTGAATGACCTTCAAGTCACAGGCTCAAGACCCCTGAGCACAGTCAAGGAGATCTTAAAAGATAAAGGGGACACCTAAGGATGTCTAGTTCTATTCTTCCTTAGCAAGGTATGTGGTTACGGTTCAGTTGGGGATTACACTAGGGTTCATAAGCAAAGTATGAGCTCCCTAGTTAACTTATCCTGCTCGGCCTATGGACGGGAGATGGACTATAGAGGATTCAACGAAGCTATAAGAGTCACCTTCTTGAGCTACCATCGATCCAGAACGTAGGGTACATTATTCAAGCAATCAAGTCTAAGCACCACACTTACACTACGATGACTCCATTAACGCCCTAGAGCAACTAGAATTAAAGTACTCTTAAATGAATTGCAAACCAAAATAACTATAAGAACAGTATAAAACTTAATGAAGAACGGAAGTTGATCACCAGAGAAATCTTCAGATCGAAGCTCCTGAAGAACATGAATCCACAGGTACAAGATATTGAAGAAGATCCGACAGGCTGGACCTCCCTCTAAATCTCTTCATCTCTCTCTCTTCTAGTTCTAAATAAGACTAGATCTAAACCTAACTAGAGGGTACTAGTCTTCTACTTGAATGGAGGCTCTAATCCTTTCTGGAGAGAATGAATTTGGGTTTCTGGAATTGAAGGATCCTCCCTCGGGGGGGGGGGAGGGGGGTCTGGCCTTGTTTATATAGCCCGGAGCGAGGAACCATGGCCCTTGGATCAAACCGACTTGAACAGCGGTGGAGATTGAACCTCAAAGGAGGAGGAACGACATGGCAGGTGAGCTCTACCCAGGTCGACCGACCTAGGGGAGAAGTCGGCTGACCTGGCTCAATGCCAGGTGGGCCCCTCCTTCGCTCCGGTCTCCTCTGGTGTTCTCTAGAATCTTCTAGAGTTGGTTTCGTAGAAATCCGACGTGTTTTGGTTTGATTCCTTGGCATCTACTCTTCCTTGACATTTTCTGATAAGTCCCTGGAAAATCACAACTCAGCAAAGGTGTGGAATTTGATAGGTTAGTCCTTAAAACTCTTTGCTAGGTGATGGTTCCGGTGTCTTCGAGAATATTCCAAGTCGTAATACATGTGGACTTTCTCATTGGGACTTCAATCATAGTGAAGTGTATATCCGTTTCAATCGTATCGACAAGCTTTTCATGAAGGTGTGCTTGGATTCATCATTTGAGGTACTTTTAGATAGAAAATATTGATTATTCTGCAAAACAAGTGAGAACACCAAAACTCATGGAACTAGTTAGGATTAAACCCTACAGCTATTCTTTATAAATTATTTTTCATCATTTCATGCACTAGTTGATAGTTTAATATTGACATTAAGAGGTGTCAACGGCTGCATTTGTAAAGTAAGGACTACTGTTCCAATGCAGGTCGACAATCTTGGTGAAATCAGGATGTTCCACCCAGAAGTTTTCAGACCTAAAGATGTTAGCTCTTGGAATGGAACTACCAAAGGTGATGATGTATGGAACATGATAAAAAATGGGTTTGGAGAGAGGCTGGATAGTTGTGGAAGGGTAGGCCAGGTCCTAGCTAGCTGAGCAAAACACCCAATATAGTTTAACTAATAGAGGATCAGGTTGCATATTGCTCCAAGTAAAGATTCTACCACTAAAAGGGAGTTCAACAAATTCCATACCAGAGATGAGATTGTTGAACAATTGCCTTTCCCTAGCATCCCCCCTAGTTTGTTTATGTCATCCACTGATATGTATAGGTTAAAATCCCCTGCTGTTAGCCAATCATCAACATCTCATCAGTATTCAGGTGAAGAAGGAATGAACTGCCATCGAGTCTGTTGCAGAATTCAACAGTGAGGCAATAAGAGTTGGAATGCGCAATGGTGCCATCAAATAGGTTGCCATTCCAATGGTGATAAGACCATCAGAGGCTCCACAGGAAGGGAAGAAAGTGAAATAGTTTAGATGCTTGGGACAAAACTTTTTGAGGTACATGTTATCAAATTCTTCTCTTTTGGTTCCTTGTAAGCACACAAATTGACAGGAGCTTTCGTTGATCTTTGCCCTAATGGCATCCCATTTCCCCTGTGAGTTGATCCCCCTGATGTTTCACACCAACACACTGAATTGTTTGTTGCTGTTACTCATGATTAATAGTGCAGGTGAGGAAATGGTACACCATCCCCCATGGGATGTGTTTATGGGTACTTAAATAATTTTATAATAAAAAAATGTTGGTACTTTGAATATAGATTTGAGGGGTATTTCATTGTTTCTTTGACAATGATAGATGTGGCAATTTACATCTAAATGTAAAATGTTAAGTATATTACCCATCATAATATTAGGTGGGTAATTAGATGCAAATTTGTATTTTACTCTAGATCATGTTTCTTAAATTACCACTAATAGATCATGCTAATAATTATAAATAAAATAGGGTGACGACTATTATTATCAGTGGTGATTAGAGTCTACAAAATCGATAGCGCTAGATTTTTTTAGAATTTAGTTAGAATTTCTAGGATTTAACAAGATTTCAATTAACATGGATGCTTCATTAGGGAATACATATGTTCTTGTTGCATTTCTTTCTTTCTATGATATTATGAATCTATAGTATAGCTTCCAATTTTTAATCTACTTGCTGCAGTTTTTATCCAAAAGCTGAAACTCTAGTGATGATTATTGTATGAGGGATGGCTATTGTAGAAGTTATGGAAAAGTAAGATATTCTTCCCTTTATTCAAAATTTTCATGTTTTATTTGTTAAAAAAAATATTGTAGGTGTCAGAGTGTACTAGATAGTAGTGCTGTTATCCATTGGATTGATCTGGTCTTCAAATACGAGGTATGATAGTCCTGCTGGGGCGCTCGGATATGGTTGCTGCAATGTTAGGGGGTGGTGGCATGTAGGGGCTATGCAGGGACAAGGTGATGTCGTCCATGTGCAAGGGAGGGGCGGCAGCTAGTGCAGGGCAGTGCAGGATCAGGGCATAGACACAAGATTGAAGGTACTATGTCTATCCCTTGGTTTGATCGTCTCTCTATTTATAGTCATAGAAGACTTGATCCCGAAGCAATCTAGACTTATCCTCAAAGAAAGTATAAGGAGAGTCTTTATAGATTTGGACTCTCCTTTATAGAAAAAATTATTTTATTTCATGATAAACCTTAATTTATTTTTTAAGCAAATATCTATTTGTTTTTTTCTATGATAGATCCTCCCATATATAACCCCTGGCCATGCACCCACCTATATGCCGTGTGGGGACCCCTTGCCAGGGCCAAGGCTGAGTCACGGGCCTCTTCTGGCTCGATGACGTGTGGGGTTCGTCCCGGACGTGTGATATATAAAGCATAGGATATCTTCGTTTTCTATGTTAGTTAGGGGTGGTAAAGTTTAGTCAGCCAAATTTAGCCCTATTTAGCTAATCTTATCAAAATCTCAAAAAAAAAGGCAATTTTACCCAAAACAATACAATTATATGGGACTAAACCATTTAGCAGGGATTAAAGTTTAGCAGCCCAAACCAAACCAAACTTCCATTGATGTTATGTTACAGAGAGAGCTGACCGATTCGATGGCTAGCTAAGAAAAACATGCAGAGGGTATGGTGTTTGTGTATGGAATCTTAATTAGCTCCCTACCATCTAACACGTAGTGCCCTTTAGTCGGCGCATACCACAATTTCTACCGTCTCGCTTGATCTGTCTGATTGGAATTGAATGATTGCTTCATTCATGCTCAACACATCTGTTCTTTCAGCGCCAAATGTGCGAATAAGCAAAGGCCACGAGTTGAACCACCGCCGCGTACTTACTATCAAGTTCAGCTAGACACCCGGCCGGCCACCTCGCTCCTCGCTCTCCCTCCGTCTCAATCTCTTGCACTGTCCTAGCTAGCACATGCGCACAGCCATGTCTAGACGCTTCGAGCTGCCCCCCGTCCTCATCTGCCTGACGCTGACGATCACCGTGCTGCTGATCAGCACCACAGCGTCGGCGGACACGCCGGACTGCCCATACCCGTGCCTGCCGCCGCCATCCGCTGGCGGAGGAGCCATCAACAGCTACCCGCCACCGCAACCGTCCACAGGAGGCGGCGGCGGCTTTGGCGGGAGCTACCCGCCACCTCCGCCGGGGAGCTACCAGCTGACGCCGCCGGGAGTGATGCCGGGCTTCTCCCCTCCGTACAGTGGAGGAGGATTCCCATCTGGGCCTGCCCCGCCGCCGCCGAACCCGGTCACCCCGTGGTTCCCCTGGTACTACCAGCACACCAACCCGATCACGGGGTCAATGACGTCGGCGTCCTCATCACCGGCCATGGACGGCAGGTCGACGGTCACAATCGCGGTGCTGCTCCCCCTGTCCTTGCTCCTTTTTCGTGTGCTGTAGAGAGTGTACCTACTGGTAGGCGATCGAGTTAATTGATTCCTGAACTAATTATGGTTCTTCATTTTGCTATTTTATTTGTACTATAAGTGCTAGCTTTGTTATTATATCGTGTTATAGAAAACATAATACAATATACAATACTTAAGTTTGTGAGGTGAAGTTATTTTATTTTTGCTGAATGTATTTTGTATGTGCCCCCCTGACATGCATATATATCCTCCTTTTATACTTGTGTATTTCTGAGCAAAGTTTTACATGGTAATCATATTCAGATTTTAGAGCACTATTAGTAAATGTTTTTTCTACTCCCTTTGTCCTAAAAAAGTGTCCATTTTATTTTATTACTTTGTTTAAAATAATATCAATGTTTGTCTTAAAATAAATTTTCCATAAGTGTATAATTTTATAGCTTTGGTTAACCTTAAAATTAATTGAATTAATGGTGAGTGAAAAGTGCAATTTTTTTGGTATAGAGGGAGTAGTGTCAAACACTCAAAACTATAAAATGCTCTTCAGGTTTCTGAGTACGAGAATACTATAGTTAATAGAGCAATTTTATGTTTGTACAAAAAATGTTGTTTGCTGCTCGATTTGGTTCCTTGATTACTAAGCAAGAGATTAGTGGACAGAAGAAGCCGCACAAAAGAGTTGCATAGCTTAGTAACATCATACTGACATGCATCATTAACCACTGAGATTGTAGAGCAGGTACTAGTATTGTGGACCGTTCTTCACGTTCGTTCCTAATTACTTTTCAGCTGTCAAGCATAGTACGGTCTACTTACAGTGGCTACACAGCTTAGCTTTTGATCCATTTCGTTTGTTCAGACGTCAAAATCTAGCCATTAAGTCATGTTGGAAAGCATCAGCTGCATAATTCATGTCTGGGCCCGCAATTTCCCATTTTGCATGGTGCCTGTCTTATAACTTGTAGCCGGGGTTTCATGAATAAACACATCCGGTTTGTGGCTGAATAAAGTGATGCAGCAAAAGGTCTGTACATATCTGCACCGACAACCGCAAATTTGAGTATGTATTTTATCAACGTAGGTATCACCTTGCTGCGAATAAGTAAGTATACAGAACACCTTCGCTTCTTATTAGTTCCTATTCGAGGACGGAACCCCCGAATATAAGTTGTTGCTTATCCTTGCTCCATGAAAAAGCAATAATCATGAGATAAAAAATTCTGCATATAACTGCAGAAAAATGCCTACTAATTACAGAGTATACTATCATCTATAATTGGCGAATGCCAAGTAGAACACGTCAACCGGCCCACCCCACATCTCGACGCTACTTGTAACATCAGGCGAATTCCTCCCCTGAGTCTTAGTGGCCGAGTCCGCCGCTGTTTCTGGAGGATACAGCTACTCGCCAGGCCAGATGGTGGCGACGGTCATCACTCTTCAGCAATCACACAAAGTGACGCCTGCCTCCACGGCTTAATTAGTTTCTTTCTCATCCTTCTAAGGCCTAGTTTGTGTTGGCTCGGAATGGTTTGGAACACTCCCTGTTCCACCCGAAAGAATTTGGCCTGCTTTGGAATCAGGCCGTCCAATCTGCGATCTTCATTCGTTTAGGCCCGGTCCGAAATGAAAACAGCCATTCTACGCCGATCAAGACCTTAAGGCTCAAGGAATCTTTAATAGACGAAAACCGTGCCATGATACCTTGCAGTCCACTGAGCCACGTGTCAAGCAATAAAACTGCTACGTTTTCAAGCACTCGATTCAGCTACGTATTCACATGGACGCATGACCTGCTACAATTCGTGAGCACGTGGCCTGCTATAGTGGTTCTATAGAAAACATATTCCAGAATTCTCCAAAACCTATAAGGCCCCATGTCAATCATCAAAACAACTTTTACATTCCCATAATCACATTCAGACACGTTTCAGTCCCTTATACATTATAAAACTCTTATACTCCAGACAATTCTACCATCGGCTGAATACCTCGCTTTTGAGGTCCTAGGAAAGATCAACTATATATATAAGATACAATCAAAAGAGTTATTGCCAACAACAAGCAATTTAACCCTCGAACACTTCCCGGTCATCAACCTTCACAAATTCCTTTTCAGCTGCCAGCATCAATAACAACGTCAATAATATAAGATGGGATCGCCTTCACGGGTCAGCAGCTCTTGAGTGTGTTAGCGGAAGGAGATGAGCCTATTGTGGGCTTGCTACCGGATCACATGTCTGTAATTGTTGTTGATGAACAATCAGCACACGAGTAATAGAAAGCCACACATTAAAAAAAACGGTGGGGTGGGGGTATGTTTCTAAGGAAAGGTTGTAACCATAATGTTCCTTCTAAATAACAATAGCATGAGTTTAGAAAAAAAAAACAGTAGAAAGTTGCTAGAGAAGAATTATGAATGCATGAATGTCCTCTGTCAATCAAATTGCTTTCCCATAATCCCATTTCCTATATCCGCCAAGATTCAGTCAACTCTGTAGCAGCACCACATCTAGCAGCTCATTTAGCCACGTGTAAGCATAGGAATCTCCGGTGTCCAGTCTGAGCCTAACCGAGAACGCCCGCTAACCGTTGGATCTGATAGGCAAGCAACTTGGTCCGTCCGATGATGGTACGTTTCTGACCACTGCCCGCGAAGTTTCTCTGATCGTTGGCCTTGGCCCGTCGAGCTCCTTGGTACTCCGGCCCCTTCTCGATACAGGGGAGAGCGGGCGGCGGCGAGCCAGAGACCGGCGAGGAGACGCGAGCGCGAAAAGCGGTCCAGCCTACGGCACGGGCGCCGCCTGACCGTTGGCCACCACTCAGCTCAATCTCGAGTCACACACCACAGAGAGGACGTACAGCGGCGCTTGCACCTTCCCGCCGTCCTGATGCGGGGCCAGCGAGGAGGGCCACGAGGGCAGCAGCCCGTGCTCTCTAGAGGCGAGCGCCGTGGCGTGCTTCTCTTGTCGAGGTAAGAACAAATGATCTAATTCGCGATTTCCTAAGAATTGAGTTAGCGCTGCCGGTGGCTCCCGGTCCTCGGCGTGAGGCGACGGGCAAGGCACTCCTGAGTCACAGCAAAAACAAGACTCCTTTCTTCGACTATGCGTTTGCTACTACGACAAGAATGTGAACTGTACAAGCTAATAAGAACTTGCACATTGATACTAATCCATGGAGAAACTTGTGAAAATTATAGGAAAAACAACTATATATCTAAATATTATGATATTAATTTTGTTTGACTTTTGACATAATCCTGTACCTTTTTAAAATATGTTTGCACATGTTACTCTCGCACAACTTCAAAAAGATGCCAAAAAACATCCTGAGGGCTCTACAGATTTCAATACCAGTTTTATTAGCACAAGTATCTTTATCTTATTACAGTGAGGCGAAAAATATTAGCTCTGTGCACCATACTCTGATCTACAGCCGATTTGTTTATCAAAGTGGATTGGTTTAGCAAGTGTAGAAGTAGAACCTAAGGTAACATGATTAACTTCTAGCTTACCTCCTAGAAGTTTGCTTTTCCTTTTTTTTTCACGAACAGGGATATATGCCCGTATTTCATTAAGAGGAATAGAATGGTCGTAAGACCTATAACATAGGCTTAGGGTGATGGTGGCGAGAAGCCATCAGCAACCCAAACAGCAAACCTAACTACTGGATAACTAATTATATGACCACAAGCTGGATCGCTCAACAAATGCGACGCATCACGGTTGGTCCAAGACCATCATCGGCTCCTTGGCTGTGAATCGGCCCCTCCCCAAGTAGTACATCTGCATGGCCTTCCTGGTCTGTTCCGACAACGGGAGTGTGAAGGCAGCTTGGAACTCGTCGAACGAAGCTGTGTCTGGCTCCCGCGTTTCATTCTCCATGCCCAGCTTCTTCATCGGTATTTTCCTAGTCTGGGCGTCCGGCTTCGGCTCTCGGTGCTTGCTCTTGGCCGTCAACAACCGTGCACTCCTCCTGGGGATCAGTTCCTCATCAGTACAGGCTCTCGGGTCACGTGTGATTCTGAGACGCGGCGGCGACTGGATGATAGGCTGATCCAACGGCTTCTTGAAGCGGGAGATGAAGTCGTCGACCGTCACAAGAGGAACCGATGTCGCCAAGTCGGTGTCCGTCGCAGAGGCCAGGGAAGACGCCGCGACCTCTGGATGGAGAACCAGGGAAGCATCCCCAGCATCCGCCACTGTCTCGGCAGCCGCCCCGTTGTCCTCCGTATCGACGTCGGCCACGTCCACGCTCATTCATACAGCCTCCGTGGGGACGACAACAACAGCAACAGTCGCGGCTTCCGCGGCGATGCCCTCGTCCACCTCAGCACGAGCATCACGATCATCCTAATCATCTCCGTAGGGCCCGGGATCCTGCCCCCCATGGTGCATGGCACCGTCCTCATCATGCCCAGCCAAGGCAAGGAGGCTGAATTTTTTTTATTAATAAATTTATTTTTTAAAAAAATAACAAAACTAGTCTCCGTTTTCAAAAAATTGCAGGGATAGGTCACCAGTCGCCCGTTGGAAGGGCGACGTGAGAGAATCGCCCGTTCAAAGGGCGACCAGGCCCAGGTCGCCCGGCCAAAGGGCGACCAGGCCCAGGTCGCCCGGCCAATGGGCGACCAGGCCCACGCCGCCCGGCCAAAGGGCGACCAGGCCCACGTCGCCCAGCCGAGGGGCGACCTGGTTTTTTGGGTTTTTTTAAATAATATTTATTTATTTAGAAATTTCATGAAAAATTTTGGTTTTTTAAATAATAATTATGTATTCGGAAATTTCAGAAAAAATATGGAAGTCGGAGAAATAGCAAAAATAATACGCAGTCATGCAATGGGCGTGCGAAAGCGCCGTTGTCGTGTGCTCGCCCAAACTTAATAGATGAAAAAATACAACAGTGAAACATTAATTAAGTTGTAAAAACTAAAATAGTATCAGTACAATATCATAGAAAACAACATCGGCGGCAAATCATACAAAACTAATATCGTCCACGCTTAGGTGCAACACCCCTAATCGTGCCAGGCTTTGGTGCTCTGCGGCCCGCTCGCACATGGCTGGCTGAGTAAGTAAGCGGCGAAGGAGGAACTGTAACACGTGCAGGACGGCCTCCAGCAGCAGGTGGTGTCGCGTACTCGTCCTGTGAGGGCTGTGTCTGTGGTGGTGCTTCACGTAACTGCGATGACGCAAGTACGTCCGCCGGCTCCTGCTGCAGGTAACTCTCAAGGTCGAAGGGTGACGGGGATCGCTGACGAAAAGTGTCAGCGTGCTCAGAGATGTCCGATCCCTCGTAATCGTAACGGGTCGTCCCTAAATATATAAGACCAACGTTATGATAACGCTGATGGTAAAACTAATATATAACGTGTCGAACTCTTAAAAGTAGGTCATACCTGGAACCATGGGTACAGCGTGTGAAGAGGAACCTCCGAAATCGAACTGATGCCGCGAACCGTCAAAGTGCATACCTGACCATGCAGAGTGAATGCAATGTTACGAATAAAGCAGTATTAGATAATATAATTAAATTTCACCACTATATCGTACCTGTAGGCATATGAGCAGGCTGCGAAGATGATCCAATGATATCGAACTCCGGACGCCAACCGGCAGAGTACGTAGGTGGACCTGAATAATGAAAGTTATAAGTAACGAACAAGTTAGCATTACTACATACGAAGAAAATATAAGTTACTCACCTGTTTGGTACGTAGGCCGCGGAGGTAGTGGCGCCGTCGGTCCGTCAGGCCTGTGTGTCACGTGTGAAGGTCGAGGGACGACATCCGGCTGTCGCCCGCAGGGCCGGCACGACGTCAACTTGACAATGTTTGCAGCAGAGTCGTACATCCTCTGGACCGCAGCGGTAAGCTCGTGGCTGGTCATCTGAATGCCCTCCCTCAACCGGTGCAAGAGCGATCCACCATCCATAGTGATACGGTGAGCCATGTCGGTCTATTAACAAAACGAGAACATTGAAGTAATTACGATAAGAAAAATATTAAACGAAGTGGGTTGAAGTTCATAAAGATCGTACCGCCAACGACATCGCCTGATCTCTGTGCACAGGGTACGTGTCCGTCAACCTGGGGACGTGGGTCCGTGGCTCCGCTGGTGTATACGTGACTCTGATCCGTGTGCGAGGAATATACCAACGTAAGTAGTCCCCGTAAGCCTGCAAGGAAAATGGTCTGGGCTCATAGGTCACATCATGTAGTGCGTTGGCCCACTCGTCGACCCACGGCTGTATACGGGAGGACCAAGTAACGCCTGCCGGTAGACCCCTCCGCACGTAACTATGGATTTCAAAACGTATTAATTATCTTTCTATATATATTAAATACTCAATCAGAACGAATTAATTGTCTTATACTTACCCGTGCACGGAAAGAGGAACAATATGGGCAACCGGGAGTGGGAACATCTGGTTACGACCAAACTGCCGCATCACTCTGTGTGGAGCGTAGTCTTCGACAAAGATGTCAAAAACGACAGCCTTACGTGTCATCCAGTACTCCTGATCCCTCGTGCAGAACGTCGACAACCCATTAGGCGCTCGTACGACAATCTCCTCCATGCTGTAAGGTGTCCAGCGGACGTCGTCTGCCCTAATCCGGTCGAACGCCGCCATGTACTCAGGATAGGCTCTGTGAACATGAATGTTTGCCCAAGTAGGCTGTATAGAAAATAATAGTAAGGTGCAATTTATTCAAAAATAAATAGAAACAGGTTCAACTGCGATATAGAAGACTTACCCGTCGCCGGACCCACAACGAACCCATCGTAGGGCCGTCCTCCTCCGTCTCCCCGTACAAACCTGCTCCGTAAGTCGAGAAATCCATGACTGGTCGTCCAATACTAAACCGCTCGTACGACCAGAGTTGAAGTAATAGTGGACAACCAGAGAGGATAGCTGACGGGTCGGTCTTTGTGCACGCATCACAAAGACCTCGGTACGTGGCTGCCAAGATAGCGGGTGCCCAACTGTACTGCGGCACGACGTCGAGCGGTGCGTCCGCTATCTCGTGCGCGAAGTGAATCAAGTGCTTCACGACAGAGTTCCCATGCGACGATGTGAACATTATCCAACCAAACAACCACAACAGATAGGCCTCCAAATGCCTCGAAACAGTGGCCTCATCCGCCGCAGGGTGGATATACTCGGCCTAAATTAGAAAACAGAAGTTCAAATTTCATTTAACATACACATGAATATTTGATGTTAATGAACTATATCACAATGTTATCTATTTACCTGAAACTGCAAGAGCCAGGTCTTCGTAGGCCCGTGATGCTGATTTTTAGCAAGAGTTTGATACTCTGGAGCGTCTGGTCGACGCACAACACCCTCGAAACGGACTAGAAGGTCCTCACGCCAAGTGGCCTCCACGCCTGGACGGCTGACGGCCTGCCCAGCAGTGGTGACACCAAGTAAGTAGGAGACGTCCTCGAGTGTGGGAGTCATCTCCCTGCAAGGAAAGTGGAACATGTGCGTCTCAGGCCTCCAGCGGTCCACCAATGCCGCAAGTAAGGAACGGTCAAAGTTAAACCGTGTCACCGCATCGGCCGGGGCCTCAACAGCACTAGCCTGCACAAGCCTACACAGAGGCAGTAGACCAGCTGCTCGTAGCCTGTAGCAAATACAATATTTATATATAAATATATATTACCAAATCGTCTGTATGAGTAAAACAAATAAGTGAACGTGTTATTGTGCATACCTCGGCATCCATCGCTCGTCCAGCCGCCACAACTCCTGAGGTACCCTAGGCCGTAGAACAGGTAGCTCAGCAGCTGTCACAGCACTCAAGTAGGACCGGTGGCGCTGGTCCAACTGTGCGTCCAACAACTCCAAGTGTCCCTCATCCATCGCCATACCTAAAATATCTTAATAATGTAAAAAAATAATGCACAAATATAATTAATACTATGAAACACTAAATCAAAAAAAACAGACATACTATTATTTTTAAAGAGCATTTTCGCCTTGATTCCGGAATCCACGACGTGCACGAGGGCGCCGGCCGTCTTGCGGATTCCCTGAAGGTCCTGCTTCTGCAGCTCCCTCTGTGGTGGTTGCACGCGTGCACTTTTTGTAAGTATGTCCTGTGCCATTGCACTTGGTGCACCGATGCTCCAGTCTTCCCACTTCTGAGTCATCCATATCATTTCTAATGCGCCGTGTCTTACGACGACCAGGCTTCTGTCTTAATTTGTCCTTATCGGGCCCCCGCAGGTAGTTACTTCCAGGATTGTTTGTAAAACTACCAAATATTGTGAAACCATAATTCTCTGCATTCCAGGTTGTCATGACTACCTCCTTCGTAAAATAATGTGAGACATACGACTTCGGGGACAAATTAGTAAGTGAACAAGCTGCTATAACATGTGAGCACGGCCTGTGTAGAAGTTTCGGTTTCATGCACGAACAGCTGCATGAGTTATAACGAATAACACACTCTTGTGCAATTCTCTCTCGATTGCCACCACGACGGCCCCGATTCTCTGCTGTGCCCATAGGACGTGCACGATGCAAGCTTGCCTTCTCCACCTTTTTTTCATGTAATTTGTCATGAATGTTGAAAAAATCAATGTATTATCTGACATCACATTAAAAGCAACCATATATCTTTCACGAAGTACTTGCATGTTCCATGCAAAATACCCTCTACGATTGCTACAAGAGGTAATCCTCTCATGCCTCGAATGACCCAATTGTACACCTCCGCCAAATTTGTTGTCATTATTCCAAACCTCGCCCCATCTGTGTCATATAATAATGACCACTTCTCCTTTGGCTCGTACTCAATCCAATCTGAGAAGCACCTGATTGATGACCCCGACCTCCGAACCACGTTCCTCAAGGCATCCGTTGGAAGGCCTGAAAGAGGAACAGACATATCATTCGGGTCTTGATTCGTACGAGTCGCTAACTCTGCTGTTTGCTTTGTTGTTAATTCATCAAGACGTGTCCACATTGCATTGAATTTTCTTTGTTGGTTCTGATTGCACAACCTCTTAAACATATTCATAAGGTGTTTATTTTTTGAAATGGCTGAAAAAATTTGCACCCAAGTGCCTCATGCACCATCTTGATTGTATGTCCGACCATCAAGGAGGAAGATCACGCTCCACTGAACCATATTGCATATCCGTTATCGCCTTCAACAAACCGACATGTCGGTCATGTATGACACAAACATTAGGTCGCCCTTGCACCACTGCTAACTTCACACGCTCCAGAAACCAATACCAACTATCTGTGTTCTCACTTTCCACAAAAGCAAAAGCAACTGGTAGTACTTGATTATTCCCATCAACACCAATAGCAGTTAGAATCTGACCTTTATACTTTCCTGTTAGAAATGTACCATCCATGCATAAAACAGGTCTGCAATGATGAAATGCCATTATACATTGACCTAGTGCAAAAAAGGCTCGACGAAGTATTAACTTTCCGGCCTCTTTTGGATCAGACACATCCATGATATCATAATATGTACCAATATTTCTTTGTCTGATGGTTTCTAACAATCTTGGTAGGTTCTCATAAGATGCTTCGTACGAACCGAATCTCTTCTCAATGACCTTCTGTTTCGCTCGCCACGCCTTCGAATAGCTGATGGTGTATTTAAAATCTTCCTCTATAGTAGTCACTATAGATTTCGGCTCATACCTTAAATTATCAACAATTCGATTATACATGTACTCTGCAATGAAGCTCGATGTAGGAGCAGTATTAGACTTCTCTAATTCTTGTAACTCACATGTATGTTCTGTTACTATAGAACACTTCCAAATTATACTCCATTTTTGCTCATAAGCATGTACCCTAAATGGACAGTCCGAAAACACACATTTAACATCATATACTTTTTTGTTAGACTTAACAACTATAAAAGACCGCTTCATTGACAGAGACCAGTACTTCACGGCACTCATCACTTCATCTTTGCCTTTGTACATACCTCCCTCTACTACTTCATTCTCATGATATTCCCACGGCACAGAATTTCCTTCGTTGATCATCAAATTCTTCGAACTGTTACTCTTCCACTCCAGTGGGACAGGAATTTCATTCTCATCTTCAGATGACTCAGTTTCAGATATATTCTCATTCTCCATATCTTCCATCGCCATCTCTTCAACTATATGCTCTATGCGCTCTCCTTCGTCCGCTTCACTCGTCGGTACCATAGATGACAGGTGATGATCACTCTCTTCATTATCTTCCTCATTATCATTGTGATTGTCATGGCTCGGACCTCCTTCTTCTTCTACAACGTGTACCTCATGAACCTCCTTCGTATATGCCTGAGCAAGAAGGACTAGAGGCCACCCACGTTCTACAGCTTTGTTGACGTATTTTCTCCATGTTGATGTTGCATTAAGCGGTACTAACTCCCAAAAAGTGCCCTCCCGAGCACGACTAACCATACCCATGACCTTAACGTCATGTTGGTTGCTGTCAAGCCCAAATATTCGCATCAACCAATTCTGCACACCACTAATTGTTCTCTCATTTGCCCTAGACACCCATCTAGTTACTGAGGCAAATCCTGACAGATCAACCCCGTGTACACCTTGAATAATTTCTCCTTCTCCATAATAAATTTGAAATCCTAACTTCTCCGACATCTGTGTAATCTAAAAATTTCAACTAAAATACCTTTTCAGTAATATATTACTAATAACAATATAAGTAATAAGAATATAAGAATATATAAAATACTACCAAAATATAACTACCGAAATATACTATTAATCGCTCAACTGCCGAAATACTACCGAAATAACTACCGAAATACTACCGAAATTTCAACTATAACTATTTAATTTAACAATATATATAAAATAAAAATATAAGTAATACTACCGAAATATAATATTAATCGCTTAACTGCTCATTACATTATCTAACAATTAATATAACACACATTAAATAATTATATATAAAATTATTTTTTTACTTACCGAAAATTTTTCTCTTCCTCTCTTCTCCTTCTTCCTCCTCTTCTTCTTCTTCTCCTTCTCTTCTCTTCTCTTCTCTTCTCTTCTCTTCTCTTCTTCTCTCCTCTTCTCCTCTCCTCTCTCCTCTCCTCTCCTTTTGTTCTCTTCTCCCAGCCGGCAGCGGCCGGCCGCGGCCGGCCGCGTTATATATAGCGGCGCCACGTCGCCCCTTGTTCGGGCGACATGGGCCAAGTCGCCCACTGGACGGGCGACATGGGCCCAGTCGCCCACTGGCCGGGCGACATGGGCCACGTCGCCCATCGACCGGGCGACGTGGGGCCCGCCATGCCACGTGCAAGGTCAAGTCGCCCACTGGTCGGGCGACATGGGCCACGTCGCCCGTCGGCCGGGCGACGTGGGACCCGCCGTGCCACGTGCACAGCCAAGTCGCCCACTGGTCGGGCGACATGGCCCAGATAGCCCGCCAGTCGGGCGACAAGGCCGTCTTCGCCCTTCCAACGGGCGACTGGTGGCCCATTCCTGCAATTTTTTAAAAACGGAGACTAATTTTGTAATTTTTTAAAAAATAAATTTATTAATAAAAAAAATTCCAAGGAGGCTAGCGTTGCCATCACGTACACCTGGGCTGCAATCAAAACAATCTCCAACAAAGCGACATGGGCTCATGGGCTGGGCCAAGCGCACAGGAAGCAACTCCGGTGATGATTCTACTGGCCCGCATATAGCCAGCAGAGGAGCTTTTGGCCCAAGTCCAGCCTCAATGAACATAGGATCCTCCACTGCTAGGTGCACAGGGGTGTCGACATCCCAGGCTAGGAAGTCAATCTCGCAGACCAAAGTTCGCGCAGACCGTTGGCGTGCCTGACACCTGCACATCAGCCAACCTGCGAGCCCGGGGACCAGGACCGAAGCGACGCGTCCCGCAGCGTTGGCAACGGGTAGGAGGAGATGACCCCTGCTGGCAAGTTGGGTCCCAACCTGGCACCAACCGAGGGTCGCCGGCGCCGCCGGGGTCAGGCGCCTCACCGGAGGGGATGTCGACGTCATTGGCTGGCCACGCGTTCAGCCGCTTCACATGACGAAGCGGAGACCTCGCCGGCGTCCGGACATCCCGGCTGGGGCCCCGTGCAGGAGGCACGCGCGGTCGGGGCAGCAGATGGCCACCCGTGCACGCCATAGCCCGATGACCAGCGCCCCGACAACGGAGGCAGCGTGACGAGGAGCGACATTGAGCGGCGACGTGACCATGCGCGAGGCAATTGAAGCAGCGACCCACCAGCTCCAGCGGTACTGGACGGTGGCATTTGGGTGCCGCTATCCTTGGCCCACGTCGATGGCGACGACTCTGGACAGTCTGGAAGCCATCAGCGTCGACGTTGAGCCCCCGATGAGGCTGCCAGAGTTCGGGCAGCGGGGCCATGTGCCGCGAACCAAGGCGCTGGTGCACAGTGCCCCTCGCTGCCCGCCGTGGTCCAGGACGACACTGTGCGGGTACTCGCGCAAACTGCGCTGGAGGAGGCGCGCGTGCACTGGAGAGCACTACGCCGCATCCCCCTCGCCGGTACCCGCGGGGCACCCTCCGCCGCAGCCCCTGTCGAAGTGGTTCGGAGACAACTACGAGCAGCGTACAGATACGACGGGCGCGTGACAACAGGGGTGGGCTCGTCGGAGCTGCCCGCGCCATGGTCGGTGTCCGCCTAGCGCCTCGCCTTGGAGCGCCCCACCGAGCTGCCACCAGGATGGAAGGGGGGCGCGTGGGGGGAGAGCGGTTTGGACGGCCACATAGATGAGCTGTGCCCGGACAACAGCCGCGGCGGCGACGGTGGCGGCGCCTTGAGCATGCCAACGCCATCAACATCCTCATCGTCATCGTCGTGGAAGACGTCCTCGATGAGGACCTCGTCCTCCTCCAGCTTCTTCTCCGCCTGCATGGTGCTCAGAACGTCGATGACGGGCGGCCCCAATGGCGCCGGGGGCGGTGGCGCATCGGGAGAGGCCACGGCAGGCGCCCAGGAAGCCATGGCGGCGACGGCCGGTGTTCCCGAAAGTGGGGGCGCGCCTAACCCCACATCGGTGACAGGGTCCTGCGGGGACGCTTCCAACTGCTGATGGTCGGAGGTGTCAGGAGCTGCGGCCAGCTGCAGCGGGCATCCACCAGACGCGACCGGTGGCGGCGGCACGGCGGCGGCCGCCAGGGGCACCTCCAACCTTGGGTCCTCGGAGTCCACGGGCTAGGAGGTTGCAGGAGATGGTGTGGCAGTGGCGGAGGGGCTCGCCAGGCAAGGGCCGGTGGCCGGCGGCGACTGGGCATGGCGGGCGGCCGCCAGAGGCCCTGCTGTCTCGATGGGCGGGATCTCGAAGGTGGTGGGCAGAGGTGCTTCGTGATCCACATGTGTCAATAGATCAGGAAGCAAGGATTCAGGATCTGTAGTTGGAAGGAGGAAAGGTGGCGTGGGGTGGCCGGGCTGGATGGCGGCGGCGCCTGGAAGGGGAGGCGGGTCGGGGTCGGGAGGCATCCTCAGCTTCATGCTAACTTTGTAAACGGTGTAAGTTTGCTTTTCCTGTCAGTTAATGCTTGTAATTTTTTTGAACTGTAGGTTGCATCTAAAAACTGATTGGTTCTACACAATAATACCTAAAACACTAATTGCTCCATCATATAAATTAAACAACAGGCACAGCCGCACACGGTTCTGCACAACTGAAATGAACAGACCATGTCATTGTTCCAAACTTGTACATATGAATATGAATATGAATATGAACTGGTCCATTTCCAAGGAGAGCACGGCTTCCCATTCCTTAGATTCATATTGAATTTGATTTTGGTAATCTAGCTTCGTTGGGGACCTTGGTTCTCTGTTATGCACTTGTGCTGTCAAACATTTGGTTCACCTAAACCTCTTAACTGGTCTGTTATCTGCTGCTACTTTAACTATACATTGAAGAATTGCTACTTCCGACTGCAGTGCACATTTTGTTTTCCAATGAGCAGTCCACTTGCTTTGGAAATTCATAAGCTGCAATACTCTATAGCTTTTTTGTTCAGTATCAACGCCAATTTGGCATTCTTTTATGCCACATGCATATGTCAAACTTTGAGGTTATGTTGATAACATTTTCCATGCCATAATCTGAACTTCTGAACTTGCATGCGTGTAATCTATCATGATATAAGGCCTGGAACATCTCAGAATCAACAGGTATTCAAGATGTATCAAAAAGTATGTGAAGATGAACAATCCAGATTTCAAAATCATCTTTGTTGAGCCTTGAAAAAACTCACAAACAGACAATCGCAGCAAAAGAAAAAACTGAGAACCAAAGAGGACTATTTCTCCTTTATCAGTCTATTGCCGACATAACAATGCTACTTAATTACAATTAAGATCTGAATTAGACACTATGAAAGTAGATTAACTAAGAGCATAAGAATATGATATATAGATTTCAGTGTCCCACAAGCCAACAAGAGGGTGGCGTGGCAACCCGCGCCTATGTTTTCTAGTCTATATATATCTAGACAGAGACAGCCTGGCGGTGCAGGTCCAGACGGGTTGTTGAAAACAAGTTATTATTTTCGCAAAAAAAAAAGAAAACAAGTTATTAGGCCTAGAATGAGTGAAACCAGGTGGAACAATTCGATGTAGGCCTGGAGTGAAAACAGGCACACATGGAATTCAAGTTTGCCGAACAAGGCCTAAGTTGGAATAAACCTCCTGATGTCTGGTTTCAAATCAAACATCAAACATCAAACAACAAAACATATTTATTGGCTAGGACAGATCTTCGGTATCAGGAATTCCATCGGAATAAAAGACACAAGGGGAGGAACAATACTTCTATCCATGTCCTTATTATGCTTTCAAGGTCTAATAATATAATATTTGTACAAAATGGTAGTCAATGCAAATTAGGTGAAAGCTATTGAGCCCCATGAACCAAATAGATGTGTCCACAAACTGACTATATTAGAAAAGATGGACAATTAATTAATTATCTTTCACCATATGCAATACAAAGCGGAATATGAGACTGCAATAAATCTGTTGTTAAATTGCCCGAGGACAATAATTCAAACTCTAATCTACGGCTCTAATATCATATTGTGCTAGGTAATAAGGATGTGTTTGGTTGAAAGTAAGGTAGGACGGAATGAATTCATCACTCGTTATAAGAACGGTTTACATTTTATTATTCAGTTGGATGATGTAAAGGATAAGGTAAGAGCCGGTTTTCACCTCCTAAACTAAAGTGGACTAAAGTTTAGTCGCTTTAGGGACTAAAGTACCAAACAAACTAACTAAAAGATGACTAAAACTGTAAAACACTTTAGTCCACAAGTCACTTTAAGAGATGATAAAAGGTGACTAAAATATCTTAGCAGTCCACTTTAGTTTAGAAGTTGAGAACCAAACGTGCCCTAAAACGTCCATTAGATTGACGTAAGTTATTCCACCACCAACAACAACAGGAGGCCACATCTCTAACCGCTCTTCCATAGTCCCCTCCATTTGTCCCAAAGCTCTTACAGTAGATTCAGTCAACTCAGTAGAGGCTAGATCATCGGAGGCTGCACATGATCGTCAAAGGCTGCACATGACCTAAGTGCACAGCACAGAGATATCTAACCAATAGTTTGATGTATCTGATGCTCGTCCTTCACCTAAGAACCCCCACGAATGCCTCCTAAGAAGACCTATCGGGAAGACAGGATATGCAAGGCACCTAGAACGCAATCACGTTGAGAGATATGCTAAACAGGGCAAGGGAGTAGGAACAGATTGTATTTAGAGGTAAAAAGCAAAGATATACATGTTTCTGACGATTGGATAGATGGATACCTCAATTGGCCATGATTCTCTGGTACAAATAGCTAGAGAGGGGTGATTACAAATTTTCCATGAAATCTGATAACGTACCAAAGAAAAATAAACACATTTTTGGTTCGGATTGTCAAAACTGGCCTGGGCCAGTTTGTACAAGCTCCATGTGAAGATCTAGCCAAAATTTGTACTTCATATATACAAAATAAATTGTAATATTTTTTTAAAAAAATTGTAATATACAAATTATCATTATACGAAGGTTGCTACATAATTTGTATATGAACTATGTTCGTTTAAAAAAATAAACCGAATTTCTCACTAATCATGGATCTTGCGAAAGATACATCTCCTGCAATGTACTGCTCAGGAAAACTACTAGCACTGACCTCATTCATTGCTCCCAGTCCATTAGATCACACGCAGAAAAGCCCTTTACTCCCGTCCAGCGTAGAAAAGCAACAAACAGCGAGGAAATAAGGCCTTGTTTAGGTACCAAAATTGATATCCAAAATTTACTATACAGAATTTTTATTTCTCATCACATTAAAATGCCGGCACATATATAGAGTACTAAATATAGATAAAATCAAAAACTAATTGTACAGTTTTATTGTACTTTACGAGACGAACATTTTAAGCCTAATTAATCAATGTTTGGACAATTATTATCAAATAAAAATAAAATTACTACAGTGTGACGGGACACTTACTATGCAAATTTTGCCCACCAAATTTGGTAACTAAACGAGGCCTAAAATTCAGAATTCAAACAAACAGCCCGTCCCCTGCAATACTGTTCAAATGTTCTAATAAAAAGAATAATTCAAAAACTAAGTAGAACAAAATAAGCTGAGTCCACTTTCACAAAAAAAAAGAAGCTGAGTCCACTAAACAGACAAACTGCAAGGAAACAAAATTTACTATACACCCTTTTTATATATATAAAACAGGAGTTCAACTGAGCTTTTTATTAAAAGGTGCAAAAATACAAAGTTTCAAACAGAGGATCAAGAAATGAAGACATTCAAGAAAAAAATCTGGGGGATTACACATAATTGTCTAGAAGTCAATAAATGGGTGATTTTTCTTTTGCTCTTCGAATAACTATAAGACAAAGTCCTTTCTGAAGACTTCTTTGCATCTTTGACTGAATGACGTATGTTTCTGAAGATAAAGTCTTTCCACTGAGTCCATATTCCCCAGCTCATTGTGATAACGGTTTCCATAAAGAATGGCAGATTAAGTTGAATTTCTCAGTCATTGCACTAAGTCCATATTCCCCAGTTGAGTTTTGAGGCTGTCCAAGATGGTCGCTATCATCTGGCACTATCAAATGCAATGTGGACCTACAGTCCTTAGTGAAAGGACAGCCAAAGATTAATAGTGTGTTTGGTTTGAGGAACGAGGTGGTTGATCTAGCATCTTCTTACGTCTTACTTTTTTCATTTGGTTTTTGGAATATAAGCCATGATCATCTTATTCCTCATAAGCTAGTAATTAGTACTAGCATGAGAAATGAGTTGATTCCATAAAACTCATAGGATGAACTCATAATACTATGGGGGTATTTGAATACTTCTGCTCCACTTTAACTTCATGTTGCCAAACACATCGACTTCTAAAAATTCTGTTTCACAAAAAAGGTGGAGCTATAGAGACCAACTCTATGTTTTTTCTAGAGCAAAGAGGTACTCCAATTCTTGAAGTTTTATACTCCCATACGGAGTTGTGGTCAATTAACCACCTTCCCACTCATTAGTCATTAATCACCGGTTCACTGTGCATGTGTTGACTTTCCAATCCCCTTGATGTACGCATGCGTGATGGTCAGGACCCTTGGTTCCCGAATTCTCGCATGAAGACCAAAGCTGTGTTAGCCATTTAAATTATTTCTCTGACTTCGTTAGCCTTTTATATTATTTATTTGGATCTCTGGTAGCCGTTTGGAATATTGTTATGCGACGTGCCGGCAGGCAGGACCTGCTGGTTGCCGTGGTTCGCGGCATCTGGCTTGGCCAGCCCCGCGCCGCCGTGCCTCGCGCGACTGGCCCGCGGCGCCTTGCTCGGCCTCCCCTGCGGCGTCCTGCCTTGCATGTCTGGCAGCCAGGGCCAGGCTCGACACCAGCCGGGATGCCGGGCTCTGTCGCGGCCTCGGTGGATCCACCGGAGGGAGGTCCTCGGTGTTCTCCATCGTCGGCGGGCAGTGCCAGGGTTTGGACGCCGCCACCCAAAATCAAGGACGCCCGGACACGGTCAGAGGATAGAACAACCGCCTATATACTAAGTATGAAGGGGTAAGGGTATTTTGGTATTTTGACTTGCACCTGGATGCCGCCCGTCGCATGTCAAAGACTACGCTTATGCCTCCGCACAATGCTTCGTCCGTGGCTCGGGCCGCAGTAGGGTAGCTGACGGGCCGCGAGAGCCTCGTCAAGGACGGAGGAAGCGCGGGCTGCTGTGTCCTCAGCTGGTTAGTGGCATCCCTGTTTGGCCAGTGGAAGGGCGTGCTCCTGCCCGCAGGCGCCTGGGGAGGCGCGGGAGCGCATCTGCCCTGGAGGCGGGCAGGTGTGAGCGACGCCCCGTCCTCCAACAACTGGGGCCGACGCGCCAGGTGACCGCTCCGGATGCTGACGGGTGGCAGCGCGTGCTCGCACAGTGCCCTGCCCAGCCGGCGCAAGCACCTTGGCCTTGACAGCGCCACGGGCGGGCACCGGGGGTAGCGTCGGACCACGAAACTTCCCGGCATATGCCGATGGCGTTGCTTCAAATGCCTTGCGGTGGGACATCGTGTTGCCACCTGCAAGCTACCTTGGCGATGTCTTCGCTGCCACAGCCTTGGCCATTTCGCGTGGGATTGCAAGACGCCGAGACGCGTCGACAGCATAGCCGGGCGCGCTGCTCAGTAAAGGTGCGGCAGTGGTGGCAGTAGCAGCGCCGCTATGGGCGATGGCTGCGTAGCTGCAGGTGTCAGGGGCACGATGTTACTACGGTCAATGCTCGCACCAATGCAGGCATCAGAGGCGGAAGAGGAAGCAAGGAGCTGTCAACGCCAACCAGGCTTTCAAGGTTTGGTGACCGCGGTCTACTCGTTCCGTGGCTGGAGCACCGATCGTGCCTCCAATCGAAAACAAGGGCCATGGATCATCGACCTCGGCTGATCTGATGGACACATGGAAGGACATCGCATGGGTTGTCATCCTCGAAGGCCCGCTACCACCGATCGACAGCGCGCACCTGGCCATGTCGGGAGGGCCGGCCCCAGAGCCCACACCGCCTGTAGCCACCCCTACAGTTGCGACGACGAGGCCTACCTCCTGGGCCGCGGCCCTGGAGGGATCGCTGCCGGCACTCGAGGCCACATTGGAGAGGGCCTCTTCGCCAAATACACATGAGGCCTCCTCTGCTATTGGCGAGAAGAGCCCATGATGACGACCCCCGAGCCATCGGCACGCACGGTGGTGGCTGTGGTTCCGCTCTCCGATGAGGACCCTCCTCCGTCCATGCCATGAGGGGGCGTAGTGACCGGGGTCGAGAACAACGCCAACTTCTGCACGCCACCGTCTGTCAGCATCGTGCCGCATGACCAACTCATTGTTGACCAGGTCACGGACGACAACAACGGCGGCAACTCTGTCTCCTCCCTTACCGGCCGCATCAAGCGGTTCACACAGAGGATCTTCAAGAAGGCCACCTCGCCTCGCGGCGAAGCCATTAGCCAACATGCCGATGGCCAAGTGAGGCGAGTACCCTCGCCATATATCGGATGGGGCTGCTCCAAGGAAGAACAACGGAGGAGGCCACGAAGGAGTACGAGGCCAAGTTCGGCGGCACCAACGCAGCCAAGGACATGGAGGCGATGCTGGAGCTCTTCCCCGATGCGGCACGCCAACAATGGCTACGCGACAGTCGCAACCGCGCATGACGCCACCACCGACCTATGGGTCAAAGCCGGTGCATGCAAGCTAGATTGTCTATTTTGTGAGTAATCCACTTAGGTTGTAAGGTGCGGGAGCAACACTTCATGTAATATCTCCCCCCCCCCCCAAAAAAAAACGCATAAGTGCGGTTGTAAAATAACTCTTCTACTTAAATAGAAAGATACGCAAACCTTTTGCGTATACGTGAAAAAACTTGCACCTCTTTGCTGGTTGACGGCATAGTTGGACGGAGTGGACAGAAAGCCCAAGAAACTAAGAAAAGTTCATTTTTAGGCGAAATAACTAAATTTGACTGGAATAAGGCCAAGAAACTAAGATGAAATTTTTTAGTGCCAAATAACCAATTTGCTGATGAACCATTTGCGTAAAAAAATCTATTCTCAGAGCTAAAGCAGATATATGTGCCAAATAGTACCAACTGCTCGACAAACTTTACGGTGGACCTATTCCATAGTAGAGTTCATGGAGAGAGCTAAAAAATGGAAGTGTCGAAGTGCCAAACACCTAGTACTATGATTCATTTTATTTATAGTTTCAATTAGATATAAATATTTAAAGTTAATTTACATATATTACAGTTCTATCATAGACTTGGCAACATCTCTAAACATACATGAAAGATTCCAACGAAAATACAAATGGGGGGTATAAAATCGATCATTTATCTATATGCAAAATTTGATTTTAGGCAATTACGACATTCTCAGGGATACATAAATAAATAAAACATCAGCGGTCGAAATAGTTTCAGGTTGCGGATTCACGCCGGATTGGCTCTACAAGCAAACATTTTATGCTGATTTCTCCTCTTGCTTTATTTCCTTATACAAATTTTACGTTTGATCTCAAATTTTTTGACCGAAGTCAGCAAGGAAAACCCTAGCCTATTATTAAATTTTTTTAATAATACAGACCTGTTTAAATTTACTCTCACAGGAAGTCAAACCCAGGTCTGCTGGGTGCTACTCAGGTGCTCTAACCACTTACCTCAAATTTAGTATTCATATTGATGATTTGCAATTTTTATTTATCTAGATTCACATTTTAATTTGTTTTCACCAGCCTAGGCAAATCTGACTCTATCTATATTCACTTAGTTACCTCACACTACCACAAACAATTGCTTTGAGCGGCAAAATCGTCAAAGATAGAGGTAAAACCACCAAGAGAATAGTCCATGACCGCAAACGGTCATTGTACACACTCAAAGATAGGACACAGGAGAAATTGGTTTCCTTGGTGGTTTTGTTAGTCGAGGATAATTTTCTTGAAGGATGGCCACCAATGAAATCAGGACTTGATTTAATTTGCCAAATGACAAGAAAATATTGCAACTGCCAAGAAAAATAGTTCGCTTGAGGGTGAATAACCACTTTTTTCGCCGAAATGAAGTTTCCGAAGGTATGTATATCCAACGCAAGACACACACATATAGTAGCAGACATCCCCGTGCGTTGTGCAATAGGATATATATTGTGTACCAGTGATCACACCAATTATAATGAGCTATTATTTTTCCTAATTAAATTGGACTTTGTCTAACCTTAAACCAAATAAAATCCATGCCTATAATAATTGCTAGTGCAATAAAAATCATTGTAGTATGGAAAAATTGATAGGATATTGACCCAACTAAAATAGGTGACTATTGTGTGCAATTGTAGATTGTGACTAGCACACGCACCGTGTCACAAACGGACTCGTACACCAACGTAGGTTTTATATATGTACAAACTTAAAAAGCAACGAGAAGGGATGGCGGCCCTGGGAGTGGGAGATAGAACTTTGCTATTTATTTAATAATTATATTATGGGAGTTGTTATATCTCTTTCGCAAGAAGTATAGCCAACATTTCTTACGATGTGCAGAATCATTGGATCATCATCTAAGGGTGGGATCTCTTAACGACTCTGTTTTTATGAAGTATAGATGTCATCGTGTTGTTATACAAATAGAGTCATAAGAAAAGTGTACATGACATCCTATTGTTAAACAAATAGAGAGACATAAGAAAAATGTGCATGTCAACAGCTCTATTGTTACAAAGTATGCATATCATCCGTTGCAAGAGGTAGTAGAGAGATTTCTTGCAACAGAGATATAGAAAAAATGTATGATTATATATGTAGGGTATGGTTATCTGTATTGAGGATTATTGGATGAGCTCCAAGGTTTGTGCTGGTCTTTCAAGTGCAGATTAGTTAGTAAAAAAAAATCTAACAGATCTCTCTATGAATTATCTGTCAACAAACAACTAAAGACTCCCATATGTATAATATATAAAAACTTTATTAGTAACATATTTTTCAGGAGACAGGTACAAATATACAGTACACACTAGTAGTAACATGTCTTTGAGGACAAGGAAGGATAGAACAATGATAGTCCCATTAGATTCGTATGCTACGATGATGTAACTATATCACCATTGGCAAGCATTATTATCACACATGAAAAAAAATTCCGTGATGATCATCGCTGCGGAAACACGGTGCGATTATGGTTGACGTGTAGCCCATAAAACATTTTGTTTTACCTTCTGGTAGGGATTGTTCTCACCGAATTATTTTCCAAAGCATTGACATACGGCGCGCGGCGACCACTGCACTGTCCACCAGCTGCAACCGCCGGACTTGACGGAGAACACTTCCACATGTCGACGACGGCAGCGAGCGCCTGGTGACCTGGCCCGCCTGGTGCCGACGCCTTGGAAGCCTCCGCCTGCAGCTGACGTGCTTTCTTCCGCGCCATGGCGCCCTTCTCGCCCGCCATCAGCTCCCTCGTCACCTTGGCCACCACCTCCCGCGGCACCACCCCGTCCTGCCGGGCGCTGACTCGCAGCGCCAGGCCGATATGCTCCAGCTTCACGGCGTTCATCCTCTGCTCGGCGAATAGCGGCCATGCCAGCACCGGCACGCCGGAGGACACCGTCTCCAGCGTCGAGTTCCAGCCGCAGTGCGACAGGAACCCTCCCACGGCGCGGTGGCCCAGGATCTCCACCTGCGGCGCCCACTGCGACACGACGAGCCCGGTGCCCCTTGTCCTCTCCGTGAACCCCTCCGGCAGGTAGGTCAGTGGGTCGTCGACATGGTCCCCGGCGCCAAAGTAGGTCCCGGAGCTGTCCTTGTCGCTGGGGAGACGCACAACCCACAGGAACCTCTGCCCACTCGCCTCCAGCCCGGCTGCCAGCTCCGCGGTCTGCGTGCTGGACAGCGTGCCACCGCTGCCAAAACACACGTACAAGACGGAGCCGTCCGGCTGCCCGTCCAGCCACCGCATGCAGTGGTGCCCGGCGGACTTGTCGGAGCACGAGCGGACGAACGGGCCGACAGCGTAGGCCTGCGGGTACACGCCCTTGTCGGAAAGATCTTTGAGCGCCTCCAGTGTCTCGTGCTCGATGGCGTCCAAGGTGTGGGCGATGAAGCCGTCGGTGCGGAGGTAGTCGAGGCACATGTCGACCAGGAGGTCGAACACGGGGTTGGCACGGTACTGGAGGGGATCGACGAGGTCGGCTCCGTGCAGCGACAGGCACCCCGGCATGGTGACGGGCTCCGGGAGGTCGCGGAACTCGCAGGTTGTGGTTCTGGCGAGCTCTGGCGAGCCCAGCAAAGAGCACAGCGACATGAGGCTCGAGGTGTAGAAGACGTATCGCGGCACGCCGAGGTCCTGGGCAACGGCGAGCGCTGCTGGGCACAGCATGTCGGTCACGAAGACCGTGACGCCGGCGGGAGAGTCGAGAAGGGAACGGAGCAGGGCGCGGAGGTGCGGGAGCGTGCGCTTGACGACGACGAGGATGCGGGTCACGATGTGCGCGTCGGCGGGGAGGTCGTCGATGGGCACCTCCGGGAGCGCGGTGGTGGAGACGCCCGGCGGGAGGGAGGACAGCGCGGAGGAGTTCGTGGGCGACGAGAGGTTGGTGTAGGTGACGATCGTGGAGGTGAAGCCGTGGTGTGCGGCGAGCCGCCCGGCGAGCTCGGCCACCGGGGCGACGTGCCCCACGCCGGGGCTCGTGAGAATGACGGCGTGCGGTGCATGCGCGTGTGACATGGTCAGCTAGCTCAACAAGTGATCGTCACAAGTTGCTATTCGCCTTGTGTTATGGCAGTGGCACAGGATTGTGTCCTGACACTAGTTATAAATATAGCGGAGGATGGGGATGTGTCAAATGGGATGTGTGATGCTTGTCAGCTTTAGTACCAGCGGAAAGGGACACGCCTGCACGTATCTGTGGCTGCCCAGCTTATCCTGGCCATCGGTGCCTAAGTGTCGTGTTAAGATTGGAGCATGTATTACTTCGTCAGTGGACCATGTGTGCTAATAGTCGTAGTTATCTATCGCGAAGGATGTGGAGTGGTGCGGTAAACTGGCAAAAGTGATAAGGGATGTGTTGCTGTTAACGGGTCTGTATGATTAAGGATGGCATAAATATACTTTTAGCAACTATGAGAGCGATGGGACATCGAAAGGTATGACAAGCCACACGGTGCTTAATTTAACCAAACACAAGTCCTAGCTTGAGAGGAACACTTGTCATAACACTTCCACATTGTGGTCTTGGGGCTTATATTTGAGGTGGATAACACTCTAAATAAGCTTTCGATAGATTGCAAGATATATTTATCGAAATAAGAGTTTAGAGTGAAAATTTATGATTATTTAGGGTGAGTTGTTCCTGTTGACATTGGACCATTATCCAGATCGGTAGTCTAGATGCTCCGGTTCATGCTCTCGTCTAGGCGCTCTTATACCTATGGGCTGTGGGGTAGGTTTACATCCTCCAGGTAGTTCCAAACCATCCAAAATCAATGTATTCTTTACACTAACCGAGGCAGGCGTTTTTCATTAACCGAGGTGGACACCTTAAGGCAGTAAGAGGTTTAAGATACTGCCTCGGTAAATCCATTATCCGAGGCGGGCATACTTAAGCCTCGCCCCCAAAAACAATGGCCCAACAAGCGGCCCATCTCTGCCCGATATGTACGTGTCATTGTATATAAACGAGAGCTAGGGTAACTTCTAACCATTTTTCACTCCCTCTCTCAGACTCACGGAAATCATTAACTACTTGAGAATTCTTTGGGTCCGTTTGTTTCAGCTCCAGCTCGCTCTGATTCTACTGATTATTTACTATTCCTCTCTCACTATTCATCACCTGATTCAACTGATTCATCTGATTCTGAAGCTGAAACAAACGCACCCTTTGTACTTTGAATTCTCCCATTAGGTCTAGACCATCCATCATTGTGCAGAAATGTATCCCCACAGCTAGTTTTGGAGGTTTAGGTATTTATACCCCCTTCCTCACCCCTTGACTTGTGGCAGCTCTTTCCAACCACGAAGAACACCTCCCTAGAGGTCTTTTATTTGAGCTTTAGCTCTCTCCCTCTATTCTTTGATGCTTGTGATATTTAGATAGTTTGGTCGACACATTGGGTGTGTAAGCATCCAAGCACACAAGTGATATGAGTTGTGGTTAATGACAAAACCATGCAATTGTAACTCATGTGTGTTTTGTAGGAAAATTGGATATTAGGTCACAATGCTTGAGAAGAAGAATGTGACTAATTTG
Organism: Bothriochloa decipiens; assembly: GCA_023333625.1. Taxonomy (NCBI): domain Eukaryota; kingdom Viridiplantae; phylum Streptophyta; class Magnoliopsida; order Poales; family Poaceae; genus Bothriochloa; species Bothriochloa decipiens. The sequence continues at coordinate 29,357,586 of CM041631.1, read as the reverse complement.
ATGCAAAGGTGATCTACGACTCAGATTGAAGGATGATATCCTTTTAGTCTTTAAATATCTAGGATTGTCTTTTATACTAAATCAAGTTTGCCTAATGTGCCTTTGTGTCACTAGAAATTTTAATAGTCTATTCAACACCCTCCATCCATAGATCCTTTTAGAGTGTAAAGATGCAAAATTGGAGAACAAAATGTAGACCTGAATCTACAAAATCAACCGTAACTTAAATAGGAGAAAGTATGAAGAAACAAGAGTGAAAACAGAGAAACTGCTCGGATGGTCCATAAATCATAGAAATGAGCATGCCAGACAAAGTTTTTTGGTGTTCAGTTTGCCCCTTTGCTAAGGCATTGTTTAAGTTATTAACATAAACGATCTAAAATAGTCTAAAGTTTTAGTTCGAACAAAATATCTCCTTATTTTTTATTTTTTATTTTTTATTATTAGTTGTATAAATCTTGTTATTATTAGTTGTATAAATATTTTTTTACGTTGATAATTTTATTCTTCTTCCAAGCATGTCAAATTTTTTCCCCTTGAACGTTGTAGCTACATAAGTTGGTTTGGGAAGAGCACCTGACTACATATGTTAGAGCATCTCCAAGAGTTTTGAAAACCAATTTGGTATCCATGTAATTTCGGCAAAAGAGAAAAAAATAGCTTCCAATAGTTTGGCAAATCAACATCTGGATAATGGTTTGGTGGCACGAAGGAATGATGCGGCGGCGGAGGCCGCCTTCCCTCCTTCGTGCGAGAAGGGTAAAAGTTGCGAGGAAATTGTTCCAGCTGATAAAAAAATGTTTGTGGGTCTTCTTTTTTATTATGGTGAGTCAAAAATAGCAAGTTTTTGGAGAGGACCTCTTTTTTATTTGATAAATTATTTTGAAAGTTAGCAAAACATAGGATTTGGCAAGTAAAATTTGTCATGGAGATGCTCTTATACCTCTTCTAATCAAAATTAAGTAGAGGAAAATGTGGAAAGAAATAGTCTTGTGTAGATATATAAAAGGAAAAAAAAGAAAGAATAACGTACATGGATGGAAGAAAAACCTAAATTTGAAACGGACTATGGTGCGTACGGATAGAAACGGAACACATGTATGGCACAAATATAGATAAAAAGGAGCGTATAAAAGAAGGTGAGAGAGCATGATAAAAAAGTACTGTAAAAACTTTGCCTCTTTATATTCTTATTATTAGGGATAGAACAACCTCATTGATATTATGAAGACATGGTTTCATGCTCAGTTGAGTTTAGAGAAGTCTCACAACAAGAGCGCGAACGGTCAAATACTTCGATATCTTGACAAGGATGATACTTTTGACCATATCCAATTAATTTGTACCAGGACAACACTATTAATAATGATAAAGACCGATCACAAATAAATATCTAAAGCCAACGTATAATAGGTCCTCTCTGAAGGCCGGGTACATAGGAGTACTTGGTCGTTATAGATGAGATGATGTGTCCAAATCAATTGCGATCCCTTGCGTCATGACGATCAAAGATGCTTTCTGTCATCACACGCATACTTAACTCACATGATCGAGAGTAGACCGCTACAACTTCTTGTTGCCGTAGCAAATACGCAATGTCTGGAGGGTGTCCTCGCGCGGCTGAGAAGCTTTGAGGCGCAAATGGAACAGATACGAATAATATTTGAATATTTATTAGTTTGACATTAATATTTGTACCAAATATGAATACATATTTGAATGTTCTAGAATATAAATACTAAATGGATTTTTTCTAATATCTATCTTTTCATCGATAGTGTTTAAGGAACAATATCATTATTCAAGGAGCGATTAAAGCATGAGTTCATATCACAATTGACAAAGATAGCTTGTAAAAAGTAACATATTTATCAAATATTTGTAATCAATAAATATATAGAAATAAAAAACTATAACTAAATAATGGTTTCAATCTATATAAAATTATTTTATAAGGATAAATAAATTAAAATATAAAAAATGATGAAAATTACAAAGAAGTAAAGAACAATGTTTGAATAGAATTTATTAAAAAAATTATAAGGTTTAAACTAAATCACAAATTATATTAAAATTAAAGTTAACTTTGTATATGGATATTAAATTAAAGTCATTAATCATAGAGATAAACTTTTAAATAGTTTTGGTGAATAAATTATTATTAGGACTACTAAAAATATCATTATTAGTCAAAAAACAACTTTTAAGGCTTATTGGACTAATTAGACTAATAACTAGTAGCCAAAAAATAGTTATAGTATGTCCAAACATGCTGGCTGATAACAAGTCCATTCTAGTGGGCGAATTTTTTAGTTGATACATCGCATCGACTAATAACGACAGTAAGCTTGTTACCTGTGTCGCCCATAGTGATCTTAATCATTTTTTCCTCTTTGTTCTTGAGTTTTCCCGTTGTTTTGCATGTGCACAAATGAGGCCAGATCTGGTGGTAGAGATTAAGCAGTTCCAAGAATATAATCATTTTAAATAAATAAACATCTATTTTTTAAGAAATAAATAAATAAATAAAATATATATGATATGATATAGTATATTAGATGTTAGAGCATCTCTCTAACGGTTTACCAAAATTTATTTGATAAATATTATAATTTCGTAATTTGCTAAAATATATAACAAGTAAAAAAATAAACCATCTTTAAGATTTTACTATTTGAATTTGATAAAATAAAAAACCCGCTAACGAAACGAAAGGGTCCATTAAATTAAACGAAAGAAGATTACTCAAGAGCTCCACTGAAGAACGAACAGGCCCGGTAAGACGGTCGGGCTTGGAACGGGATCGATCTTCGCTGCCGCGCGATTCTGGGCTCGTCGACGTGAATGGATGATTGATCGTCGGGATGGATGATCGATCACGTCATCACGGGTTAATTTTGCCATCACGTCATCACGGGATGGATGGATCAATCACGTCATCAGCAGTCGGGCGACACGATTGTCGGGCAACACAGATATACAGATACGCGCGCGGAGGGGAGGCACAGTAAGTCGATAAAATTGACAAATTTATTTGGCAAGCTCATTTGACAACATGTTATATTTAATATAAACTTGTTGCTTAGCCCGCTATTTCGTCATGTAAGAGCATCTCTAATAGTTTGTCAATTTAACTTGCTATTTTTAAAAATTTAGTAAAACATAAAATATACTCTCCAATAGTTTGCCAATCTAGCTTGCCATTTGTTTCAACTTGCCATCCATCCTCGCCGTGCACGTATATTTACGCGTGCGGATCGGCGTTGTCATCCCGTGCATGTGAGTCTCGGCTTCCCTTCCCGTGTGCGCAAGAAAATTTCCGCGCGGTTGTTGTGCTCGCGGCGACGCACTGGCTGAGCCCGGTGCTCGCGTTCGCGTCACGGCCGGTAGAGCTGCTCGCGACGGACCGGCGGAGCTGCTCACGTCACGGCCGGTGGAGCTGCTCGCGACGGAACGGCGGAGCTGCTCGCGTCGCGGCCGACGGAGCTGCCTGCGACGGACCGGTGGAGCTTCTCGTGACGATCCGGTCCCCGGAGACCTCACCGGCAGCGAAGGAATGGCGGACAGAGCCACTCTATTCCGTCCAGAGCAAGGGTGCTAACCTAATTTTATTACTCTTCCTGAATATTTATACAAAAATACCTAGACTCAGAGATTTACTAATATAGGCTTGGTTAATTCTGAAACAGTAGGGGCTAATCTGTAAAGTGGTCATCCTGCCCGCACCCTGGCTTTTTTTTCGTCATTTTATTTTAGCAAGTGAAAAATAAGAAATTATTGAAGAGAGACTCTTTTTTAACTTAGCATATTCTTTTAAAAGTTGCTAAATCATAAATTTTACCGAGTAAATTTTACCGAACTGTTGGAGACGCTGTAAGGCCCGTATCCTGTCATACCTCACCTGGCCCGTCCACATGCAGGCACGGCGCTTCTCGCGCGTTCGCACATCAGCAGCTGGAGACTCCAATTTGCTCAAAAGGTGCTTAGGCCTCTTTGAGCCTCCCCGTGCTCAGGCCCATTAAACATTTCAGTGAGTTGGCCCGTGCCCAAGAGGCTCGCCGGTGCTTTTCCGTCCAAGTGCCGATGAAGAGAGCCGCCGCCCGACGCTCCTCACGAGCAGTTCGTCCAACAGCTCGCCGGCGAGGCTCCATTGCGTGGATGGATCACCCCCTTGTTGCCGGCTGCGGTGATGTCTCCTCCGCCACACTTCTCCGACATCTTTCATGTAGTATGTATACCCACTAGCTTGTCGGTAGTGAAGTCCCGTATAGTTAGCTGTAAATTGGTGATGGGCATTTGGACATCTTAACGTCCCTACTACCTGTGTTATCATCTTGAGAAACACAGTTCAGATCTATTGGAGTCACCATGGGCATGTGGACAAACGTCCCTACTACCTGTGTTATCGTCTTGAGAAACACAGTTTAGATCTATTGGGGTCGCCATGTTTTCTATTACGAGGAAACGCATCCATCTTTGCAGAGCCTCGTTGGAGTGTTGCAGCGAAAAGCCAGTGTGCCAATGTGTACAAAATTTGCAAAAGCTGGACTTGTTATAACATCGTAGGAATTGGGCATTATCAGCTAATTTTAGCCCAACAGGTACAATATCCTCTATCAGCTATACAATTTGTCTCGAGCTTGGTAAGCTCGGGCTAATGAATACGCTATTTACATACTGCAATCCTTCTGCAACGCCTGCGCTAGTTGAGCCTTGGGATTAATCAAGCTGTCTCACAGCTTACCTCTTCTGGAAGTTGAATATCTTGAGCGAGAGCCCGAAAAGCAAGGCAAAGATTACAGGAAATGCTACCACCACCACGGCAACCAGCCACAGCAAGTCGTGATGGTACCCAAAGTAATCTTCAACGAAGTCAGATATACGCAAATCACTGTTACTGAACGTCTCGGTTAAATCACCAAATTGTGAAGTGACCAGTCCATTGAGTGTCCATGCAATGGGGCAAATCCAGTAGAACCATCTCCACCACACTGGAATTCTCTGTAAGGGGGAAGTTGCCATTTTTAGCACAGATGAATTAGCATATATAACGAAAAGTAGGAGCAAAGATTGGTTACAAGTGAACTACTGGACTCTGGAAGAATTACTATACTTACAGTTCTTGGTATTAAAAATCCCGAGAAAAGGTTCCAAATGGCATAAAATGCCGTGGAAGCAACAGAGGAGACATTGTAGTTCGGAGTCAGGCCCACCACCATCATCCCATAAAATGTGTAGTATGCTAGAGTGAAATACATGAAGAACAGGTACCAAAAGAACTTGGCTGCTGTCCATTCAAACCCAATCATGGCATACACCAGCACAGCATATATCAAGGACTGAACCAAGATGTATGGAAGTTCAATTACAACCTGCAAATGGAGGTAGACGTTAGAACAATTGTTTGCTCTGTCTCTCTTTCTACTTCTCATGTTATAGTTTAAAGGGATTTTACTGTCTGTACCACCTTTTTATGGAAGGAATAAAGTAGCTTACACATTCTTGAATTTGAATATCTTATTATGATTTGTTACAACCAGATCTAATGTGCTCTGTTTGACTCATTATTTTTTTTCATGTTCATTTGAAGTGATTGTTGGATTTAGTGAATGCCAGTAAACTTTACCTGTCCCAAGGCATATGGCAATGGTGAGTACATATGAGCCGCCCTTTCCCTGTAAAAGACTGTTCGCTCAACTGATACAACTGGCTGAACTGAACCAGAATTCTGTACTCCCATGAAAATAACTGAGGCATACATGGAACCCATGGCATTGAACAAGTCCTGTTGACTATCCCTGCAAGAGTAGAAATAATATCTCCAGTGAACTGCAAGTTTGTGATGAATGGGGACCAGGGGTGGCCTCTGTAACTGTAGGAAAACTGACATTTACATTTTTTTTACTTCATTTTTGTTTAGTATCGTTACCTTTTTCTGCCTACACCCCAGAACATCGTTCCAAACAATAGGGCAATCACTGTTGTGTAGAAGTATTTGACAGCAGTATATGGAGGGTTTCTCCAATATGACATACTTTGCTTCCACAGGCAAGCGAAACACTGTGTGAGGAAAGTCTGCGAGTATTCTGTTGGAAAGGATAGGTCACTTGAACCTTCCGGAGGCGTGCTTAGCTCCTTTATCAAAGTTTTATTCCTCCTGAAACAAAACAAAATTACAAAATTAGTGTTGACTGAGACATTGTTTGACAGTGTATTATCGTTTTTGTGGAATTGAAATATCAATTCTAAAATAGACGTACATATTAGTATTCTGACCGTTTGAAAGGAGATGTATATGGTTTCAGATTATTTATGCACATACTGTTTGAAAATAGGGAAAATAGGAATATTCTGCTGCAGAGCAGAATGGCAGATGGACACGGTACCCTAAACCCTTAGTGGTGTCAATATATGGCCCTACTAGAGGATAAAATCCATACTCTTGGAAAAGGCCATGTACTTTGCAGTTTAAGGATCTGCACTCTCAATACTACTACTGTTTAATAAAAACAATGAAACCATTTACAATTTCTTTCTATTCTCAAAATCTGAGATTTTGGAGGCTGAACCAAAGTTAGATAGGTTTATACTTCTTACTCTTCAATTAGATTAATTAGATAATTATAAACTATGAACCATGACACACATTGCATATACCTGTATAATTCTGAATTCTTGTATACTTCACTGAAGTTAATGCCAGTTATCTGTTCTTGCATTGTACTAGTCACTTCAAGCATCCATGTCGAGGGGTTGTAGCCATCTTTTATCTTGTTGACACCTTCGATACCCTTGGTAGAATCATGGAAAGCCCAGATAGATAATGTGTCAGTTCAGTGAGAAACTGTAATTTGTGGAAATTTACAATAGTAAAGTTGCTCTTTCCTCACCTCAAAATATTTGATCAGTTCACATGAGTGCAGTCCTAGTGGACCTACATAAATATCTTCACCTCCACGTTTCATAAGGAAGAGCTGCAGTTGTGCACAGAGCCATTAGTTGTTAAAGGTCTGGAAACTATATAGTGCAAATAGCGAAAGTGTTGTTTTACTATTTCCTTCTGCATTCTAAAATAAGAAACTATCTTTTGTATGTATGGTTATATTCACCTCATCAAAAGATTCAAAGATATCTATACTTGGTTGGTGAATGGTACAGACAACCGTTCTTCCTGTGTCCACAGTATTTCTTATTGCCCTCATGACAATAGCTGCTGCTCGAGCATCAAGTCCAGATGTTGGTTCATCCATGAAAATTATAGAAGGATTAGCAACAAGCTCAACAGCTATTGTTAGCCTCTTCCTTTGCTCTGTTGATAGTCCACTCACACCAGGCAATCCCACCAATGCATCTTTTAATGGTGAAAGCTCCACAAGCTCCATAACCTCATCAATAAACATCTGCACAGAGAAAATCAGATTTCATGTGTCATAGTACAAAGTGAGATGCTGACTAAAAAAGATATTAATAAATGTAAAATGACCAGCATGTTCCATCATGTCTATCTAAAATGTTTCTATGAACTTAAATTTTGGGTTGTTCAAGATTTCCATCTATATTATCACATAAAATTTTTTATTAACTTGGCTGTGATTTTTTTTTGGAACAAAAACTTGGCTGTGAACTCAAATTCATGTTTTGCCAAGATTTATTTTGTCACTACATAACATTTTATATCAACTAGTAAAATTACTCTCATTCTAACCATATTTCACATACTTTGTTAATGCATGCATGTATACTAACAAAGTGCTTCGGCAAACCTTTCTTGTTGGCAAATCAACATCAGCAGGTAATCTGAGCCATGCGGAGAATGCAAGGGATTCATAGACGGTAACATTTGGTGAATGGATGTCATTTTGCTCACAGTATCCTGACACACGAGCAAAAGTTTCTTGTTTCTTCGGGTAACCTGATATGGTAATGTTTCCCTGAATGTATCCACTGGTCTTCCTCCCAGCCAACACATCCATCAGTGTTGTCTTGCCAGCATCACTGACACCCATTAGAGCAGTAAGTACTCCTGGCCTAAATGAACCACTTATACCCTTCAGTAGTTCCAACCGGGTCTCTGTGACACCTTGTGCTCTGATTGCCTACATGTTTTATTGGATATAAAGAAACTGTTATAAATGAATGTTTTGCACTTAGATGGTATGAAAGCATACAAGAACCTGCAAGAATATTAGTATTAATTTCCTTAAACCGGCCCTTCAGGGCTTGTAGAGCCCTTTGACTTCTTTTTTTTCTTAATATATGCGCAGCTCTCACGTGTACGATAAAAGAATAAAAAATTTCCTTAAAAGTGAATACCTCTGGCATGTCCACACTGTATCTTATATCTTCAAAAGTGATGGAGAGAGGTACAAAAGGGAGGACCATTCCTTTGTTGACTGGACTAGAATTTAATGTTGCTTGGTTGGAAGCTGCTTCATCATTGCTCTCATCCAAAGTACCTGATAGCATATCACATATGCATGGTCATCAGGCACATCAATATATTCTTATCTAATACTAATTAGTGAAGATAAAACTATAATTACTTCTACCTGTTACTATAGTGCTGGCAACCCGTCCTCTCGATGATGCTTCTAAAACTTCACCAGTTAGATTTGCTTGTTTTATCTTTAACGTCTCCTCAGAAATTGTTGGTTGATTGGTGTCAAATGCTGCAGGGAGTTTAATTCATAAGGTTTGAATTTGATTGTTTGCAGTATGTATTTTTAATGTCCTTGTAGATGCAGAATAACATTTACTCACGTTTGAGGAATGTGAGGCAGATAGTGTAGAGTATATTGAATAGCAGCACATATCCAAGCAAGGCACCCACACCAATCCAGTACCATTTTGCCTCAGGAAAAAGTCCACGAGATTCTAGAACTAGTTTTCCAAGTGGTTCTGCTGAACCGGGGATTACTTGCTGCATATAAGAGTGTCAATATGCTTTAGTCATTATTCGTTAACGATACTTATGAAGGTTATACCTTTCTGAAATATATTTTTACCTTATTCCAGCTGCTACCCAGGAATTCATTTACTGATATGGCGTTTTGTGCATACATCAAGGGTGATATCCAGTACCCCCAAATCCACCATTTCTTCACATTATCTGTTAAATCAAAGGAATAGTTTAGTTCAGGATTTCTTGTATAAGTTCTTCTGCTATTCAGATGAATAATAACTGAAGTTAGGAAGTTCAAGCCATGTTTACATTTGAACACTATATTTTGAGTTAGCTGCTTTTGCATATACCTCTTGCCAGGAGGAATCCACCCAAAAGCATGCATATCAGGATGCCGAATGAACCAAGGGTGCTTGCAACAACCTGATGCCTTGCAAGCCCAGCAATGAAACGGAACAATCCTGATGATGCCTCGTTCATGAGTAAGAGGAGCAGGAACTGTCTAAAAAGTCTGCAGCAACAATAACAACATCGCCTGTCAGTCCCAAGCAAGTTGGGGTAGGCTACCAGCAAGATACCCAAGTCACGCACGTTATCAAATTTTATCAGGTTCTGTAGTACACTCATAAACATGCTGCTCTGGGATAGAAATTTTGGTTTCCTTACCTTTCTACATTGGGATCAAATCCAATAACATAGTATGTTATGAAGACCCAAATTGTTACATTGAGCAAGGAGAGGGGTGTCTTGATAATCCATGATGGCAAGGAGTATGTCCATGCAGGATAGAAGAGAAGATCCCTTTGCTTGAAGAAAACTGGGAGTTTTGCAATAGTTAGGCCAATTTCTGCCAGTCCATTGAACATGACCATCAGGATCCCAAAGAACAGGGCACCCATGTATATCCTTCCATCTGTTACTGAGTCACGATGCATATTGGTTCGGAGAAAGACAGTCATCGTAATGAGTGCCATGAGTATTAGCTGAACAATAGGTAGCAAACAAAAAAGAGTTGTCACTTAAGTTTCGAAGGTGTAACTGACATAATTTGAATCTGAAAAGCTGGTTCTCGAGAATCACCTGCACTGCCTTGAATATGTATACAAAGGAATTTCTTTTCATTAGCAATATCTCTCTGTCAATATTTGCTTTAAGTAGCTCTTTCATGCTGGCGCCATATTTTGATGTTTTCAGAGCAGCAGGATGGCTCGTACTCTTGTCGAATGGGACTGCCAACTCATTTTGTATAGCCTCACCAACATGGAAAGATTGAAATGCTTCTGCAAACTCCTTAACAGGGACGTATCGGTAGGTGTCATCACCATGTTTCCAGTATTGTCTCTGATCTTTCTTTGATGTAACCTATCACATTTCAATTATTGCTCGTTAAACTTGTGCACTATTATAGCCCAATAAGGGATCAGCACTACTGAATAATATGATCCTAGCATTACATATTTCTGAAATGTACTTTGTTAGGTATTTCGAGATCTTTTCTTTTTAATACAATACCCTGCAAGAAAAAGCTTGATACAGTACTGTAATGAGAAGTACAAAACTCACTTCCTGCAGGAAGTCGGCGACACCTTTCCGCTGTGGGCATTTGAAGCCAACTGACTCAAAGAACTCAAGAACATATTCACGAGGACCATTGTAGACAACCTGACCATCTGAGAGGAGAATTATATCATCAAACAATTCATATGTCTCAGGTGCAGGTTGTAGCAAAGCAATAACTGCTGTTCCACCAACAATGTGAATGGTTTGCCGGATAGAGTTCACAATCTGGAAGGTTGTTGAGCTGTCAAGTCCGGTTGATATCTCATCCATGAAAAGGGCTCGTCCTGGGGTGACAAGCATCTCAGCTGCATGGACAATTTCAAGCATGAATGGGTTAGATCATAGAGAAGTAATACCTGAGAATACTTAATTCTCAATGTTCATTACCTGTAGTTACTCGCTTTTTTTGGCCTCCAGATATGCCTCTCAACATATTGTTTCCAACGACTGTGTCAGCACAGATATCCAACCCCAAGACCTGGAATTTATCAGATGTAAAATAAGTATTAGCGATGTATTATGCTTTTAATCTTCTGAAGCCATTAAGAACATGGGAGGTAAATTTGTTGGCACTTTAGTAGGGTGCACCTTTAGTATGTGATTTGTGACCACATCAGCCTTTTGTTCTCCTGTAGCAGCAGCCTGCATAATCAAATGGTTGATGCATCAAACATGTCATTGTAATGTCAGCAGGTGAAAAGAACAAATGGAGCTGATGTATGATTTGCTCAAACCTTCATGTAGGTGTCAGTTTCTTTATCTGGTACGATTCCTGCGTCCTTTTCTCTCCTTGACAATTCCACTAGCAAGTCTGAACATTTTTTATGGCATGTTAATAATTCAATGTTATATATGCTACTGAGAGGAGTTATGAATTGTCTATTTCTTTCCTTGGTCTTACCATAGCGATGACCACTTCCTTGACATCTTGCAGAGAAATTGACCGTCTCACGAACTGTCAATTCTCCCATGTGTAGATCATGTTGGCTGACATAAGCAGCTGATCTCCGGGCCTCAAACTCGTCCATTGTATGCCCATTGTAAGTTATATTTCCTGTTACCTTTGAATACAGTATATCATCATATTAGTATAGTACTCCCAAAGTTTATTCAAGTATTCATCCTTTACAAAGGACCATGCAAGAACAAAGCAAGTACCTCAAGACTTGAAGGGAGTGTTCCAGCTAAGGCCAGCAGCAGTGAGGTTTTCCCAGCGCCAGGAGGACCCAAAAGCAGTGTCATTCTGAAAACATCAGGAATAAAGTAAATACAAATGCCCTAAGGAGACAAACTCAGGGATTTAGAATATGTTGGGATTGGGAAATTACCTGTGCGGCTTGATAATACCGCTGACATTGTGAAGGATCGATATTTTCTGTTTCCTACTTGGTGTTATGTGAAGCGCATTTGCGATGCCCTGTTTTACGTGGTTACCAACATGTCGGTTCACATTAAAGAGGAAATTAGAAGTTTACAACAATGTATGATTGCATTCAGGTATATGAGATGCAATGGTACTCTGCAACCGCAGATCGATTTTGTAATGTTAAGCGTGCAGTGACTGAAACAGAATAATTCCAAGATTGAAACTACATGCTAGGATTTGACCACATTGCTCCATGAATATTCCTCGAGTAAAAAAAGAGGAAAAAGAGAAAAAGAGAAGAAACAAAATGACTAGTCAAATTAGTATGTTTTTTTTTTCTTTTTGAGAGAGAGAGATCATGAAGAGCCCCAGCCCCTACTCATATAGAATAGAATAAAAACATTTAAGGAGTACAAGTACAGAGCTAGTCGAATTAAAATGTTGACCTGAAACACAGTTGGTTAGCCAAACTGTGCAGTACTGTGAGTACTCGCGAGAGATGAGACCAAAACACTAAGGCCGTGTTTAGTTACCTAGAAATTATCTTAAAATTTTTTATCATCGGTCATATTAAAATATCAGCACATATATGAAGTACTAAATGTAGATAAAATTAAAAACTAATTGCATAGTTTTATTGTACTTTATGAAACGAATATTTTAAATCTAGTTACTCAAAATTTAGACATCTTTTACCAAATACAAACAAAATGCTATAGTGCGTTAAGGTGACACGAGTTGATATTATCTTTCAAAATTCGCGGAAACTAGACACGGCCTAACTCGGCGTGGGCAATAAGACGGCATCTTTTAAATGTGGACAGAGGACATGTTAGTGGACAGAGGACAGGCATCCAGTTATCCAAACGAGCTTTCTTTGCTTGATGTGACGTGCGTCCAACCATCATTTTTTGACTTATATATATGGATAAATATACATGTGCCCAATTCTCCAAATATAGAGAATTCTAAATGTTGCTTGCCTGTTGTTTAGCGATGATGAATGTCCCTGAATTATTTATATTGATTGATTGATTTTCTGAATTTATTTGACATATGGCTGGTATTGGCGTAGAATTTTTTTTTTCTATTACTCAAGTCAGGTCCAAAACCCACAAAGAAGGGCCCTTTGCGGTGTGGAACATACCTCGAGCACATTGGCGTATGTGTTGAAGATGGTCGGGAGCCCCCTGCTGCCGACGTATGCCTCCGCCTCGACGTTCAGGTTCTGGTACCGCACTTCGATCTTGGGCAGCTCAATCCCCACTCTGCATCGCATAGATAGAACAACAACAGAGGAAATCGTCACATGTCATCTCTGTTTGACTGCAGGCGAATAAAGTTTCCGAGACGAAAATAGTTTAGCATTTGTTTTTGACTACTGATCGGTTTCAGATCCTATATGGCACATGCATGGGTGGCGGCGGAACCGCGGAGAAGAAGATGGCGGCACGGCACGGCAAGCCGGAAACCGGCATCCTTACCGGTCGACGCGGTCCTTGAACTTGGAGAGGAACCGCTGGTAGTCGTCGCCAACCCAGGCGAGGCGCTGCAGCAGCGCGTGTCGCTCCTGCGGGTCGAGCTTCTGCACGTTCACCTGGCGCAGGTCGCCCTCGGGCATGGCGAGCACGGCCGTCCGCGCGCGGTCGTAGGTCGGCAGCTTCTCGAGCGCCGCCCACCGCAGCGCCTCCTCGTCGTCCTCGACGCCGCCGCCGCTCCCCGCGGACGACAGCGACGAGAAGACGTTGTTGGCGGCGGCCGACCACACCGATCCGTCCCGCCGCAGGCTCCCCAGCGCGTGTATCTCCCCGGCGTCGTCCATCCCGCCGCGGACAACAAGGCCGACACGGCCGCCACGCCGCCAACAACGAGACGAGACGAGACGAGACGAGGGGACTAGGAGGCGGTGGTGGCGGCGGAAGATGCGGATGAGTAGGAGCAGTTCGTTAGGCCTGCTGCTGCACTGGTGTCGCATCGCATCCTCGCATCCATCGGATTATATATTGAGGAGGGAGAGAGGAAAGGACAATGCATGGCCAGGCCAGCTGTGGGTGTCTGGGGCGTGCACGCTCGGCATGCGGTTGATGACGTCGGGCCTGACGACGCCACGCCACTCCTCGCAGGCTATACAAACTCGTGTACAACTTTTGCGTTTTCTCTTTTATAATTATAATTGTCAAAAAACAAAAACTTGTATACAGCTTTTGCATTTCCCTCTTTAATAATTGTCAAAACAAAACTCGTATACAACTTTTGCATATCCCCTTTTGCAGGCAGGCCCTCGTCCAGCTTTGCTTTGGCACGGGCAGCACGAGGCCTTCTAGAATCTAGACAGAAAACAATCATTTCATCTACTCGGGTGAGTGTGTACCTGCTCACGTATTATACGGTACAGCAAAAGAATATGATTGGCATGATTAGCGTGATTTTTGCTTTGGAAGGTACGGCTTGGGATAGACGAAGATTTCGGTATGGAGTTTGGAATGGAAGATCTTTAACTTTAATTTGCCCCCAAAGTACCCTCACAATTATTATTATTATTATTATTATTATTATTATTATTATTATTATTAT